>OX155902.1:39017836-39672036 GCA_944588485.1 Phosphuga atrata | reverse complement strand
CTTTCGTAATTTTCTACAAATTATACTATATTAGATACGTAAAATGAAACTAATTTATTTGTATAATTCTCTAAAAATTTCAAGATTCACTATATGAGCCGTTTATTTTGAATTATAGTATTTTGATTATAGTGGCCTAAGTCCACTTTTCAAAAATATTGAGTTACTTACCTTAATAGTTAGATTTTTACTTGATATTTTTATACTGAAGTAACTTGTTACTAATATATTTAAAATCATTAAGATTTTGTAACACCAAAATTTGCTGGGATAATGAAGTGATGGAAAAGTTTATTTTGAAAGTGGCGTAAGTCCCACTGATAGAGTTTCAAACCGATATGGAAAATATGCAATTAAAGTTTATGTGATCCCGTAAGCTTTATGTTTTAATTATTAAAGTAGCAGTTGAATTATCAATGTGCAATGAATTTATTATAAACAATTTAATTTCAAATTTCACATTCGATTTGCTAATGGATTCATCTGGGTCTCCTGATATACCATTGTAATTTTCAGTAATTCGTTAATAATTTTTTTATAACAAATTAAATTACAAAAAGCTGTATGAGAATATGAATATATTAAAATATCCCAAGAGAAAACTTACGAATTTGTAATTTGAAAAGTATTTTAATATATAAAAAATAAAAACTACAAAAAATACGAGACCACTCAAATACAAGAAATTTTGGTATACCACCTTTGTATAGCAAATTTTATACCATCTTCCTACAATAATTATTTTATATCTATCCCGCATACACAAACTGGAGAAGACTGAATAATAATTAATAAAACATTATTAATATTAATTTAAAAATTATTTAACAACTGTTATTTATCATTCTTGATTTTATAACATAAAAGTGTATACATTTATCTTTATTTCAAGGAAAATTTATTTTATGTATGGATGGACTTGTGCTTTCTTAAGAATTGGAAACGTGATTTAATTGATTGTCCTTTACAGCTATAAAAAACATATTATTTCTTAAATAACGTTAAATATGCTACATTGAATTGAAAACTCTTTTCAATTCAATGTAAGTATGGATTACCACGTAGTAACTGTCGCAACCATCCTATTCATTAAATATGCTAATTGGGGTGGTAAATTTAACACCCTTAGAAACACCAAAACCAAAACATTATGTTATCTGTTACCCAAAATTTAAAAATTTTTATCCAACGCAAACCCTTCAATATCTCAATTCGAACATAAATGGAGTTAGGTCACTTTCAAAATAAACGGCTCATATATTTTTTATTCAATATACAAGTTCAAAAGACAAGACATATTTAATTTGACATATAAAAGTAAGATGAACATATATATTCAGTCTCGTCTAATTAGTTAATAATCTATCTAGTCAGTCTAATCAAGTCTATCTATTCTATTTTTTGAATTGCGGCTGAGGAAAGCTCTACTAGCCTGAGTGCAGAGCTCACATCCGCTAAACCCCTAGTCCATTTGCCGATGTTGTTTTTACACCCCGAAATCATTATTATCTTCAGGGTGGATCGCCTGGAGGAGCTTTTCTCTCCTTAGTTATTAAACCTTGGGATCTTCCCGGCATTTCTTTCTACCGTTTCTATTATTGCTTGGATGTTCTTTATGTAGCTATATATAGGCGTCCATTCCTCTTCACTATTTAGCATCTGCTCGATAGTGTTTTCTATTGTCAACTCTCCCACCTCGTTATATAGTCGACTCCATCTTGAGTACCTGTAATAGGTGTGCTCCTTCACGTTACAGTACTGGCAGAGGTCATCGTTATTAATCATAAAACGCTTAAGATAAACTTTAAAGTACCCTTGTCTGCTTAGGAATTGAGTGAAATGGTAGTCGACATTACCGTGCTTCCTGGTGGTTAATTTGCCTAAGTCTCTGATGAGTTTATTGGTCCAGACTGCTTCCCCCATGTCTTGCGTCCATTTCCTTTGCCATTTCTGGATTACATCCACTTGGATGTGCTTCTTTTTCTTGGTTGGCCTTTTCCTTTGTTCGATCATGAGTTCGAAGGGCGTGATTGATGCGATGACCATTAGAGCTTCCACCGATATTGTTCGATAGGCGCATGCTATTCTTATAGCTATCGTTCTTTGCAGAGCTCCCAACACGTTTCTATAGATTTTGTGATTGGTGGTATCGCCCCATATGTGTGCGCCATAAAGTATGATGGGGTACGCGACTGTGCTTAGAATTTTCCTTTTGAAGACAGATGACCACTTAATTCTTGGTATCAGTTTTATAAGTGCAGTAAATGATTTTTCGGCTTTTTTTGCCGCTTGCCTAACATGCTCCCTCATCCTCATATTTCTACAAGATCATCGGTTCACATCGCATCACTTCTACAAGATCATCGGTTCTTCGTTAACTTTCAAGGACACCACAGCCGATGGAGAACTCAGAAGAATGAATTACCCCAGGGAAGTGTCTTGTCTCAAATTTTATTTAATGTGTACACCAACGACCAACCACAGCCTCAAGGGTGCAAAAGTTTAAAATACGCTGACGACCATTCCCTCTCTGCCCAAGCAGAACAGTTTGACGTCGTAGAGCATTCACTCAGCCGTGCCTTAGAACAACTTGCTGCTTATTATGAAAGGAACCAACTCATACCCAATCCTAATAAGAATAATGTGCCTGCCACTTGAAACATAAGCAAGTTAGTAGAAAACTTGAAGTATTCTGCTTGATTTTCATTTCTTCATGAAGTAATGGTTCATTATTAGATCATTTCTTCCATCCCAAATATCTAGGTGTTACCTTGGACCGTACACTTAGATACAAGGAGTAGTGCCTTAAGTTGAAGCAGAAAATCTCTTCTAGGAACTGCCTCCTACGTAAACTGTCAGGGACTAACTGGAGTACCCATCCTCAAACATTAAGAACAACCACTGCCAAACAAACTAACAGCACAGGCCTTATGCTATTCAGCAGGAGAATATGCCAGTCCTGCATGGTACAAATCAGCTCATGCAAAGCAGGTTGATGTTGCCTTAAATGAGAGCTGCAGGATCATTTCATGCCGTTTCAGGCCAACTCCCATCAATAAAGTAAACTATCTGGCAGGAATCGCTACACCTGATATCAGATGTGCAAACAATGAAAGCAGTAAATCTACTATGTCTTCATACCCATTCTTCGGATATCAACCTGCTGAAAAGAAATTAAAATCGAGGAAGAGCTTCCTAAAAACTACTCAACCATTGCAAGGAACAACAGCAGCAGCAGCACGAGTTGCTATGTGGAAGGAGAGAACTAGCAATCTGTCTGAATGGATGGAACCTAAGGAATCTCTACTTCTTGGCAACACAGAGAACTGGCCAATCTGGAAATCCCTGAACAGACTGCGGGTGGAAGTTGCAAGATCACGGGACAACTTATTGAAGTCACATTTTCCAACTAAAAGTGTCCTATTTGATTGTGGAGCAGTTGAAACTACACAACACCTCTTATGCTGTCCGTTATGCCCATCCAGCTGTACAATGAAAAATTTGACTCAAGCTAATGCAAGTGCTCTCGAAGTGGCTAAGTTTTGGGCACTAACTGTTTAAAATTACAAACTTTATTTGTGTACTTGTGCCGATTTTATGTGTCTTTAATGTTTTATGTTTAGTACTTGACACGAATAAATAAAATAAATCCTCATATTATGGTCGAACCATACACTAGGTATTTAAGGCTCGCTTTAGTTTTAGATACTTTAGATACTTTTTAACTTCCAGCCCCCATATAGTATTGCCGCTTCCGTCTTACTCTCCTCAACCTTTAGCTTAATTTTCGTGATAGTGTTATCCTTTTTAGCCTATGTATCATCCGTGAAGACAATTATTTTAACCAGTTGGGGCATCTTAATCTGTAAGACCTGTATAATATCATTCCACAGTAATGGTCCGAAGTCTATCTAATGTAGGTTATCTAGCCTTGACTAAATAATGTTATATATCTAGACTCGTCTGCCTTCCAGCCTTGTTAAGTTTTTAATCACGTTTACCGCTAAATTTGTTGATTTGTCTGCCTGGCCTTAATCTTATCTGGTTTCTCTAAATTTATTATAAAAGATTTAATTACTCATAATAGTGGGTTTAATATATTTTGGGTCAATTAAACATAAAGTTAATGAACAAACTGAAAATAATTGTGACAAATTAATACTAATCCTCCGACGTTAGAAACGAAAATAGGACAGCTAGTATAAAATTTAATTGTTGTAATTGCGACAATTTTATGTAAACTTTCAATAAAATAGATACTTGTTGTTTATAGAAAAGAATAATAAGCTATAGAAAATGTATTTATATTTTATAAGATTTTAAATTTGCATTTTTGATCTTGTTATTATTTCACCTTAAATGTATTTCTCGGTTTAATTAAATCATAATTTAGAATGCAAATACTTTATTTTGCAATTTAGTGAAATGTGGTAATTGCATATTCAAATTTGTTTTCGCGGTTTTCGTAAAATGAAAACAAACAAAATGCAGATGTTTGAAAAAAAAGGAATTTCCGAAGCAAATAAACAACTTTCTAAACCATTTATTATACAAAACAAATTGATTCAATCATTTTCTTTATCGCAAATCGTTTTAAATAAATAATAATTTGGTTGATTGCAAAATAATATAAAGGGTGACAAATTACGTGTGTCCTGATTTTACTCCAACTCCAATTTTCAAAACACGAAATAATATTTTATTGAACATTATAGAGTGAAATCTAAAGTTTAATAAGAAGTTAAATGTTTAATCCTAATTTAACAATTAATTCTTAAAAATTACTTCGATGCTGGTATATTTATGGCAAAATCTTACTAATAGTTTCTTACTAAATGTTTCGTGTTAAGTCGTCCAGGATTTCAGGTCGGTTCGGATAAACTTTAGATTTAACATGACCCCATAAGAAATAATCCAAAGCCGACAAATCCGGAGTGCCAGGAGGCCACAACTGATCCCTAGGCTGGGAACTCAGACGACCAAGAAAGAATTCTCCTAACACTCCCATAGATATGTTGGATACCTGAAGCCTTGCACCATCTTGCTGATACCAAATATCGTATATTAATAATCGGAATTGAGCGATGGCATCCATTAAGAATGTTTGTAGCATCTGCACATTCACTATTGACAAATTGACAAATACTGCGTTTCCCATATCATCTTGAAAAAATACGGTCCCAATATTCCAGCAGAGCATATTCCACGCCATACAGTTACTTTTTGAGAATGCAGCTCTTCTTCGAATATAACTTGTTTGTATCTTTCCCCATGCAATTGTAAATGTGCTTTGTCACTCATAATAATTTTGTTATACACAAATTTATCCTCTCTGTCCAAAATCATGGGCTGAATTCTAAACGTGAGTTTCGGTCTATTGAAAGAAGTTTTTGGTTTATTTACCATTTGTAAGGCCGAAAGAGTAAATCTTTCTTGAAAATTGTTCTTACCGACTAAAGTGAAATTCCTACTTGCTGCGATAACGTCGCACGGATTGATTGGAAATTTCGAATTTTCTTCCATTATGTGCCTAACTTGCAAAGTATTCACTTTTGTTCTAGCAGCTTTTGTCCTCTCTGCAAGTTTAGTATACTTAAGAGAACCTGTTCGAAGATATTTTTTGACTCATCTTGCAAATGTCCTGCAATTTCTCGGCGCTGGAAAATTAAACTATTGTCGAAACCAGCTCTGAGTTTGAATAATGGAGTTCGTTCTAATAAAATACTCTACACAAGCAATCCTTTGTTCAATCCGCCATAGCTCCACTTTCAAAAAACAGGGGTTCACTGAATGTATCTCTCTGTCTATTGGTGCCGTGACCATTCAAAGATTGTTGGCAAGCATAATGGCAACCATGTTGTTGATGATAATTTTGCCTGCAGCAGAAAAGTTGCTCTACTGTCTGTCTGCATAACTGCCTAAGATTCTTTATCCAGGAGGTACGTCTTCATCCAGAACCTCTTTTGATATTTATCTTTCCTTGTATGATGAGGTGTAGTATTTCATATTTATCGCTATCTCTCATAATATGGCCGAAGTACTAAATTTTTTGTTTCTTTATTAATGAAGAAACTTCCATTTCTATATTTATGCGTGGTAGTACCCCTAGATTAGTAATCCTGAACGCCCAACTAATTTTGAGCATTGGACTGAACACCCACATCTCAAATGCGTTCAGACATTTTAACATTGTCTCTGTGAGTGTCCAGGCCTTCCCACTGTATAGCAGAACAGGAAAAATATAACACCTCACTATACGTACTCTGAGGCTTAGCGTCAAGTCGTGACTAAGAAAGATCTTTTCCATGCGAATGAATGCTGCGTGAGCTCTCTCCATTCGGATTTTAATCTCAATGGATGGTTCCCAGTTTTCCTTGATATTACATCTCAGATAAACTGCCTTCGAAATTCTTTTGAGGTTTTTCCGTTGGCGGTAATGCCGGTATCTTGGATATCGCTATATTTGCTTATAATCACATGTTTTGTTTTATCAATGTTAAGTTTTGAAGAACGCAATTAACAGATGTTAGCGAAGCAGTGACGCAGCAAAAATGGAGATGGGCTGGCCATATTGCAAGACAGAGCATAGAAAGATGGACATACAAATTAACAGTTTGGCGGCCAATAGAGTGCAAAAGTGATGAGTGATGACATGCTGGGAAAAATTGGATGAGGGCTGCTATGGACAAGCAGGAATGAAAAATATGGAAAAGGCCTACATTCAGGAGTGGATGAGAACAGGCTGATAAGAAGGAATTTTAAGTTTTAATCCAAAGTCATTGTCACACAAATATCGGCTATTCTGCTCATTAGTATTTGGAGAACGCCGCATATTGTTGCTAGCGTCAGCGTATTATCCGCATACCTTATGTTATTTATGATTTTTCCGTTTATGTTTATTTCTACATTTACCTCTTGAGTTGTTTCTTCGTATATTTTCTCGGAATGTAGGTTAAAGAGTAATGGTGAAAGTATACATCCTTGAGGTACCCCCCCCTCTCTTTATTTCAACTTCGTAGGTTATCTCTTGTTCCACTCAGATGGATGTTTTTTGATGCCAATACAAGTTTCTTATTATTCGAATGTCTTTATCGTCGATTTCAGTTGTTTTCAGAATTTCATATCACACTCTATCAAATGCTTTTTCAAAGTCTAGTAAGCATGCATACACATTGCAGCTGACCTCGACATCGTTGGATAAGAACTTTGAACACTAAACATCGCTTCACGTTTTTCCAGGTCATTTCGGAATCCGAACTGAGTGTCACCAATCTCATTCTCTATTTTTTGGTGTATTCTTCCGTAGATTACTCGAAGGAATATTTTTACAACTTCACTCTTTACAACAACACAGTCATTGATCATATAAACAGTGATTGCACTTCTTTGCCTTGCTTTTTTTAGGGATCTTGACAAAAGTTGATGGTAGGTAGTACTCCTGTATTATATATGGCATTAAAAAGCTGTCAGGAGGTTTATGCCAAAAATTTTAGGACGTGTGTCATTAAAAAGTACCAAAATGTATTGATTCAAAGTGTTTTTGTACTTTAGCCAGTGGATCTATTATGATGTAACCATTACTGTCTTCCAAATTTCCAGTATTGCTGCTTAGTTAGGTTCAGCAAACTTCTTTTACCTTCTTATGAATATTGAACAAATCATATTTTTGGTCATAGTTCTCAATTTCTTTGCATTCCTGAGTATGCCATCTCAGATCTAGGATCTCGTCCGTCCGTCCATTTCTGTTTCTTCTCATTTCTTTATCTTCTCATTTCTTCATCTTTTGAAAGCCTCTTGGGTTTCTAGTAAAGCTGATTTTGTCTTATTCCATTTTCTTCGGCACTCTCAGAGCTGTTCAGTTTTTCTTCTAGCTGTTGTTTCGCCTTTTTACAGAGATTCGCTTCTTTTAGCTTTTCATTGTCCAGTTGAAAAGCAAAAAGCTCAGCACTAAATATTAAACAGATAAAGTTATGGCAAGTAAGTCATTACTTCCTTTTGTTTGTATTATGTAAAAACAGAACACTCTTAATTTGACACCCTTTATTTGCGAAAACAACAAATTTTTAAACTATAAGAATATATTTACAAAATAAATTCTGATTTTCTGATTTATTTGCATAACTTACTTATTATTACTTTTTTATCCATTTTTTTCCGAAACATCGAAGATTGTTTTTTATATATAAGATTCCCTTTCAAGGTTCTTATCAACTCAAACTAAGTGCTCATGTAATTATCATTAGAGTTATCACTAAGTGTATCTAAACCACCTTAAAACGCAATTTCAATTTTGCTCCTGAAAACTACAATCACGATGCAATTATCGATAACAGAACCTCGTTTATCTTTAATGTAGATATTCCACAGGCGTCATTACCAATTAATATTGCATGTGGAATTTTTGAACTAGATTAAAGCGTTTGATTCCAGGTTATTTAGATACAGATAGCCTCAACTCAAACCAATTTTAATCTCATTAATTTTATACAAATAGAATAAAATATTTGTTAATCTCTATTATCATGTAAAGGGTGATACATTAAGAGTGCCCTATTTTTACTAGTAAAACAAAAAGAAGTAATTGCTTATTTGCTATGGATTTAAACTCGCTAATATTTAGTGAAGCATCAAGTTTTTTTGAAAGTGGAGCGGGGGCCGATTGAAATAGAAGGATTACTTGTTTTATTAGAACGAACTCCATTGTTCAAACTCAAAGGTGGTTTCCAGGGCCCCAAATTGCAGGATGGGTCGAAAAATATCGTCGGGCATGTTCTTTTAAGGGTACTAAACTTGGAGAGAGCAGAAAACTACTCGAGCAAAAGAGAATACTTTGCAAGTTTGGAATGGAAGATATTGAAAATTTCACTCAAACCGTGCGACGTTTTTCGCAGCAAGTAGGAATTTCACGTGAGTCGGTAAGAACAATTTTAAAGAAAGATTTACTCTTTCGGCCTTACAAATGGCAAAAAGCCCAAAAACTTCTTCCAATAGACCGAAACTCACGTGTAGAATACAGTCGATGGATTTTCGGCTGAGGAGATAATTTTGTTAAGAAAATAATTATGAATTACGAACCACATTTTCAATTACATGGAGAGAAGAACAAACAAAATTCAAGTTACTTCTTCAAGTCTTCGAATATAACTTGATTTGCCCTTTTTGTTCAAATCCCTCAAGTTATATTCGAAGATGAACTGCAACCTCAAAAGGTAACAGTATGGTGTGGAATGTGCACAGCTGGAGTATTTATATTTTTTAGAATATAAATTAGATGAAATAGGAAATGTAGTTTATATAATAGTGAACGTTATGTGGAGATGCTACCAACGTTCTTAATGAATGCCATCGCTCAACCCTGATTACCAATAAACGATATTTGGTATCAGCAATATTGTACAAGGCCTCGTGTATCCAACATGTCTATGGGAGTGTTACGAGAGTTCTTTCCTGATCGTCTGATTTCCAAGCTCGGGGATTAGTTGTGGCCTCCTCTCTCTCTCTGAATTTGTCGGCTTTGGATTATTTCATATGGTGTCATGTTAAATTACAACCAACCTGAACCTCTGGAAGACTTAAAACGAAACATTCGACAAGCTTTTGGTGAGATTTCGCCAGAAATGTGCCAGCGTTCATTGTTGCATCGATCCCAGTCATGTATCTAAGCAAACGTAGGTCATCTTATCGATTTAATTTTCAAGTCTTCTTCTTCTTTTAGCTCTTCAGTATCTGTCTTCTGCAGCTGCCAACCAATTTCGAACCTTTAAGACATTTATGTCTTCTTCTAACTTATCTTTCCATAGCTCGGGGTCTTCCTCTACCTCGCGTGCCATGAAGTTTTGACTGAAATATTTCTTTAGGGGCTCTCATTTCGTATAATGTTTCCTGATCCTTTATGGTTTTATGTATCTGACAATATTCTCTCAATTTCTAAGTTCTTGTAGCTCGTGGTTCATTTTTCTCCTTTTTCCCTCTTCTTTTCGTGTTGCTCCAAAGATTTTCCTTAGTATTTTTCTTTCAAATATTCGGAGAGAGTTTTTATCAGCTTCTGTCATATTCCATATTTCTGAGCCATATACTATCACTGGGCGCACAATTGTCCTATATATCCGCAGTTTAGCATTCATCGAGACCATTTTTTATTTGAATATTTGCTGCTTGAATTCTTTTTTGTACGGAAAGAGCGATGTCATGACGCACTAAATGGCACTCCTAAATAATATTTAAAGCTCGTCACTCGTTCGAAGTTATGTTCATCTAACTTTAGGTATTGAGGGAGGTTTTCTATGTTTCTCCTGTATCTCCTGTCTTATTATCGTTTAATATTAGACCAATTTTCATTGCGTTCGATTTTAGGATCTTAAATATCTCCATTAGTGTTAGGGAATTTTTTTCCAGGATCAGGTTGTCGTCTGCATAGTTGCATATTTGGTAGGATTTTGTTATGATCGTACCGTTTCTATTGAGGTCGCCAATTGCATGTTGTAGGGCAAGATTAAATAGGAGGGCTGATAGCGCGTCTCCCTGGCTCACGTCCGTCTTAATTTTAAATTCTTCGAATTATGCATTTTGTATTAATACTTTCGCATTTGAACCCTTCATTGTTCACATTGCCATGGCAATGAGTTTTCGTGGTATGCCCATTATTTTGAGAGATTGCTCTAGATCGATCCTCCTTATATTGTCAATAGCCTTCCTAAAATCAATGAATAGTCGGTGTAGATCTAATTTGAATTCTCTGCATTTCTCCATTGCTTGGCTGAGTATGAAGGTTTGGTCTAGTGTTGCCCGGTTTTCTGGAAATCCGCATTGGTATTCCCCGATTATTTCTTCGGTGTACTAGTTTCTCGGCGTACTCGTACTTCGGCGTTTCATTCGGTCATATATCATGTTTGATAGTACCTTGTATATTGTATTCAGCAGTGTTATCCCTCGGTAGTTGTTACAGTTGGTTTAATCGCTTTTTTGTGGATGGGGCATATAATACCCGTTTTCTATATTTCTGATATCTTTTCCTTCCTCCATATCATGCATATTAGTTTATGCAGCATTATATGGGTGTCTTTTCAGGCTAGCCTTAGTATTTCTGCCGTGATTCCGTCTTCTCCTGTGGATTTTCCATATTTTAGCATCTATACCACTGTTTCTATTTCGCTTAAGCACGGCTCTTCAATGTTAGGTTCAGCGTTGTGTATTGGTTCTCTTTCAACTTCTTCTTCTTCACTTTCTTCGTTAATAAGTTCTGAACAATATTGCTTCCATCTTTTCATTACTTCACTTTCTTTCTATAGTATGTTTCCTTCCTTATTCTTGCATATATTTAGCTTTGATATCCTTTCTTTTCTTTCTCTATGGATCTATAGAAGTCCTTTACGCATTTTGTACTGTCTTTAAATTTCTTGTATTTTGTTGTTGACTATTACTCTCTTTCTTTCTTGTATGTACTTAGCAGTTTTCCTTTTTTCTTTGTATGCTTCTCAATTTGATCTCGTGTTTCTCTGGAGCATTTTTTGTCGAGATTTATTCTTGTTATTTATTAGCTGTTCGCAGTCTGTGTCAAACCAAACCTGTGTGCGCGTTTCTTTCGTTGTTCTTGGCTCCGATTATTTGTTTTTAACTTTACAAACTTGGTCGTGATAAAAATAAATAATAGATAAACGACATTCAAGTAATAAATATTGAAGAGAGATTTGTATTTGTAATAGATTAAAGACAACATTGAGAAGACTGGGTATAGAATAGATAGTCTAAATATACAAGAGAACCAAACTGGTAGATATCGAAAATGTTTACTACAAATCAGATAATAGGATTCAGATCAGATAAAGAAGAAGACAAAGGAAATTATTCAAAACTAACTGGAAAAGACCATCCCGGGGGCACAGGTATGGACATAAGCCACCGTCCGCTTGTGGATGGCTCTGGCAAAGCGAAAACAATAATCTGCCACGAAACTTCCTCTAAACTATTGCCTCGCCACTCACGTTAAAAACTGCAAGAACCTTGTCTAGGTCAATAAAATAATAGTCTAATAATGAATCATTGTCAAGGTCAATCCTTGTGTCTAAGATCTAGAGAGCTCTTAGGGCAAAAGTGTAGGCAGAGGGAGGATATCAAGGTACATTAGGACTATACTACTACGGGAAGAAGAGGAAGAAATGAAGAAGGCTGTACTTACAGATGGTTCACAAAGGGTGATCAAGAACACAAGATTTGACAGACATTGAGACGAAACAAGCCATCGAAATCAGGAACAAATGGTTTACCAGAAGTAAATTACTCCGTCAAATTCTATTTTATTCAGCGTTTAGTTTTAGCTTTAAGCTAACCTAACTTCGGTGTTTTCATAATTTAGTTCGCTTTATGCTAACATTAATGGAGATACAAAATGAACAATATCTGTCGTCGAAATTAATAAAATAAGAATAGACCAGGCAATACACTACAATACAAAACACAGCTAGACAAGACAAAACAGAATAAAAGTAGATTAGATTAAATAAGACTAGACATGACCAGGCAAGACCAGATAAGACGAGACCGGACATAGGCAGACAATACCAGAGAGGACCAGACAAGAAAAGGTCACACAAATCAAGGCAAGGTCAGAAGAGACAAGAACAAATAAGGCCAGACAAGATCTGGCGAGGTCAAACAAGATCAGGCTAGACCAGACAAGACCACAGAAAACCAGACCAGATCAGATAAGGCAAGACAAGACCAGACAAAACATGAGAATAGACAATACAGGACCAGATAGACAAGACCAGACAAGACCACACAAGACAAGACAAGACCAGACCAGACCAGACAAGACAAGATCAGATAAGACTAGATAAGATTCGACAAGACTGGACAAGACTAGACAAGAATAGAGAACACTAGACAAGACTGGACCGGACAATAGGACCGGACACGATACGGCAGGACAGAGCAAGTCTAGTCTGGACAAGTATAGACTAGACTGGAACAGGAAACCCGTTTTGTCTGTCTATAATGACTAAGTTTCGGTTTGGTTAGGTTAATAATCAGGTAATAAATCCATTACTAGGTTCATGTTAGAAACATTTTGAGTTTTTTTTTCTTTTATTGAGGTGTTTTTATAATTTAGTCCAGATTATGCTAACATACGAAATTTATATCTGTCGTCCGAATTAATTAAATAAGACTAGACCAGACTATACACTACTAGACAAAACAAAACTAAACAAGACAAAACCAGATAAAATTAAATAAGACCAGACAAGACCAGATAAGACTGACAGACGATACGAAGATAAACCTTGACAGATGCATGTAGACAAGACTTGGCAGACGCATTTAGACAAGAGAAGAGATTGAAATCAGGAAAAATTAGAGCTAATGACACCGACTACATAAACGAAACAATATATAAATAACAAGACCGACAAAAGTAGATTTATAACACTAAATAGTAGTATCACGAGAAGAAGAAGAATTGAAGAAGACAGTACTTACACAGATGATTCACAAGCGATGATAAAGAACACAAGACTTGACGGACCCATGTAGACAAGACTTGGCAAATGCATGTATACATAAAAAGGCATAGAAATCAGACAAAATTAAAGCTCATAAGACCGACTACAAAAGCAAAATAAGATAATAACTAAACCAGCAAAAATAGATTTATAACTCAAAATAGTAGTATCATGGGAAGGCGATGAAGAAGAAGAAGAAGCAGAGGGAGAAGAACTGGAGAAAACTGTACTTATAGATGGTTCACAAGCGGTGATGAAGAACACCAGACTTGACAGACATGTAGACAAAACAAGACATCACGAACAAATGGTTCAGCAGAAAGGACGAAAAAGACTTGACAGACGCATGTAGACAAGAATTGGCAGACGCATGTAGACAAGAATTGGCAGACGCATGTAGACAAGACAAAGTAGAAGTAGAATCATGAGCGTCCCTGGCAAGATTTGAATTTTGCGCCCCCCGAAACATATTTTCTAGGAAGACAAACAAGAAATAACTTTGCAAGTGTAATTCAAGTTGTGAATACATTTAAGCTTAAAATTAGTTCATACTATTATAGACGAAACGTAACAATACAATACGAGTTAATTAAGGCATTATACAATTTTTAAAACTTCACGTAGGCAAAATGCGCCTCCTGACGGTTTCGCCACTGGCAGCCGCTCGTCTGGCCAGCCCCTAGCTAAGATGCTAGCTATAAGGCCGCCTACATGAACAAAACTGGATAGAAATAACTAGACCAAAAATACTAGATTTATAACAGTAAACAAGTATCAGACAGAAATAAATTAGATATTTAGAAAAATGTTAATTTCTTTAGAATTTTCCGTTAGAAGGAAGGTCAGTGTTTTATTTTATGTAATATCCGCTTTAGTGCTTTATCCATGACACAATTTACTAGGCCGAACAGAAACAAGTATTTAATTTTTTGTGTTGTTGGCGATAAATAGATAAACAAATAAACATTAAAGAACACGCCTGTATAAATAATTTAAAATTGGCCTAAATTTATTTCGTGAAATTTTTGATCTAATTCGGAGACAAGATAAGCAAAGCCGATAAGCGAAACAAAAATTGTAGATGGGATTAAACAAATGTTTAGCATATTATATATTATATATACAGAACTAAACAGGTAGCAAATGTCAAATGTCTAATGGACAAGTGCAAAAACCGCCTTATGAACGAGTTTTTTATACTGTTTTTTTTCTATTTTGCACCCTTCTATGCCATTTCTAAATAAAAAAATCGCCGATACATATTGAGAAAATTGTATTGCACTCGGTGATCCATTAACGAGTCCATATGAGTGCTTTAATGACTTCATTATAGACTCAAAATAGAAAAATAATTTATATTTATGTATGTACTACAATAACTGTCTAAAATTGCGTATTTTAAGTTATCTTAAAACGAAGATTACAATTTTTCTACGTTCCGCCACCGCAGGGGGAGGCTGTAGTTGCGTTTTAACATTTCTTCTCTTTTCCGCGAAAACTGCTTTCCTCTTGTACAGCGAATGCAATGGGAAAATATCATTTTCCGATGTAGGACAGAACGGGCTTTTGACCCGTGTCAACAAGTCCCACACAGCGTCTTCCAGGTACGAAAATCTAAAATCCGTTTTTTTGGGCGATTTGAGGAGCAAGTTTGGTCCGCGGCTCGATTTTTTTCCTGCATCCTCTGGGAGCGTCCCTGGTAAGCATTTCGACATTTGGCGGACAATTATGCGACTGCCGCCGCCGGTTCGTCCGGTGCAGCGGAAAGGATATTTAGTTTCTTCGGTTACATAATGTGGACGCGGCTCAATTATTTGAGGGGGTCCAAGTCTGAATATGGGTTCGTTCAATGCGGGAGGGTTGCCCGCAACAGCCGGTCAAAGAATCCGCAGACTGAGACGTCCTGTTCCTGCTCCATGTCAATTTCATTGCGAGAAATCTGAAAAAACGCGGTAGTTTAATCCCGATTGCGTTTAAGATGGCGTCGCGGCGCCATAAAAACCTACTTTTTTTGACGTCCAGGAAAACTAGCATATAATCACCTACTTAAACTCGGCGATGACAATTTCACGCGATTGCCCTAGAGCTAGAGAATTAAACGTTCCATTGTTTAGTGCAAGCTGCATTGCACTGTGTCTTTATCACCCGTCGCGACGCCCGCAAAAATTCACTGCTCTGCAAAAAAACAAATGCTGAAATTAAAAGGTTCATATTTTGGCAACCCTCTGCTTAATGTTCTGGATTTTGCAGTGGATTCTAGAACGATCTTTTGCCTTTCCGCACCAACAATTTGACGTCGCAGAATCGCGTCGCGAAGTTATAACTGTTAATCTGCACAGATAGAAATTTGACCGCCAATTTAGAGCAGCAGGATGTCGCGTTTTTTTACAGTCTAATACAACCGGCACGTGGGCCCGTCGAGTCTCTTATTTTGGTACCGGCGTCGCGTCGTTGCGACCATGGAGTCGCCCGCCACAGTTCGAAACGTTTGAAATGTTTGTTGTAGGGCGGAAACGGCATCATGAGGCATACGAGAGGCGGTGTTCGCGCCTTGCACTTAGTTGGCTGTGTGAGTTTATTGGCTGGATGGAGGGTGTAGTTCAACGATGCCGCAGATTTCAGGTGCATTTGGTTCCATATTTGAGTGCGTAGTTTTCTCTTTTTGATCACGACGACTAATTTGTAGATGATCGGATTCCTCTTGTCGATCACGTCGGGGTCACCAATTTGTGAGTGACCGGATTCCTTTTGTCGATCACGTCGGGGTCACCAATTTGTGGTGTGATACGCCGTAGAATAGGTATATCCTGAAGAAACCCGCGCTGGACTGAAGGCTGGACCGACTGGGCTCGTTGGTTGGTTGCGCCTGACTGTCTGGACGGAACTTCTAGCTGGTTGGGTCCACTGGCGAGTCTGAGTCCACATGCTGGCTGGTTGGTTGAGTCCACTAGCTGGAATGGTGTCATTTCGCTGACTGGGTCCACTGGCTGCACTGATCTGGTGTCGACTTGCTGACTGGTTGCGCCTGACTATTGAACTGCACTGGAGTCGACTTCTGACTGTTTGCGCCTGACTGTGTAGCTTGACTCTCTGTTTATTCGGGGGTCCAGGTATTTATATTATGTCCAGGTAACTGGTCCCTCATCTGGAGGTGATTATTTTTCTATATTCGGCAATTTGTTGTTTTGGCGATTACCGATTCTTGGGAAAAACATCTTGTCGTAATTTCCCCGGGGATTACACCATTGACCCTAGTAAAATATTTTCGGAAATTGGTCTGAAAATATTTGGGTAATCACCGTACTGCCCTCGCAAAACTAAAAATACAAATATTACTTTATCTGCTCTAGGATTACATTACCGACCCTAATAAAATATTTTTGGAAATTGTCCGAAAATATTTGGGTAATTATTGTAATGCCCTCGTAAACTAAGAAATAAAAATGGGACGGCTCATTGTCGCTACATCACCCCCTTGCCAGTGATGTAGCGGCAACGAGCCGTTCCATTTTTATTTCTTTGTTTACGAGGGCATTACAATAATTACCCAAATATTTTCGCACAATTTCCGAAAATATTCGAGAAATTATTGTAATGCCCTTGTAAACTAAGAAATAAAAGTGGAACGGCTCGTTGCAGCTACAGTTGACTTTCACGTCTTTCCTAATAATTTGTTCAGTAAAACCTTCCTTTGATTTTTTTAAATTATGTTTTCTGCATTTAAATATATGGTGATCTTCCAAAGTTTATACTTTTTTTGTATCCTGCGGGATGTCATTATCTCCGACAACTTTCAAATGGCTTCAGAAAACCTTTTACGAGCCATACTAGTGACGATACACTACACTCGCGTGGAGGCGGCCCAATACATTCTAATCTAAGAAACTTGAGACACGACATGAAGATGGAAATTCCAAGGAATTTCCTGACTTAATATGACGACAAATTCATGGACAATACAGGCGCAAATAATTTCCACATCAAAATCTCATCTTCAAAAAAAATTGCGATGTAGTCTGAGATTTTCCAGGCTTTTCGGAGACGGTGTCTATCAGTAGGGGCTGATGTATCAAATGGTGGACCATTAAATATGTTAGATTGTTTCTAGAAGTTTCGTCCATAACAAGCTTTCAAATTAATGTGAGGAATGTTAAATTCTGGATCGGAATCCGAACTTGAGTCGGCAAATGCTGCATCTTCAGGTTTTTAATCTTAACCTTCTTCAGGATGGTCATCTTCATCAAAATTTTCAAAATTCTAAATTTTCGAAATTACTTTCATCGTCCTCGTATCCCTCGCTATCGGTTAGGAAAATAATGTTGGCAGAAGGATTCTGAGTCCATTTAAATGTACATGAATTACAAACTTAAAACAAACGGAACACAGTGAACTTACAAATTTGTAAGTCCACTTAAAATAACGGAAAGACATGATCTTAAAAACAATGTTATTTTTATGGTTTTTATTGAGTACCACGAAGGTGGACTGAAAGCTGTAAAATTAGTTACAAATTTTGAAAATGTGAGATTTGTTTTCGTAGTCCTAGAAAGACTCAATAATTGTTATAGAGCTCCGGAAAGGCCTAATATATTTTTATATTCAGGCTTTGTTCCGTTTGTTTTAAGTTTGAATGATTATCTATAACGTAGGATGGTTTCACCAATTTTATCTTATCAGTACATGAATTAATTCCGACTGTAGCCTATGTAAATTGTTGTGAAATGAATAGAAATACATTGTAAAAGTGAGATTAAACCTTTCTGCATTTGTATCGAAATATTTGATTTTCAATAATATGTCTAAAACTTACCATCAAAGGTTGCCTTGCCCAACGCACTCATTTTCGTCACATTTTAATAGCTGATCAACTAGTAACAAGTAACTCCACTTGGCCAATACACCGATAGATCGCATCTTATACACGTCTATTTCAATGGACTGCAGGGTTTTACTCCGACAGAAACGAATTTGACTCAAAAATGTCTCAAAACTAATATTTTCATTTTAAGGGGGGAAACCACATTAGGGGTTCAAAAAATTAGATTTTCTTTTTATTCCATAAATCTCTAGCTTAACTATCCAAGAACACGCTGTCAAAATTTCAAATCGAAATTCGCATTCGTTTAGATTTTATGAGCATAGAACCGTGTGCACATCGGGAACAGGCTACAGGCTCGAGCAGTGCATTACCTCGTTTATCTCGAAATTACTTTTGTCACATTTGCGTGCAATCTAACTCAAAAAGTGTAGACCAATCATTATAAAAATTGATAGTATGACTATAACATTTCGAATTATATGAATCAACTTGTGAGATGATATCATTGTTTTAAGGGTATTTTTCCTTGCATAATTAGAGAAAAAAATCGTGAAAATCGAAGAAAACTTGTTCCAAGACCTGCAAAATTTTTCATTTTTTTCGCCTGCATTATGGTTCATATTCTTAGAAAATTAGTTATTCATGTAAAATCAAAACCTTTTTGATTTCACATGATAATTGGAATGGCTACACTGCACGCAATTGGAAAATTAAAAATTAAATTCTAGTTAATTTTTCATAAAATTCTAGTTAATTTTTCCCACCCAAAAAAATCCTACAAAATCAGTATCAAACAGCCTCCTACTGTGGTTTCCCCCCTTAATGGACGTTGGGCGTCAGGAGAATATAATTAGTAAATAATATTGTGTGCTATTCCACGTAAATAGTCACTGGCTTGAATATTGGGTTCGAACGAATTAACAAACAATTTGTATAAGTCTTTCTGTTAAATCTTTATATTGTTTTCTTCAAGCGGGTGGTTCGTGCCCACTTATTTACTGTTCTATTTGAAACTCTTTCAAACTTTGTTCGTGTTTGATAACTCCAATTAATTTAAAAACATTTAGTTAATTGGCAGATACTTGTGATTGAAAACCTTTATGGCAACCTTCAATTGAATTGTTGGTTTTTGACAAACCTTTTGAAACTGCGTCAAATCAGTTCCACATCTGAAGGGGAAATTGAGGTCTCCTACGATAGCGACGATCTGGTCAACCAATCCACGTGTCTTCAAAATAATCAACCACTGCTTGAGTTTCAGGTGGTAAAATAATTTGATCGCGAATTACTTTAAAATAAGCTATTACATATTGTGTAGATACAATGGCTAATGCAGAAAACATTCGTATGCTTAATGCAAAGTCTGTGTTGTAATTTCGCTTTAAACCATTTCCTTGTAAATTTCGAGAATATCCTCGAGAATTTGCTTGCAGGAACTCAACATTTATACCATTTGCCATTGCAAGCTCAAAATTTATGAGATTTACTCCGAGGGTTACAGGTTGTCTCCAAGTCGTTAATGGCTCTTAATAGTTGTATATAACATTGCTCAGTTTTGTTTGGAAGGAATAAACTAATGGCAGAGCATTGTGTTCACGTAAGTCATGTATTCTACACAATTGTTCAAACAAGGGTGGTACAGTTTAAAATGTACCATCTGCAATACCAGTGCGTTTTCAGATGTCTGTTCGTTGTTACTCTCTTTAAAAGGGGCGGTAGAACGACACTTAATAAGAGACCGATTGCTCTTCTCTTCACCTTATCTAAAATTGTATAATACAGTATTCTTCAGATTCTTCTCCCTCTAAATTCATTTATTGAGAGACATGTACTAATTAATACCCATTGAAGAACATGGGTCTCGAAAGGCAAATGCTACCACTAAAATCTCAGAGTTGTATGTTAGAGTTCTAAATGAAGTAGATGCCGGAAAGTACCCCATCGGTATTTTCACAGATTTATCTAAGGCTTTCGAGTGGGTGGCCCACCCGCAACTTTTAGACAAACTTTCTCGACTTGGAATACGTTGGAAGACGGCTAACACTATCCAATATTTTCTATCCAACAGAAAACAGTACGTAAACCTTACCTCTAATTACGAAACAGGTAAATCGGAGTCGCAGAATATAAATATAGGTGCCCCACAAGGAAGCGTTCTATCCCCCACTTTGTTCTAATTATATATACCGGATCTAGTGTCATTTATGCAGAACAGCTGATGCATTTTATACGCCGATGACTCGACGTGATAATTTTATCTTTGTATTCTGTTCTTGAGTTACCCATTTCCGAATTTATCTCTTCACTGTTTTCTTTGTTGGTATCCGTTTCTTCGAATAGTTATTGGAAATACTCCTTCCATCTTTCCATTAATTCTTTGCCTTCTTTTATTATGTTTCCTTTTTTATTAAAGAGCTGCTTCAGTATTACATGTTTACCTTTTTGCATTTTTTAATGTTCCGTAGAATAATTTTTTATATTCCTTGAAGTTTACTTCAAGAGTGTTACCTAAATCTTTTCTTAAACATAACTATTTTTCAGGATTATGTTATGCAGAATTTGCCTCGAGAGTGCCGAAAGCGGGCAGTGCTTACATTTACAGTTTCGTGAGCGTTGGCGAATTTTCAGCCTTCATAATAGGTTGGAATCTTATCCTGGAATACGTAATAGGTAAGCACATCATAAACTTAATAAATCGAATTAAAAACTTGATTTTCCCTATAGGAACTGCGAGCGTAGCAAGAGGCTTAAGCAACTACATAGACGCTTTAACAAACAACACGATGAAATCTACGTTGACTGAACTTATGCCTATTAACGCCGATTTCATGTCGCCTTATCCCGACTTTTTATCGTTCTTCGTTGTGATGCTACTAACAGGTAATTATTATTGTAATATTTTGCAAATTTTAATAAAGCTCATTTTTTGTTCTAGTGCTTTTGTCGATCGGTGTGAAGGAGTCGACGAGCATCAATAACGCTTTCACAGTCCTCAATTTGCTGACGGTTTGCATAGTTTTCGTGGCCGGTGTAATAAAAGGTACGAATTCATTTTTTGCGTGTGAATCGTTTCGAAAGAATCGTTTGTTTTTTTCGAGATCGAATGAAAGCGGTTTCGATTTTTACGCTCGCGTGAATAAATTATGTTATTAACATTTCAAGAGTAATAAAAACAGCACAGTTTTTTCTTTAAATAAACAGATGTTTGGGCGATAATATATCCCATTTATATTCAATGAGTAACAGTTATAATTTTTGAATTTTATCTAGATAATTCATATTTTGAATCTACATTTTCTATTTAGAATGTGTAAATTTAATACAATTGAAAGTAGGAGTTTATCTCTACGATATCTTCAAATCTGTCAGTAGCTAGAATTACACGGAAATCTTCTGTTACTCTTTGGCACACCCCGCTGAAGAAGCGTGGTGTGAGCCGTTCGCTGCGTCAAAGCAAGTAACGGGAACGGTCAAGACAAAAATTTTTAAACTTTGTAAATTTAATCTTTTCATTTCAATATTTTTAGTAGTATTTTGTTTTAATGAACATCCATAGACGCGTTTCTGCCTTTTGGCTTTATCAGTATGGACTTATCATCTCAAATTAAATTAAAATTAAATATAAACTACAACTTACTCAGTCGAGTGTTCAAAGGGAAAAAATGTCTGTCCCTAACTCTAGATAAATCTTCTCTTCCGTATCGCTCGTCTACATCGTGGCAATGGTATGACCTAGGGATCATATTTGTTGTACTTGTTGTCTCCATTCTTCCTTGTTTTTAGCAGCTTTTGTGCAATCGTGTACAGTTGCGCCTATGGCTTTGGATATTTGATCCACATAGCTCGATGGTGATCTTCATCGTGATCTCTTACCCTCTATCTTTCCTTGGACGATCAATTTCTCAAGTGAATCGTCCTTTCTTTGCATTATGTGACCAAAATATCTTAGGATTGACTTTTGGATAGTTTTGTCAGTCGATAGACGATGTTAAGTTCTCGTAGAATGGATTCATTAGTACTTTTTTCCGTCCATGACATCCTGAGCATGCGTCTCCAGGTGTACATTTCAAGCGCATCAATTCGTCTTCTGTCAGCCATTTTTAGTGTCCAGGATTCCGCAGCGTATGTGACTATAGGAAATATAAGTGTCTTTATGACTGCCATCTTGGTTCCTTTAGAAATTCTGTGATCACTTCCAAATACGTGAAAGTTTGTATAAGAAGATTTTCCAAAGTTGGTTCTCGTCCATTTGTTTGGTATTTCCGCTGTTTAGTGTTTGGAGTTTTTCGGAGAGACTGGTTCTATATTCGGTGTTATTGTGTTAGTCCCACCTAGAGGGGGGTTTTGGAGGTTTCAGTTTTAATTTTATTTCTCCTATAAGTAGCTAATGATTGTATCCGCAGTCAGCGCCTGGATAGGTTTTGGTATCTTTTATACTTGTTCGCCATCTTTGTGGTATCAGCAGGAAATCTATTTGATTTCTATACCTATCACCGGGTAACCTCCACGTATATAGTCGCCGTGGGTGATGTGTGAACATTGTGTTCATGATTGTGGTCATATTCTTGTCAGCGCAGAATGTCAATAGGCGCTCCCCTCTCTCATTTCTGTCTCCAAGGCCCCATTTTCCTAGTATGTTTTCAAAGTGGTCTTCCGTTGTTTGAATGGGACCAACTTTCGCGTTGAAGTCACCGATTATTATTGTAATCTCTCTTTCTGGTATTCTAACTGTTTCCTTTAGGATGTCCGAATAGAAATCCTCAATTTCTTCAACTTCTTCTCTTTGGAGGATGTTGAGCTTTGTAGGTGTTGTGTTTAGTTTTATAGACATTATTCTGCTGCTTGCGCAGTTGTACCCTAATACTGATGATATGTATTTCGGGCTAACCAGAAATGCTACACCGTGTTTGTAGCATTTCTGGTTAGCCCGAAATGTCCTGAGTAGTACATCATTTTGCCATTTTCTGTTCTGTAGTGGCCACGTCCTTTATAGTGAGTTTCAGATATTTCCACTATTTTGTAAGGTATTATTTCTCTTTCTACTATCTGTAGTTTTCCAGCTTTTAGGAGTCCTTGGACATTCCAAGTTCCAATTCTTATAAGTCTTCTAAGATTGTGGGGGCCAGTAGCATACTTTCCATGCGTTGCCTGGCTAGGAACAGTCGCATGGCCGGTAGTCCATTTCTCACCAGCGGACCCGGGCACCGACTGGCGCCGATTGCTAGTCAGATCGCATGGCGATCTCTTATCCTTAACTATCAAATCTCATTGTGCTCGTGGAACTATGTAATCACAGTGGGGTCCATCTTCCTACTGTGATGGTTTGGGATGAGGTAGAGGGTAGTTCGGTTCAGTCAAAGTTCTCTAAGGAGTAGGATCCGATTTCCTCCCGAGACAGGGGTTGGGGGGAGCTCACTCATTCGAAGCTCACGTGGGCAGGGGCACATCCCTGAAGTAGAGGCATCCCTGAAGTAGCTTTTGGTTTGTCAATCTTCAAAGATAATTCTTTTTTAAATGCGTCTTGAATAATGATTTAAAAAACGCCTCTCTTATCCCGAGTCCCGCACGAAAACTAAATTGAGATTAAAAACTAATTTTTGTTTCTGTTTAGCTGATGTTGGAAATTGGAAAATCGAGAAAAAGGACATTCCTGCTTCGGTGACGCACGGAGGCGAAGGAGGTTTCATGCCTTTCGGCGTGGCAGGAGTGATGGCCGGGGCGGCGAAATGTTTCTACGGTTTTGTTGGATTCGATTGCGTCGCAACAACCGGCGAAGAAGCCAAAAAGCCGCAGAGGAACATTCCACTGGCCATAGTGATCTCCCTAACTATCATCTTCCTATCCTACTTCGGCATCTCCACGGTCCTCACCATGATGTGGCCATATTACGACCAAGTAAGTAAATTTCAATATTAATTAATTAGTTACCTATTCTTTTCTTAATTGCGTGTTTTATTTAGGATGCTGATGCCCCTTTTCCTTATGTGTTTGATAAAGTTGGCTGGCCAATAATTAAGTGGATTGTTACAGTCGGTGCAATTTTTGCTCTTTGTACTAGCATGTTGGGTGCAATGTTTCCTTTACCTAGGGTTATTTATGCCATGGCTAACGACGGATTGCTGTTTAAATTTTTGGCCAAGGTTCATCCTAAGTCGCATACTCCTATTTTGGCAACTATCATATCTGGAATTTTTTCAGGTAAATATATTTTATCTAAATCTATATAAATATACAGGGTGGACCATTTAACGTGACCACCCTAAATATCTCTTTTTTTGTAAAAAATTTCATGTGGTAATTTGATTGAGTTGGAAGGGTTTGATTGACACTGGTGAAAAACTTTTTTTCTCAAGGTAGCTTTGCGCTCGCAGAGTCATCAATGGTTTTTCAAATGGGAACATGTTATTTTTTATTAAGACATTGTAGCTAATATTCAGACAATTCTAAAACAATTAGATTGATAATTGAGTTGATTATATCTATGCCTACTCGAATGAGAGATGTTATTAGAGCAAGAGAGGCCATTTTTTAAAACCATTATTTAAAATGAAGTGTTAATTTAGATAATTGTCAATAACCATATGTGGTTTAGTAATAAAAAAGTTAATTGAAACAAATTAACTTTTTTATGATTTAATTTGACTATGTTAGACAAGTAATCGAAATAAATTGAAACTCATATTGAAGCATATTAAATTGCCTTTCAAACGGAATATTTCTTTATTTTATAGAATAAATAGTTTCTAAAAAAAAAATAGTTAAAGCCAAAAGTTTACAGTGAGCCGATTTCTATGCACGCAAGTTTATATATTGACCGTGTGTGGGCCCCTTTATAAATGAATATGATGATAGTACCAAGTGCATTACATATTGTCAGGTGTTATTTTAAAAGTAAACATGATGGCCGCAAGTGCGAATGCAGAATTAAAAACCTGAAAGGAAAAGAAACAATTAAATAAAAATTACAAAAAGGTAATAAGTTTGTAACTCACAATAATTGCAAAATTTGTGTTGAGCTCATAAGTCAAGATGTAATAGATGACAGGTTGCTGAAAGATTTTTATAGAGGTGGAGGCTATTTCTGACTTAAGACCCTCCGAACATTTTTCCAATTTTAAAAATAATCTGTGCAAAATTGTAGCCGTCTCATTCGCCCAAAAACATAATTTTATGTATGTATTTTCCCAAATTGGAAACGATTAGCACGAAATTTAACAGAAACATTTATAAATATACGAATGAATAAACTGTAAATTTTAAATAAATTCGGTCGATGAGCTTGGGAGTAAATCGAGATCAAAGTTTCGAGACTCAAATTGATCGAATCGTTTTAGAGACAATTTTAATTAGAGAGGTTTATTCTTCTTGCAAACTAGCATCATATATAGTTTTAATCTGTATTTAATTTAGAATAATTTAAGAAAAGACTCAGGCAATTTAGATTATTTTGGAAAAAGTTTCGGGCAAAAATCCGAAAGTATTTTGCGCGTTATTATAATCGCTAATTTAGTCTAGTAATTTTTCTTTATTCTATCGCAAATTTGACATCTTTTGATGTATTACATGTCAATATCCATGGAATTTCAACATTCGCGAATTCAAAGAAGCTAAATTATCTAAGGTAAACATATTCCGCGATAAATTGTATTGTAATTTCTAAGGAATATTTAAGTTTAATTTTTGGTTGAATTTTGTTGAAGTGTGACGTAAACTTTGGGAGTTATGAAGAGATTTAACAGTTTTTACCAGAAGTAATTCCTCCAGAACTAAAAGCGGTATATGGTTAAGAAGTACCGTAATTTTTAGAGAATTTTTGTTTTTATGTTCATCCCAAATTTCAGTAATATCTAAGTTAAATTTGTCGAGATAATGACACGCGATAATGACAAGTCAACACGCGATTGAGATATTTCGGTTTAAGTTTACTAAAACATCGATATTTTGGAAAATAGTTAAGCTGAAGCAACAAGTTTGTTATCAAAATGCAGAGAATTAAATATTTTGTCTTTGTTTATTTTTATAACCTTTTCGTTTGTTTACAATTAATCTTCAAAGTTTGATTATAAATTTAATTTATCATTTTTAAAGGCAATTTTCCAGAAGCTATTGTAAACAAAGTAAAAGGATTTAGTTTATGCTTTAACAAAATCGCCGATTTTGCCCTCTCCGATTTTTACATAATGTATATCAAAACACGCCAAATTTTACACAGATTACGCCAATATAAATCATTATTAAATGTAGTTTACAATAAGTCAGGAAATCTTTAAAAAAATTACAATTTTCAACCACCGAAAAACACCATGTTACATTTACAGCGATATCTGAAAAAGGAATGAAATTAACGAAATTCGTTTTAGATTTTCTGAAAGCTTAAAAAAGCCTTCAAAAGTTGATGTATAATTTATTAATATTGCCTTAAGTAATAAGACTAGATAGGCTGATTAAAAACGACGTCGAAATTTAGAAAATATGTCTGCAAGAAGCAATAACTTTGAAACCAACTGCTCGATTTCATTCAAACTTCAATATTCCAATATAATAATCAATATTTTTAACTTGATTCATAAGTAATAAGTGTCCTAAGCTTGAATAAAATCCATGCGAAAATAAATTATCCGGGATTCCGCGTTGATGTTGAGGGTTGGTTTTTGAAAGAACTGGATTCTCGAAGTCTCTAACATTTGCTATTCTCAAGAGATGTATAGGTCCATGTGGGTTAAGCGATAGACATATACTGAGCGCTCGGTTGAAATAAGTGTCCCCGCCAAGGAGGGGGTGACGTCTGTTTTAGGAAATGGGATTTACTTCAGCCTTCGAGGTGGATAGGTTTTTTGGGAAGAAAATAAGCGGAAGCCAACAGTCGGGCGAACGGGGGCGGCAGCTACATAGGGTTGTGGAGATTGCAACGGTTCTTTTCTTTTAGGATGCTGGTGGTTTGTTGTGCGTTTGTGGGCTATTTAAACATTTCAAGGACGGCGTCTAGAATTAATTCTAGATTGGGGGCAAGGTCATCTTTCAGGCGGGATAGAAGCAAGAGGTAGATAGGACATGTATGGTAACCGTGTCCACAAGCTAGAGGAAAAACGCCTCCCGCATTATCTCCCAAGAACCCCCAGTACTCGACATCTTCAAGCCCCGCCTGCTGAAATCCGCAGAAGAAAACACAAAAATAAAGGCACCATAAGTCACCAACCTAGGACTTTATTGTGTTTGCTTCTGCGTATTTCAGCAGGCGGGACTTGAAGACGTCGAGAACTGGGGGTTCTTGGGAGATAATGCGGCAGGCGAGTTTTTCCTGTAGCTTGTGGACACGGGTACCACACATGTCGAAGTCGTATAGATCCTCGTTCCCTAAGACTGGGGCACTCATAGTGTAGGCGGAATATTTGTCGAAGACAATTTTTTTCGAAACTGAGGATGGCTTTCATTTGGTTTTAATTGCAGAGAGCAAGGGCAGACATTCGGTAATCGAGGATAGGGCGGACAAACATTTTATATGAGTAGAGTAGGGTATTTGTTGAACAACCCACTATTCGGGTACGGAGGCTGAAGAGAAGGTTTAGCCTGCACCTCATCCGCTTGGTCGTGTGTCCGAGTATTTATAACTGCCGGACTTCGGGTTATACGCGGTTCGCTGTTTGTTCGTCTTGTTGGTCGTATGTGTGTCAGGGATGTTAGGTTATTGGTTATTTAATGTCAGGGATGTTAGGTTGGTTGGTGAGGTGTCTGGGATTGTCTTTTCAGGGTGGATATAATCGTTCCCCCTGCTGGGAGGAGTCACAAAGAATCATCTCTCGTGTTCAGGCAATGGTCTCGTTTTCTACTCCATGGATACTCTGTATACCCGTGATATTTCGTGGTTAAAATTTTCTAAAATCTATCCAGCGACTTGTTTTGGTTTGTTGGATAAGAGCCGATGAAACTGTCTTTTCATGTCTGACTGAAGCTACATATTCTTCTATCCTAGCCGATATTTTTCTATTGAAACGTTCAATATAGGTTTGTTCACATGCTCCACAAGGTATTTCGTAAATTCCATGGGATTCTAACGGGATGGTGTTTACTACCATCCCGTTAGAATCTATAACGCTGCGTAGCTTGAAGGATATTTTTTGGTTTATCTTGAAAATGGTGCCGAAGTTGTATCGTTTTAGGATTCTGGTGATGTTGTCAGTTGATCCATGAACACATGGTAGGTAAGCTGTACTGACGAGTTTCCGACGTTCTTAATTTCTTGGGTTACGGTTCTCTGTTCGACGGAAATCTCTAGATATGAGGCTTCCCGTAAGTCTTTCAATTCTTTTGGATCGGATGGTGAGAGTGATGACTACAGATGCTAGTTGTTTGTTTTTTTGGATTCCAACACGTTCCTCTGGTTTTGGGCTGGGAGGTATGAATGGTGAGGGGTTTTTAGAGGGTGGTACACTAGTGTGAAGCCCCACACTACCACTCGACACGGGCCGGGTGGTGTCTGTTTGCAGATTTGCACTTCCCAGCACGTACAAAAAAAAGATGCTAGTTGTTTGGGGCGATAGATCGGATATATGTCTGTATGCGTCGGTTTCCGACATCATCGTCCCTCAACATCAACGCGAAATCCATTGGGAAAGTAAAAATTGCGAACATTCCTCAAAAAGTAATTTAGTTTTCCCACTTTGTGGCTTCTAACTTCCGAGATATTTACCTCCATGGACGTAAACGTGATTAAGGTGACTGTGGTTAACACGGCTAATACGAACATAATCGTGTTGACGGTGTTCACAAAAATTGATGCGAACGCTGGTGGTACTCTGGAGTTCAACCTGAAGATTATGAAAATAATTATGTTGGTGCACTCAAAGAAGCACAAAAACACGCAAGATTTCCCCGCGAACATGTCGTTCCAGTGATTCACCGCCGAACACGACAAACCATGTAAAGTTATCAGCAGTCTAGAATAAAAAATGATTTAGGTGTGGTATTTTGTTATCGTGGATGCTAAACTCTTTCAACTTTGAGTGTGTGAATTAGGTATAAATCGACAATATTTTAAGTCAATTACATATTTAAAATGAAATGTGTTTAATCATAAGTCTCTTGAAAAAAGGAATACCGACAGCATTTCCTCAAAGTGGACGGGAGAAATGCTGAGAACTAGCATGGCGGAAACAGAAGTGGGAAAAGACACAGGAAGGTGTGTTATCACCTCTGATGTGGAGGCTGGTAGTTGATGAATTACTGGCTAGGCTGAACGAGCTAGACATTAAATATCAACGTCATCTTATCCAAAGGGAAGTTTGAGGGAAGGCTCTGTGAAATCGTGCAGAGAGGCCTCAAAGCAACTTATAGATGGTGTCGGAAAATGTGTTTAAAACTCAACCCGCGCAAAATCACGGTGATACCCTTTGAAAGGAAGAGAAGACTAAACTGCTTGCATCCCATATTGCTAAATGGGAGGGTAATAGAATACAAGCAAAAGTTAAAATCGGGGTATAAAACTATGAAAGAGACACGCTAAGGAAGGGGTACGAAAAGCCAAACGCGCTTTAATGGTGTTCAGAAATCTTGCAGAAAAAACGTGGGGTTGCAACCCCATATTCCTATGATGGATACATCACGATAGTGCGAACTGCGAAAACTCACGGGGCAGTTTCGTGGGGAGGTAGTACCAAGCTGGTCTCTATGATGAAGCAGCTTGAGAAGGTTCAAAGACTGATATGTATCTGAGTCACGAGGGCGATGGGGCCATGCGCGACAAAAGTAATGGTACAGACTCCGTTGCGCCTTGTCGTGGAGGGGACCGCCAGATCGGTAATTGTAAGGTTCAGCAAGGAAGGAGTGGGTAGAAGTAAAATGGAATCTAAAAGATCCCCAGTCTGGAAGTACCAAAAGAGAAAATGGTACGCAATTACCATTTCAAGAAAAATTATGCAGCCATGCGTAGCAGTAAAGCCGATTGGAGCGACGAATCCTCAGCATAGCAGCAAACTGCTATCAAGTGGTATACAGATGGTTGAAAAGATGGTTGATGGTGATGGAGGGAACTCTGGTATAGGGTGAAATGAAGAAGCCGATCACCTAGCAAACAATGGATCTAGTAATTCCTTTATAGATCCGGAAACTTTTTTGTGGAATCAGTATGAACACCATCCACAAAGGTTTGGATGAAAAAAAAATGGAAACACTGGATGAAAACCAGAAAACAACTTCCAGGCCTAAAAGAATATAAAATAATGCTGGGGGATCTTTTAACCAGAAAAGAACATAAGCCTGCCTGAAACTGAATAGGAACAAGCTGAAAGGAATCTTGATGGGACACTGTAGACTTAGAAAACAGCTCCAGATCCTAGGCCTAGAGGAAGATGGCAGTTGCAGATTCATCATACATACATACATCTGCTTAAGGACTTCGGTACATTACTCCGTAAGAGACAAATGAACCCTGGAGACCACAGTTTGAACGAAGAGGAATTGCAATCCTTGAATCCCACCCAGATCCTGAAATTCCTAAGGGATTTAGGACTAGAGGAGGCGCTCTAAATGGGTAAGTATACCAACTATTAGACGAAGTGGGTGGGGTTGTGAGATACAATACATCTATAAAGGTTGCAGTACAAGTCACCACCGAAATCTACAATAATTCTTCTAAAAATTTATATCCTTCACATTACAGATTACAGCCTCTTAGGAAATGTATTAAACGTTTTAAGATTAATACGCTTGCAACTTTAATAGAAACTTACTTTACTTTGTGTTCTGGACAGATCCTCTCATAGCAAATATCCCTTCCTTCGCAGACTGCACAGTTTCCCCATTTCATCCCATAGCATTCCTTAATTAAATTGTTAATAACAACAAACTTCTCCCAAATCAACAGATAGAAATACATGAGTGGCATAATTAAGGAAAACGTCATCAAAACTATCAAGAACTTCACAGCGGTGCACTTTGTTATACCCTCCATCCCGTAAAACCAAATGAATAAACAAAGCAATATGATATCAACCACGAGCATAAATATTGCCACTAACGGAGCTATTTTATGCAAGATACCATCCTTGAAACACCCATTTAATTTCAATAAATAAATATCTATTTCTTTAAAGTTTTCTACCATTTCTAGAAACAAGTCTTGAACGAAGTAGCCGTTCAAAGAGAAGAACAGGGCTAAGTAAGAGGCTACCACAAATTCAAGCAGGTTATATTTATCTGATTTAGTGTATAACATTTGTCCGATTATTGGTGGGTAACTATGGTATAGAAGGATTGTTACACCAGTGAATAATGTAAGAACTCTTAATTTTGTGTGCCAAGTACGATTTGCAACGAATTTGGCTAGACCTCGGTCATAAGTTACGAACAAAGCACATGTTAGGTTCATTAGAAATATTATCGGTTTTAATTCTAAGAAACTATTAGGTACCATTGTTTTGAATGGTTCGGTTAAAGCAGCAATTTTAAGCAGTTATTTCAGAAAATATTTTAATATATGTATGTTAGCGCACTACAAGATTTGAAAATCTATGATAAAACTTATGATAAAAAACGCGTATTATATAGCTAGAGAATATTTTAAATAATGCAGTATGTGATCGTTAAATTTCAAATCTACATTATTGCATAATTTACATAGATTATTACTTGTTCTCGCTCTTAATTTCCTTCTGCATGTGTAATTACCATTAAGATAATTCTAAATTGCTGCAAACTAATGAAAAATTTATCATTATTATATTACTATCGTTATTATAACTAATATTTTTAAATTCCTATCATTATTGATCTAAAAAATAATCACAAGTCTATTTTAAATCACTCAAATCGTCCAAAAGTCCATTTATTTTTCTTGGTGGTATTCTAATGGATTTTCAATACTTGAAACCTTCTCATTTCAAGCATTAACACTTTCGCGAACTTCCCGACCGCGTAATCAGAAAATCACTTACTACTTGGGCCTTGGCCCACGAACCCTGCGTTCATCATTAGGGGCGCCCGTGGTCACGTGAGTGGAGGTTTATCAGCTGCTAGGTACATCGAGGCGATTTTAGCAGTTCATATGCTACCTTACGTCAAGTACGTTGGAGAAGAATTTATCTTTATGCGTGACAATGCAAAGCCGCACATCGCTAGAATCGTGCAAGATTACATTACAGAAATCGGTTTTCGGGTTATAGAGTGGTCAACATGCAGTCCCAACCTAAATCTGGTAGAACATTTATGGAATGAGTTTAAACAAAGAATTCGAGCTAGGCTTCGTGCCCTAACCTCGATCCCACGATTATTATCAATAAACTTTGAAATCATTTGACAAGTGGAAGCATACAAAGTAAGATGTAATTACCGTATCGAAAATGGTATTGTAAGGCAAGCAGAGAGAGTGGAAATGATTCTGATTTATGACGAGACTAGCAGAAACTCTTTGCAAGCGCAGGAACATTATGCATAACGGTATCCTGTCAGGAGTCATCCTTCCCGTCGATGTTTCGTTCGAATTTATTATTTCGTTCATTTATTATACTATATACTATACTATATACTATACTATACTATACTATACTATACTATACTATACTATACTATACTATACTATACTATACTATACTATACTATACTATACTATACTATACTATACTATACTATACTATACTATACTATACTATACTATACTATACTATACTATACTATACTATACTATACTATACTATACTATACTATACTATACTATACTATACTATACTATACTATACTATACTATACTATACTATACTATACTATACTATACTATACTATGCTATGCTATGCTATGCTATGCTATGCTATGCTATGCTATGCTATGCTATGCTACGCTACGCTACGCTAAGCTATACTATACTATACTATACTATACTACACTACACTACACTACACCTCACTACACTACACTACACTACACTACACTACACTACACTACACTACACTATACTATACTACACTACACTACACTACACTACACTACACTACACTACACTACACTACACTACACTACACTACACTACACTACACTACACTACACTACACTACACTACAATACACTACACTACACACTACACTACACTACACTACACTACACTCCACTGCACTGCACTGCACTGCACTACACTACACTACACTACACTACACTACACTACACTACTCTACACTATACTATACTATACTATACTATACTATACTATACTATACTATACTATACTATACTATACTATACCATACTATGCGAAGCGGTGCTAAACAAGGTATTGAAGACCTTGCTGCAAGAAGGGGATAACCGCCATTTTTTTACGAAAATGACTTTTGTATGCCAAACCATAAAGTCGACTATTCTTCATCGTTTAGTACAAGAACGACACAAATCCATCCAATACCACTCTTACTAGAGCGTTAAATGTACTTTTCCCTAGTATAGTTTGGAACAAAAAGGGGATTTCTCCGGATTTATCTCCTTTTTGCTCCATACATAGTATACGGCTGGTTGGTACGAGAAAAACACGCGCTTGTGCACAAAGCGGCAGCGGCCGTACCTAATGTTTATTGAGCAGTTTCAAGAGCAAATTTTGTGCAAAAAATAGTAAAGATGAGTAATTTAAGTGAAGTAAATGAGCCCTTTAGTTCTGGTTCTTCAGAAAACTATGAACCTGGCGAAAATAGTGAAACTGCAGATAGCGAAACAAAAACTGAGGTTACCTTTCCATTGAATCAAAGTACATCTAGTATAAAGAAACGGAAAACGAGAAATGAACGTAACTGGAAAAGAAATATTCGGAAAAGAATGCTGGCATCAGTTGGACACAAAAATATTTCTCTCGCTCTCTCTATATTTCTATAATCAATTTCCATATTTCGGTTTGGCACATACTAACTATAAAAATCAACCTAAAAGCGCTAGAGTCGTAGGAGCCCCCTGTCAATGCAGAAAAAAGTGTTTCCAAAAGTTGATAGTGGTATGCGGTACATAGGTTTAGCAAAATTTAATGCTATTGCTGATAAAATTGCACAAGACCGTTATCTACTTGGTAATATCTCATGTCATGCTCCGGCTCTTTTTCGTCCAACAAGTAATAGATACCGACCTCGCGTTGGTGTATATAAATATAGAATTCGAATTGGAAACACTACCATAGATGTTTGCAAAATAGCTTTTTGTGCCATCCATGGCGCTTCAAAAAAAAGGGTGGAGCTTCTGGCAAGAAAATTATCAGTTTCAAATGAAATAACGTCACCTAACGAGCGTCGAGGAAAGCATCATAATCGACCAAATGCAATACCAGTAGAAATTGTCTCACAAGTGGAGCTTCACATCAAAAGTTTCCCACGCCGTGGTTCTCATTACAGGAGAAAGAAAAATTACGAAACGTACTACCTTGCTCCTGAACTCCATGCTAAAAAAATGTACGAGTTATACCTTGAAAGCTTTGAACCTGACATGAAAAAATTATTAGACGAGAGGAAACAGAAATCATCAGAATTTAAACCAAAAGTAACATACGACTTTTATTTCCGTTATTTTAAGGCCAATTTTAAATATAGATTTGGTCATCCCAGGACAGATACTTGTCAACTTTGTGATCAATTTGAAAATGAGTCCAAATCTACCTCACTTTCAGAAGAGCGACTCCAGCAAATACAAACGGATAAAGCACTGCATCAACTAAAAGCACAATCATTTTTTACGGATCTATAACAAAAAACTAAACTTGCCAAGGAAAACAAGAACATAGAAGTGCTATCTTTCGACTACCAGCAAAACCTTCCGCTACCGAAAGTTCTATCTGGGGATGCATTCTATTTAAGACAGCGATGGCTATTCAATTTTTGTATTCACTCAGGCAAAAATGATGTGGCTCACTTCTACGTTTACGATGAAACTGAAGGCAAAAGAACACCAAACGAACCCATTAGCTTCTTACACCACTATCTTGAAAATGTTCTAAATAAAGAAGTGGACACTTAATATTTATTATCCGATAACTGCAATGCCCAAAATAAAAACAATACAATGGTGCAGTTTTTGTTTAGTACAGTCACGTAGATTTAAGAAAGTAGTTCATAGATTTCCTGAACCAGGACATAGTTTCCTCCCCTGTGACCGCTGCTTTTGTGTGCTTGAAAAATCCATGAGAAAAGTTGAAAGAATATACCTTCCTCAGGAATATATACAAATAATGGGAAAGTCATCACGTTCATTTTCTATCATCAGGGTTACACAAAATCAAATAGAAAATTTTGTGGAACTACTTCAACCTCATTTTAAACGAGTCACGATGAACGCTAACAGAGAACGATTCAACATAAGCCAGTAACAAGGTCTTCGTTTACAGTTCTGATCTTCCTGCCATACAGTGCAGTAAGTCTACTAATATCTTGATACTTTCAAGTTTCGTTATCCAAGAATCAGCTGTACTGCCGGTATTATCCGAAGCCCGTCCCGCTTATGGTGCAAAATTACCTGTCAAGAAGGTAAAATATGACAATGTAATGAAATTAGCTAAGAAATATGTACCACCAAACGATGTATGGTATTAACAGCAGTTGAAATCAGATTCCAACGAAAATAAAAATCACCGACGTCACAGATGATGATGCCAACGTTTAGTGAAAACTACGGAGGACGTTCAAACTTTGTTTTTTAGTATAAATTAGTAATCTTCCGTTTTTATTTTGTTAAGAAATATAACATAATTTTGATTTCTATTACATTTCAAGTAAAGTTTATTAAAATTATAATATTTTGTTTTTTTTTTGTGAAGTCTGATATCCAAAACTATAACTTTGGGGCAAAAAAGGGATAACTCCAACATTTTTTTTTTAAGTGACACCTAAATATTTTATTAGTAATTATACATCTACACTAGCTAACTGGTATCCTAGTACTGTAGGAAAAAATAGAAACTGTTACCTTCGAAACAAAAAGATTTAAAAGTTTTTTTTTAATTATTTGAAAACTCCTTTAGTGGAGTAATCCCCTTTTTGCAGCGGGGTCCTTAATTAACCGTATTAAAAAAGGGCAAATGTAGACGAGAATCCTCTTAAATGGTGGAGCGTTCATCGACAAGAATTCAAACTATTATCACTAATAGCACGCAGATTTTTATCGACAGTACCAGCCAATGTTCCTAGCGAACAATTGTTCAGTAGCGCGGGTTTAATTTATGAACCTCTACGATTTGACTCCGAAAAGGCGGCAATATTAGTTTGTATTAAATACTAGCTGACCCGGTATCGCCTTCGTATCGCCTCAGAATCTATAATCATTAAAAAAAATCTTATTAGCTGAATTAAAGTCAGTCAAATGTTACGCGTATCGATATCTGGTAACAAAATCTTACACGATTACATAATAGATGGGAATATAATCGTATCTGTCCCCTCCCGACGTATAAAAAAAGCCCAAACCTCAAAATTCGAATTGCTCGTTCACCCAATCAATAGTAATTTTTGTGATTAACAATGATGTTCGGGAACACTGTGTTGATGGGCTCGTCCTTAGTTGAGACGAAATTGAAAAAAATATGCGGAAACAAAATAAATCCCCGTTCGTTTCGTCGACGGGAGGACGGCTATTACCGATAAACAACAATTGCTTGGAGAAATCTTCGGCAGATGGAACGTTTAGCAATGCAACTCGCATCTTTGTCGTCAGCTGAAGTTTTTTAATATAGCGCCATAGAGTAGATGATTTGAAGCAAGCGTTTATTTCATCGGCAGCGGTGGATCTTGGAATTACTGGTAGTGTTTGCCGGAAATTGCCAGCCAGTATAATCATTGCGCTATCTATCTTAGAGTCATTGTGCAGATCTTTCATGGTTCGATTTAGTGCTTCCACTGAACGTTTGTGTGCCATTGTGCATTCATCACATATGAAAATTGTACTTGCTTTATTAACACTTTATTAACACTTTGGCCATTGCCGATTGTTTCACAATGTTGCAGTCTTTCAGTCGTTTAAAGGTTTAACGGTAATTTAAACGCTGATTGAGCCGTTCTGCATCCTTCTAGCAACGTGGCCGCTATACCTAAAGAAGCAACTGCTACGGCAATTTCGGATCTCGCACGAACAGTGGCTAAAATCAATGACATGAGGAATGTCTTCTTCCCCGAGCGCATCGACGAAAAATAAGTCACCATTTCCATCATCAATTGCCTTCATTAACGTAACATCCTTCTGTTTTGAGTTCAACAGTGGTATACTCATTCAAACAGATTCATTCATCTCGGAATCGAATGGATCTCGGTCGTATTCACGTTCATGTTCTAATTCTCGATTGAAAGCGTCGTTCATAGCACGATTTGGCGTTAGCGTTCCTAACTTTACTAACGAACTGCCGCACATGAGGTAACACATGTCTTCTATCAAAAGCAAGACCTGGTTATGTATTTCCTCATTCACCTCGAGATCGGGATTCCCTGAAGTTACACGAATTCGATGTAAAATATCCTCTGACATGTCATCCCTGTACTTGTTCCACAGTTCAATTGGATTCGAACGGAAACATGTCGAAATAATGATAACAAATAATATGCGTATCTAATTTGGAGGTGCAGAAAGAACTGATTCAGCTATTGTATTGTCCCAATGAATTACGTTTTCAAGAAAATTGAGCTGTTGACATGCAGCACAAAATGTTGGACATACTGCACTTTTGACTGTTCGAAGTGATTCAAAGGATGTCGGCCCACAAACATTAGAGAGTAGAGTAATGTTCCTGCAAATGTCGCTTTGCCAATCGCTTTGGCAAATAAAAAACAAACTTCTCAATGTTGTCGCTGGAGGTGTTTCAGCACGTTGAGCCATTTGATGCGTTGAAATAAACTCTTTGACCATTTTCTAGATTCACCGCCAAATGTAAAACACGTGGATGACGTTTATGAATGGGGAATGAAAAGAAGAAAAAAAAATGAGAAAATGAATTATTTCCTTTTTTGTGAATTTTTCCAATATTTTAATAGTAACTATAATAGCAAGGGTGGAGGCACATGCAACATATAAAAAGTCATAAAAATCAGCCGTTCTTGAGTTTTTAAAAGCCAAAATTCAAACCCGACTGTGTTTTATTTAAGAAAGATAAGATAATGCTACAATTTTTAACTTGAATTACTAATAACTTGATAAAAATAGTTTCACATAAAATATCTTAAGATCCGCACCCGCATCTGCGGATGTGATCCTTCAAATATCCGCATCCGCAGATGTGAAAAAATCTGCATCCGTAACATCCCTAGTTCCTACTTTAGTATTTTATTGTACAATTTTCTCACTGTGCCTACGTTCTTAGAAGTCTTAAATACTAGTCTTAACTATACTTAAATAAAAAGAATTAAGAAAATTGTTTTTTTTAAATAAATCAAACGCAATCAAGCACAAATTAACTAGCTTACATTAAAAACACACATTTTGAAAAATCTCACGTGAGCATAGGGGTGGGAAGAAGGCAAATTCTTACCACATCTCACCAAGGAGAGAGGCGGCGTAGAAAAATCGTCAAAATCGCCTCACGTAATTAATGGATGCCTCATTAATCGAAATTACGACGTTAATTCGTTTTGTGCATAATTGAGGACCGAATTATTAGACCATTTTTCATAGACCTCAAATACATAGGTATTTTCTGAGCAACACTTTGAGGGAATTGCTGCATGATGTCCCGTTAGCTCAGCGATGTCGAATGTGATTTCAATATGACAGCTGTCCAGCTCATTGGGCAGTTATAGCCCGCAAATTGTTAAACCAAAAATTTCTCGAACGTTGGATTGCGAGAGATGCAGATACCTTGGTTTGTTCGTTCGCCAAATTTTACGCCATTTGATTTCTTCATATGGGGAGCTATAAATATGGGATGTTCCGATAACGCCGCCGAACATACAAGTACTAATTACAAAAGTTTGCACCGCTATCACACTCGAAAATATTCGAAGCACAAGAGAATTATTCATCCGACGTCTTCAAATATTTATCGAAATTAATGGATATTTGTTACAATAAATTTTCTGCACAAAGTTTAATTACATTATTCGGGTATTCTCATTGTCAATACTAACAGGATTTGAGTATTTTGGTGAAAAATCATTTCTTGGTAATGATACCATAGGTCGCTGAATTCGTTTGAATATCAGCTACAACGTCTTAACAAAAAAAAAATTGTTACCGTTTGAGAAAACATTGATGTCCTTGACAAAAATGATTTTGTCACCACTCTATCAGCCCTTCGATATCAATTACCTCTTGACATCATTTTTCGTCACTCATAGGCAACACGGATATATTTACGGTGGTTAAGTTAAATGGTCCATCATGTATATATATATATATATATATATATATATATATATATATATATATATATATATATATATATATGTTTGTGTGTGTGTGTGTATGTATTGTGTAAAAGGTGACAATTAAGAGTATCCTGTTCATACTTAATAAAAACAAAAAGGAGAAATGACTTATCTGCCAAGATTTTAACTGCGTAATATTCAGTGAACCTTGAAGTATCTTTTTGAAAATGGAGCGGTGACCGATTGAACAAAGAATTGCTTGTGTAGAGCATTATATTAGAAGGAACTCCATTATTCAAACTCAGAGGTGGTTTCGACCACAGTTTCATTTTCTAGCGCCCCCAAATTGCTAGATGGGTCAAGAAATATCGTCGAACATTTTCTCTTAAGGATACTAAACTTGCAGGGAGGAAAAAAAACTGTTAGAACAGATGTACTACTTAGAAGTAATACTCTGGAAGCTAGGAACAGAATTGAAGAAAATTCCAATCAATCCGTGCGACGTTTATCGTAGGAAATAGGAATTTCACGTGAGTCGGTAAGAACAGTTTCCAAGAAAAATTTACTCTTTCGGCCTTACAAATGGCTAAAAGTCCAAAAACTTCTTCCAATGGGCCGAAACTCACGTTTACAATTTAGTCGAAGCGTTTTGGGCAGAGGGGTCATTGTGCCAACAAAATAATTATGAGTAAAGAAGCACATTTTCAACTGCATGGGTAGAGGAACAAACAAAATGTCCGTTACTGGTCCGCCGAAAACCATCAAGTTACATTCTCGTGTAGAGGGTATAGTAGGTGTGGAATATGTTCAGCTGAAGTATTTGAACCGTATTTTTTTCAAGATGATAGATGTTTTTGATCCTAATGGGAAACGCATCAGTTGTTAATAGTGAACGTTGTGGAGATGTTACCAACGTTCTTAATGGATGACATCGCTCAACTCCGATTACCAATAAACGATATTTGGTATCAGCAAGTAGGTACAAGGCCTCATGTATCCAACATTTCTATGTAAGTGTTACGAGAGTTCTTACCTGGTCTGTTTTCTGGAAGAAACTAATCATTAGGTATGGTTGGTGTTGTGAGATAAAGTTAATTAAAGTACTGCCTCTATCGTTTCTTTTTCCCATTCCAAATGGAGCTATTGCTGTCTCTAGCTTCTTCTAGTTGTTTTGAAACTTTAGCATTGAAGTCTCCTATGAGAAAGGTTTGACAACATCCAGGAACTCTCTCGATGTCCTCGTAATATTAATATACTTCTTCTTCTTCGGCTGTAGATGTGGATGCATAAGCTTGAATAGTTTTCATTTTAAGTTTATAGTTTAGACGGAGTATTACGTATGACACGCGCTTGGAAACGTATGCGATGTTTATAATATCTGAAACATGCTTATTATTTATCAAGAAGCCTACACCACCAATTGAGTTCTCCGTTGGACCTATGGGGAATAGCATTTGTCCTGACTTAAGCCGTAATCTATCCGTCGCCTCGCTTAACTTCTCTCAATGATTCCAATGATGTCCCAATTTACTTTTTTTAATACTTCGGGTGAATTTTCGTTATCGCATTGGTCTAACCTAACCTAACTAAACCTAACATTGTATGTTCTAATTTTGAAAATTCGGGAGTATTTTCGTTGTCGTATGGGTCTGGACGTCACGAACTTGTTTCTCCCAGAATCCCTGAGACAGACTATCTTGTTATCTGGTGTGTGATTCTGGACTATCCTACTATATATATTTAGCTTATTCTAATCTAAAATATTTATAGTTTCTGTGTAACAAATAAAATGAAATATAAAGTGTCTATGTATGTGATAATATTCAATAAAATTTAAAATATGTTTAGTTTAGTTAAAAAAACATTGAATCTAATAAACACGTAATATAATCACGTAATAAATATAATCATTGTAACAATCGTATTTTATTAATTTTTTAAACAATAAAAATATGCGGCCCCCCACTTAGTTCCAAATAAATCATGTGGCCCGCATATGAGTTTGACATGCCGGTCCTAACACAATGTCAACATAGATATTGGCGTCAAGATTTCCTAGCATTACAACAAGGTTGGTGTTACTGTCGATACTAATAAAACCTACCCTAAACCATAACTGAACCACCTCCAAATCTATAGACTTCCTGGACAATAGCAGCTGCGTAGCGTTCTCTTGAGCATCTATAAACACGTACTCGGCCATCGCAACGAGTAATATGAAACCCTGATTCATCTGTGAAGAGCACAGACTTCCATTCTCGAAGTTGCCATGCGACATGTTCACCAGCAAAATTCATCCCTGCTATACTGTGGCGTCCTGTGAAAGAGAGTTTTCGGACGGGTCTTCTTGCCCTCAAATTTGACTCCCTCAACCTAAGCCTAATTGTCTGGTCTGATACAGTGACCTCATGTGTCCTCCTGAGGGCAATTAAGAGGTCTTTCGCCGTAGAAACTCTATTTCGAAGACTCGAAATCAGTTAAAATCGGTCTTGATTTTGAGTTTTTGCGACCTTGCCCACCGCGCCTGGCATATTGACCTGTATCCAAGTATCTGTTCAACAATCGCTGAATAACAGACAGGCTTACATTGAAGTTTCTTGAAACTTGTCGAAGGCTTTCGCCATTTTCAATTAATCTTATAGCACGAACAACTTCCACTTCGTTGAGATGCCTCATTTTCACTTAACTTAAGTCAAACTGTCAGTTGCAAACATTTTTGTCTATTTATTGATCTGTGAAAGATCTTCCTAGTTCCTTGAATCAAATTTGTGATACATTATTTCACTTAAGTTTTGGTAGTTCTTGTTAATTATTACGGATACTACGGAAGTATGCGATGTGTGTTTGTGTGTTAGGTTAGGTCTATCTTAGTTTAAAAAATTATATATATATATATATATATATATATATATATATATATATATATATATATATATATATATATTTTCTTTTTTTTAATATTCCAGGAATTATGGCAGCAATTTTCGACCTCCAGCAACTGGTCGACATGATGTCAATCGGCACCCTATTGGCCTATACAATAGTCGCAATCTGCGTTCTAATTTTAAGGTAAAACTTCATATAAAAACTCTTCGAGCTCAATAACAAGAAATTTTTAGATACGCCGAGGTTGACAGCTACGAAAAGGCCTTGAAACCGCCAGCAATTGAATCCTCGACTACCCTCTGGAACATGTTCAAACACACCTTCAACCTTAACATGAACAAATTCCCATCAGGTTTTTCATCGGCAACGGCTAACTGGAGTGTCGCTATTTATTGTAATTAAAATTCCAACAAAAAGTGGCTTAAAAACTTAACGCAAATTTGTTGTTTCAGGTGTTTTATCCATAGCAGTATGTGCTACAATCACTTATGTTGACGCCTTCGCCGATCTTTATTCAATCATAGGTTTTGCAATACTTGCCGTTGTACTGCTATTAACAGTTCTTATCGTTTACAGGCAACCAGTAGCTGAAGTAGAATTGGCTTTTAAGGTAAATTAAGCAAATTTATTTACCAAAATAACTAAGTAATTTCTCATATATTGTTAAGGTTCCGTGTGTTCCATTAATTCCGTGCCTTAGCATCTTGATAAATCTTTATCTCATGATGCAACTGGATCTACACACCTGGATAAGATTTGGAGTTTGGCTCTTAATTGGTAATAAGTTTAAAAACAGTCTTAATTACATAACCGTTGATTGTATTGTGTTGTTGTAGGTTTTGCTATTTATTTCATGTATGGGATTAGGTACAGCGTAGAAAGAGAAATTGGTAAGAAGAATATGAAGAAGAGACATAGTTCGGGTACAACAGCTTCGGTTCACTCGGAGAAAAAGTCTGAGGAATGCTTAGAGCGCACGAAATGTTAATAGTGATTGTTTTACACCAACATTGTCGTCAATATATTGATAAATCAGGTTTATATTTATAGTGAGACAGTGATCTTGAGTATTTATAAAAGATTAGGACCATCCTCGCAGAAGTTTTATTTTTCTTTTTCAAAATAATTGCTTCACAAAAACCGTGTAATTGTGTTCGATAAACGCAAGTGTTCGCCGTTATCCGTCCATTTAAACGTACACAATAATCGTTAGTGGTTAGTATGTGAAGATATGATTGGTTTTAAATTTTAAAGGGTTTTAAATTATTATGCAAGTTTGCTCAAAATATTCTAATTTTTTAGCAATGTGTATGTATATATTTGAAAATTAAACATTATTTTATGTAATTTTTGTTATATATGTTATTTAACTTACTTTTTTTTAATTTCAATATTTTGCCACTTTGGACCATGCTTCTTTACAACAACTAACTTACTTTTAACTTTGATTTATTTATTTACACGAATTGGGCAATGCATTGGACCGCGTTACAAATTCAATTTAATATTTTGTTTTTTCTTCTTTCTCTTCTCTAATGTTGTTCTTCTTCCTGCTGCCATTTTCGCCCGATGTTCAGCTGTTAGCACTGAAATATATACTACCTGGCTGGCCTCTAAGAAGCTCTGGCCTCTAAGATTGTGCGGGCCGAGAGATGGGTCCCAAGGGGACCCCTTCATCCTTGTCTAGCCAACAGTAAATTCGAGAGTGGGAGGGTGTGATACAGTCAGAGCGAAAAGTTAGTTGTATTGAGTTGTATCAAGAAAGATAGTGAGATCGTTCAATCGGAGCATGTTATAAACCGATGTTTATATATTTTAATGAAAGTTGTTTTCAAAACGACTATTGTAAAATACTGTTGTATTTGCAAGGAAAAATGGACGTCGGACGTCGGACACACATTTGGTTATCCTTTTGGACTGTACTAGACGAAGACACAGCGATACGAGAGACACCTTGTAATGCTCTCTTTATCGGCCCGCACAAGCTAGGACGCCAGCGCTCGTTCCAGGTAGTATATACTTCAGTGTCTGTTAGTTTTCTGTTTGCAGTTTGGCTCTTAATTGGTAATAAGTTTAAAAACAGTTTTAATTACATTATTTGATTGTATTGTGTTGTTGTAGGTTTTGCTATTTATTTCATGTATGGGATTAGGCACAGCGTAGAAAGGGAAATTGGTAAGAAGAATATGAAGAAGAGACATAGTTCGGGAGACATACTTAGTTTTGTGGAGCCTCCTGGAAAACTGAAATTCATTTATTGCCTTTCTGTACTTAAGCTACGTACACCCGGTATAGAAAACTAGCGTATAGTGATCATCCACGTTGACTCGCGGGCGCGCTGGCGGGCGCGGTTACGAAATTTCAAACATATGGCGTAATATCGAAGTGTTCACGTACGAAACGCACGTGCGGTCTAAGTAGCAGGCAAGCTAACGACTGGCGCGCGCGGCGCGCTCGCGGCAATATCAAACGCATGAGATGTTTGTGTGTGTTCACGTCGAACTAGCGGCGGAACGCGCGATTCCTTATTGTTAGAAATGATAGCATGTTTTCATCATGTTATTCAATACAGAAGAGTTTATTAGTGCTGTTCAGCTTAGTATACTAACCAAAACTTAAACTTAGGTTAGTATACTAACCTAACCTAACCTGACAACAGGTTACACCCGCGCAAACGCTTGGCAGCCAATGTGAACACGAACTCGCCACGTCTACCGCGCCCGCGCGTTCCAACGTGAACAAACACATAGTCTGGCTATAGTTTGACTAGAGCTGTGTGACTGCTCCGAAACTATTGGTATAGTTGAACTATACGAAGCGGTCACACAGCTATAATCAGCTGCGCGCTTCGGGCCTCCTATTTTAGGGGGCCACAAATTTCCAACTAAGCAAGGTCAAACCAACTTTTGGCGGTTGACGACAATAAGCGGCAAAATTTAACGGTGGTTAATAGTGAAAAAAATATTCAGAAAAAAAACTAAAGAAGTATCATTGCATTGTTGTTATTTTTTGTATTGTTATTGAAAATTGATAGTATGACTGTTTTTACTAAAGGACACTACAGAATCTGACAGAGGATTCAAACCCAAAAAATGTAGTTCATGTCCTTTTCACCAATTCGTCCAAGTTTAGAAAACAACAAGCGTAGCAAGGAGTTTTCTAATGGACAAGAAACATCCAATGTCACTATAAATCGTTTATTACCATTAATTAATTAACTTTTTCTACTGATATATGTGAAAATGGCATTTTTTCCACGGCTTACCCTACATGAAAGTGACATTTTTTCATTCTAGAGATGAAAATATTTTCACGTCTAAAGACGAAAATGAGCATTTGAAATTTATGATTTTCTCGATTAAAACACTAAACTAACCAAATTTGAATGGACTTTCTTATTAATTTCATCAATTTCAATGAAATATTTTATGTACAAAAGCAAAACAAGCCTGAAACTATTTAAAAAACCGAAATAAAATTCGGACATTTGACTTGAAAAGTATCACCTTCTATGAGAATGCAATATGTTACCGTGGAAACGGCCAAACTAACAATTAAATTTGTTTTGACAGTTCGCTTCGAATTGGATTTATTAAAGTCGAATTATGGATTCTACAACCGAAATCAGTAGAAAAAATTGCATTTACTACTTGAGATGAAAGTGTTTTTTTCTGGTTCGGTGTGATTGCTAACTCGCTGGCGCTTGTGAGCAAACTCCCACCTCACAAAAAAAAACGCCACTTTCATCTCTTGCTGTAAAATATACTATTGTGTATTCGCGATTTCCACACATCACATAACCTCAAAACTATCTCGTCGAAAATTTGACACTGACAGCTCTGAATATCAATGCCAACCTTGAAAAAATTAACTCATAACAGCACTCGGCGAGCCATAACCGCACGCATATGAGTGCTGTTATGAGTCCATTACATACGCAAAATAGAAAAAATGTCTTAATAATTCGCCCTTGAAATGTTTACGTTTCATTGATTAATTTATTAAAAGTCATGCTGACATTTATTTTTTTTTTTAATCTAAGTTTAACTTACCTAATTGTTATTTTTTAATGTGGTTTTACTATAATCTCATCCAGAGATGTTATGGATATGAAATTTCGGATCTGGATACGGCTAGGGATATAGAAACAATATTATACCGGTTTCGGATACGGTTACGGATATGAAATTTTTTCGGATTATCCGTTAGTTACGGATAGTTACGGATATTGGATTTCTAAGGAATGGGCATGATGACAGTAACCAAGAATCACAAAAATATTGTGTTTATTTAATGCAGTGTTTCCCCAAACTTTCAATCAATGCGTACTCCCTCAAATTTAGGAGTTTTAACACCCCCCCAGGAGTTTCAACCTGGTACCCCGTGCTAAAAATTATTGATACAAACATTTAAAAATAACCAATATTTCTAGTATTTTTTTGTGCAATTTAATAGTTATTTATTATACAAGCGGAAAAGTAAAGGTTTAACGAGCGGGTTGTTTCGCGAGTTCGGTTAAAGTCGCGAGTTAAAACTCGCGACTTTAACTTTTTATCCTGTAACTTTTATTCAATCTTGCTTTTGATTTAACAATAAGTTAAATTCAAAGAACATTTCCATTTTCTTTGTTTTTTTTTAAAACAGCAGTCCGGCCATGATTGTGCTGTTGTCATGGCAACGATAAAATTGTTGATTCATGTATCATGGAGCATTGTGTTTAATTAACTTGAATTTTATTAATCGTAAATGGATACATCCGAAGAATAATTGTTAGATGGTAACGCAATTGCGGTAAGATTCATCTCGCAGAAATCAAGAGATTTATACAAAGAAATATATAATAATTTTTGTGATTTGCAATCAAGAAAGCACATCTGCGTAGTCAACATTTAGAGTTATATTTACGGAGCCCGTAAGTGAGTCATTTTGCTGCGTTACCATGGATACTTTTAATTCACTAGTGAAACAAAATTTTAATTTCAGTAGTAAAAAAACCACTGTTATATTGATCCTTATTCAGGAAATTAAACATAACTTTATAATGCACAATTGAATAAAACTTGTTATTTTGCTTTTTATATTTGCTTTGGCACACACACACACATTTTTGAAAACATTTTTGTACCCCTTTCAAACCCATCACGTACCCCTTTGGGTACGCGAACCACACTTTGGGAAACACTGATCTAATGAGATGGCAATAATAGATTGTGAAAAATGTATTTATTTTCATATTTAGTACGAGATTGATAATACTTTTAATAAAACAAAACTACAAAATACAGCAGTCCACCATGATTATTTGTGCATAACTTTCCATCAGAGTGAATTACGTCACGCGTTTGTAAACCTCGCACGAACTTCGATGATCTCTGCACTTTTTAAATTGTTGTTACCTGCCTTTATAAAGTATTTAGTGATTAACATGAAATCAGTTGCTTAGTTTTGTGTTCTCAAAACATGGAACAAGGTTTTACCAATGCAGTTTTTACCAGTTGATTTGTTGATGTTGAAGGAGTTTTTGGCATCAAACAAAGACTTTTGTTCAGCTCAGAGTTTAAAAATGTCAAAACCGCACACCACTTATTTTCTTTAGCTTTAGATATCTTTCTTTAGCTCCCTAATGTTTTCGGACGATTTACAAACATCTGACGTCATAAGCGGACGCCATGACACCAGGGATCGTTTTCGAACGGATTTTAAACTTTTAATTTCAATAGCTATCTTTTGTACTAAAACTTTTGAATTTTGCAGAAAAAATATATATATATATATATATATATATATATATATATATATATATATATATATATATATTATTTTTATGTTTTAAGTTAACTCGGGCCGGCGAGAAAATACAGCTGACTGCGCCGAGGTAAGAGGGGCAAGGGACGCGCCAAGGTACGCGCAGGTAAGCTTGACAAACTTAACTTTTCAAACACGGACAACACCACGTGCTCGGAATAATGTGGGGGTATGGTATGCGCAGAACAATGCTAAACTCGTCGAAACGAGATGCATTTTCTCGCCAGCCCGAGTATACGTAAAAATGTAAAACCAGAATTATAATAAACAAAAACAAATTATTCGTTTTTTCTATTATATAATATCTATTGGATATTGAAATATCTTTATAGGAATTATTACAACATATCAATCAAAATTATCCGAAATTATTCGAAACTTTTATATCGGATTCGGTTACGGTTACGGATAAATTTTTATTTCGGATATCCGATAGTTTCGGTTACAGTTACGGAGCTCCATAACATCCCTGATCTCATCATCGTCGTCAGCTATGGCTCCACAACCCATTATGGGTCTTGGGCTCCTCTAGAATTTTTTTCCATTCCAATATATTCCGGGCCTTAGCTTTCCATCCGGTCACCTTCATTGCTAATAGATTCTCCTGCACTTGGTCCAGATATCTTGTTTTTGGCCTACCCCGTATCTTCTTCCCTGCTGGTCTTTGTCGTGTAATAAGTTTTGCTGGCTCTGAATCCTTCATTCGCTCGATATGTCCTATCCATTTTATTCTAGCAATTTTTATAGTACGAACTACATCTGTGTGTTCGTAAAGGTGGTACATGTCATGGTATTTTACTATAATCTCGCATATTGCGAATTGGGACTCCCTAGACTAGTACCACATAGTCACCTTGCGCCTAGGGCCACAAGTAATGTAAACGCGCCCCTGGCTATAGTCAAAGCAAGATAACAAGCCTATAGCCAGACTATACGCTAGTTTTCTATACCGTGTGTACGTAGCTTAATCCCTATTCATTGAGTACATTTCTGTAAGTTTAAGTTCAGTGGCGTCTTTCTTTATTCCTTCCAATCAAGAGTTGGGTATTTTCCTTTGTTGATTTATGTTGAAGATTTTTTTCTGCTATGATCCATTCTCACCAGATGACCGAAGAACATCAGCCTTCTCTTTCTCATTTCTGTTGTGACCGGTTTAATAAATTGATAGATCTTTTCATTTCTCATCTATACCCATTTGTCGCAATTTTTTTTTGTGTCCGCCAACAATCTTTCTCAGAATTACTCTTCCCTTCTTCCCGAGCTGCTCTACTAGTCCTTTGTTCTTGATAAAGAGTGTTTCTAATGTCTTTAATCGTTAATTAACGAAGTTAACAAAATGCTCAACTGTTTAACTTTTAAGTTAACCCAAGAAAATGTTAACGCTCTTATCTTCCGTTAAATTGAACTTCTTTTAACTTTAGTCCGTTATATTAACGTGAGCATACGTCCCGATTTGGGCGGGACAGTCCCGCTTTCAGGCTGTGCGTCCCGCTGTCCCCAGGGAGGGCAAAAACGTCCCGCTTTCGTGGGTGGGTAGGTATCTACTTACTAATGTGTAAGCGCTTCAGATTCAGACGCTCCGTTTTGCAACGTTGCGTGTAGATAGAAAAACTGTGGAGTTTTGAAAACTGCGCGGAGGCGGCAGCGATAACTGAGTTAAAGAGCATAGATATCCATGACCTGTGCAGACAAGTCGGCGCATGTAGACTGTAGCTCCGTTTTGCGATTCATTTTGTTCAAAAATGACCAGACTAGTACTTTACATGACGATTTCACTAAAACTGTGCGAAATATACAGATATATCTGAACCGTGTAGACGCTCTACAAATTGCAACGTTTTCATTCCGTCTTAAGACTGCTCAGACAAAAGGTTGTGCAAAACGGAGCGTCTGGACCGCCCTTTACATGCGAAAAGTGTTAGCAACATTTATAATCGAAAAAAAAAATGACTCTTTCGCTCAAATGACTGTACTTCTTATTTAATTCAAACATGTTTTGAGCCAAAATTTAGTTGTGCTCGTAAAAAATCTCAGCATACTGTTGTAAATGTGTTGGCCTCTATGGGAAACGATGATTTGAAAGAGGACCTTCGCGAAGCACACTGCATTACTTTATTAAAAGATGCTTCAAACCTTGGCTCGAAGAAACTATTGCCAGTTTTAATCAGCTATTTTTTACTATAAGAAAGTGAAAGTCAAGGTTTTAGAATTACAAGAACAGCCAGGTGAAACAGTATTTTACGGAAGTAATACAAACTGCCAAATTTAGATTAATAATTTAATTAATTTAGACCTAGATTAATTATTTGTCATAGTGTAAATCAGGTTTCTAGTTACTGCATTCTTCAAAAAAATGGACTATAGTACATCCATCAAAAGTACTTACTCTTGTACTGCACACTGATTATAGGGATTGATATTTCCTTAGACGCTCTGTGTTCTGTCAACACTGCCAAAAACTTTCCAATAATACGGCACTAGTACATCTACATTTGTATCCGGTAAAAGTACTTACTCTTGCACTGCACACTAATTCTACGGGTTGATATTTCCTTAGAAACGCTACGTTCTATCAACACTGCCAAAAACTTTGACTATTAAGTTTGATGTTCAGAGCCAACTTTAAACGTATGCGTATAGATGTGTTCTTTTGAACACATCTTTGAGTAATAGAAATTGTTTCTATAGAACGCAGCTATTGATGACGATTACGCAAATCTATGAGTTTACCCTCTACCCAAATGTCATTCAGCGCGGCTATAGAAGTTTTCACTTCAAAAACCTAAGGAGTACGTTTAAATAAAATTGAAAGATAGGTTAACTATCACAAGTAAACAGTTTCAAAACAATCAAGTCAAAGTCAACTAGGTTTTATATTAGTAAAAAAACAATTACAGGTTTTCATAAAAGCCTCTATAATACTGAGGAATTATATTTTTAATTAAATTTACCCGTCCTTTTTTTGTTCCGATATTTTAATTTTCTCACTATAAAGTTGTTCAAGAGCAATATTTTCTAAAACGGGTTTGCTTCGACGATTTGCCGAAAACAATTTGACCTCTTTGAAATCAGTATCAGAGTAAGATGTTTTATAAAAAAACGAGTCTTTGTTTTCTGCTGACACTTTAATGACCTTCATTTCTGTTATTTTAACAGGCTCATTGTCGGTATTTTTCGGTGGTAATCTCTTACATAACTTGTTATACATGGCATTAAGGAGGTTCGAACGTAACTAATGAGTCAAAACAGTGCTTGAATTTTTCTATATTTTCAATTATCCTAATAGTTGTTAAAATTCATTATTTTTAATTATAAAAACATAACAAATTTAAAAATTGATAATTATTATTTATTTAATAAAATAAAGTAATTAAATGATTCGTTATATTTGACTTATAAGGTGTAATAAATAGATTTGGCAACAGCGCTTTATTGTGTCTTGAAAGTATATAGTATAGAGAGAGAAAAGAATAGTAATTGAAAGGAGTCGAGTGTATTTTTTCTCTCTATATAACTATGTTTCCATCTTTTTCTTTTCTCTCTGCTGTTCTCGCAACGTTGTCAAACCATCCGTCATGTAAATTTCTGTCGATAAATAAGATTCAAAATAAAAAATTTAACTTTAATTATTTAAATAATTACATGGGGAACATCACATTGTTATAATGTCATCGTGCTTTAATATTATCTAACAATAAGTTTATTGTAAATAGTTTTTTATTCCTTAAAGTTGGGAAATTAATACCGAAAAAAATAAATAAAGACGTGACGGAAGCTTTTCGGCCATAGGAGCAGGAGTGTATACGAATCGAAAAAAAATATCATTTTTGAATTTCTTTTCCGGATAAACTAAACGGTGGATCACTTTCAAATTTTAAGAGGACATAAGCAAAATATTGATCTGGATGTATAAAAAGTTTCAATGCTTAAACTTTAAAAAAATATTTAACATGGGATTCGCTCGAACCTCCTTAATATCAAAAAACAATTAAATGCCAATTCGTTCAAAACAAAGGGCTGGCCAGTTACTTTGGCAGTACGTATTAAAGAATAGTATTGGTCTGCTGAATAAATTGGACCAGATTTAAGTGATGCCTTTATTTTTCTTTCATTAAGAGAGTGGGCCGTATCTCCCTCATTTTGACTATGTCCTTTAATTAAAAAATTGTGAGTTATTGATAAAATTACAGGAAATTTTGACAAAGCATACAGATAAGTATGTAACATAATAGTATATTACGTAATGAGAGTTGTAAGAAGCATATTACGTGCGAGCGGAACAATTACGCGCGACCCGCGTAGCGGGGAGCGCGTAATTCCGCGAGTACGTAATTGCCTTACAACTCGAATTATGTACTATACTTTATCTACGACCACACTATTTTTTTTCTATTTAATAAGAAAAATATTGATGTAACTGATATAGTGATTCGTCGATATAGGCAAGACAATGTACACAGTGTCAGTGTCAAATGAAATAATTTATATTTACTTAATAATTTATATTTTCTATGTTTAATTTCATTAATACCTGCTGTGTTGCCAGTGGTGGATTTACCAATTTGCCGCCTAGGCTAATCTATATTGCCGCCTAATATATCTTAAAAAAATATCAAATACGAGCACAGTGACCAAGAAAAGCGCAATTGTTGAACACGCGGAGTGCTCTACAGTTTTTTTCATCAAAATCTGCACGCCGCCGCTATGTTTCGAGTATAGAGATAAGAACCTTTGCGAATTTGATTGATTTAATGTGTATACTCTGCTTATAGTGGCGGGCGGCTCTCGGCGCCGCAACAAAATTCTGTTTTCAAAAATTTGTATGTTTTTAAAATTTTCCGCTTACAAAAATTTGCCGCCTACAAAAATTTGCCGCCGTAGGCTACAGCCTAGCTAGCCTATTTAGAAATCCGACACTGGTTGTAGCAGTATCGTTTTGATTTTTCATGGAGCAGTCTATATAGCCTTTTGCTACTGCAGACGAACGCCAGCCAAACATGCCTTTTTAGTGGCAATAAATCACCACCGGAATCCACAAGAATGGTGGCTGACGAACATCTGTAACAATGTCCTGTATAAAGATTTGCTTCCGGCAAATGAAGAAAATTGGCAATTTGTTTAGGAATAGAGCCAATTTTATTTTTTTAGGTTTGGTAAAATTCTTTCCGTAGCACAAAAGATCTTTGAGTTTTTGTTTTGGAATCAGGAATTTTAATGATCAGAGATGTTCCGGTGTCTTCTATATGGCAGGGTTTAACATTTCGTAGTTCTTGTTATCTGCAAGCACCACTAATGCCAATGATAAGAATAATCTAAAATTATATAAAAAAATGTCGTTATGCCCATTAGAGAGCATTATAAGATAAAAAATTAATGAATACCTTCATCAATAAATATTTGTTATCCGGCGAATTATTGAGGAAACTGATAATTTCTTGAATGGCTAAAATTTTTGATTTTTTGCTTTTAAATCCATCAGATTTTCTCTTTAGTAAAGCTATTAACTTTGAATGTTTTGAAATGTCGTGCTTTATATTAATTGTTGTCCAAACCATTCAATAAATTGCCCAAAGTGAAGATGGTTTCATTGTTTGAGATAACTCATCAAAGTAAATAAAACATTTTCTGAAAAGGATTCAACTTTATGCTTCATTCTCCGGTCCATAAATTTTCTATATGCATCCTCGTATCAATCCCGAGATTTAATCCGTAGCAAATTATGGGCAGCTTGTTTCGCTTTTTCAACAATTTCGGGCGGAGTAGCATTTTCTATTTCGCTATTACTGGACTTTAATTTTTATAATTGAAAATAAAATATAGTGTTTATGTATTAGTTTGACGTTTAATTTTTTTTTTTTGACAAATAACGGAATGTATTGGGTTGCCTATATTAAACGATAGTAGCAGCTCTTAACCAATCAACGAATCGTAAACCAAACGCACTAGTGTGTTATTGAATCATTAAATAACATTAATCGCGGACTGTTACATACGTGTGTTGTAAGATGTATTTACATAATCCACGAACTGTACAATATTGGGCAATTATAATAGTGGTCGTAGATAAATTTATTTTTTTGTTATCCGCAGCAATTATCACTGTAAAATACAACATGGAACGTTTCTGATGCACTGCTAGCCAGTTTTTCTAGGTACTTCCAGACACAAATTGCAATTTCATTTACACCTCTGTTACCATCGCCTTCGTGCCATGCGTAACATTCTACTTGCTTAGTTTTTAGATTGTAATTTCAAAACGTTTAATTTAGATAAGTAGAAGAAGGTAGATACGTCACCTCGGGGGCAAGGCATGATACGTCACCTCGGGGACGGCTTGCAAATCGTATACCGCCACAATTACGTTACCCTGTCCGTTCACATAATATTATTTACGATTATTACTTTTTGATCGAGAAGGAATTGCACCGAATTCAAAAAAAAAACTTTTGTGAACTTGGTTGTATCTCAAATTAGTTCTTTAAACTGGAAACACCCATGCAACAACTTTTCGTAAAGAAGGTATTAACTAAAATTATTACTCTATTTCGCAAAATAATAGTATTCAAACAGAACTCACTTTTTAATGAATACAACGTTTTTCAAGGTGTAAAACTGTCTATTACAAACGAACGACGTCCTTTCACCCCAACTCCGCGAATAAGTATGAATACGACAGTGTTGTTCAAACGGACGTTCAAAAAAGTGCGAAAAAGACGAGGATACTACCCCGCACCCCCACCAATCTGTCGTTATACCGTTATGCAACCACGTTCGTGAGAAAGATCGCATGATTTTTAGTAGGACTGTACTTTTAGGTTAAAAATCGTAAATTTTGAGTTAATATTCTGTTCATCCAAACGAACGATATGTACTCAACTAATATATGTAGCTACTAAAAAACCTTAGTGTTATCCATGTTTTTCCCTAATAAACACTAGTAAAATACCAAAAAAGGTTTTTTTATATAGGTTTTTTCATAGGTTATCAAGGTTTTTACATTATTTTGTGGGTGTCCCGCTCTGACGAAAAAAATAAATGGTCACGTTAGTTATATTGGCTGTTTGTTGACATGTTATCATTTTTTGTTTGAATTACGCGGACACACCGGCGCGACGCTGCGCTGTTGCTCAAAAGAGCCGAGAAACTACAGAGCCGGAAAAAATAAAGCGACCCTATTGATTATTTGCTCTGTGGGAGTTAATACGACAAGTTATTATAACCTGCCTTTTTAGCGTTTGCGTCATTTTTAACCGACTTCATTTATATTTTATCATTCTTCATTTATTTATCTTTTTCATTTCTGTTGGTTGTTGGTGGAAATAGTTGATGGTGTAACATTTACAAATTTACATTATGAACACTACTACTTCTACTCAAAGTAGGCAAAGCTCTGAAAGTTAAACTGAATCCTTGGCCACACTTGAGTGATTACTTAGTATTCCAATCAAAACTAGGAGAACAGAAGTTGATTTATGAAAGCAAACTGTGTTTGCCTAAAGTTTGTACAATAAATGCTCATATGTCTAGTCTTAATAATCTTAAACAACATGTGAAAAGGACGCATGCATCCAAATATGTGCAGTTTGAAGAAAAAGTAAAAGCAGCGTCAACTCGTGGGAAAAAGAAAACCGCTCTGAAGCCCTCTTCAAGTGCTGTGAATTTGAATTCTTCTGATGGTGCAGATAACATAAGCAGAAGCGATTTGTTTTCACCTCAACTTATTAAAAGATTGCGTCAACAAAGTAATGGTAAATCTTTTGGCATCGCGGCTACTGGCAGTGGGGTATCCCAGGCTAGTGTGGACATTGTAAACTTTTTGAAACCTTTGAGAAGCTAATTAAAACTCTGAACCCTCGTTCTCACTCACTCAATTCCTCAATACTCAATTTCCAGAAGGACATTGGGGAGACGTATAGTTGATTCACATGCTCAGTTACAGCAATATTGGATTAAGTAAGTACCTTTTATGAAAAAGAGGTTCCCTGCACCTTACTCAATTTTAACCTAATCAATCTGGAGTATTGTTTTTAATATTTCCTTTTGAATTATTTCAGTACACTTGGCAAAATCGATTAGCTTGCTACAACAGCAGAGTGCTGGTCCGCTCATAACAAAAGTTACTTGGGAATGACTGTTCACTGGATAGATCCTGTTACCAGAGAAAGAGAGAATGCATGCAGTGTTACCTTGCATGAGAATAAAAGATGTTCATTCATATGATGTACTTGCACAGACGATGATTAATATTCATTATAAATTTCATATTGAAAAAAAAGTTACTAGGCAAGTGTTGATAAGAAATCATTTATAAGGTCTTGTGTTTCTTGCTTCCAATATCTTGCACATTAACTTCAACACTTATTTTTTAGGACAACAACGGACAATGGCAGCAACTTTGTGAAAGCGTTTGTGCAATTTGGCACAGAGGCTGATACATTGCCACTATTACCAGACATGCAACCAACATCCCATAATTTAAACTCGGATACTAATGATGCAGTTGCTGCCCTTTTAACTGAATCTGACCTTGAAAAAAACTTGGAGTTTATTTCATTAGAAGAGGTGCTTGCTACATCTGGTGATGATGAAATTATGGAAAACCGTGATTTGCCAGTTCACATGAGATGTGCTGCTCACACATTTAACTTAATAGCAAGCAAAGATGCTAATGCTGCTCTAAAAACATCTATTTTTACAACTTCATACAGAGCTGCTATAGCAAAAGCTCGCGCTATTTGGAACTTACAATCTCGTAGTACAATGGCAAGTGACAATTTCGAATCTGAATTGTGAAGGAAACTCGTTCTTCCAAACACAAGAAGATGGAACTCCACCCATGATGCTCTTGTAGTCCTCAATACCATTTTCGGCCACAAAAAGACCTTCTTTTCATAGGTTTATGATTCAAATGAACTTACAAGCTTTCAATGATCAAGATGTAGCTATAATGAAAGAGTATGTGAAGGTTAGTATCTATATATTGCTATTCTAAAATTTATCCTATAGATATTACATGCTAGAGGTCGTTTTCTCTCGGTAACTGTCTAATACAAACGTACAAACTTTCACATTTATAATATTAATAGGATACCTACTCGTAGAACTCATTGGTACATATAAACATAATTTTATTCCTAATTAATTTTTCTTGCAGGTCATGTCACCAGTGGCTATGGCGCTTGACTTAATTCAGGCTGTTAAAATATGTGCCCTCCTAAACTAAGCTATTCGAAGTTTGATAGCTTATTTTTCTATTCCTGTGTCCATTATTGTTTCTCCCAAATATTTAAAGTGTTTGATCCTATAGATGCATCCAATATTTGTGTGTAGCTCCTTAATTTTCTTAAATTTGTTAGATATGAATTTAGTTTCTTCTTGTGATATCTGTAAGCCAAATTTAGCTGCATGCTTTGCTAAAATTTCTATTTGTTGAACTGCATCTCCTATATTCGTGCACAATAGAGCAATACCATCTGCAAAAGCTAGTGCGTGTATCGTTAGTCCTTTAATTGATCCTCAAAAAAAATTCCCTTTAGTTTTTTGTGTGTGTATTCTTCAAGTGTCTCCCTCATTATTTTTTCTAGAGTGATGTTGAATACGATTGGAGAGAGTCCGTCACCCTGTCTCAGACCTGTCTGGAGTTTGAAAGGTTCAGAAATCTTGCCTTAAAATTTCACTTTGGACTTGGTATCTATCAATGTTTCCTTCACAATCTCTCTGGTTTTTCGATCACTTCCAAATTCCTCCAGAGTTCTAATTAGGCTTTCTCTGTCTATTGAGTCTTTAATGCCTTTCTGAAATCAATAATCGTTGTAACATGTGGTTGGCCAGCACGTGTTCTGATTATGTTTTTCAGATTGATAATTTGAATATATAAATACACCTTCGTATTCTCAATTTTTCTGCATCGACCAGAATTCCAGCATGGTTCTAGCCTGTTTAACAGTATTTTTGAAAGGACCTCGTCTGGAACGGACCTTGCATAAAAGATAAGAGGAAGATTCCCCTGTAATTGTCACGTCAGATCTGTCACTTTTTTGTAGCGCCATGTATAATCGGAACATCGTACCGTACTGGCTCTTGTTTTGTGTGTGTGAACGTGGAAGTGTATACACTCTACAGTGTCTATGTCAGCCCTAACTGCCCACACGCAATATTTGAACAAAGTCGGGTAGACCTGCAACAGGACCTTCTAAAAGCCAAAAGGCAAAATAAGCATGTGATACTCACAGGGGATTTCAATGCAAAACATACTTGGTGGTACAAAAACGGACAGACGAGGGGAAGAACTGCTGGAATGGGCTGAGTCCATGGGTCTCACCATTCTAAAGGACGGGAAAACACCAACCCAAGTCCGGCATATCGGAGTATCATACATTGATCTTACTCTGGTCAATGACGATGTAGTTGCAAAAAACCCGTAGTGGTCGGTCCTGAGAAACGAACTGTCGATGAACGATCACCATTTCATCCTAACTAGAACACCTGCCATAAGCAAGAGGACGAGAGCAAGGTGGAGATACGGTATTACAGACATCGTAACACTAAATAGGACTTTCACAGAAGAAATTAGTAACAAGGAAATTAACGCGGAGAGCTGTGAAGAGTATCTGGTTAAAGCATATAGGAAAAGCACACCACTCCTAAGGTGCGGAGAAGACTACAAATTGCCCTACTGGTGGTCAGAAGACATACAAAACCAAATTTTAGAAACAAAGCGTAAAAGAAGGCGGTTCCAAAGGAGCATAGAAGTAGGAGATAGAGGGAAAAGACGGTCTAAAAACAAATAAGCAAAGCGAACGCTCATAAAGTCAATATCAGAGGCAAAGAAAAAAGCCTGGTCCAAATAATGTGACAGCCTTTTGACGTCTTGCTGCCCCGACCAATTAACAAAAGATAGACAGCCAATTAACTGACATCTTCGGAGGGGGGATATAAATTCGTCAGAGCCCAATTAAATGCACCAAACCCGAAGATCACACTTCCGCTGCAGGAACATGAAGAAGTTTTCGACCAACTTTTCATCACTAGCGAGGAAGATTACCATCGATGGAATAGACTTCTCACCACTTCCTAAAACGTCAACGACCTTAATGAAGACGAGGTGATGAGGGCATGTAGAAAAATAAAATTGGATGGAATACCGCCTAAATCCCGGATGGAATACCGCCTGAAGCAGTAAAGCCTTTACTAATACTTTGTAATCCTCTTGAACCCCTTGCTGGGGTCCAACTGGTTTCCCCATACATGGAAACTCTCAAAATTGATTTTAGTTGAAAAACCTAGGAAAACAGTGGAGGAGGCAGTTAAATATAGACCAATATGTCTGATGTGCTGGCTAAGGTGTACGAAAATATTGTAAACTAGAGAATTCAGGTGGAAATTGAGACATACGGGGGTCTCCATAGAAATCAGTACGGATTTCGTAGAGGGAAAACCACAATTTGCGTGGTAGAGCACGTTATCCACAATGCAGAAAAAGAAATGCAACAAGGCCAATGGAGTGCCCTTGTCCTTATTGACGTACAAAACGCCAGTACCTAACAGTACCTAATCAACACTGTACAATCATACTTCAGAAATCGCGTTATCAAGATAACATCCAAGATGAAAAAGAAAATCCTGGGAGGTGTATCGCAAGGTTCGGTCCTCGGGTCAACCCTATGGAACGTGTTGTATGACGATGTCGTGACTGTGGATACGGAGGAGGGAGTCGAACTTGTGTGTATTGGTGTCTGCAAAAATCCTGAAGAGATGTTACTCAAGGTGAATGTAACTTTAAACACTATAGACTGGTGGATGGAACGGAACAAATTGAAAGTGGCCGTGAATAAAACCGGCAATAGTTCTAAATAGGAAAAAAACTACCTCCTATAAAGTTTACCATGGCAGGAGAAGATATCTATCCCCTACGACAGATAAAATATCTGGGTATGGTAATAGATAGGAGGCCATCGTTCGGGGGATATATCCACTATGCGTGCGAGAAAGCGAAACGCACGATGAAGGCCCTAGACAGCATACTGCCTAATATTAGAGGTCCAGGGCAACAGAAAAGGAAGGTGCTAGCGATGGCAATTGAGTCGATAGTGATGTACGGGGCTCCGCTATGGATCGGGGCAGCAAGACGTCAAATCTATAGGAAAAAAAATCACGTCAACCCAAAAATTAATGGCCTTGAGAGTATGCAGTGTATACCGCACAACATCTGCAGATGCCGCGCTCGTAGTGGCAGGCCTCGTACCGTTACACCTTGCCGATGAGAGAAAGCGACTATATGACTTACACAGGATAATAGCAGCAACAGATCGGAAGCAACAGAGGGAAATGACTTACCAGAAGTGGTAGAGAGAATCTTGCTAAAATCCGAAGGTGGACCCACAGGATGATACCGGATATCAAGAAATGGGTAGAGAGGAAGCATGCCTCGGTAAATTTCCACATTACACAGTGCCATACAGGACACGGAGTCTTTTGCTCCTACACGAAGAGAATTGGAAAGAGGGAGAGTGCACAACGCCGATACTGTACAGAACAATTCCATTGTTCCATTGCGGGAATTGGGACAACGAATGGAAAGGGACAATTTAAAAAGAAACTACCTGCGGCAGCCATGTAACCGGAAATCATAACAGAGGAAATGATGAGCACTAGGACAGCTGGAAAACTGTGAAGAATTTTGTCGAAGAAGTGATGCGGAAACAGGTAAAAGATAGAGAAGAACTAGAAGCACAGAGCAGAGAAAGAGGCGACACCTCAGAAAAGGGTATTAAGACCACCCTTGTAGGACGTAAGGCTGAAAGGCGGGAACACTACAGGAGAGAAATAAAGAGGAGATGATTTTAGTGGGAATGACTGCCTTAAAGGGCTGGTGCCATACTCCCCAAATTGAAACCATAGTTGGGGGTGCTTAAAAACATTCCCACTCCTCTGAAAAAAAAAGTAAAACTTTTTCCTCGCCTAGTTTCAAAAGTTCACCAAAAACCATTTTCCCTGATTTGTCACGAAAATTTAAACTGGATAGTTCATACCCTTTCAGATGTCTTTTAAAGGATTGGTAATAGTCTCTGGATTTGTTTTGAGTGAAGTGCACTTGTATTTGTTCAAGTGATAGTTTTTTCGTATAGTCCCTTTTCGTTCCTAATTGTATACGATGCTGCCTTCTACATTCTCTAAACCTTTCTAGGTTGATTTGTGTTGGGTTTGATTTAAATTTTTGCCAAATCTTTTGTCTGTTTTCCAGTGCTTCATTGCACTTGTCATTCCACCAGACACGCTTCTTTTTAATTTTAGTTGGAAGAGATTCTTCTGCAGCGTCCATTATTTGACGATTCATTTCTTCCCAAGTCTCGCCTTGCAAGTTAGATTTGAAGATGCTTTGAGTATCTGCTTCAATATTCTTAGTTTCAAAATGCTTATAGGTTTCTTATTATTTTTATAGGAATTTGGGATTAATTAAATGTGAGCTTTAACAAGCTAATGATTGATTGAGCTAATGATCTGAATCTATTTTGGCTCCTTTCTGAACCTTATTATTTTGAATAGTCTTGAATTCTCTTCTAGAAATGGCTATGTGGTCAATTTGGAACTCTCCATGGAGCTGATTTGGTGCTTTCCACATCATTATTTTCTTTGGATGTTTCTTGAAGCGTGTGGTCATAATTTTAAGGTTGAAGATTTGACAGAGTTCCACAAGTCTTATTCCATTGTTATTATGCGCTGGATATTCTCTAATGGTGTTTCTGTATTTCTTCTCCTTGTCGAGCTGTGCATTAAAATTCCCAAGCAGAACGATTACATTTTCCTTTGAAATCGGTTTAATTGTGTCTTCCAGCTCGTCCCAGAATGTCTGTACTTTGGCCGGATTTTTTTATTGTCAATATTTGTTGTAGCATGAGCATTCACTAGAGCATACATTTTGTTTTTATATTTCATCTTCAGTGTTGAGAGCCTGTTGGACGTAGAGTTGAAGTTTGTTATGGACTCCGTTACATTTTTTTACATTAAAAGCTGTGAAGTTAACAAGGGGCATTTTCCAAAGAGGTACTCTGCTGGTTTTCCTTTATAACTTCTGTAGTTGCCTGTTTCAAACAAATTTTCATCTAGTAGAGCCAGAATTTGGATATTATGGTGCTCAAGCGCTTGAGTCAGTTCTTGAGTTTTCCTGTTTTTATCAGCGGGTTAATATTCATAGTTCCGATATTGTATTTCTTCTTTCGAATTTCAGTTTCGCAGGTTCTTTTGATGAAACCAGAGCAGAAAGTGCAGGCTCCCCCGAATCCGAAACCCCTGCGACCTAAGATCGAGAGATTTTACTGCCTGGGGTGATTTGTTTTCTTTTCTGGTCATCATCCATAAAATTTGGATTTTGTGAGGTTGGAATGGTCGAGCTTTCCGAGGATTGCACGAGATACAACTGGAGTGTTAATCCAGAGGTTTTGCGGTTGCGGTTGCGGACAGTTTAACTTACTTTCACACATTGAATAATTAGTTTTCCCTTGATTTAGGACCAGACTCTGCGAACTGAAGTATTTGATGAAAAATTTGGAGTTTTTATTAGATTTTCAGAAATACCGTTATTTGGATCATGGACCAAACTTTGTGAAACTGAAAACGTTGTTAGGAGTTTCTCCTTGATTTTCGGAAAACTTACTACTTGGATTTTGGTGTTAAAGCGGCTAGAAAAGCTGTAGGTAATGCCGGGAAAACTAAATGGGAGAGTGAAATAAGGAAAATGTATGAAAGGTGATGCTGGTCGAGTGTGGAAGTTGAGAGAATGAATGAGAACAATTTAGAAATGGTGGTAGCTGAAAAGGATGCGAATGCAGAGATATAGATGCAGCAGCTCTTAAAGTGTACAGAAGTCCCCTCTTCTGTACAACCCCGAGTATCTTAAAATACTTGTATTTTTATTGGTAGGAGAGTACTTCCGAAAATCCGACGATCCCCAAATAGTGATAGCTAGATTTAGGTGCGGTAGTTAAGAAGGGGGCAGGAGTTACTGGATGACTCCAAAGGTTAGAATCTGGCATATATGTGAAAAGATCGAGCTAGAAAAGAGGTGGCAGGCTATAATGGACAAAATGTCAAGGTTGGCTTCTCATGAGCAAAATTGTTCAGTGAAAAGGGAGCAAAGTTGTACGAGGGGAGAGTAGAATATAATGTCTGTATGTAAATGTAATGTGTTGTAAAAATGTGTGTCAAGATCGTACAATATTTATAAAAAAGGTCTTATTCGTATTTATTAATTTATCTTGGCATCAAACTGCAGAGATTAGGACCGAGGGTGCAACATCCGAAGAAACAGAAATCAGGAGGGTGTTAGACAAGGGTTAACAATGTCCTGTCCCCTCTCCTCTTCAATATACACTCGGAGACAGTCTTCCGAGAGACACTGGTGCATGTGAAAGAGAGCATTAAGATCAACGGTACCCTTATTAATAATATACGATTCACTGATGATACGGTCGTGCTCGCCGGCAGCCTCCCACATCTCCACAATATAATGGACCTTATCGTTGAACATAGCATACAGTATGGTCTACACATGAACTTTGCCAAGACCAAGGTGGTTGTGTTCGCCAAGACACCAAGATGGACGGTCCATCAAATTAACAACTAGGTCGTAAAAGCAGTGCCGTCCGTTAAATATCTTGGAGCCCTCGTCAATGAGAACAGTGACCCTAAAATGGAATTCAGATAAAGGATAGAGGCCAGAAAGACATTCATCTCCATGAAGACCCTCTTCACATGTAAAGAACTAAACCTACAGCTCCGCATACATATATTCCGTTGCTATATCATCCCAGTTCTATTCTATGGCTCCGAGAGCTGGACATTCAGCCAATCAATGCACAGCTGCATTGACGCCTTTGAGATATACTTGTATCGCTGTATACTTCTAGACAAGATTATACAAGACCACTTCTAGACTAGACTAGAATAGACCATACTTGAATAGACTAGACTAGACTGGAGTAGACTAGAGTAGTTTAGACTAGGCTAGAATACACTAGACATTTTTTTGTTTAGGAGGGAGGGGGGTGGTCGTAGCAAGTACCCTTGTGTTAGCTTGACAAGTGGTCCCCCTGAAAACCTCACATATTGGCACTGCTCAACTCATAACTTTAGATGCCGGTCCTCCTACTGGACTGGTCTGGACTGGACTGGACAGGACTGGAAGTCCAAAGTCTAGAACATTAACACTCCTTCTGACTGGAGAGCATAATGTTCACAATATTATGTTGGCGTTATGTAACCTACCTACCTAAAGTTCTAGCTGGAGTTCTCATGTTCCCACCAGGTGCACTTAAAAATTGTGTGCTCGGCATCATCTTTCGGGTAGTACATGCATCTTTCTGAGACTCGACGGTTCAATGTTATAAGACTTCTACTCCACGCGCCTTTGGTTGCTGAGTTCCATTAGGTCTGCTTTTTCAAGGGTCCTCTCTTTTTCTGCCGATGTGTCATTTTGTGTCGTGAAGATGTTTTCTCTTTTATCTACTACTAAATGTATGGGTATTACCTTTGCCATAATCATCAGGGCCCTTCCGATACGGTCATGTAGGCTAAAAAGGTCCTGTAAAGCATTTGTAACTTTTAAGTTTGCTTTCTGGGTGATTTTCTCAATGTGGGTTTTAAAACATAGTTTTATCCCTATCTTAACGCCTAGAGAGTTGATGGCTAGACTAGGGAAGATTCGCGACTCTCCGACTTGGAAGAAGACACTTTTAACATGTTTGTGTGTGGCTAATAACACAGCCTCTGTTTTCTCGGCAGCTGTTGTCAGATGGTTGTTCTTCTTCCAGGTTTGGACTAGCTTAAGGTAGTAATGGCGTTGTTTTGCATTTGTCCATGTTTCCTTCCCGTAACCACGATCGGAAAGTCAACCGTGTAACACAGCAGTTTAACGCCGTCAGGTACCTGCAGCCTCATTATGTCGTCGTACAAGGTATTCCACAGAATCGGTCCTAGAACAGAACCCTATGGAACACACCCACCTATTTCTTGCCTGGTGTTTCTTGCCAATTTGTATCCATAAATCCGTAAAATAGTCTCTGAAGAGACTGGACTGGACTTTATTTTTGGGGAGGAGGGGAAATACAATAATGCACGCACGAAGCTTCCTGACTCCGTAGAATGTGGAGCTCTCTGGTCGAGGTGTTAATGATCAGCGTACCTACTAAAACCCCTCCTTTATGGATCCACTTGGTACCGTTTTTTTACATTCTTCAAGTCCCCCCTTCTCCCACAGCTTTATTTCGTCTTACAGTGGTTAGTGTTCCAACATTTGTAGCACCTTTGTACCCTACTTATTTGCTTTATATTACAGAGTACTAATCCAGAATACTAATCTTATTTTTCCTAGGCTTAGCAACTTTTCCGCCATGTTCGGTTCAGCATTGAACATAGCGAGTGGTTCTGGCCCTCTAATGTTCTAAGGTAGATGTTTTCAATATTACATTGCTCCTTAATTTCTCGGCTTAGTGTATTTTTCATTTCTTGTTCCTTTATCCTCTATAAGTCCTCTAATCTGTATTTTTATTATTGGCTCGTTCAACTTTTTAATATCTATGTTTGCAATCTTCTGTTGCATTGCTTCTTTTATCTTCGTAATATCACTTGTGTTCTTTTTCACGACTAATATTAAATTCTCGTTTGTTGATTTCCTTTGAGATCGGACTAGTAGGTCATCATTGCCTTTCTCATCAAATTCTTGAACATTTTTAAGAGTTCGGCATAGGTCTCACCTTGCGCTCTGATGCATATTTCTTCGGTGTCTTTCTGTCTTCTTTTTCGATTAATGTGCTTCAGGTTTTTTTGAAGTTTCTTCAGTTTGGGGGATCAGGGGATTTGTCCACCTATTCCATTGGTTCGCAAACGCTTATTTTTATGCCGCTGTTCCGGAACATCGTTTCATTCATTTTTCTAAATGTAACAGGGTTTATTCCAAAGGGTAACGGGATTGCTATGTATGTTTTACCGTGTGTTTCTATCTTCGTCTTTAGCTGCTCCATCAATCTGTACATGTTTCTCCCATTTTCAATTTCACCATTGCCCTCCTTGTAAAAAAACTTTAAATTCACTTCGTGATGGCTCTATTATTTCATTCTCGCGGATAATAATCCGTATATTATTAGTAACAATTTTTATATGTTCTTCTTGTACCTGACTTTTTGATAGTAGCTCCGGGTACCTGTGTTTGAACTGTCGATTGATTCCCTTTTCCATATCTGGGTCTGCACTGCTGCTGATTACGACCAAGTCCCATTCAATTAGGGTCGTTAGTGGATTTAGCTTCTTCATTACCGTCCACTCAAAAATTCTATCGGACCATTCTGCTTCAGCTAGTTTAACAAATTTCTCATAACAACTAATTGTATGTATTTGTTTCTTCAGCTGCTCTGTTGTTTCGTCATGCTTCTTTTAATTCTCTCTTTTAATTTTCAGTCGTTTTACCTCTTTTTGGACATGTTGGTTGTTTTTTCCATACTCTACTAGTTCTTCTAGCTTGTCCTCGAACCGCGTCAACCATCCGTTGTTTTCAGGTACAGCCTCTGGGGATTCGTTGGCCTTTGACTTCTTCATTTATCAATAGTGCCGTCTTTTGTGCTAGATGGTGTCCTCCTTAAAGAGTCCTTTCTCTCGAAGGGATTCCTTGTATGGTCCTCTTCGAGCCACCGCCACCATCAGTTTCTCCCTCCAGACTTGTACCATATCCTTTGTCCTCCATTCTTCCAGTAGTGATTATCTGCACTCCGGTTTGGTCGCCTACCAAGAGTGCTGGGCGGTCGTTGGCTGGCGGTCGGGGGGAGCCCGGTCGCACACTCCCTGCACCGACAGGTACTGAGGTATCCCTCCTCTGCACCGTAAACGAATTATCATTTTGAGACTGCATTTATCATGCTTTATGGCTGACTCGCCTAGACCCGCGCCACCAGGTCTAGGGAAGTTTTTTTGTTAAAGAGGTTTCTCCCCTCTGTGCAAACCTGTTGGTCCGCGGGAACTTATTTTATTTGGCTCCTACCTTCAACCCTGCTGGATGCAGGGCCGGCGACCTTCCCCTATCTGCCACCCGGGGGACGCGCTCGGTAGGGGTTTCAGGTATCCCCTCCCCCCGAATCGGGGGACCAAGAACTGGACTGGACTGCACTGGACTGGACTGGACTATACTGGACTGGACTGGACTGGACCGGACCGGACCGGACCGGACTGGACTGGACAAGACTAGTTTTACTGGCACGACGAAATACATATCTTCAATGATGACAAACAATTTAAAATGAAATTTATTTAATTTCATTCAATTAATCCTATAAACTCGTACGCTGCGATAACATCAATCGATCATAAGTTGTACTTGAATCCGATTTACATGGAAAAAACTAACTTGTACAGATAACACAATAATTATTTCATATTTTACCATCGATAATTAAGATAAGAATTATTATCTTAACACCTCTAGCTGTTATTTGAGGTCTCTATTAATTTACTGGCGTTGAGCAAACAACAAGTGTATTAACTACTATGATTTATTAATTAAACTGTGATAAAAGAAAATTAGTTATTTAGTTCTATAATGTAAGTATTAATTATTTAATATCAATAGTAGTCGTCATATCAAGAGTATTAATTATATAAATTGCTTGTATAAATTTTATGAAAGAAATAATACAGAACAAATTTCGTTAGACGTTTCATATTCGCATATTACTTTAAATAAATCAATGATTTAGGCATAAATATGATATGATTTCTTTTGATAAAATTTAGGATTAGTTCAAGAAATTTAAACTTAAAAGATAGAGGTGTAAATAATATGATTCCTTTTATAAAATTTAGGATTATTTAAAGAAGACAACGCAAGACAAGTAGGAATAAGAGTAACAATTTGTTTGTAAGGTTGACAATTTTTATGCTAAATATCTGTCTAATTTGTTAAAATGAAAATTATTAAGTCGTAGAATCGGTTAAAACATGATTTTCTGAAAACACAACAAGATAATAAATGGGATATAGCAGCAATAAAGTTTAAAATAAAATAAATTTTAGGTGACATAATGCAACAATAAATCTTATGTTTTAATTATTGGAATTAAATATTACGTGAAAAATTATCAATAATATATCAATATTTTATTATCAGGTATTATGTGGTATTAAGATGCGTTTTTTAAATAAAGAAACATGTGCTTCACATTTTTTTTTAATTCGATCAGCACCACGTAGCACCTCACCATTCTAATTCAGAGTTACAGCTTTAGATCACGAATGCTAAAGAGGTCTCTCATTTTAATAAGGGCAGCTCTGGCTAGTTCGAGTCTGTATTTGATTCTTTTGTCCGAGTTTGTCCGAGTTGTTTCAGGAGTGTTACTAATGGTTCATGATGGCTGGACCTTTTAGAAAGCTTTTTCAAAATCCATAAAGTAAGCTACTGTCGGGACAATCTTAGGCAGAGTAGAACATCAAAGAGAATATATAACACAGAATGAAAACGTTTATTATTTAAAAGACGGCAATTTAACAACCTATTTCAATGATTAACTTACTGCGATTACTCAACTATATTAAAAAGAAAAAGCAACTACCAAACCGAGGTTCGATGGCGTAACGTACACAGCGCAGCTGTCGTCTTAAATGCACAATCAACTCATAAAGTACGACCTTACAGTCGCGTCGCGTTGGTACATATACAAATGCCAAGATCAATACTTACACCTACACCTCACACAAACATATATACCTATACGGCTGCTTCAAGCAGTATTTATACACCCTATGGCGAGTACCGGACAATGGATGCATCTATTGTGGAGAAGAGGATAGTGTCTTCTTCTGCTTCTTCCTGCTTGATTTAGACGAATCGCCTGTTTCTCTCTTTCGAGGACGCCCTACGCTCCTGCGCCCCCGTGGTGATTTATCACAAGTAATTTTTACTATTCTCCATCCTATTTATGTGTTCATTCCACTCTATTTTCCTGTTTGATACCCAGCCATCAATGTCTTCTAATCCACATGTATTTCTAATACTTTCACTTCTTACCCTGTTTAAAAGTGTTTTACCAGTACTCTCATTTCGGTTGTTTCTAATAGTAGTTTAGTTTTCGATGTTTCTGGTCTAGTTTCTACCGTATATGTTATGATAGGTCTTATTGTTGTTTTATAGATTCTAGTCTTGGCCTCAATTCCTATGTTTTTATTGCAACATATTGTACTATTCAAACCCTGCTATTCTTGTTGCTTTCGTTGTTTGTTCCCTTACTTCTGCCTCAACATCGCCAAAGCGCGAGAGTTCCACGCCAAAATACTTAAATTTCATCTCTTGCTGAATAACTTCTCCATCCATTTCCAATTTTCAACTCAATGGTGTTTTTGATGTTGTCATACACTTTTTTTGTGGGAGATATTATCATGTTAAGAGATTTAGCTGTACGGTTGAATGAGTGTAGGAGTCTCTGGCGTCGTCGGCATAGCACAAAATTCTTAACTCATCTCCCATTTTATATCCTCTCAATTAGCGAACCTTCTGTATAATCTCGTCCATGGTGATGTTGAAGAGAAGCGGGCTTAATGAATCCCCTTGACGAATACCGCCATCAACTGACATTGATTCGGTCAGCTCTCCGTCTAACTTTGCCTGTATTTGGTTTGCTGCATATATATTCTCCATAGTTTTTATCAGGTTGTGTGGGATTTGTCTGTTATAAAGAAGATGAAACATCTTTTAGTTGGACGAGGTCGAAAGCTTTGGTAAGGTCGATGAAACATATGTAAGCTGGCTTATTGTATTCGATCGACTTTTCTGTTACTTGTCTTATGACAAAAACGGTGTCCGTGCAAGACCTTCCCGATCTAAATTCCTGCTGTTCATCTGCCAGCGAGATGAGGCTGTTAATTTTGTTCGTTATTACTTTTGTTGTCAATTTCATGTGGTGCTCAAGAGGTTTATTCCTCTGTAGTTCGAATGTATTTTCTTATTCCCCTTTTTTAACATAATTATACGTAATTACAGTGGTGCTGATCCGCCATTCATCTGGGGTTTTGTGGTGATAGATAAACTTTCTGATTAGGGTTGTCAATTCTTGTGTGAGTTTCTGTCCGCCGTATTTGAGCAGTTCATTCGTTATTCCGACATGTTCAGCGCTTTTTCTGTTATTTAACTTTTGCCGTGCCAGTTGTACGTCGGGTGTATCAATTTTGGAATTTTCATTGATAACTATTTCTGATGTGCCCAGTTCCTCTTCTGTGTTTTCTGCTCTATGTAGGTCAGTTAAGTAGTTGACCCAGTCCACTTTGTTTATGTGAGTCGTTTCAACCAACTCATTGACCTCTCTTCTCTATGATCTGATTAATCGCCATATTTGTTTTTGAAGTCCATAGAAGTCGTTTTCCAAGAAGGCGTTTTGAAAGAATTTCCCAGTACTGAGCTTTGATCAATCTTACTAATTCTTTTATTTCGTTCCTGATCCGTCGATACTCGTTGTATGATTGTGGTGTTCCTAATGTTCGGTGTGTGAGGTAAGCTTGTTTCTTCTCCTTGCATTTTTCTTTGACTTCGGGACGGAACCATGGGGTTTTATTTGTATTTATATGGTATTTGTATTTATATTGATGTCATCCCTTTCTGTTATCGGGTTTGTCTCGATTTTTTTCTGTAGTCTTTTTTTGTAAAGCTCTTTAATTGTTGGGTTTATGAATTCCTCGTTCGTCATGAATTCCTTTGTGGCTTAAATTTAATTATAATTTTTCCGACTAGAAGGCTTTGGTCCCCCCTATGTCTGCTGAATTAAGCGTTCTAGCATCTAGTATTTGGTGTGGATGGAAATGTCTATTAGTCACAATGTAATCAATTGTTGAGGATAGTGTCTCCCACATAATTTTTGAGTGCACGAGATGGATGACAGTAAGAGACATTTGAACACGACCTTAAACGTTAGACTATTGTAGACGTGATGCTAAAAACATCAGACATCTGGACTTATACAGAAAACTGGTAACGAATATACTCAAACAGAAGGAACTAAATGAAAGGATACAACAAAAATTACAACAGACAGAAACAAGCAAACCAAAACAACAGATGACCTAATTAAAACTCCTGAACCCCTAATCACTCTCAGTGGATCAGGGAAGTAAGGGAATCGAAGGAGGAATTCCAAGACAGCGCCTGCCTGAAAATATATGAAAACTAGTTCCGGGATGGCTGCGTAGTTCAGGAGGACCACTTGCTAAGTTAACAGGAATGTACTTACCAAAAAAAAATCAAAGCAAATCAATTTTTTTGTTAATTTTGTTATTCAATAAAAAAAACTACTCAACACTTCCATTCATTTGCAATAATTTCAAGTATTTTTATATCTAATCTAAATTATTTCCGAACAATAAACGATTATAGTCTTTAAAATCTATGAACAAACTTTTATTGTTGTATTAAAATCTTTTTTAAATCCGATAAAACCAAACAAACATGTTTACAAATATCATAAATATTTATACAAATAATTTATGATATTAACTACATAAGTCTTATAATTTTGATCCTCAAATTTAGGAAATTTGCTCTTTGATCTGATCTGATCTTTTGATTTGATCTTTGATTTCGCAAAAAACTAGCCCTAACAGTATTTTGAACCGGAAAATTTGTTGTTTTGGAAAACTCTCCAACCAAAAAAATTTTCATGAAATAATCTCAAAAAAAAAAATGATATAGAAAATCGCCCCTGGCGATGTTCACCTTTTTCACTCTCATTTTTTTATTACTCAAGCGGGATAAGTATTATTTTGGCGCCCGTTTTTTAGTACGACAAATGGCTGTTTGTCAGTTCAATTACTATTACGCAAATTATGCTTGGCGCACGCAAATTTTCAATAAAAATCGAATAGGTAATTATCAAAAAACACAATCAAATCAATATTAAAAAAGTGACGTGAAAGTGACAGATTTTTTTTCATTAAGAAATGGAAACTAAATAAAAAGTTTTAGAATGAGTGTATGGTGAAACCGGAGACTGATAAGAGTTCTTATGACGAATCCACATTACCGGAGATATAATTGAAAAAGAAAATTCTTCATTTTTTATTCTTTCTTTCGGATGGCCTCTCAACCCCAAACTTGTAAGATACGTACCCTCGTATGAGTAATAAAAAATATTATTTGCAACTCTTATTGTATGTAGGGATGCAACATCGTTCATAAAAAACGTCGATGTTAAAACATCGATGTTCTCAAAAGTAAAATATCGATGTCGAAAACATCGATGTTTATGAACGATATATCGATATTATTTCGATGTTTAAAAAAAAACACATAGGAATGTTCAAAATGTTTATTAGTTAATTATTTCGCAAAATAGAGTTTAAAAATAATAATTTTGACAATCTTGTGCCTAGTAAGTGGTTTCTTTCTTGAGTAATCGTAGCCCCAGCTTCTGAAAACAGCCGCTCACTGGGCACCGACGTTGCTACAATAGGCAAATGTATCATCGCCAGTTTATACAACCCAGGAAATAAACCTTTGATGTCATCCCACATTTCTAAAGCATCTGCTTTATAGGAGTTACAGGAGACGACATAAACATGTGAAATTCTGATTCTGCTTTTGTTTTATTTTTAATGTTGTTGTGTGTTAATCGTTTGTGGTAACTCTGTATGTCACGTTCGGATTCATTATTTTCATCCCTTTCAAATTCGTCAGAAGAATCAGTTAGTTAAATTGCTGCTTGCATATTAGTTAAGTAATTATTTATATAACTGATGACTTTATTCTTAGCATTCTCATCTTTTAAATGAATGAGTTTGAAGAGTGGATCTAGAGCGGTTGCGATAGCCAGGGAAGAGCAATGTTCTAGTTTATCAAAGCGTTTTGATACCTCTTTTTCAATTTCTGCTTTTAATGAAACCGTGCTTTCAAATGTTGGTGAGAATTTTTCTAACATGCCCCGCAGACAGCTTACAAGTGGAATAACCTTACTTACTGTAACATAATTTTCGGCAGAAATTTCTTTAGTTAATCTTTCAAAGGGCTGTAAAAGTTGTACCATTTCGCGCAGACAGCCCACTTCATTAGAAGTTATCATTGTTGGAGCATCAGAACGGCATAACAATATTGCAGCGATCGTTGAAATTAGCTCCATAAAACGTTCCAACATATAATACGTTGAATTCCACAGAATGCGAACGTCAAGTATCAGCTTTTTTGTCTGGCCTTCCATCTTGCCAGCCTCTCTTTGCTTTTGCAGCAATTCGTCACTGGCATTGACACTACGTTTTATGAATTTTACCATCTCGCGCACTTTGCTGACGATCATTGATGCAGTTTTAGCTTTATCCAATGAGTTTGCGACAACTAAAAATAATACCGTGCTTCAATGTGTGGGCGAAGCACGGTATTATTTTTTTTTTCACCAAACATGTCTCTATTTACCTTCATAACCGTGCTGTCATTGTCAGTAACTACAGCAGTAACTGCATCGGTAGTAATATTCCATTCGTTGAAGATATCTGAAAGTCTGTTTTGTATGTACTCTGCTGTATGTTTTTCGAACAACTCAAAGTTCCCCTCATAAGTTTGGATTTTTCTAACAAATGGATGGTGACTCCAACAAAGGACTTGTTCTGCATCGTCTTTGTCCATATGTCATATGTAATACAGTAATGTTCTGCTACTTTTAAGTATTTTTTTAAAATTTCTGCCATAGCCTCATATTTTTCATCTATACGTTTTTTTATCGTCTCTCTAGAAGGTATTTTGTACAAGGGTACCAGTTCCTTTATTAATTGTGTAAATCCGTTTCCTTCCACAATTGAAAATGGTTTATGGTCCAAAATAATGAAATCCACTATTGCTTCAGTTATTTTTTTAAATTTGTTACCTTCAACATTTGTTATACTCTAATATTACTGAACAATTCCTTGATATTTTGTTGAGCGTTTTGTTGAGTATCAGTTGAGTTCAGTAGAGTATCCTTGATCTTAACTTTGGAACTGCAACCAGATGAGCTAGCTTGTTTCTTAGAAATATCCTTAGAATAATCAACATCCATTCCATCAACAACAGGTAGATGATTTTGAACCTCCTTGTTTGTCTCGTCACTGTAATTTGTTTTTTTTTTTACTGGCTCCTCTGCTATTAACTCTTGAACAACATCTACGTGTAATTTCTCCAGATGACCCCGAAGATTAGTGGTATTTCCTGATGTTTTCAGGCATTTATTGCAAAATTTGCAATTTGCTTCTCTGTCATTATCACTTTTTTTTAAATAATTCCATATTTTACTTTTTTTCTATTAGGTGGCTTTTTATCTGAAAAAAAGAGTAATGGTAATGTGGGTGATAAGGGTTAAGAACAAATTTATCACTCACGTTTTGTGATAGGAGAAAATATATTTGAATCGGTCGTTTCAAAAACCGCATAAGTCACACAATTAGAATTTTTCAGGAATCAATAAAAACTGAATTATTTACAGATAAACGTGTTTTAAATGACTTTTTTGAGCTCAGTATAGTGTTACTTTAAGAGGAAGGAATGTATTGACTGACGTGATTTATACTCAGAATACGCATCTCCCTTTAAGGAAGCGTTTACAGCAAAAAAAAAGCATGTTACAAAAAAATGTGACTTATGTGGTTTTTGAAATGACCGATTCATTTACAATAATTATAAACACTAAATAACACAACAACAACGGATTCGCGAAGCTTCAGCTTACTATAACTTGTTGGCGTGACTGTAGCTCGAGTTAACTGGGTGAACTTATAGACTGAACTGTTCCGGTGAACTTCGACTGAAGTGAAGTGATCGACTTGACGTGTGAATGATCGACTTGACGGTGAATCATCGACTGACTTGTTTTTCGGGGGTGCGCGTATTTATATGTCCCTTCAGGTATCTGGACCCGTTTTATTGGGGATTGTTTTCTTCTTTACTTTCGTAAACTAATCTTTCTTCGTAAACGTATCGTTCGAAGATTGTAATAATAATCCTACCATAAAACACAAATATTCAATTTTTTAGAAATTATTCGAAGAAATAACAATCCTACCATAAAACACAAATATTAAATCTGTAAGAAATCACTGTAATGACCCTGTCATAAAATATTCAACGAAATATTTATGAAAAACGTTCGGGTGATTACAGTATTAACCCTATAATAAAACAGACAAAAAAATTATAGATATTGTTCGAGGATTATAGCAACGACCTTATCGTAAAAGTAATTTCTAAGAAAATATCGTTCATAAAACATCGTTCATAGAAGAATCGATGTATCGTCGATGTTAGGAGTTCTAACATCGATGTTAAAACATCGATGTTTATGAACGATACATCGATGTTTTAAAACATCGATGTATCGTTTGCATCCCTAATTGTATGGTATTGTCAATTGCCCATGAGAACGAAATCGGGCGCACAAACGAAATGAGCGCATTCATTTCATTCGCAGTTGCACAATATACTATTGTAAAGCTTCTACTTTGTGAACAAAAAAATTGCCAATTTTATAAAATTTTAAGTTGAAATGGAATTTGAAGAATTGATAATTGAAAAATAGCCTCTTTTTATAAACTGAATGTTATGAAACTTGCAGAATAAAATTTAATTGTAATAATAATTTATAACGGTTTTGCAAAGTTTCAATTTTGTAATACTTAAACCCGATACAGTCATAAAAAGTATGGACAAATATAAATATTTGTATACGGTCTTTCAACTGTCACACGTCAACTTTGACATTTAATTATGTTTCGGTTTTGAAACGCTGTATTTTTATTCAGCTTCGTTTATATTTTTTCGCACAAATTGTGAAAATTTATTATCAAAATTTGGGCTCTATATGTCAGATGTTGCGCGCACTTGGTGATGTTTACGGTTATAATGATCGTCCAATCAAATAAAGTCAAATACATTTATGAATCTCGAGATATAAGTAATTTATTAAAAAAATAAAAATTTAAACTTATTACATATATAGATCCTCCTATAGACAAACAAATACACACACATATATTTAATTGGAAAATGTTTTGTTGTGCAAATATACAGAAATTATGATTTGAATAAAAGTCTTTTAAAGTATAGAAACATTTTCAAACAATTAAATATATTTTAAGTTTCCTTCTTAACACTTAACGCTTTATAAGTCTTTTCTTTTCGGATTACAGTTGGGATACAATTGAAAATTTGTATGCCCAATCTGTTTGGTGCACTTTTGCATATAGTTAAGTTGCTTCTTATTGGTCTGAGATTATGGCAATATCTCGTATTGTGTTTATGTCGTTCCTCTGCGATGAAAAGTTTATTTTTGTTTTTAAATATGTGGCACGCCAGTACCCATATGTATATGGAGGTTACTGTTAAAATGTTTAGTTTTTTAAAAAATGGTCTACATGATGTGAATACAAACTACAAATTGATACATTGAATACAATTGAAATATAAATTGAACTACAAATTGATATTAGCTAAAGCTTTAATGACTCGCTTTTGCGACAGGAAAAGCTTTTGTATACGTGAAGAAGCTCCCCATAGTAATATGCCATAGGTTAAAACCAACTGGATTTCGACATGGTATACAGACAGAAGACTACGATTGAACGATTGTGAAGAGATTTGAAGAAACTGAGTCGGTTTGTGATCCAGTAAAGCCTATACGTGATTGTCCCAGGCGTTCGACCGAAAACATTGCTGCTATCGCTGAAAGTGTGCGCCGATAAATAAGTGAAGACCGATCGATATCTGTTTATTTTTTGTCGTTCTCAACAACTTTGTCTTTTTGCGAGTACAACTTAGAGAATTTTGAGGAAAGACTTATCTGTACCCGTATAAAATTCAATTGGTAACAGAATTAAAGCCACGAGACCACGGCTCCTGTCGCTTGTTTGCAGACTGGGCTTTGGAGAAGCTGGAGACGAATCCTTGTTTTAGCGAAAAAAACATCTTCAGCGACGAAGCGCATTTTTAGCTAAATGGATACGAAAATAAACACAACTGCCGCATTTGGGGTGACACACATCCACTGGAGATACTGGAGGCTTCTATCCCGAGAAACTGACTGTTTGGTATGAATTATGTCATTGGTTCGTACATCTTTCGAAACGATAGAGATCAAGCGGTGACTGTTGACGACGAACGATATAGATGCATGATACGAAACTTTTTCCGGCTCGCAGTGAACGATATGAGCATAGACGACATGTGGTTCCAACAAGATGGTGCCACCTGCCACTTGGGGGGTGATACGCGTGAGTTATTGCAATAGAAGTTCCCGGGACGCGATATTTCGAAAAAAGCTGACGTATAGTCTATGTCTAGTCTTATGGCGGGTTTACGATGAACTTAACGTAATGGGGCGTGACGGGACGTTGCGTAAAGTAAACCTAAAACACATTGTTTTATATGCAGCCTGAGGTGTACCTAGGGTAAATGGAAACAACGATCTTGCGCCTCTCTCAGGAGATAGGTTGTTTACGTTTTATTTTCTAAAGAAAACAAATTTAAAATTGGGTAAAAAAGACACACAAATTAATTCTATTAACACTTTATTACAAATTTATCGTTCTTACTTTAGCTGACGCAAATATTTTAATTATATTATCAAAAGTGCCGTTAAGACAGTTGTTATGTATAAACGAGACAGAGAAGTGGAGGAACAAGACAACGAAAAAATATTTACTAAGAGCAGGAAGATATTAAGGTCACTGGAACAAAGACAAAGGAAAGAGAAATCGCATAATAAAACAGAGAATAATATAGTGATTAAAGAAGGGGTCGAAGTAGGACAAAACATGGAAAAAATAGAAATAATGCTACAAACTATAATAAAACAAATGGAGCAGAACACAAACGAATTAAAACAGGAAATAAGAGAAATGAAAATAAAACTTGAAAGAAAGGAAGAAGCATGGGGTAGGGAAAAAAGGGATCTAATAGCATTGAGACGCTAGAAAACCGAGCGGAAATAGAAGAAAAAAAGAAGAAGAGAAACAACCTAGTAATAAAAGGACTGAAATCGGCCCACAAAACGGAAGACGACATAGGAAAATTATTCTCAGAGCAACTGCAAGAACTGGGAACAAAAACAAATGGTCATAGCGGCGAAAAGTAAATTAAAAGGAACTGATACATACAGTTAGAACGAATTAACATGGGAAGAAAACAAAATCCAAAGAGAAATAAGAAGCATAGCCAAGGAAATGAAAACAAGTGGAAAACGAGTTAAAATCGGATATCAAAAATTGATTTGTATTGAATTGGAGAAGTATATGTATGGAATATGTATGGGACAAAAAAGGAAAAGGGGTTTTATTGAAAACAAGCGAGAATGTACAACAACCTACAAAAAACGACTAACAAGCCTTATGGCGAAAAAAAAATTAACATGGAGACGAAAAGGCAAATAAAAAGGACTATACGACTGGGAGCATGGAACATTAGAAGCCTGCAGGGAAAGGAGATAGAAGAATTTGAAAAAGCGGGATTAGAGATATTAGCCATTACAGAAACGAAAAAGAAAGGTAAAGGAATAACAAGATTAAAGAATAAACACATATTTCTGTACAGCGGAGTTGAAGTTAATGAAAGGGCAAGAGCTGGTGTGGGATGTATTATAAATGAAAACTTGGAACAATCAATAAAGAAGTGGGACTGTATAAACGAACGGATACTTACAATACAAATAGTAGATAATGCCAAACTAACAGCAAATATAATGATAGTGGTAGGCGAAGATGAGAGAAAAACAAGCAAAGATGAATTCTGGGATCAAGTGCAATTGGAATATGAAAAAATGAAAGAACCAATCTTTATAATGGGGGATTTTAATGCCAGAGTGGGGAATAAAAACAAGAGTTTCGAAGAAATAATGGGTAGACATGGAGAGCCAACTAGGAACAACAACGGAAAAAGACTTAGATTTTTGTGTCATAAACGAATTATTAATATTAAACACATACTTCGAACACAAATAAATCCACAAATACACCAGGGTAGAAAGAAGCAGAGCCGAAAAATCAATAATAGATTACTTTATAACTAACAAAGCACAGAGATCAAATGTAAGGGATGTGTGAGTGAAAAGAGGTAGCGAAATAGGAAGCGATCACTACCTGGTAATCGCGGAACTAAAAATAAATGAATATAGTAATAGAAAGAAACAAGCAACAAAGAAAGAGAAATAGTAAAAATTAGAATAGAGAATCTTAAAGAAAAACGGATAAGGGAATGTTATCAAAATCAGATTAAAAATCTAATAAAAGAAACACACAAACCGAATTTGGATGATGTGGAAGAAGTATGGAGCACCTTCAAATATATACTAATAGAAGCAGCAAAAAGAGCATGTGGAACAAGCAGAAATACGCACAACAAGAAACAAACACATTGGTGGAACGATAAAATAAAAGAAGAAGTACAGAAAAAGAAACTAAAATGGAAAAAATATCTCAACTCCAAAAATGAGGAAGATTTTGAAAACTACAAAAGACAAAGAAAAATAACAAAAGAAGAAATAAAAATAGCAAAACACAGGTCATGGGAAGAGTTTGGAAATACTCTGGAAGGAAACTTCAAGGAAAATAAAAACTTACTCTACAGAACACTAAAAAAATGTAAGAAAGGAACAAGTAAACAAGGAACAGGTAAAACTGAAGCAGCTCTTTGATAAATAAGGAAACATAAACAAAGAAGAAAAAGAAGTAATGGAAAGGTGGAAAGAGCATTACCAGGAACTATTAGAAGGAACTGGAAACAACAAGGGAAACAGAGAAGAGGTAAATACGGAAATTGGTAGCACAAGAACAGAAGATAAGGAAAATATTACGCAAGAAGAAATGAAGACAGCACTCCAGAAATTAAGAAACGGTAAAGCACCAGGACACGATGGAATAAGATCAGAACAATTAAAATATATGGGCAACGAAGGAGAGCAAATATTGTTAATAATCTTAAATATAATATGGGAAAAGAGACAAATACCAAAAGGCTGCGATTTTTCCCATTCACAAGAAGGAATATAACAGAATCTGCAGTAACTATAGGGGGATATCATTGCTATGCATAATAGCTAAAATCTATGAAGCAATAATAGACAACAAATTAAGAACAGCAACAGAGGCAACAATGGAGAATTCACAAAGTGGATTTAGAAGAGGACACTCAACCCAAGACCATATCTTCACAATAAGAAAAATTACAGATAGCATTCTAAAGCAAGGGAGGAAACTACACATAGCATTTTTAGACCTTGAAAAAGCTTTTGATAGAGTACCGCGGAACAAGATGTGGGAAATACTACAGAAAAGACAGATTAAGAAACATCTAATTGAGGCTATACAAAGTATATACCATAACACATCCAACTATATAAGAACAAGAAGCGAAATATCAGGCGAATTCATTACCACACAGGGACTAAGACAAGGAGGAACATTTTACACTATTATTTATAATTTTCCTAGATAATATCATGAAGAAAATCAAGGATAAAACCAAGAAAATGGAAATAGGTCACCACAACCTAAGAAGAATAACAATATCTGAGTGCGCATTTGCAGACGACCTTGCATTATTAGCTGACAATGAAGAAAAGCTGCAATACAACATCAACCTGTGGAATGAAGAACTAAATAATCATAATATGACTATAAACGAAGCCAATCCAAAAATAATGGTGGTAGCGAAGGAAGAAATAGTAATGAAGATAAAAATAAATGGCAGAGACATTGAACAGGTAGAAACATTCACATATCTAGGACACACATTAAATAACAAAGGAAACTTAGAACACGAAATTAACAACAGAATATCGGCAGCAACCAAAAGCTACTATGCTATGAAAAAATTAATACTAAACAATAAACAAATAAGGAAAGATACGAAAATGACACTGTACAAAACAATATACAGACCAATACTACTATATGGGAGTGAAACATGGACTACGAACCAGCGAATAAAAAGCAGAATACAAGCAGCGGAAATGAGATACTTGAGAAGATTAGAAGGGGTTACAAGAGTAGATAGAATAAGAAATGAACATATTAGAACAAGATTGAAAATAGAAATCATACAAACTACTATAGAGAAAAAACAGTTGGCTTGGTTCGGACACCTCACAAGAATGCCAGATGACAGCCAAACAAAAAGAATTTGGAAGGCAAGAACAACAAAAAAGAAGACAAGAGGTAGACCACTAAAAACATGGGCGAACAACATATCAGAAATATTAAGTAACAACAACATCATTAAGCTGGCAGGAAGCAGAAAGAACAGCGAAAAGCAGAAAAGAATGGAAAAATATAATAAACAATATCGTATAAATAAGAAGGATATAATCTCGACACCCGAAAGGGTATTCATGAGATTTAAAAGATTATATATATATATATATATATATATATATATATATATATATATATATTATCTAACTCAATTTCTTCGGTCCTTTCTCGTTCTATGTTCAGTAAAGCAAGATCACATAATCGACTGTGGCCCATCGTGGCTTTCAAATATGAAAGCATCAATTTCAATGTGCTAAATGATCTGTCACAACTGGCAATAGATACCGCGATTTTCAGCAAGATTTTCAGCAATATTGCAATTTCATTGCAATGCTATACGCATATTGGGGAAAACGTTTCCATCTCCAAACTGAACTAAGTATAAAATTAAGTAATTATTAAAATTGTTCGGGGCTTGATATTTTTTCTGTACTTACTTTCTGCGTCTTAGCAGCGTTCTAAAATCCAGAATTTCTTCATATAATTCTTGCCTATCCACATCACAACTGTAGGCTTCTCCAAATTTTTCACAACGCTCTTTCAAGTAGTTGTTTTGGCTTTAAAGCACAACCCTTCCATATCAAAAAGAAGTCCAAAATTTCTTGTAAACGAAAGCTTCTACTTTTTCATTGAATATACAGTCAATATACAATATTGAATAGACAGTCGACAATCCCTTTCAAAACTTTTTCCTTTCTTCTTTAGCTGATAAACCAACATCTCATCTCTCGATGTTTCTCCATCCATTCTTTCCTTTCTTCTTTAACGTCTTTCAAATTCAATGTCCCATTCATTGCAAACTCGAATTCCTTCTTTCAGTGAGTACCTAACTGCTACTTCTGATACTTCTCTTTCATCATGACAATAATTTTGGAGAGCTTTAATCTGTAAATCTACATCATAAAAGTTCAGCAACCTCTTTTTGAAAGCGGTCAATACGAATTCAGTCTTGTTAAGTTTTTGTTTAAATATGTTAAGTTTTCATTTTTATGGAGGAAAAACGAAAGAAAGTATTTATGAAATGACCTGGATGCAATTGTACTCGGCCAATTTGTTTAATTAGTAAAACGTTTAGCCCTTAGCCTTCTTGAGAGGTCAATGTAACATAGATTAAGATGTTTTTTGGGAACAAGATATTTTACCTTGCATTTTTCCATTTCTCGTTATGCCTCTCTTTTGCCTCCGTAGTTTTTAATGCACATATTTATATCTATATTCATATTTTTTACGTAAGGTGCTTTCTCGCACCATGCCATGCCTACCATATCCTAGTTACGCCACTGTATGGCTGATTACGATCGACGTGACGTGCAGTATCAGAACTTAACGCAACGTGAAAGCTTGCCAATGTTAAACATTACAACGCGTCACGTCTAGTCGGGCTGTTTCATATGACTCAGCTAATATACGCTCTCGATTCTTGCGCGCATGCACTCGAATTCAAGAGTGCCATTATATTGCAAAACTTTTATTGAAAAATGTATTGCCACAGCAGAATTAATTTTAAACTATGCTGTAAAATCACTTTTCAATGCACACTGTTTTGCAAGATGTTAGGGCGATCGTAATTTCACGTCACTTCACGTCTCGTCACGTTCCGTATTAAGTTCATCGTAAACCCGCCATTTGCCTTTTTCTTTGGGGTCACGTTAAGTCGTTGGTTTACGCTAATAAACCAACAAACTCTTGCCCAACTGGAGAATAACATTAATCGAACCATTCGTGGATCCACCAATGCAAACGCAGCCATGGAGGCAATTTGCATAACGTGATTTTTTAAATATATTGGTATCGAATATTGTTTGAAAATAATAAGAAAATTCAACCATATTTCACATAGAACAATATTTCATAAATTTTAAAGTTGACGCGTGTTACAAACGCGTGTTTGTTGAAAGTTACAAATTAATAATTCATAATATTTACTACATACCTAACTCTTACAATTAGTGTGCTCTGTCTGGTTCTATACGGGCGACAAATTTGCCAATACTTTGAATGTAAATCATTGGAGAGTTTGGAAAATTCTTAAGTGCAATTTGTTGTATCCATACCATATTCAACGTATTCAGGCACTACTAACTGCTGATTATCGTCCACGTATTGCGTTATGTGAATGGTTTTCGCAAGTATTAGTTCTAATCCCTTTAGTTTTAGAATTAGTTCTAATGCTTGACAAAGATTCTTTTCACCGAAAGAATTTTCATAACAACCATGGGTGGGCAGATGAAAATCCGCATGAGGAATGTGAAGATCGATTTCTACATCAGTTGTCCTTCAATGTTATGGTTGGATGGAGGTGACTATCTAAATGGACCTGTATTTCTAGCAGCAAGACATACTGGCGAGATGTATCACAACTTTTTGGAAGAAACACTGTCCAAGTTTTTGTAGGATGTACCATTGGCGACAACAATTGCAATGTGGTTTATGCACGATGGTGCGCCATCACATTTCAGTTTGGTTGCTCGTGATTTTCTAACAGCAATATACGGAGATCGCTGGATTAGTCGAGGTGGGCCACACGTATGGCCTTCTCGATCCCCAGACTTAAGCCCCCTCAATTATTTCTTATGGGGCTACCTGAAGTCATTAGTTTACGCTACTCCAGTGGAGAATTTGGACAATTGCGAAATCGGATAATTACTGGCTATAATTCAATTAAAAACAACACTGGTGTGTTTGAAAGAGTTCGGCACTCGATGACGAGAAGAGTGAATGCTTGTATCCAGGATGGAGGAAGTCATTTCGAACATTTATTGTAGATTGTGCAACTTTACTTTTTGATAATCTAATGTTGTAAGTGTCGCAAATTTTGTTCACCCTGTATCTTCGAAACAAAGGGTTTTTGAAAAATGAATGATCACAAGACAAAATATTCTTAAAATTGGCCAAGGAATAAGCCCTTGAATTTTTGCTCCATGTTTACCTAACACCCTGTATTGTCAATATATACTTGTCTGATAAGATAGGATTGGTAAAACCATCCTACTTTATAGATAATCATACAAACTTAAAACAAAAGGAACACAGAAAATGTTTCCAAATCGACCACTATAGAATACGAACGAGATATTTAGTAAAAAGTAAATTACATGTTACTACAGATAATACAAAGAGAAAATTAGTCAGACACGTTTTGTCACACTATACTAGTTAGAGAAGGCTGATTAGACTAGATAGACAATATTAGACTAGATAGACAATAATAGACAAAAGAGACCCAATATTAAACAGACAAATATATAAACTTAAAACAAACGGAACACAGCCTGAATATATAAATATATTCAGCCTTTCTGGAGCTCTATAACAATTACTGAGTCTTTTTATTAGGGGACAAAACAAATCTCCTTTGCTTGAGATTTGTTTTGGTAGTTTGAGATTTGTTTTTCTAAAAAGACTCAGTAATTGTTATAGAGCTCCGGAAAGGCTGAATATGTTTGTATATTCAGGCTGTGTTCCGTTTGTTTTAAGTTTATATATTTGTCTGTTTAATATTGGGTCTCTTTTGTCTATTATTGTCTATCTAGTCTAATATTGTCTATCTAGTCTAATCAGCCTTCTCTAACTAGTATTGTGTGACAAAACGTGTCTGACTAATTTTCTCTTTGTATTATCTGTAGTAACATGTAATTTACTTTTTACTAAATATCTCGTTCGTATTCTATAGTGGTCGATTTGGAAACATTTTCAATATCGTGTGAAGTGCAAAATATTTTAAATTAATCCTATAATGTTATTGACAGTGGACGTTTACAACTCGTCGTTAAATTGAAATTAATTGTAACTATAGACAGCGACTTAAATAATTCGACCATTGATACTCTGCAATCTGTATCGAATTCACGACACAAATCTCAAGCAACTTGGACAAAAGTTTTCATTCTGTGTGTGACTATTTTCAAAACTAACATGAATCGAATTACAATGTGTGATAAACTAAAACAAGGTAAAAGCGGAGAAACTCAATGAAATTCGCTAAAATGCAATTCATTTAATTGAACTAATATGGCAATAAATCCTGCAAAAAAGCTTTATTAAACTAAATTGTGCAGAGCAACTTAAAAAAATAGCTCATTTATAAAATTTATTTAAAAAATATTTGAAATAAATCGTCAATTAATTGCAGTTTTGGAGGATCAACTCGGCTACGAAATGTATTTCCGACCTTTGACCTGGGCTCAACTAGTCTATTCCCTCAAGAAGAAGAAAATTACGGTGTCCAATGAAGATTCGCAATTAGCTCGAGTTCTGACGACCTTCGATTTAACCGCTTTGGGTATTGGTAGCACACTGGGAGTCGGCGTCTACGTGTTAGCTGGCGAAGTCTCCAAAAACGTTGCCGGACCGGCCGTTGTTATCTCATTTCTCATAGCCGCCATAGCCTCAGCTTTCGCAGGTATTTATTTCAATCGTTATCAAATTTTTATTATCAATAATTATCATTAATTCCCGATTAAATTGTCATCATCAATAATCAATTCGCGTGGCAACATTATTGAGTAGATTAGAGTGAGCACGCTTGAAAACACGAAGCTATCTACTAGGAATGCAAAAAAATGACCTAATCTTGTTTACAATCTACCGAATCTGTCATAAATATTGATCTGTAAATATTTGGATAAAACAAATAAATATTGAGATAAACTGAAAGGCAGTGTTCATAACATTTAAAATTTAACGTTTGTTCTTAGGAGTTTGCTATGCAGAATTTGGAGCCAGAGTCCCAAAAGCTGGATCGGCATATGTCTACAGTTATGTCAGTGTTGGAGAATTCATAGCATTTATTATCGGATGGAATTTAATACTTGAATATGTTATAGGTAAGAAAATATGATAATTGCCATAATAGACAGGACTAGGTGGACAAAATTAGATCAACAAGACTAGACAGAGAATGCTATACAGATAACACTAAACAGACGAGACTAGCTAAACAAGAAGGGCATATAAGACTAAGACAGACAAGACTAGAAAGACAAGACTAGACAGACACGACTAGACAGACAAGGCTGGACAGACAAGACTAGACAGACAAGACTAGACAGACAAGACTAGACAGGCAAGACTAGACAGGCAAGACTAGACAGACAAGACTAGACAGACAAGACTAGACAGACAAGACTAAACAGACAAGACTAGACAGACAAGACTAGACAGACAAGACTAGACAGACAAGGCTGGACAGACAAGACTAGACAGGCAAGACTAGACAGGCAAGACTAGACAGACAAGACTAGACAGACAAGACTAGACAGACAAGACTAGACAGACAAGACTAGACAGACAAGACTAGACAGACAATACTAGACAGACAAGACTAGACAGGCAAGACTAAACAGACAAGACTAGACAGACAAGACTAGACAGACAAGACTAGACAGACAAGACTAGACAGACAAGACTAGACAGACAAGACTAGACAGACAAGACTAGACAGATAAGACTAGACGGACAAGACTAGACAGACAAGACTAAACAGACAAGAAACGTTTTCGAATCCAGAATTGGCATTACTTCATCACGCTCCTCTCCCTTACATTTCCAAAGCAGTCATTGGCGTTCATTCATTTTGCCGGGCGCAAAGTTTACAATAAATTTGTGCGCCACCTTCGCACTAAGAGGGGCTCGGTGATTGGCACGCGCGCCTCGCAAGTGGTAACCCCTCGGCCGGTCTCGCGCTCATGCCTTTCATCATTCTCTTTTCTCTTCATTATATACCCAATCATACCTGTCAGCACGCCCCATTCATACTTACCCTTTCCTCCGCCAGACGGTCTAACGGGATGACTCCAGCGACGACCGTGACGGCGTCCCCAGAAACAGTCCTGTATGCACTGCACACACGCAGCAGCATTTTGCACTCTCTTCACACCTTTGCACTCTCATCAGTCTCTCTCTGTAACATTTAATCCTGAAAGCACTTATCCATGGCGACACCCCATGCAGGAGAATGGAGTGCACGACTGCATTTATGGCCCTCGCCTTGGAAGCAAACGGCCCACCTATGTTAGGCATCAGCGGTCCAAGGGCTTTCGCACTCGCTGTTGCCTTGCACACTACCCGCTTGACCTGTTCGAACATCCTAAAGTTTCGCTGGAGTCGTAGCAGCTCATAAAATATGTTCCACAGAATCGGTACAAGAACCGAGAGCTGCGGAACACCTGCACTCATCTTGAAGGTTTTTCCTTCGGCAGTCACCATCTCCCTATCACTCGGGTAGCTGCCTACCATCTTCCGAAGGTAGGGAGCTACCCCCTTTAGTTACAAAGCCTCCACCTTGCTCTCTCTATCACTCGCATCATTGCGTTCGTCGTAGTGCGGCCGCTCCTGGACCCATATTGTTCCTCCGGAAGAACCCCTGGATCTCGAGAGAGATCCTCCTTTATTCTAGCTCCGATCATGCTCTCAAACATCTTCGCTATTCCAATCAGTAAACAGATTGGCCTGTATTTGGCTTCCTCTGCTTCTTTCTGTTATTTTTCATTCATAACCAGTCTCTAAACTGCCACTCATCAACTCTTCATTCATTATTCTCAGGCACATGTCCTCGCACACATGCCCGAACACCCACGCCATCAGGAGCCGGTGCTTTTCCTTCCCTCATCCGGCCGACTGCCCTCTGCAGTTCGGCTGAAGTGAAAAGAGGCGCCGGTCTCCATCCGATGGCCCCCCCTAGTTCACTCGCTCATGTACTGGGAATAGCTTCTTGACCGTCATTGGGCTGTTCCCCTGAGACTATTTGCCCTTCGTGAAATTTTCTTAGTGACGACCTTGTAGCCGTCACTCCAGATATTATTATTCACCTCTTCGCAGAGCTCTCTCCAAGCTCTTTGCTTGGAGTTCGCGATGGCTCTGCGAAGTTGCTTGCGCGCCAAGTTGTACCTCCTTCTACATTCCTCTAGTACCTCCTCATTTGCTCTCCTATTATTCCTTACCATACATCTCCTTTCATGCAAACAGGATTTACGTTTTTCAGCTATCTACTTATTCCACCAGTAAACTGGTTTCCTGCCTCTGACGTACCTCCGTTTTCTCTGAAACGCAGCATCACAAGCCTGCCTCGCTGCATCGTATGAGCTCATCAGTCTATTTACGGAGCCAGTACTTTCAGCCAACTCTTTCATAACGTCTCCCAATCTTTCTAGTAGGCTCTTGTCTACTCTCCATCCATTCGTCTCAGTTGTAAGTAGTCCCTGTAGTCCCTCAGAAATATCCTCTCTTACGTGAAAGAGAATATCCTGGTGGTCACTTAGATTCTCTCCCTCTCTGACACGCCACCCTTTCACCCTGCCTGCAATCCCTGAGGTGCTAGAAGTGATGTCTATGAAATACTTTCGCCCCGCACGAAGGTTGGCACTTTCCCACGGTTGTGAACCACCAGGTCCTCTTTCATCCCCACCTCTTTCATCTTCTCTAGGGGATCCACCCACCAAGCGGACTTGGCGTTGAAGTCCCCCTGAGAACAATCTATCTGGACTATCCTTTCATACTGGTCCTTAGCTCCTCCATAAATGCCACATACTGCTCTAACGTAATGTTGAGCGAGATGTAGCACCCATAGAAGACCCAGTTTTTCCATTCGATCCACACATATCCATTTTCAGACCCACATTTTACCATGTGAATTTCCGATTGGAAAATCCTCACAGCAACATTCTTACACCGGTCCACGTGCCAGTCTGCGTTACCATCCGAAGATTTGGCGGAGACAATGGCCACATTTACTCTCTCTTCATGCACCGTCTTCCATAGCAACTCCATTGCAGCCGCACTCCTTATTGCTTCGCTTATTATTACTTCTTCTTTCCTTTCAACTTCCCTTTCATGCTCTCATCACCCAATTTCCTGTACGCAGAGCAGTCCCTAGAGTCCACCCTATGCCCACTCACTTCGCACCCGAAGCATTTAGCCGCTTTGGTCGTACACTCGTATGCTTTGTGCCCCCTTTCATCACATCGCATACACGCATATTTCCTTTCTTCTCCCTTACATGCTGCCGTCAGGTGCCCGAAGCCAAGACATCTGAAACACCTGATCGGCTTGTTACCTTCAGTCACACGGCACATGATCCAGCCAACTTTTATTCTTCCTTTCTCCAGCACGGTTTGTGCCGCCCTTACTGGAAGAGTGACTACTGCCATACTGACCCCTTCTGAATGGCTCCTTTCACGTAATCGGTGGTGGTAGCCTCATCCATGCCCCTAATAAGGATAGATCTGAGCCCCACCTCCGTCCTGACATCCCTTACAGCCTCAGTCACTAGGGCCTCTCGCTCTGCCATACGTTTATTTTGCCCATCATCATTTACTCTGACGATGAGGTCCCCAGCTTGGGTTTTTCTCATCTTACTTACATTTATGTCCTCCATATCCACTTCTTTCTTATATAAGGACATACACTATATGGGCGTAGAAACCCCCCTCTGTCCTCTTCATCAGTAAGGTTTCTGCCTTTCTGGTGCTTCCGGCCCCTTCCACTCTGGGCTTTTGGACCCCCGCATTCATCCTGCATAGGGTTACCTCAACTCCTGTGCCATGCCACATGTATTCAGCCATCTTTCTTACCAGCCACATATTAAGATTACCAGCCACACCGATAGCGAATCTCTTTTTCTCAGTCTTCTCACAAAGACCTCTCATCCTAAATAAGATCTCGAACGCGTTTTCTTCGGCGCGCTCGACCTTATTATCTCCCAGACGGGCGATGAGGTGGTACTTCCTCTCGGAGTCCAATAACTCATCGCCTCCCATACATACAACATTCTCGCTCTTGATGTAGGCTACGGAGCCTATATTAAAGCCTTCAGCCACTCGCTTGGCCCGGGGGAGCTGGTCGAGCATCCCCCAGCCCAGCTGTTCAGAGTTATCCCCTTTCTCTCCTGCAACCAACAGGAGTACATCCTCGTCCCTGGCCAGAGGAGAGCCCTTAGCCATCTTCACCACGGTCAAGATGGAGGACGCTTTCTCGGACCACCTCTTTTTCGCCAGGGACATGTACTCCTGCACATTGATGGCCGGCTTCAACGCACTGGTCACCCTACATTCAGCCTCCGTTTTGGTACTGACTTCCTTGCATGCCAAATTTACCATTTGAACCTCGGTGTCATATAATACCTTTTCAATGGGCAGAAAACGATGCTATTCCAACCAAGTGGTTACGGAGTTGCGCGAAAAGACGTTAGTTGTCTTTTTGGCTCGCTCTGCCGCGTCTTTAATTTCCTTCTTCGTGCTACTGCCTCCAACGATAGCCCTTTCCAGGTCCTCCACTTGTCTGGTAAGTGCTCCAATCGCTTCTATGATTGTAGAAACGATCGAGCACTCCGTCTTCTTGTAGGCATCCACGTCATCCGTAGATCGATTTTCGTAGAAGGTGACTTTCCGTTTTTATGGGTTTCCCCAATATATTGACTTCTCGCCCGACTATCCATCTCCCGTACTCCCCTACTTACATTTTGTTTTATGAAAAAATCCAAGGTGAATGGAGACTCCACAAAACTAAAATCAAATGCAAAGAATCCTCCCCTCCTGGGAGAATTTCTCTTTTTTGAGAAATAATTATAATAGTTTATAATTAATTCTCAAAAAGTTATACTCCTATAAAATAAACATAAAATCAGGCTGGAGAATGAATAAGCGAGCAATTTTTCCCGCCGCTTGGTAATAGTTTTATTGCAACGCAAGCACTCGAAAAAAACTGTATATACACCTAGAGTGATGAATTCAAATATATAATAATTTAAAACTTAAAAATCAAATAATTAATTAATTAAACTAGATTTAGATGCACTGTTTACTTACTGTATACAGTCACAGACACTACAAATTAACAGACACTATTTCCTCACTTCCTGGACTCACCTTAACACACGTCCGTCTCCGTCAACGATTCGGACGAGACTTCGAAGAAAGACAAGACTAAACAGACCGAACTGAACAAATAAAATCAGACAAAGTATATATATGTAATTATCATATATAATCTATTCCATTTCAGGTTCTGCTAGTGTTGTAAAAGGAATATTTACGTATATAGACGCCCTGGCAGACAAAGCGATGTCTACATGGTTAGGAGAAACAATGCCGATAAATTTAGATCACATAGCTCCGTACCCAGACTTTTTCTCTCTAGTGCTAATCCTGGTCTTCTCATTAGCTTTGGCGTTCGGTGCCAAGGAATCCTCCTTCGTTAACAACGTTTGCACCATGATCAATCTCGTGGTGGTGGTATTTGTTATAATCAGTGGATTTTGGAAAGGTAGATTGACGTTTAGTGGAAATCTTGGTGGAAATATTAATTCAGCTGTCTATTTTAGTTGATGCCGACAATTGGTTCTTGTCGAAGGAGGTAGTGAATAGTGGAGAAGAAGGACCTTATTTTGGGGAAGGAGGTTTCGCTCCGTATGGGATTTCGGGGATTATTAAAGGAGCTGCTAAGTGCTTCTATGGTTTCATTGGTTTTGATTGTATTGCCACAGCAGGTAAATTATCATCTTAAACTCTTTCGACACGATGTGAAATTGTTTAGTTCTATTTAAAACTAGATTTTTTTCAACTACTAGCACATCCCATCCTAAATGTTCTTTCTAGTCTGTTAATGTCTACCTCATCTTTACTTTTGTGTTTCATTGTGCTAAATCTATTTAGAAAGACTTTAAGAATTTTTTTTATTATTCTAGGAGAAGAAGCAAAAACTCCTCAAAAATCTATACCAATTGCCATCGTAGTCTCCCTGTTGATCATTTTCTTGGCATATTTTGGCATTTCCACAGTTTTGACTATGATGTTGCCTTACTATTTGCAGGTAAAGCAAACAGACAATCACAAAAGTTTAGGTCTTGTCTGAAAAGTATATCAAATATTTTTTTAGGATGAAAGTGCTCCGTTTCCAAAAGTCTACGATGTCGTCGGCTGGGAATGGGCAAAATACATAGTCTCGGTCGGAGCTCTGTGCGGCCTTGTCGCCAGGTAATTACACCCAGAAAATAAATTGGCTAAAAAACTGACGAGCAACAATTTTTAGTCTATTAGGTGCAATGTTTCCACTTCCTCGTATCATCTACGCCATGTCATCGGACGGACTGCTCTTCAACTTCTTGGGAAAAGTTCATCCCAAATTCCAAACGCCCTTCATGGGCACTCTATGTGCTGGCGTATTCACAGGTAACGCAAAAAACAGACAATATTAAACAAACAATAATATGCAAACAAATCCATAGACAAGTGCTATTTTTAAATTTAGACAGACAAGACAAAACAATAAAGAACAGACTAAACTATTAACGCATAATGACTAAACAGACTTCTGCAAAGGAGCTTGCACCCAAATATTATAACAGAAGACACTAAGAAAAGCAGACTCGAATGGGATTAGTTATCGGATTTTATTTGCCACAAGAATAATTTATCCAGACAAAAATTAAAGTCCAAAATAGGAAAAACGAATTCTGGGAAGAAAAGTGTGAACAAATCAATCGATATATTGGCGGCACGAGAATATCAGTGCCACGGAAAACTATAAAAATTCTTAAAAGAGATAACAAAAACAGCAACTACATCACACTAATACAAATTACCGAATAGGAAAGCTATTACCAATCATTATTGAAAGAAAACAGGCCCACACTTTACGTCGACACCAATACCGGAGGAGGAAAATATCATAGATAATATAGAAGAACAATCTCACGGAACAAAAAAAGGCCCTAAAATACATGAAGAATGGGAAAGCTGCTGGATCAGGAGGTGTTCCTATAGAGCAGTGTTTTACAACGTGTGGGTCGCGACCCCCTGGGGGGTCGGGAAGACTTTCTAAGGCGGTCGCGAAGACTCTTTAAAGGGATCGCAGTTATTTTAAAATTTAAAATAAAGAGCTCTTAAGGTAGTTCACTAGTGACTGTAGTAGACAAAAACATCGTCTTATATTGAGTTTCAAAGTTAGAGCTTTTTAATGTTTTAAAATGTTCTTTTTGTAGGAGACTGTAGACATGTAAACTTATAACGTCGTATAACGTCGAAAATATATACACGGATTGGTCTATAGTTGAATTGTCAAGCAAAGCCGTTTCACTAGTAAACTACCTTGGGGTTAGGCCACTCTAGGATTTTTTAAAATCGATTTTTTTTTAATTGTTTTAAAGGGTTCCCTCAGGTCCTCAAAATGATATCTCAAAAGATTATGGCCTGGAAATAGTACTTGTAAGTACATGTTTCTTGTAAGTACAGAATGAAAGTAATTATGCGTATTAGTTATAAGTACGTAGGATTTCTTTTTTATATGGCACAGTTCATTTATTATTAACCATTTTCTGGCGATTTTTCCAAGAATTTTGAAAGTTTGACTTTGGAAGTCCGCTATTCGGGAAAAAATCAATACAAACAAAATATCCTACATACTTCTCTTGCTGTTGTAATGTACAATAAAGAAAAATTTAGTGTTTCATCATAATTCAAAATTTACAGTAGCTGTTGGTACGGCCGTGGACCCTTCCAAAATAGAGAGGCCATTTAAGAAACGCTGCACAGCCGCCATTTTTAAATAAATGATTCTATAAAAATTTAGTTGTACAGTTAATCATATGTACAAAAATCTTATAACTTTGTAATCTCGATTTATTTGATATTTTCACTGAAAAAAAAATCACAAAAAGCCTATTTTTTCTGCCTGTAGAGTGGCCTTACCCCTTAAAGAGGCATTCAAAGTACAAAAACTAAAATCATTCTATTTCAAAATGTTATATTTATTCAGAAAAGGTTAGTTAGAGCACAAATTAGGTTAAAAAAAATCAACAAATACCTTCGAGTCACATGAATCATTAATGTTACAAGGAATAGGCACACATTCACATTAATGTGATGGTTGGACCTGTTTCTTGTTAATCAATTTTTCCCATCCCGGATCCGCTTTTGCTACACATATAAATCGCTTTCCAAATTTAGGCGATTTCGCTGTTTGCCTTTTATTTGTGCCTTCGACGAAAACGTCAACTCGCAGAAATAGGAGGTGGCAAATGGAATCAAACACTTTAATGCTTCTCTGGTTTTTTTCTCTTTAGCCAAAAGGTATCCAAAGTGATATGAAGTATAAAGTTATAAGACATGAATTCCACGTGTAACATTCCATCAGCAGATAGTTCCAACAGATATTCTTTTAGATTGGTTCCGAAAATGCCACGTCTGTAGCTGCTTTTACAGCTTTATGATCCACCTTTTCCCAGTGTTTCTGAAAGTTATTCCACCGAGAAATAATGACACAATTCTACTTCAAATTCAAATTCTGATTTGATGTTTATCTCAGATCGCACTTCTACAATATCAGACTGAGTAGAACAAAATGAATCAAAGTTGTCTTGCTTTATGGATGATGACCACAGGTTTATTTTTTTTGTAAAGCCATGGATTTTATCTTTAATGAATTTTTACATCCCTCCCTTGAAGGCTTTTATTCAAAGTGTTTAAAAGCTCGAATATAGCTCGAAAGAAAAGCCAGTTTCAAAAGGAATTCCGGGATCACAAATTAATTTGGTATATTTGGATTTGACCTGCTGTAAAAAAAACACCAAAAGTTCAGCTCGAAGTTCCAAAACTCTTGTCATTACTTTGCCTTTCGATAACCTCTGTGCGGTAAAGCAAACTTTGGTGCAGTGAACCCATATCCTCATAAATGTTTCGAAATAAACCTGTCAGTAACACTTTTCCTTTAATATAATTTACTAATTTTATAATAATCTTTAATAATAAGAACGTTATTATATTCCTGTGCCAAGGTTTTGGACGCAAGAGCTTGGCGATGAAGAAAGCAATACATCAAGCAATGCAAACAAGCGTTTGGCATCAGTGCTTTAAGTGTAGGTAATAAAGCCGCTTTTCGTACCAGTCATAGCTTTTGCTTTGTCATTAAAAATAGTTATGCATCTCTTCACCTAATCGATATGGAAGTCTTGAGTAGGTTCAAGATATATGTTCTATAAGCACTGATCTGTTGTATTCGTAAGCAAAACTTTACGAAACAGTATTTCTTCTATCATTCTCTCGTTGGATTCAAAACGCACTAAAGCCACAAACTTCGTACAACCCGCAATATCAGTAGATTCATCAAATTGCAGGGATACAAAGTACTTTTTTCTATGACTTGATAACGCATGTCAGTCGCCATATCGCTTATTCTGCGTTGAATGGTATTGTCAGAGAGTGGTATATTTTTAAACTTTTCTACCTCTTGTTTCCCAAACATAATCTCTGTTATATCTAAAGGCGCAGGTAAAATAATTTTTTTGGAAATCGTATGACGTTTTCCAGCTTCAGCCACACGAAAAGCTACTCGATAACTATCTTGCAACGCTTTTTCATTTGTATTGTACATCTGTATTGGACAGCATTTTTTGATGATTAAGGAGGCCCTTCAATTTTCTTTCAAAAAATTGTAACAAATTTTGGGTTATAGAGGGACATTCTTTTAATTATTATATAACATATAGGTTGGTATATATGTATGTTTATATACATATATTGGAAATAGTTCTTCTATGACAAATTATATTATTAACACAGATAGGAGAAATTGCATTGCTATTGTCGTATCGCTTGTCCGTGGAGGCGTTTGCCGATGCGGTAAAAATATGTTTCTTCTATGTAAGTAATTACATATTTGGCCGCTATCTAATTATAAAAATAAGTAAAAATGATGTACGAATTCGATATTTATATCATAAAAAATACATGCTAAAAACAGCGGAGGGTAGGATAGGGGGGTCGCGAAATATATTTCCATACTAAGGAAGGGGGTCGTGGCATGAAAAAGGTTGAAAAACACTGCTATAGATATGTTGAAGCATGAACCAGACATACTGCTAGAGAAACTGGCGGAAGTATATAACAAATGCCTCTTGGAAGGGGACGACATTCCAAATGATTGGAAAATAGGATATCTCAGCTTCATACATTAAAAAGGCAATAAAAAGATAAACTATAGAGGCATAACGGTAACCAGTTCTGTAGGAAGACTATACGGCCGAATCCTAAAAACAAGAATAGAGCACAACTTTGAAGAAATTGAAGAACAGTGTGGTTTTAGGGCGGGTAGATCATACCTAGACACTATCAGTACTCTAGATTATATACACCTGATTTTCGTTGATTTGGAAAAGGCCTACGATAACGTGCCCTTTAATATTCGAAGTACTACATGAGACTAACATTAGCAAATACTACATTAGAACCATAAAAACACTATATAGGAACTCAGAATGTGCGATCAAATTAAGTAACAATATATCCGCGCCGTTTAAAGTGCAAGTATCATCAATTAGCCTATCGTAGACCACTGCTGGACGTAGGCCTCCCGTGACTGCTTCCACATCTGTCGGTCTTGTGCTGCTTACATCCAATTAGCATGGATACGTTTAATATCATCGGACCATCTTGCAGGTGGGCGTCCTCTGCTTCGGAGAGCTTTATGTCTTGGTCTCCATTCCATTATTCGTTTGGTCCATTCGGTGTCCTTCATTCTCGCAATGTGCCCTGCCCAGTTGCACTTCAAGGTTGTTATTCGTTTAATTGCACCTGCTACTCCTGATCTTCTCCGGATGGTGGTGTTAGGGACTCGGTCTCTAAGGAAAAATTCCAACATGGATCTAATCCATTGCATGTTGTGTTACCTTGATCTTATTGAGTACCTTCTTTGTTAGTGTTGATGTCTCTGCACCGTATGTTAAGACAGGGAGGACGCATTGATCGAAGACTCTACGTTTCAAACAGATTGGTAAGTTTGACTTAAATATATGTTTCAGTTTCCCATATGCAGCCCAAGCTAATCCAATTTGTCTTGGTATTTCACACGTTTGGTTATCTCTGTGTATGCGGATTTTATGCCCTAGGTATTGATATGAGGTAGTCTCTTTAACTTCGACTCCATCTACGGTTATACTATCACTCAGTAGAAGATTGTTGATCAACTGAGTTTTTGCAAAGTTGATCTTTAGTTCCACTTTGCGTAAGGCTATATTTAGGCGTTGTATCATCATTTTTGCCTGGTCGATGCTATCCGCTATATTGACTATTTCGTCTGCAAATCTGAGATGACTGAGGTATTCCCCATTTATGTTAATGCCTAGGTGTTGCAGATCAATAGATTGAAACATGTATTCGAGTAAGTTAGTAAAAAGTTGTGGGGAGATGGTATCACCATGTCAAACACCTCTGGCTATTTTATATCTTCCCGTATCGTTGTGGAGTCAGACAGATGCTGTGGCATTTTTTGTATATGTGTCTGATGATATACTGGCGATCTACACCGCAATCAGCTAATGATTTTAGGATTTCGTGTTGGTCCACAGAGTCAAACGCCTTCTCATAATCTACGAATATTTGGACCAGTGGCTTGTTATACTCTATTATTTTCGCTATGAGGTTTTTTATGGCTTGGAGGTGGTCGTTTGTGTTATACCCTGATCTAAATCCGGCTTGTTCTCTTGGTTGGTATGATTCTAGCTTAACAGTTATTCTCTTCGTGATTATCTTGTGAACAGCTGAAATATATGTGACAGCAGGCTGATGGATCGGTAATTTCCAAGGTCGGTAATGTCACCCTTTTATGCAGGACGATGATTGTTGCATTGTTCCATTCTGAGGGCGTTATTCCTCTCATGAGACATTCGGTGAAGAGCACTTTGAGAATATAACTTGTATCCTCCCAGTTTGATTGCTTCTCTGCTGATTTCACCGTCCCCAGGTGATTTTTTATTCTTCTTCTCCGAGAAAGCTGTTATTATTTCGGAGATAGTGACCTCTGGAATATCTTCCGACTATTGGTTTGTGATTTTCTGAATTTGGTTCGCTTCTATTGCGCTTTGATGTGATTTATATAGTTCTTCATAAAATTCGCTCACTACGCCAAGGATTTCTTCCCTATTTGATGTTATATTTTTCTATCAATTTCTATGTATGTTTCTTCTGCCTGTTGAGATTTTCTGCCTAAGTACTTTTAAGCTTCTGTTTGCCTCTATCGTTCTAGCAACCATTTTCGTGTTGAATGTTCTGACGTCTTTTCGTATGCCTTTCGTATGTCTTTGTTCAATTGTCTCAGTTCCGCAAAGTTTTGCCCGTATTTGTTTTTCAGCATTCTTCTTTCTTCCATTAGTTTTTAGGTGTTTTTGCTTAGTTTCTGTTCTCTCTCGTTTGGTTTATCACAGTGTTTCTGTTCTGCCTGTTTTATTACATTTGTTATCGATGAGTTTAGATAATATATGTTGATACTTCCGTTAGTCGCCATTTGGTTTGCGCAAGAGTTATGTAAGCGGTTTTCTATTTCTCTTTGGTAGGAGTCGATGTTGTCGGGTGGTGTCCATTTTTTGTTCGATTTTTGGATTATGTTCAATCTTGCACTGCTGATGTTCACAAAAACTTTTGTTCGAATCATTCTATGGTCGCTGCCTATGGAGAGCGTGTTTAGGACTGCTACGTCGTGAACTTTTTCTGTCCTGTTTGTTATGATATAATCTATCTCGTTCTTAGTGTTGCCATCAGGGCTGATCCAAGTCCATTTCCGTTGTAGTTTTTTATCAAAGAAAGAGTTCATTGAATAGAGACCATATTCTTTCAAGAATTTGAGGAGTCTGTTTCCTCCCTCGTTTCTTTCATCAAAGCCATGGGTAGGCACCCATGGCAAAGTTTCGGCTTCATCTTGTTTCCTTTCGAATTTGGCATTGAAGTCGCCTATCAGTATAATGTGATAGTTAGTATTTTTTTCCAATGCTTCATTGATGTTGTCATAGAAGGCATCCAGATCTTCTTCTGATGATGTTGACGTGGAGGCATCTCCACATGGCGGCTCTGTTTCTAGATCAGTTACTTTTTGATCCGATAATAAGGTTCGTACATTGTAAGACGCGATGTGCAGTGTTCGTCTTCGCTAGCTCGAGACCTTGCCTGACCGCTACCGTAGTCAACGGTTTTTGAGCTGCCGGAGACTGAGGCCTCTTTGGTTTTGTACTGTCATAGGGGTATTTAGCCGTTTGCTATGGAGAAGGATGGTAGAGATATGTATGAAATAGAGAGAGACCCCTAGCCCTCGTGTGCTCTAATAGCGTCGGGGTCGGAAGAGACTAAGAGTAGATCAAGGGAGATCAGAGAGGAAAGATAAAATAGATAGAGGAGTCTCACCCAAGACAAGTTGAAGTAAAGTGAGAATCCAGCTAGGGCACCTCGGGATTGTCAGTCCCGTATTCACTAGACGTGAACCACCGAGGTTTGTAGACTATTTAGCCGTAATATAATTACGTTACCAAGGGTGCACCACGAGGAGGCTAGTGAAGAATAATCACGAAGAGAATAACTGTTAAGCTAGAATCATACCAACCAAGAGAACAACCCGGATTTAGATCAGGGTTTGGCGCAAACGACCACCTCCAAGCCCTAAAAACCTCATAGAGAAAATGATAGAGTAAAACAAGCTACTGGTCCTAATATTCGTAGATTATGAGAAGGCGTTTGACTCTGTGGACCAACACGAAATTATAAAATCATTAGCTGATTGCCGTGTAGATCACCGGTATACCAATATCATCAGACACATATACAAAAATGCCACAGCGTCTGTCTGACTCCGCAACGATACGGGAAGATTTAAAATAGAAAGAGGTGTTCGACAGGGTGATACCATCTCCCCACGACTTTTTACTAACTTACTCGAATACATGTTTCAATCTATTGATCTGCAACACCTAGGCATTAACATAAATGGGGAATACCTCAGTCATCTTAGATTTGCAGACGACATAGTCATTATAGCGGATAGCATCGACCAGGCAAAAATGATGATACAACGCCTAAATATGGCCTCACGCAAAGTGGACTAAAGATCAAATTTGCAAAAACTCAGTTGATGACCAATCTTGTACTGAGTGAGTATAACCGTAGATAGAGTCAAAGTCAAAGAGACCACCTCATATAAATACATAGGGCATGAAATCCGCATACACAGAGATAACCAAACGTGTGAAATACCAAGACGAATAGGATTAGCTTGGGCTGCATATGGGAAACTGAAACATATATTTAAGTCAAACTTACCAATCTGTTTGAAACGTAGTCTTCGATCAATGCGTCCTCCCCGTCTTAACATACGGTACAGAGACATCAACACTAACAAAGAAGGTAATCAATAAGATCAAGGTAACACAACATGCAATGGATTAGATCCATGTTCTGATTATCCCTTAGAGACCGAATCCCTAGCACCGAAATCCGGAGAAGATAGGGAGTAGCAGACGCAATAAAACGAGTAACAACTTTGAAGTGGAACTGAAGGACAATGAATATGAATCCTTCAGTGGAACTGAAGGATAATGAATGATGAATGAAGGACCAGACGAATAATGGATTGGAGACCAAGACAGGAAGCTCTCCGAAGCAGAGGACGCCCACCTGCAAGATGGTCCGATGAAATTAAACGTATCCATATAAATTTGATGCAAACAGCGCAAGACCGACAGATGTGGAAGCAGTCACGGGAGGCCTACGTCCAGCAGTGGACTACGATAGGCTAATTATTGATGATGATGATAACTTTAAACAGCGTGGATATTTTGTTACTTAGTTTGATCGCACATTCTGAGTTCCTATATAGTATTTTTTGGCTCTAATGTAGTATTTGTTAATGTTAGTCTCATGTAGTACTTCGAACATTTTATTAAAGGGCATGTTACCGCACGTATGGAACTGAGATATCCTATTTTCCATCATTTGGAATGTCGACCAACAGACATTTGTTATATACTTCCACCAGCTTCTCTAGCAGTATGTCCGGCCCATGCTTCATCAACTCAATAGGAACCTCTCCCGACTACTTTGCACCCACAAGCAAACAAGGGATTAAAACAAGGATGTATCTCCGGCCATTTTCAAAGTATATCTACAAAAGCCTTAAGCACCTGGATGAAAAAATATCTTAGAATGGGAATTGATGTTGGAAATACCTGTTTATATACACTACTGCTTGCGGATGATCAAGTACTGATAGCAAACGATGAAGAAGAGATTACACAGATGACAAGAAAGCTGCTTGAGGAATACTGCAAATGGGGGCTGAACGCCAATATCAGTAAAACCGAATACATAGTTATCGGAGAAAAGCCCATTGATCTTCAAGTCAACAACGATGTTATAAAAAGCACTAATGAATACTTGGGAACATACATATCTTCTGAAGGTTGAAAAACGGCAATTCAGAACCTGAACTCAATTCTATGGTCCTCCAAAATTCACATAAAAACAAAAGTCCAGTTATACCCTACTATCGAGGAACCAATAGCAACATATGGCGCAAGCTGTTATGGGGCAAGTGGGGAGTGTTGGCAACTAACATCAAAAATAAGGAACTAGCTAAAAGCAGTAGAGATGGACTTTTACATCGATCGTGTAGAATATCCAGGTGAGACCATATCCGAAAGGACGATATCAGGCAATGGGCGCATGTAGAAGATACCATTGTGGATCGGATAGAAAGCCGACAACTAATATGGTACGGCCATGTGATGGGAATGAGGAGTGAAAGATAGCCAAGAAGAATAACGTATCTCTTACATCCCAACTATCATGGAGAACTATCATGGAGAAAGGGAATAGAAGAACCCATGAGGAAAAGCGGAATGATAGACGGAGATTGGAAAAATAAAAGAGAGAGATTGAAGTACGGGAAGCGGCAGTAGCCGTAGGACCCCCGCTAAAAAAAATAATTTGTCTGAACTTTTCTTGGTTGATTCTTAATATTTTGGCAACTTTTGGCTGAAACATACTATTTAAGTCCTCACTTTGTTGTAGACGTAGTACTGAAAGCTTGTATGCTTCATATCCAGCCCTGCCTGGATAAACTAGACACGATATACTAGATAATATAAAATAGACAAGCTATATTAATAATATGGAGACAAATAGACCAGGAAGCTTAATAAACTACAGACAGATTATTAAAATTAATAAAATATGAAAGACAAACAGATTACGATGACTAATGAACTATACACCGACTATGAAGATTAATAAACTATAGACAAATTTCAAGTGAGTGATTTACAATTTTTTGTTCATGGAAGCAAAGCTGTGCTGATCAGAGATAAATCTCCAAACGCGTTCACAGAAGCTATCCACACAAAGGTATCGGAAAGACATGAGCTTAAAAACAATGTTATTTTTATGGTTTTTGTTGAGCGCCACGAAGGTGGACTGAAAGCTATAAAATAACTTTAACAAATTTCATGTGAGATTTGTTTTGGTAGTCCTAAAAAGACTCAATAATTGTTATAGAGCTCCGGAAAGGCTGAATATATTTATATATTCAGGCTGTATTCTGTTTGTTTTTAGTTTATAGACAAATAGATTACGAAGATTAGTAAACTATAGACAGACCATGAAGTTTAATAAACTATAGATAAATGAACTACGAAGATTAATAAACTATAGACAGACTTTTTTTATACGGCGAGGTTCCTACAGCCTTTGCTGCATCGCACACTTATTTTTCCACCTCTGCTTATCTCTCCAGTCCTCTTATTATATGGCTCTATCTTTCCATAATATCATCTATCCATTTTACTGCCGGTCTGCCTCTTCTTCTCCTTGTTCTTGGTACATATTGGAATGCTATTTTGGGCCATCTTTCTCCAGTCATCCTTTGCATGTGTCCATACCACTTTAATTTCCGGGTTTCTATGCCGTCTGTAGTACCATAGACTCTCCTCGTATGTCTTCTTATATGTTTATTTCTTACACGATCTAGTTTGAACGTTTGACATGCTCTTCATAGAAAGTCAATTTCTACTACTTCTATACTTTTTCTGTTCCTTTGTGAAATTTGCCAACATTCTGAACCATAAGTTGTTATTGGTTCTATGATAGATTTGTATACTCTCATTTTTGGTTTTTAGTTTCATTTCATTTGACCACAGCAATGAATTTAACAATCAGACAGCCTTTTTCCTTTGGCGAAGTCTATTTTCTATACCTATCCTTTTTTGTAGTTCGTTGTTCTGAGATGATAGTTCAAAGTATTTGTATGCCCTATATTTTTTAATCTTTCTTAACTCCACTTCTGGGTCTTCTTCTTCTTCCCCGACACGCAGATATTCTGTTTTTGACATTTTCATGTTTAACCCCTGTTTGAAAAAGATTTAGGAAACGCGTTTGATAAAGAGTTAGGCAACCAACGACACTTAAAATTTTGTTCAGGAAGTGGCGCCTCTAATTTGTATTATTTTTTTTTATTAACATCAAGAGCGTAACTAGCGACTTAAAAAACAAAAATAAAAAGGAAGAACGGTTTTTATCAATAAGAAGGGAAAAAACATTCATTTTGCTGCAACGCTTTTTTAAGTTTTTCATTCAGTTTGTTGTGCATTTTATAATTAAAAGTTATTGGTTCGTAACCACTGTATAATTCATTCCAATCTCCACCAACACCTGACAAAACTACTATGTAACTTAATCATTTTATGGTCCTTCGAACCGGATTTGGTGTAGATTGGTGCAGAAAAGTATCAGTAAGTAAAAAATCACTGTTTCTCTTTAGTCTGTCTCGTATTTGCACAACAATCAGTGCGGCTTTTACTCTTTTGAACATTTTCTACAACAATAAGTGCGGCTTTTACTCTTTTGGTCAATTGCGGTTTCTACTTTTTTGAACAATTATAACAATCAGTGCGGTTTCTACTCTTTTGAACAATCTTTTCTTGTGAAAGATAATTATGTCGAATAACGAATCAAGGATCTCTCTCCACATTAATCGTTTCCATTATATCTGTATCAGTAGCTGACGAATCCTGTTAAGACATTTTTTTAAAAGTCAACATCAATAATATTAACACGAAATTAGAACTTCTCAATACGAATTGGCAGAAATTCAAAACAACTCATGAGCGATTATTTAAAAGCGGATATAATTTTAGATAGCACATACACATCAACGTTTAATGAATTTAAGAGCTTTTTAACGGCTCAAACACGAGGACTCGAAAACCTCGAACTCAATCAAGCACGTAGGTCCGATAATTTAAACTGTTAATCATCCTCACTGCCACCACACTCAGTTCGGTCCTCAGCCCGGGTGCATACAGATCAACCGGCTACACAAACTACACACCCCACTCGTTGTAGGCTTTGTAAACAGGAACATTACATCGTCGCCTGTCCAGAATTCCGTTCGAAGACTCTTCAACAACGGAAAGAAACTGTCGAGCTTTTACGCCTTTGCTACAATTGGGAATCATAATGTCATCATCTGCCGGAATCCGAACCATTGCAAGGAGTGCAAAAGAAAACATCACATACTGATTCATTAAAACCAAAGCCATCCAATGCATGGACCCCTTGCATGGAACTACATGCATGGACCCCTTGCAATGGAATACATCTCCTCAGCACCATACCAACACAACTCGAACTGCAATCATAGAAAATTCACCATTTGGAACATCTCAACTCACCTCAACTCGACTCAACTCAGCTCAACTCAACTAGACTCAACTCAGCTCAACTCGGGTCTACTCAACTCAACTCAGCTCAACTCAACTCAGCTCAACTCAACTCGGCTCAACTCAACTCAACTCGGTTCAACTCAAGCTCACTTTCTCTCAACTCACTTACGGGACAAACCAGGACGTTACATCGTACGTTTGCCTCTTAAATATGAAGCAAGTCATCTTGCAGACTCCAGACATTTGTCTCTCTCAATCGTCTTTTACGTCGACTCTCAACTGATCCTTATTACAATGAACTCTACTCCAAATTTATTAGGGAGTACGAAGTGCTATCACACTTAACTCCAGCCCCCCTCTCAGATCCAGAAACTTCTCCTGTCTACTAACTACCTTCCTCAGTGAGGAATCCTCACCATGGTATTGCCTTCTGCAAGGAGGGTAGATTTGCACTGTCAAAATGGACAAGTAATCATCCAGATCTTCTCAAGTCATTCTTACCAGAGAACATTTCGTCAGATAATACTCACTCATTTGAAGAATCAACTGTAAAAAATTTAGGACTAACAAGGGATGGCTAGCAATCTTTGTTTGCTTTACAACCTCGGATTAATATTATTATTAGCTTATGGTATTACACACAAAAAATATAACAAGTATAAAAATATACTATGAGAATCGATAATATTATAGACAAGTGATTTCATAAATTAATGTCCAGATTATTCAACCACTGTACAGCCTGAACTGAAGCCTTCATGGACTCATCTATGGATCCGGAGAACGCTCTTCTTTCACACTCCATAACAATGTCTGTTCCACGTCACCACAATCACAACTAGGGGAAGATTTTAAGCCCCACTTATGAAGCAATGATGCACATCGACCATAACCAGTTTGAACCCTGTTGATAGCAACCCAAATTTTCCTTGGTAGGTCAAAGCCAGGAGAAGGATGGTTTCCATTAAATAAGGACTGCCACTCATGAGAAACTTAGATGCACCATTCACTTTCCCATTGTTTTGTGGCACTGAAGTTACTTAAAATGAGCTGTTGATCTGTTTGAATGGGTGGAGACCTGGACTTCAAACGATGAAATCCTCCAATTACATCACCATGAATAGGATTAGAGACTAGTTCGCTGTTATTTTCTGGAACTCTCGGGCCAAGTTCTTCATTCTTCTATGTCTTGGAGATTCGATTAAAATACAGCTTAATACAGGCAACCAGAAGACAGAAGTGGATTTAATTGTGCCAGTAATAATTCGCATAGTCTGATTCAGAACAACAATTTCAGAATCAATCTTCCGAACATGTGAGCTGTTCATCCAGACCGTAGAACAGTATTCCCCTGCAGAATAAACCAGCCCAATAGCTGAAGTGCGGAGCGTAGCAGCAGAAGCTCCCCAAGTAGAACCAGCGAGTTTGTGAAGAATGTTGTTCCACGTTCTCAGTTTAGCAGCACTGTCAGTTAGATGTTTACGGAAAGACAAAGTTCTATCCAGAGTAACTCCAAGGTACTTGGGATGAGAGTCGTAAGGTAGAGGAGTCCCATTGAGTGACAAATTTAGGGTAGTTTTTGACTGCCTGTTATTCAAATGAAAGAAACAGGTATCTGTTTTGCTCGAACTTGGAGTCAGACACCATTTTATAAAATATGCACTCAAAATGCTCAGATCAGTGTTTATATTTCTCTCTGTCTCATCCACAGAGGAATGTTGAAAAGCAAGTGCTAGATCATCGGCATATGCAAACTGGCGGGAGGATGTAGCTGGTATATCCGCGATGTACAAATTAAACAAAAGTGGTGAAAGCACAGATCCTTGAGCGAGCCCATTATAGAGAACTTTCAGTTTGCTAAACTTATTATTCATTAGCACTTGTAGCTTCCTATTGGATAGCATATTGTTTAACAACTGTGTCAGTAACTTGCATCCTGTTAGTTTAAAGAACTTGTATACAACTGCATCTCTCCGAACCGTATCGTATGCAGCTGTGAGGTCTACAAACACAGCTCCACTCTTCAATTGTTTTTCGAAGCCTTACTCGATGTAACTATACTAAGTATACTTAGTTTTTCGTAGAACATATCTTTAGGGGCTAGTATATAGGGGCTTGCGCATACTCCCTTTATAACTATAGTCTGTCCATTTTTTTTAATTTCCATTTTTATTATTTCTTCGTCAATTTCTTCATGATCTTTAATGAACTTTTTATACTTTCTGTGTATTGCTATTACCTACTCTACTCCTCTCTTTGCTCGTGTGTCCTTTTTTACTCCACTATAAACATGTATATATTCTCCATCTCAACTCCGTTCCTTTTTTTTAGATTCTGTAAGCACGCAGGACATCCAGTCTCATTTCGTTTAGTTCTGGGAATACTTCTGTTTTCTTTGTTCGTAATGCTTGTATGTTCCAGGTCGCCATTCTCATAGTCAATTTTCTTTTGCCTAGTTCTTTGTATTTTATATCCATCATTGTTCCGAGGAGGATTTTTGAAGTTTTTAACATTTTGTTTCTTTTTCCGAATAATGAGGTGTTGGCCCATCGATTTAACCCTCCAGCTTGAAGGACCAGGATTTTCTGTTATGGTTTTCTCCCTTAACCGCTTTTGTTCCGGTTTTGAGGCTGGAAACTCGCCATTTACCTCCTTCCGTCTGCTACACCACGTACACCCATTATACGCTATGCACCTAGAGGCCATTACGTGGGCGTGGGATTTGCTGGATTTATCATTTTTGGGACTGTGGTCGTTTCCCAGAGTTTTGTTGTAGCAGGAATAGCGGCACATTCTGCTACCCCTGAGACCTATACCAACCATTTAGCCTCCTAGACAAACTATGAAGTTAAATAAACTATAGACAAATAGACTATGAAGATTAATAAACTATAGACAAATAGATTACGAAGATTAGTAAACTATAAACAGACCATGAAGTTTAATAAACTGTAGACAAATGGACTACGAAGATTAGTAAACTATAGACAGACATTGAAGTTTAATAAACTGTAGACAAATGAACTACGAAGATTAATAAACTATAGACAGACTATGCAGTTTAATAAACTATAGACAAATAGACTATGAAGACTAATCGAGATTGTTTTCTTTCTTTAGGTTGTTTGGCTTGTATTTTTGATATGAATCAATTGTTCAGCATGATGTCAATTGGCACCCTATGTGCTTACTCGATGGTAGCTGCGTGTATTTTAATTTTAAGGTAAATAAATATAATAATATTTCTTGAACGCATATGAAGTTGGAATTCTTTTATGTCGTACTTAGGTATGATATTGGTCCAACGGACAAAAAAGATGACGATCAGCAAACAATAACGGCCGGGAGCGTGGTGAAGCAAATCTACAGTTGCAGCTTGAAATATCCTACGAGACTTTCGTCGACCATTGTAACTTGGGCCGTTGGGTTATACTGTAAGTTTTATGAGATTACATGTCATCAAACTGTTTATAAATTGAATATCACATAATTCATGTCACATATTGAAGCACACATTTACAAATTAGATGTTTGAGTTTATAAAGCACAAAAAACTGTAACTTGGAACGGCTGTTTTATCTATAAACGTACAAGTGGATTTCATTTGAATATGTCTCGTTAGTGATCATCACCTGTATCTGTCACAGTTGTTTACATTGAGTGACGTTTGGCTGCTTGACATGTCTTTAATAGTAAGAGTCCTCTACCATGTATACGAACGCCGAGATGACTGACAGGCATTTCATGTATTTACTTGCTTATGGCAACTCATTACAAGCTAGACGATTTTACATTGAACTGTTTCCTAGCCGTAATATCCTCGACCGAAAAATCTTCGAAAATATTCGACGTCTTCGTGAAACAAGCACATTGAAACGAAATGGAGGGACAGGAAGATTAATGACAGTAAGAACGGTACATCTGTAACAGAATGAGGCTGGCGCAAGTGCTGTAGTGCCGGCGCGAGTGGTGTAGTGGTGACGCTTGTGGCCTCATGTTAGAGCGCTAACAAACAAGTATAGAGGTCCCGAGTTCTATCCCCAGTGCCGGCCGCATTTGTCAGAAGACAAATGTGAAAAATTAAAATTAGCGCAATTTATACATATAACAACTAGGTTGCTGGGCCTATAAGTGAATGTGAATGCAAAATACAATAGGCCACAAGTAGGCCGCAGTGTTTGAAGGGTTAATACCCGGCATCCACATTGGATCAAAACTAAAAAAACAGAATGTGCTGGACATGATAGAGGAATATCCAAGTACTTCTACGCGACCAATTGCCAATACTTTGAATGTAAGTCATTGGACAGTTTAGAAAATTCTTAAGGGCAATTTGTTGTATCTATACCACTTTCAACGTGTTCAGGCTCTATTACTTGCTGATTATCGTCCACATATTGCGTTATGCCAATGATTATTGTCCACATCGTCCACATATTGCATTATGTCAATTTTCAAACATTAGTTCTAATCCCTCAATTTATGATACGGATTCTTTTCACCGATGAAGCCAGTTTCTCAAGAAATGCAATAAGGAATTTTCATAACAGTTTCTCAAGAAATGAAGAGAGATGAAAATCCGCATGAGGTATGTGAAGATCGAGGGACAAAATGAAAGAACTAGTGAAGAACAAAAAAGGAACGTGGAAAAGAAAACAAATGGAGGAGTGATAGGAGTGACTCAATAGTGAAAGAGAAATATGGAAAGAAAGTTTATTGTCAAAAATGGGGAAAAGGAAGATGGAGAAAAAATTAAGATGGAGAGTACATTTTATGCAGTTACTGAGTGGAAAAGGTGATAAGGAAGCAGACGACGGAAAGGAAGAAGACGGAAAGATGGAGAGCACATTTTATGCAGTTACTGGGCTGAAAAGATGATAAGGAAGCGACGACGAAAAGGAAGAAGGCCAACTACCTCAAAATATGTGTGAGGAAATAAGTGGAGGTGGGCTGAAAAGAAGAAAAGCGACAGGTCCGGATGGAATGCCAAATGAAACTTGGAAACTAGCGCAGGTGTCAATATGAAAGAAACCACGAAATATTCAAAAAAAATTTCCAAGGACATCAAGCAATTCCAGAGAGCTGGAGGGAAGGAGACATTGTACCAATTTTCAAAGTAGGAAATAAAGGATAAGCAGAAAATTACAGAGGCATCTCGCTCATGGATACATCATATAAGATGTATGCAAAAGTAATAGGGGATTTAGAAAAGGAAGGGGAAGAACGGACCAATTGATTATCTTAAAATACGTAATAGAGCAAGAGCTGGCACTGTAAGGTGGAAAGGTGTATGCTTTATTCTTAGATATTAAACCGGCCCATGACGCAGTAAACCGAAAGATGCTATGGGAACTGACGAGACCAAAAGGGATGGGTGGCTAGTGAAGGCGATTAAAAAACTATACGACATTACAAGCTGCAGAGTAAAAAGGAAAGTGTAGTCTTTAGCATACGCAGATGACATAGTTGCTTTAGCAAGAACAAGAGAGGAAATGAAAGAGTTGATTGGAAGATATTTTGAGAAAAGGTTAAGTGTGAATGTAGAGAAGACTAAGTGGATGGTTTTTAGAAAGTAAGTTGGTAAGAAAGAGGAAATCTTGATGTGGGGTGAGCTTCAAATATTTAGGATTTATGTTTTGTAGTAATGGGTCCAATAATGAACACATTAAATTTATATCGGATGAAAGTTTATATTTGTTTAGCTTACTGAGTGAACGCAACCATTCGGAAGGGCGCGGGTGATATGTCAATCGGTAGCCTGGCTCTTGGGAATTTTCTGGCTCTTGGGTCTAATTCTGCGACTGCAATTGCAATTCTGCACCAATTGAATTTAATAGGGGTGTAGCTTTAAAATGCGGTGCAAAATACGGTGTAGTGATGATCTATGCACATTCAAAGCACTTGAACGCTTCTGAATGGAGAGGTCGGGTTCATCACGAACAGACCGATTGACCCGTTCCACATTCTCTTCCGCTCTTAATAACCTTGGGCGTCCGGGTTTTGGTTTATCCAGTGTTGAACCGGTCTCCTCAAACTTTTTTACTCATTTCCGAATGAGAGGAATGCTTGGCGCATCATTTAAGTGACGAAAACCTCGAATATTGAAGAAATTTCATCGCGATATAGTCGCAGAATTAACACTTTTGTAAAATTCGCGTACGCACCATAGCAACTAAATTCCCAAGAGCTAGGCTTCCGATTGACATATCACCCGCGCCCTTCCGAATCGTTGCGTTAACGCAGTAAGCTAAACAAACATAAACTTTCTTTTGTGACACCCAATATGTAAGAAAGCATGGGGGGCTGCTAACAGGTTTTGGAATGCATGGACAGATAAATTTGAAGAGAGTTGCAAAAATGGAAGTGGAAGGCGTGTGTTCGGACTATTTTATTGCATGGAGCGGATATATGGGGTATTAATGAGATAGAGCAAATAGAAAAGGTCTTCAGATTATAAAAAGGGCGCTGAAACTAGACAGGAGTACGCCAGGGTACCCAAGCATCAGTGAGAGTGGCAAGATATGAAAGGAAAGTGTCTATGTTAGGGAATGAAACGATAGTGGTTTTAGAAACTTTAAAGAAGGAAGGGGTCGGGGACCAGAGTAACAAAATGTATGAACGAGTGGGGTGGTCGAAAGGGGAGGTAAAAAGAATGAAATGGGAATGCGTAATGTTTGAAAAATTGTTAGAAGAAAGGATTAGGAAGATAGAGTTGCAGATAAGACAATGCCGTATATACGAAAGCAGGTACAACCGGGACTACCACAAGGTACAAATACAAATATACGGCAAACTTCCTTTGTATCCAAGCAGAGGATCCAACGGTATCCAATGTAGAATAGCCAGGTTTCAGTGCGGTAACGAGGAAAAGGGAAAAAGGTACTGGCTAAAGGAAAGGGAGAATTTATGTACCATATATTTATTCACCGGAGAGGGTACTTACAGGTGGGCACATTGGATGGAAGAATGCAAAGGGCTGACATGAGAAGTACTGAAGAAGAAAAGTGTAAAGATTGGGAGTCTTGCATGGATCAGTCAGGTAGCGGGTAGCCTATACATGCGTGAAATTTTAGAGCGGAAGGGAGTGATTGTGGAAAGAGTTTATTGAGTTAGAAAAGTTAGTGCGGCCGAAGAATTTTGTTTTTTTTTTAAATTTTAGTTTTTGAGTTTGGGTATTTAGGGTATTTTTGGGTTGGTGTTGTTAGTTCTTGTTTTTTTTTTGTAATTTTGGATAGTGAGGAAGTTTCTGTATTGTGTTAATAATAATGCCAATAAAGGTAATAATAATAATGTGAAGATCGATTTCAACATCAGTTCTATACACGTCGGGGCACCTGTAGCTTGGAGGCCCGATACCTCGATACGGTGCGCGTGCGGTATCATGGACGCCCCTAAATTTGAGGGGCAGGAATTATTGATTTCATCAAGAATATTAACAATTTTCTACAACAAAAAATATGCATAGCTTTCTATAACATTGCACATAACAAGAAATTTAAAAATATTCTACAAGAATCGACAATTGAACAACAATTTGTACAGTTTATTTCTTTGTATTTTGAAAGGCTAGAATTTTCTTCATCAAAAATTTATCCAAATCATAATTGGAATATTACTACAACAGATTTGTTCACCATTTTTTTTTAATATAATACTAAATTTGCACAATTTGAGTTTTTTACATAATTACCACAACAAGCCTATACTTCTTATCCTATACTTTCAATAACAAGAAAATTTATTTTTCCAGTCGTAATTTGCTTCTTCCTAGGGGCAATTTTAAGCCAACTGGAAGACAAAATGGTCAAAGGCGACCCGCTCGTAATCTCTGCCATCGTCATCCTAGCTGTCATACAAATTGCCCTGATGGCCTCAGTCGCCTGCCAGCCCAGATCCACAGCAAAACTGTCATTCTTGGTACCACTGGTGCCTTGGCTACCAGCCGTCAGCATGATCATCAACATCTACTTAATGACCACCCTCAGCTCCGACACATGGATCCAATTCGCAATCTGGGTTGCCGTGGGTAAATACTTTATACAAAGAATTAAACAAATACTGACGAGACATAAATATTCAGACAATAGCACAAAGATAAGAATGTATAGAATAAACTTGTTATTACTCATGCGGGATAAGTACTATCTTGGTGCACGGGCGATTTTTAGTGCGACAAATCTCTGTTTTTTCTCAATTCAATTATTACCATATAACTTGGGTAACGCACGAACATATTCAATAAAAATCGATAAGTTACATTAAGAAAAACAATTGAATAAATAAAATCACAATCAAAACCTCAATATTAAAAAGTGACGTCAAAGTCACAGAATTTTTTTTTATTACAAAATAAAAATTAAATAAAGCGTTTTAAAAAATGGTGATACCGTAGACTCATGAGAGATCTTATGACGAATCCACACCACCGGAGACAATTAAAAAAGCAAATTCTTCATTTCTTATTCTATTTTTTTTATGGCCCATGGACCCCAAACGTAAGATACGTCGCCTCGCATGAGTAATAATAGTTATTTATGTATCAAGGGAATTATAAGAATGTTAATTACCGTAGGCAACGGGTTTACTATCCCGAGGGCCGTGAGGCCCGAGGGGTTGTAAGTTGCCCGAGGTATTTATATCCTTATAATTCACGTGATATATAAATAATTTTATTTCTTGCAATAGTTTTAAAATTTAATTTATTTCTTTAATTAAGATTTACGTAGAAATTATATTGCGTAAATTGTTAGGTGTAGTTGTCATGGATTTTTGTTAAATTCAATAAACATTAGTCAATTTGTCAATATGACTGACACGAGTAAAATGTCCCAAGAATTGTTCGACAAAGTTGAGAAAGCTACTACATTGCTTCCTTCAAAGTCCCAATCATTGTATAAGAAGGAGTACAATAAATATAAAAAGTGGTTAAATAAGGATTGCACTGGAGGCAAACGCAAATTGAGGGAAATTAAGACAGCTGTAAATGACAGCTGTAGGGAAATTAAGGATTCATAACTGCCCAAGGGATATTATGAATATGTTTATAGTTACCGTAACTAAGGCATTATTACCCGTTAATTGTATTGCAAGAAATAAAAAATATTATCTGCAATTCGTACGGTATTGTCAATTGCTCACGAGAGCGGAATTAGGCGCAAGAACGAGGTGAGTGCGCTCATTCGCTCTCGTGAGCAATTGACAACTTACCGCCCTAGTTGCACAATGTACTATTCTAATTTGTGTAGTTTAACAAAAGCTAACATCTAAGAAGAAATGTGTTATTTTATTATTTGTTAAGTATAAATGGCCAGTATTAAGACATGCAAGGTAACAGATACAGGCTTACTTTTAGACTAATGATGTAATATTGTATAATGAGGCTAAGACCCTATAGACAAAAGTTAAGAAACAAGACAAGTAGCAGCAAACAGGCCTAAACTGCCAACACAAGATTAATCGTCCAAGATATGACTAAACATTCCATATAGGATAGATAACACTGAGGCACACAAAGTAAGATTAGGCAGATAAAAGAGGACTAGACACATAATATCCAGGAGAATCTGGCCAGATAAGATAAATCAAAATCAACATTAGACAAGAATAGACAATCTACAAGAGTAGACAAGAATAGACAATAGTAAACAATAAGCAAAACTTGTCAAGAACAGACATATACGATAATGTACGTAATACAGAGAAGAGTTGGATGGATAAGATAAATGTGTTCTTTGTTTTAGGTTTGGCGATATATTTCTTGTATGGTTTGTGGAATAGTACAGAAACGGGTAAAGAAAGCTTTCAAGTTCACGATAAGAATGATAACATAGAAAAGGAGAGGTATTGAGAGCGGGAAAAAAACTCAACGTGTATATAGAAATAAGTTATATTATAATAACAAATTCCATTATTATTAAGTTTAAGCTAAAACAAGAATACTTTTGTATTAAAAAATAAAAACAAATAAAATAAAAACTTAAATGTTTCTACTTAAGAATGTTGATGCACATGATTGGTTATATAAGGGTGAAGAGACAATGTGGAAGAGACAAGACTGGGCAGGACAAACAATATTAGATAGTGAAGACTAGATTAGACAAGACTAGATTGAACAAGAGTAGATTAGACAAGACTAGATTAGACAAAACTAAAGACATTCAGAGGGGTGCCACAAGGACCGGTACTTGGACCAATACTGTGGAACGTATTAAAATAGATTAAAAATGGAAAACGGTGTAACAACGGTAGCATAGGCGGACGATCTTGGTCTTGTCGTGTCAGCAAGAAGTAGCGAAGATATAAAAGAAAAAGCAGAACACGCGCTAATCAGCATAACGGAGCGCCTTGATGAACTGGGTATCAAACTGGAACCTGAAAAAACCAAAACGGTTCTGCTCGCAGGCCGTAGGAAACTCACTACGATGCAAATCAGAGTAAATGGGGAAACAATAAAATCCAAGAACTCGCCAAAATATCTGGGTCTCTACTTGGACAAGGACACAAAAATGTTTGAACATGTAAAGAATACTAGTACGAAAGCCACAAACGCCCTCAATCCTAGATCACTAAATATTATTATCACAGGCGTGTCGGCCTCTCTAGAAAATCCCTAAATTTACACGTACCCCTAAGACACCCTTTAGTCTAGAGCGATTGGGTGATTCTCTCTCCCCACCGCACCGCCATGTTTTTCTTTGTCGGAAGATTGGAAGTTCAAAGGACAGTCGAATAAAAGATCTTGAATGGTTTGGACAGAGTTATATTTGTGGTTAATAAGAAAATAAAGAATCGAAGAAAAACAACCCACGCTTTAACCCACTAACGAAATCCGTCGGGTAAACGACCCAGAGCGTGGTGTTCAAGAGCAAACGGTCCACAGCCCCCATGCATTTGCTGTTTAGGTTAGGTTAGGTTAGGTTTTCCGATACTCCCCCGCCCCACCGAGGTAAGTACTGCAGCAAGGCAGACTGGTCTTAAAAACTCAGCAAAGCAGAGTGGTCCGCATGCCGAGTCCTTGATTGTCAAAGAGTATAAATTTAAAAACAAAGAAGACAATAATATAACGCAATTGTGGAACTTGGCAACTGACCCAGAAAGATAAACGGAAAATTGAAATAACAGAAATAGATTATCTGCGGAGAGCATGCGGAATATCCAGAATAGAGCGGGTTAGAAACGAAGAAATACGAAGAACAGCAACCGTATGTATTCCACTATAGACAGGATTGAGACTAGACAGCTACTATGGTACAGACATGTGAAAAGGATGGGGGAAGAAAGATTACCAAAAAATTTATTAGATTACATACCCCATCATAAAAGAAGAAGAGATAGACCAGAAACGACATGCGAAAATAACATCCGGATGATAATTGAAGACAGAGCAATTGAGGAGAAAGACTGACGAGACAGAGATTGCTGGCGGTCGAAATGTGGGAAGCAGCAGAGGCCGTAGGAACCCCCACCTAAAAAATTAAAAATAATATCTCATACTAATTCATCTACCTCAGCTAAGGAAATAAAAGCTTTGCTTGGTCTTTTTCTGCAATCAGCTGCTATAAAAAGTAACAATTTTCCTACGAGAATGTTATTTGACACCAAACGAAGCGGCAGCGTTTTCATGGCGTGTATGAGTGCCGAGACATTTGACTTCCTGCTAAGATGCGATCGGTTCGAAAATAGAGCTACCAGACAAGAAAGAAGAGAATCGTATAAGTTCGCGCCAATAAGAGAACTCTGGGAAAATTTCATTGAAAATTGTAAAAAATGGTAGGAATCCAGTTCTTATCTGACAATATATAAACAATTTGTTGGGTTCCGAGGTCGCTGCCCGTTTCGTATATATATATATATATATATATATATATATATATATATACATATATATATATATATATATATATATATATATATATATATATATATATATATATATATACCGAAGAAACCTAATAAATATGGTATCAAGATTGTAATGGTCGCCGATTCTAACTCAAAATATGTTTATAATGCCACGCCATATTTGAGTAAAGGAACAAACTGCAGCAAAGACACGTCTCTCGCTACATATTTTATAAAACAGGTCTCTCAACCTGGTTAAGAGACAAACAGAAACATAACTGTGGACAACTGGTTCACGTCCGTGCCACTAGCTTCAGAAGTATTGAAATCTTCTGATAAACCAACAATCGTTGGCACATTGCGCAGCAATAAACGAGCGATAACTTATCTGAAAAAATAAACACAATATCAAGGAATATCGGCACTTCAATATTTGACTTCGATACTGAGAAAACCTTGGCGTGCTATAAACCGAAGTCCAAAAAAATGGTTTTTCTTCTATCGACAGTGTACGATCAGCCGAACATTTAACTCCAGCACGAAGAAGCCTGAAATAATACTTTTCTACAACAGTACCAAAAGATCTGTTGGCACTGTCGACCAGATTTGTTCTGGTTTGAGCTGCAATCGCAAAACGAATAGATGGCCCAAATGTATATCTTAATATATAAAACCACTGAAATATATACTAACTGGAACGAGCGCTGCGTCTTGGCTTGTGCGGGAGAGAGCATCACAAAGTGTCTCTTTACACAGAGCGATACGTCTGTCTTCGTCCAGTACAGTCCAAAAGGAAAACTAAATGTGTGTCCGACGTCCGACGTCCATTTTTCTATGCAAATAAAACAGTATTTTTCCATTGTCTTTTTGAAAACAACTGTCATTAAAATATATAAACTTCGGTTTATAATATGCTCACCGATTGAACGATCTCATTTCTTGATACAACTCAATACAACTAGCTTTTCGCTCTGACTGTATCACATCCTCCCACTATCGAATTCACTGTTGGCTAGACAAGGATGAAGGGATCCCCTCTCTCTCGGACCGCACAAGCTTAGAGGCCAGCGCCAGAGATGCCAACTTGGGGGTTTTACCCCCAAATTTAGGGGAAATCAAGATGTAAACGTTTTTTTTTAGGGGGTACATTTATTTAGGGGAATTTTTAGGGGGATTTTTTAGCGGCTACATTATTTAAGAAATTGTTTTGAAGTGTATATCTCTAAAAAGAAAAAATATAATGACACAGAACATAATAATTTGTAAACCCAAATAATGCTCAAGTGAGCACAAAAAGCATGAACTCATTTCTTCTGCAGCTGCTTATCCGGTTCGAATGTTGGCGATCATCATTGCAATCTGGATTTTATTTGCGGCTGTTATAAATAATTCCGTTGTTGTTGAATTGAACCATTGCCTCAGGTTCTTCATCCAAGATATACTTCTTCTGTCTGGTCCTCTTTGTCCTATTACTTTGCCCTGCAGTATGAGCTGCAGCAGTCGATATCGTTCTCCGTTTCTCATTATATGACCGAAGTATTCTAGTTTACGTTTTTTGATGGTAAACAGTAACTCTGGTTCCTTCTTCATTTTTCTTAGTACCTCGATGTTCGCAACTTTATCCGTCCAATTAATATTTAGCAAGCGTCTATAAAGCCATATTTCAAATGCCTCTAATTTCTTGCATGATGCTTCAGTTAAGGTCCACGACTCAACACCATATAGAAGTATGGAGAAAATATAGCATCTAATATGTCTCATCTTGATGTTCAGTGAGAGATCATGACTGGTCCCATTGGTCATTTACCATGCAACCAAGATATGTAGTTGTTGCTACACGTTCGACCACTGTACCGTCGATAAAGAGTTGGCCGGGTGGTGCTTGGACCTTACTTATTACCATATATTTTGTTTTGTTGATATTCAATAAGAGACCATATTCTTTACTAGAGGCTACTACTTCCGACATCAACCGCTGAAGACCCTCGAGACTATCCGCGAAGACTACCGTATCATCGGCATATCTGATGTTATTAATTATTTCACCATTAACCACGACCCCCTCGTTGATATTTAAGAGTGTTTCTTTACATATTTCTTCAGAATAGATGTTAAATAGCAGATGTGATAAAACACATCCTTGCCTTACTCCTCTCCTAATCTCAATATTGTCGATGGTCTGGTCCTCTACATTTACCACAGCAGTCTGGTTCCAATATAAGTTGGCTATTACGCGAATATCTTTTTGATCTAGTCTAATCTTCTGAAGTTTCTTGATAAGTTTATCGTGGTGTATTTTATCGAATGCTTTTTGATAATCTATGAAACAAGCGTATATATCATAATTCACATCCCTGCATCTCTGAAACAGTACTTGGATGCAAAACAATGTTTCTCTTGTTCCTAGTGCGTTTCGGAATCCAAACTGCGTGCTGCTGATGTTTTCCTTGCATTTCTTATAGATTCTACCATGAATAAACTTCAGCAATAGTTTTAAGATATAGCTCATTAGGCTGATAGTTCGATAATCTTCGCATTTTTTCGCATTTGGTTTTTTTGGCAGTGTCACAAAGGTAGATTTTTGCCAATCCCTCCGGGATTCTCGGAATTGGGATCACTCCGCTGTTGTAAATTCTATTAAATAGAGAAGTTATTACCGATTTACTTACCGATATCGTCCAGCAGCTTCAAAACTGCATGCGTGTTATCTGGACCCACTGCTTTACAAATCCTTGCTTTGTTTGATGGCGTTCTTCACTTCACTTGTTATAATATTAGCACCAGTAGTTCCCGTAATTGTTGGTGGGTTTAATGGTCCATCATCTTCAAATAATGTATTTATGTATTCTTTCCATATTGCAAGCTTCTCCGTGACATTTGATGCTATGATTCCGTTTTTGTCTACTAATTGACCATATACTCGTTTTCTAAGCGTGCCAGTTACCAGTTTCACCTTTCTATGTACGTTGAAGACATCGTGTTTCTTTTCCAACTCCTCTAATTTCCATTCACAACATTCTTCATGGATTCTTTTCTCTTTTGCTTTTCTTATTAGCTGCCTAATGGTTTTGTTTAAATCCTTGTATTTGTCTGTATTTTTGTGTCGTCTTCTTTGTCGGCTTTAGAAATTTTTCACTCATTTTAACTATGCTGTTTAAGGAAAGAGTAGGCGTTTTAGTGAGAGTCCAACACTAAGAATAGGCAAAACTAGATTAGACAAACAAATGTAGTTATTTTATGAGGCAAAATGCTTTTAATAAATCTACTTCATACTACATAGTAATATTTTCGTGGGATAGGTCTTTGTTCTCCGTCGTAATATTGAAAACAGGGTCCTCTGCCGTAATCGCGTCTGTGAATTCGTGCGAATACGGATCTAACTGCAGTTTTTTTTTTCGGTGGAATGTCCAAGGCGTTTCCAACAAGGATGGAAATATTCTGGACATTGAATTCGGGTTCGGGTTCGCATTTGCAAATTAGTCGTTCGCTCATTTTCCGAGTTGTTAGGTTCTGTCTGATGTCCGATGATTAGGCGACTTGAAAGGGAAATTCACTGGAAATTTTGGAAAGGTGTTAAAATGTCTAAATTTAACTGAGAATGACAGCCTATGATTTTATTCAAACGGCATAGAAACGAACTTCATTCCTGTCTAATCTTGTCTTTTCTCTTTAATATTAATTCTTCGTTACGTTGATCTTCGTCACGTTGATCTTCGAGACTGAGACTTTCTTTCTCAATCTAGATCAATGTCTGCCAAACTTTATAGGAGAATACGCAAGGAGAATATATATGGTTGCCAATAGGTCTCTTTTAAAGAAATCATGTTCTCTTTTCTTACATTTTTTTTTCTCTATCTTCCTGCATTAACACACCAAATATAATCATGTATTGCATACGTTTGAGGGAATGGTAGAAAGCGATTTTGATTTGATTTCAAAGATTCTGTCGACAGATTAGTTCCATTATTTAGCTGGCAGAGCAGTACTGCCAGTGCGGTAACTAGCCTTTTATGCACCCGGTGCGAGCTTCTATTACTGCTCTTTTGAAAAATATTCTAATCTTACCTGGCTCGGACAATAAAATATTCAAAATAAATATATCGTCCAAAAAATGAATTGTTGTTTAAGAACCCTATAGATACTTGGTAGAGTTTTAGAAAAGGAAGTATATATAAATTAGGTATAAAAACGTTTATTCGAAAATATTCGTCAAAATTCAGAATTATATAATACACAAATGACACCAAATGCTCATTAGTAAGATCCAAGGCAAACCATAAACGGAAACAAAAAAACAACTCTCTATTTGTGACGCAAGCTGACGAAAGGGACCTTATCTTGCCAGAGATGAAAATTGAGTTTTAGATGCCACTGGATAAAGAACAAAATTCTGAAGAGAACGCCACAAGAATCGCGCAAAAATGTCAAAAATTGCCAAAGTTATGGCATTTTGAAGTTTAAGGTACAAAAAAGGTAGTTTCGAGATAATTGAGGTTAAACTTTGATTTAGTTTTTGGACGTGTTTTCAAACATTATGACAGTCTAATAATGTTCCCATGCGCAAATTTATGCTTAATTATGTTATTAATTAATCCTCATCCCTGCTGAAACATGAAATCCCAAAACATGAAATTTTGACCTAAGTTCACGTTTTGGCCTGTACTGAAAATTTTACTCTGGCAAGATAAGGTCCCTTTCGTCAGCTTGCGTCACATTTAAAGATTTACTTTAGGCACTTTTCTCTCTGCGGTGCCCATGATTACATTTTCATACGAAACGAGCCGTGCTTTGTCGCGTTGTATCGACAAAATCTCTAGGCCAGACAATTATTCTTGGCCCATCAACGAGCGCAGGTACGTCTTTATCAATTTGGGCTTACTGAATGATATCTCGCAGGAAGCTACATTCACCGACATCGTTAAAATGAATCTACGTGACTGGTACAAAATCAATTCAAGCTCTCGGTTCAGACTTGCTGTCGACAGAGTAAGGATAGCTTTGTAGGTGACCAACGATCTGGAAGGACATGGTATTTAACAAGAAGAAGGAGATTCGAATTCAGTAGATTTGCTTCGTAGATTTATGATAAAGCTTTCGACAAGGTCCAGATGAACCACTAGTAACACTCCTGGAAACCAAAAACATCGACACTGCGGACATACAAATTATTTAATATCTGTATTCGAATCAAACGACAGAGGTGAGAGTAGATGGTGATTCCACGGAAAACATCAATGTCCAGAAAGGCGTTAGGCAGGGGTACATTTTGTCTCCAATGCTATTCAACTTGTACTCATCAGAGGCAATATTCCAGGAAGCAATCCTTGAAGAAGAGCAAGCAGAGCCGATTGTAAACGGAAGACCGATAGGCGGATGACACGTTGATACTGGCAGATAATATAGAAGACTTGCAAAGAGTGGTAGAAAGAACGAAAATCATTAGTTTTCAATAGCGGTTGAACATGAATCTCAAATAAAAACAAATATATGATCATTTCAGAAGCAGCAACACCACTTCAAGCCATATTGTCAATGATAAGGTTAGTAATGCTAACCTTATCATTGACAATATCCACATAGAGAAGGTAACCAACAGAGATGTGACTTATCTTAGATACAAGTATTTGAAATACAGATACAAGATAAGCATTTTTATCTTATATGTAAATACTTTTTTAAATTTTAATTTTGTATCTTGTATTTAGATACATTCTTTTTGTATCTTAGTATTTTGTAAATACTACATATGGCAAAATATTTTTATCAACTTATGGTCTAGTTAATTTTGCCTTCCGCCGTCGCCGCGCTGTATTTTATTGTGCTGACATGTGATTTCAAGTTTGAAGTCGTTTCGTGTGTGTCAAACTACCAAAGTCCTAAGGTGAACAAATTATTGCTTAAGGACGTTCCCAAGAAAATTAGTTTTCTTTAAATTCTTCTGTAATTTTGAATACATATAGTTAAAAGTACCCTTTACCCGTAGAAATTTGTTTAAATAGTCCTTGCGGTGGAAAATTTGTAAATATTGGCGGTTAAACTTTGCATGTTTAACATGTAAACCATACCCGGATTGAAATTCTCACACACGTTTTATTAAATATCAATAGTAATTTTCTTGATATTCTTTTGATAAACTGAGAATCAGTAAATGAAGATATAACAAATATCTTTCTCTAAAAATAACACTATCAAGCGGTATTGATTTTGTTATAATATTGTTAAAAGCCAAGCTTTTTTGATGGTTTTCATGTTTACTTCTTTAACTTGAAGAGTGGGAGATGGCGACTTGGCAACGTTACACTGCGCGGCAGTTTAAGAAACAAGTCTCCATCATTGAACTGTATAGTCAATGTCTCCAAAAAATGCGAGTAATTTACGGATTTACGTTAACTGTAGGTTTTTGTAAATAAAAAATGTGAAATATAATTTTCATAAACACTTTTATTAACATCAAATGAACATACAATCCTAACAATATATTATTTTTTCTTAGCAACAAGTAATTTCTTATTACTTATTTTGGCTTTGAGCTCTTGAGCTTTTTCTGATGTAGATTTTTCAAAAAGTCTAATACTTTTGTAATAATATTTTTATTTTTTGTTATTCGCGCCTTGTTATCATCTAATTTTTCCGAAAATAATTTAACAATAGCATTTTCACCTTTTTCATAATATATCTTTTTTAAATTATCACATGAGATATCATTTAGAGCTAGTTTTTTGCACATGTTGATAGAAATAATATCTTTTAATTCAGCCAACATTCGTAAATTTACTCTAATTTTATCTGACATAGATAATTCTTGTAAATAATAATCACTTCGTTTGTACGAATTTAATAAATTACTTTGTAATTTTAATTTGTTTATCAAATTTTGTAGTATCACAACATCATAAACGGCATCGTGAAATTGCTGATTATCATCACTAGGTTCTAAAAAATCATTACTTAAAGTTTCTAATTTAAATTGACCAGCACCTTTTTTATCAACTAAGACGGTTCGGAATAAAAGTATCAAAGTATCCGCAAACCCTGAAATCAAATCCAAAATTCTAGGTACTTTTGCATTCGTTATAGCTCGTAAAAGTCGTGGAACGTCAAACGAGCAACTAACAAACATTTTTTTTTGCCCATTGCATAAATTAAATAAAAATTGTTCGAAAGATTCCAAAGCATAGGAAATTTTGTGGGTTTCAACTTTTTTATCTTTATAGAATAAGTTTCCATGTTTTTGGTAAAGTTGAGTAACAGCGCTTGCTGATGGTGAAATCTTGGTCTTAGTATTTACGTAGATGTTAAAAATTTTACAATCACAGATAGCTGCAATTTGTAAAATATGCGCATTTGCAGCAAATCCCGTGGTTTCGATGTCAAAATACACAACTTTTGTATTATATTGTAGTGTAATACTATTATTGTAATTATCGCAGTCATTTGGTATGGAATTAATTAATTTGTTCATTCCACAATTACTTTGATAAGTAATAACTTCATGTCTTTCGGTATTTTTTCTCAACAGCTCCATTTTTTTTCTTAATTCAATCCGTCTGTTTTTTGGCTTTAGACTGACTTACTAATGCTCGTTTTTTACACTTCAAATCACTACGATGAACATACTCAACTGTGCGGGATCCAATAGAAATATTTAATCTTTTTTTAATATTTAAAATACTAGCTACTCTAATATCACAAGCACTACTTGTACTTAGACATTTATTTTTGTGGGCTTTATTTGCCACAATATTATCAAAACTTTCGTTACTTTGACTTGAAGCTGCAATGGAAAATTTATGAGAATTTGATGCGTATTTCTAAAATAAGCGTACTAATTCTTCATACAAAGCGGGGATTTCACATTGAGCTGTTTCATTCAGTATAGATTGAAATTTTTCGTTTTTTAGCCTCAGACATACCCGCGAGAGATTTAGCTATTGCATCACTAGTCTTTTTTTTAACAAATCTACCATTCTTCAATCGAGAGATCATCATTAATATATTATTTGCAATATACAATTTTTTTTTTCAAAATATTGAAACGCTACGCATGTCAACAACATAAAAATATAGTTAGAATGCCATGTTGTCGGATCGGAGAAACGACGCAACGAAAGTATTTTAGAACTTCTACGCAGATAAGCGGCACCCAAAGGAACACTGCACCTCAACTATATTTTATAAAGCGGCACGACTGCTGCTTGGGAACGTCCTTAATGCTTAGGGACCGTACCCATACTACGTGACCCATTTTTTACATTTTTTTACCCCCTCCCCCCCGTCGGTGACCACCCGTAGTATATGCCAGCACCCTCCCCCTCCCCCCCTAGTTTTCACGTAGTAATTCATAAATATGGTTTTAAATATATTTTTACAAACAAAAGTTAAAAAAAAGATTTATTTTTGCCTTTATTACTACGGCGCTTGCAGCGTGACAACAAGTGTGCGCGCATATCCCATATAGAAACATATTGCAACAGGAATTATACAAAAACAACAGAACAACAGAATTATACAAAAACAAAAGTATTTTTTTCTTTTATTCACATTTATTTTTCATCTTTAACGAACACGTTCCCAGCATCAATCCACTCGGACACATCGTAGATCAAGGGGGCGGTAGCATCAGGAGTTTCCTCAGACGTGATTAAATTCTCCTCATCAACGGCCTCGACGTTTATCCACTCCACGCTTTCCTCCACGACACATAAGACCTCCTGTGGTCTCCTGGAGAGAATCGGTAGAGGTCTCACGCAAGACACGTCCACTGCACGACCATGCACGTTTTTGCGATGGTTGTTCATGGAAGTTTTTGAGGCAAAATAAATTCTATAAATCGAGCACGTCCTTCCGGTGATGTCATCTTTAATAGATGGACAATATGAATCGTAGGGTATTTCTCTACCCTGTGAGAGATCCGGACGTAGTGTTATACACTGTCGCACAAAAAAAATTTCCATTCCGACTTCATCTGGGTTTGGTATACGGAAAGGGTTTTGTGACATTAGAAAAGGTGCCGGCAAAAATCCTTGGTATAGAATATTTCTAAGTGCACTGCGGCGTGGAGCGCAGCAGGAATCATCGGCGCACTTCTTTATTTGAAGAAAATATTGACTTTCACGAACGTGATTTGCATACCAGGTGTCACAAACTTCTGCGGTTTCCGGAAAGACTTCCCCAGGAGGCACATATTCTGCTTTCACGTTGTGGCCGTCAATAACTACCTGGGACCAAATCTCAGCCAATGTTTCGCCTGATAATAATTTAGAATATATATATATATATATATATATATATATTTATATATATATATATATTTATATATATATATATATATATATATATATATATATATATATATATATATTTATATATATATATGTTTTCGCGGATAGATACCTGTGTTTTTTTCTCGGGGATTCCGCGTTGATGCTGAGGGTTGGCTCTGAAAAGAACCGGATTCTCGACGTTTCGGCGAACTAACATTCGCCATTCTCAAGAGATATATGCGTCCGTGCGGGTCAACCGTTAGACGCATACTGTATAGACGCATAAGTATGCGTCTAACGGTTGACCCGTACGGACGCATATATCTCTTGAGAATGGCGAATGTTAGTTCGCCGAAACGTCGAGAATCCGGTTCTTTTCAGAGTCAACCCTCAGCATCAACGCGGAATCCCCGAGAAAACAATACAACATATATATATATATATATATATATATATATATATATATATATATCTATATATATATATATATATATATATATATATATATATATATATATATATATATATTTATATATATACATATACATATATATATATATATATATATATATATATATATATATATATATATATATATATATATATATATATGGTATCAATTTTACCTGCATGCTGAAAGTTTTTCAATTCTAGCTCGTTATCGATGGTTTTTCCTTGAGAATCGAGATGGGATCCATAGTGTTCATATGGAAGGACTACCGTGGCTAGCTCACGGCTCAAGGGTGCCATTCTTCGCTCAACTCGGTTGTAAGCCGATCGACCGGGTGCATTCGTTAACACGAACAGCCCATCCAAATCAAACTTTTTAAAGTGGGATATACAGTTAGATATCACCTTTTTGTAACTTGGATTTTCATCCGGTCCTCCATCCACGGATAAAATCATCACAGGCTTGACTTTTCCATCTTTTCCTAAGGTCAGATTTTTAAAATCATCTAATGTTAGCAGTTTGATGAGGTCTTTGGCGTGAGTTGTTGCTGTCGAACTGCTATGTTTTCCACTGCGGATTGCGATATAGGTTGGACCAGGGTATGTAACAGCTTCTTTCCTACCCATGCAGTTCTCTTTGCTTATGATACCAGCATATACCGAAGGAATCAGTTGATGGCGTTCTCCAACAGCAAAATCGTGGCCATCGAGGCGCACTTTATAATTCAGATGCATTAAAACAGGAGCCTGTACTTTTGCAGCCGTTTTTCCAATTGGTACTTTTGCTTTATCATCTTGAGAAATAAACACTACCTGTTCAGGTCCAAGTAAAGATGAAAGTTCCTCAAGGCCGTTAACAGTAGCCTTACAGAAATGTTGATCGACGTGATCTCGGTGTCTATCTGTTTGGGCTCGACACAGTCTCACAGGTACAGTTGTGACATGGCGCTTGCCCTCTAAGGATTCAGAATACTTTGGCATCAGCCTACGGTATGTAGAGGTTCGTGAGAACAAATATCCATCTTCAACAAGCCGTGCATGCAATTCATCAAGAGTCTTACAAGTTCTCAATACTTCTGATCTGCGTCGATCAGCAGCTGAACTTCCATGTGTTGCTATATCGCAAATTACTTGAAGAAGGCCTGACTGATTTTCTTCAAGTGAAGGGCGTCCTGGCTGTGTCCTTATAAACGAGGATTGCACGTTGGGATGAGCGGATTTCAGTCTCAAAATTTCAGCTTTTTGTTTTGCTCTAAAATTTCGCATGTTCTTTACACGGACTATTTTGTTCTTTAACTCCTTATTCTTCACATCAGTATCATGCCTTAATTTTTTTATTTTCTTCTCAATTCCATCTTTTGAAAGTCCAGCATCTCGCTTTTTTACGGTATCATTTAATTCGGCTTCAAGTACTGAAATTTCAGGTTTCAAAGCGTCCTGTTTTGGTGTCGGAGCTGTTGTAGATACAGAAGATTTATTATTATTATCACTGATACCTTCGGTGTTGGGAAGCACTTTGAGATCGGCTTCATGTGTGGCTGGAGGTTGTCGTGCAGGTAGCTACATTCACCAAATACAAAAAATAGTTCAATTTTCATTACCAATGTTCATACATGCAAAAGCAGAAACCATACTTTAAAAACATGCAAATAAGACCATACTTAAAAAATATGCAAATAATATAAAACCATTTTAAGCATTCAACAAAATACGCTCAGAATACTCATATTCACGAAGAAATTAAGGAGACCCCGACTAGGAAGATAGTGAGGCATGCCGAAAGATCTATTCGGGCCTAATGAGGCCTTCCGAACTGTTGCCAAACTGTGGCAAGCCTCATTCGAATCTTGTGCCGTCCTAATTAGGAAAGCCTAACTTAGGCAAATCTTTAGAAATCCTAACTCCCACCTAATGAGGATTTCCGAACTGTTACCGAACTGTAGCAAGCCTTATTCGAACCTTATATGGATAACCAAAGTTTTATCGAACTTAGGCAAGCGATATTCGTTTGTTATTAGGAAAGTCTGTGGCATAGCCTAACTTAGATATATATTTGGAATTCCAGAAACATTGAGTTTCATTAAGCGCATGCGTCCACACACTTACTCCTTCCAAAAGACTATTTCCATACTTGATACTTGACTAAGATATAGCTTCAGTTACTAACTATTCTTTCAAATACTTTATAGTGCATCAAACATTTCGTATTTTTAAGTGCAAATGTGGCTTCCGCATGTGTTACGAATGAGGCTTCCTAATTAGAAACGAAGGCGGACGTGCGTTACATATGTCATGACAGCCTAATGCGATTGCCTCATGCGGAACGAACACTGAGTTCGGCATGCCTCATTCGTTCCTAACAAAAAACGAATTGAAATTCCTAGTTGGGACGAGCGCTTCTTAGTCCAAAGCTGACAAAGTTCCTCGATTTTTAACAGTGTGAGACGTTCCAGCTCTTTTGGATTCTTTTTGTGCTCATTCCTTAAAGGCACCCAAAATTCATTTGACTTTTTTTGTATTGTCTTCATAGGAATCCTTGTGACATTTAATAAATGCATTGTATAGCCGATCATACAACGACATTATTGTATCGACACGAACAACACTATAATAATATTTATTATTAGATTTTTACAAATGTTTAGAAACGCTATATTTCTAAATTCCTTCTGATCTCTATTCTCACCTCCACACGCTCACCCCACCATAAGACGAAGCAAGGCGGCCAATAAGAGGGTTACATTTTAAAAAACGCCATAACAGTTCGCCGGCATTTTTCAAAGTGCCCTACCATGCCGCTTGTCTCTTTGAAAGGCAATAACTTGCCGCCGCCGATACGACTTTGAAAGGCCCTAGCATACCGACGCCGCTGCGTCTTTGAACGGGCCTTAAACGCTAGGTGAATAACATGGTTGCGACCGTTACTACGTGTAATCTATACTTACACTGAATTGAAAAAAATCAATATTCGGCTATTCGGCTAGAAAGCCTGCAGAATATTCGGTATTCGGCGTGTGGCCGAATACACTATTCGTTGCAAGTCTAAAAACAACCGAAATTAGGAAATTGGAATCTTTTATAATTAATACCTGGAAGAATGTATTATCAGCGGCGCGTAGCCGATGCAATAGAAATAAATCACTGTTGTAAAGGAACTAAAATAGAAATAAAGACTGAATAGGAATAACGAGTGTTACATGAATATAGCTCGACATTTCCCTGGACGGCTTAGAGGAGATTTACTACGTGACCAAAACCTAAGACCCCCCCCCATAAAATAAAATAGTATCGAATATCGACATGTTTCGTTCTGTTATGAAATTCTGGATTCTTTATTAGCCTAATGGCACTCTGATTATCAACATATAACTTTATAGGAGAATCATGTGCATATCCGAGATCACAAACAAATCGTTGTAACCAAATCAGTTGTTTAGTTGCCTCACTGGCAGCTATAAACTCCGCTTCGGTTGTGCTGAGTGACACCATTCTTTGTATACCATATATATCCTGAAGTTGATCTACGTGTATCTGGATCATCTGCGTAATCAGCGTCTGAATAAGCAGTTAGGTCAGCCGATGTTCCACAGTAGAATATTCCAAAGTGAACCTTTTAAATATCTAAATAAACGTTTAACTGCTTGCCAGTGTTCATTATGATAATTCGTTAATAATCGGCTTAACAGGCCTACTGCATATGAAATGTCTGGTCTACTTATTATTGCCAAGTACATCAAACTTCCAATTGCTTCACGAAAAGGAAAATATTCAAATTGTACTTTTTCATATTTATAAGAACCTAGATTAACTTGCGGATTTACTTTATCCACAGTAATACCTTTCAGCGCTTCCATATAAACTTCTTCTTAGATATGTTCATCTCTCACCTCAGGGTCCAGTTCTTCATTATCGAAAAGTATCTCTGCTGGATCAAGTTCTTCACGCTGAACATTGACTGTAGGCTGTACTTCTTCTGGAATGGATTCATTTTTGTCCAGGAATTTCGAAAAAACCGCGTCTCTTGATACAGTTATACTTCTTGTATTAGGGTTATATAGTCTAAAGTTTTTGGAATCTCCCTTATATCCAACTAATACCATTTTATGTAACTTAGCGTCTAGTTTCTTCCTCGTTACTTTAGGTACATGTACAAAAACTATCTCACTAAATATGTGCCAAATCAGGTTTCTGACACAACCATAGTTCGTAAAGAGTCGTATCTCTTACTTGAGTAGATGAGGTTCGATTCAATATGTAGATTGCAGTTTTGACTGCCTCCGCCCATAGTTGCAATGGGACCACTAGCTTGTAGCATTGTGCGAGCATATTCCATAACTGTTCGGTTGTCCCTTTCGACTCTCCCATTCTGCTCAGGTGTGTAAGGAGCTGTTGTCTCAATTGTAATACCTTGTGAGTGTAGGTACTCTGTCATTGGTCTGTTGCAGTATTCAGTTCCATTGTCAAAACGTATAATCTTTATAGAACGATTGAACTTGGTCTTGACAGAAGCATGAAATTCTTTAAATTTATCAAAAACATCACTGTTATGCTTCAAAAAATAAACTGACCTGTATCCAGAGCGATGGTCTTTAAAAGTTACAAAGAATCGTGAGCCCCCTAATGACATTTCCTGGAGTGGACCTACAACATCACTATGTATGAATTCACCAACTTCAACTTTGAATTCATTTTATTTTTGGGAAATGGTAAACGATGTTGTTTTCCCTTCTGACAGGGTTCACAGAAAAAATCTTTATCATTAGACATTTGGAATCCATTTACTATTTCTTTATTACTCATTTCACGTAAATATTTTACTCCAATGTGACCGATTGCCATTGCCTTTCATGGCATTCTTTTATATCTGGACCAGCATGAATATTAGCTTCAATTATGCTAATTCTAAAAAAAAATCTAAAAAGGTTATTCTTTTGACGAACACCTTCTGCTATCAATGTATTATCTAAGTATATTTCAACTGTATCTTTCGAACATTTTACATTGTGGCGCCTCCCTATTCATGCATGGTCCCACTGAGAGTAAATTTTTATTTAGTTTTGGTACAAAAAGCACATTTTCTAATCTTTCATTTACATATTTTCCTTTAATGGACTTTTGTATGTATATTGTACCCTGACTTCGGCCTTCACATTCGGATCCATCTCCTAGAGTCACCTTTTCTACTTTAAATTCATGGAACTTGGAAAACCAATCTCTTCTATATGTCATATGTCTGGATGCACCACTGTCCAGTAACCAAATATCTTCTGTGTTGAGTTGTAGAATATTTGCTGCTTCATTGGACTGCACCGTAAGCGCGGTATCATCAAAGTTGAATCTGGATTTGTTGTGCTCCATGTCCCGATGTTTCTTCCTGCATACTTTTGCAATATGCCCTGGTTTATTGCAATAGAAGCAAGTAAGTTTCTTCTTTTGTTGCTGTTGTGGAGAAGCCTGTCTTGTGTCTTCATTCTTCTTTGATGGAAAAACCTTTTTGGATGTTGAAATACTCAGGGTTGAAAAAGCACCATTTACATCATCCGTTGCAGAGATTCGGAATTCTTCTTTTATTAAACGAGTAGTTAAGATATCAATTGTCTGTCTATCAGCTTCTACATTATCCCAAGCAGTAACGAATGCATCATACTTAGATGGTAATCTGGCCATAATTGTTACCTGGGAAATTGTTTCACCAACATCCTTCAAACGGCTTGCCATATTCTCAACATTGGCAATATGTTGTGCCACAGTCACTTGAAGACATACGGTACTCGTGAAACTTAGTCATCAACATCAATTTATTTGACTCACTTTTCTGTTCATGTATGGCACATAACTTTTCCCACATTGACTTAGCAGTAATACAGGTGATGAGGTATTGTAACTGTGAATCGACAACTGAAGATGATAAAACAAACATTGCCTTTGCATTATTTTTAATCCATGCCTTCTTTCTTGCGTCACTTGCATCATCAATAGGCTGTGCTTCTGTTCCGTCGACAACTTCCAGAAGTCCATTTGCAATGAGCACAGTTTGTATTTGAAATTTCCAAAGTTGAAAATTCGTCCCATCAAACTTCGATACACTACGTATATCAATCGGATCCATTATTCTTAACTACTTTTTATTAACTTTACTTTCTTTTTCAATTTAACACAAATACAATGAAAATTATGATAAATGATAGCTGATATACATTAAGAAAATGATTTAAAGCTATCCAAAATTGTTAAAACAGTAACAGATAATGGATCAAATATGGTTAAGGCCTTTGAAGTATTTGGTAAATCTGATTCAGAGACAGTTGCACATCTTGAATATATATCGCATGAAAAAGATCTTGAAAGAACACCACGCGACGAAGATAACGAAGATGATGATTTGTTACCAGAACCTTTTCCAGATTCCTCATCACAATTAGAAGGTGATTATTGCCTACTGTCTGGACATGAAAGTGCACACACTTTGCATTTGATTGCCACTACTGATTTGAAACAAGCAAGATTGAAAAATTTAAACACTTTTTATAAAAACTGTACGATACAGCCTTAGCAAAGTGCCAAGCACTTTGGAATTTATGTTCTAGGTCACCAAAAGCATGTGAAACATATTTGGATTTGACGGGAAATCACCAACTTTTCCATGTGCAACTCGTTGGAATTCTTATTATAATTCCATAAAAGACCTTTTAGCAGTGCCGGAATGTCGAAATGAAACTATGTAAATCTTGAAATTACCTGCCTTTAAGGAAAATTTAATACATTTTTAAGTGAATATGTGGACTATAAGCCAATAGCAGAAGCTATTCAAAGTTTGCAAGGGGATAAAGATACCGACTATGGTTGTCTATAACCAGAACTTACACGAATGCAATATATCATTAAAAATCTTAAAATGGAAAACCTAAAATATTGTGGCACTTTGCTAGATGTGATTGAAGAAAACTTATACAGATGTTTGAACAAGTTTTTGCAGTTAGAGCCTGCTGCAAATGATGCTATTTTAGCCACAGTTTCAAATTCATTTTTTTAAATGAAATGGGTACCAAAAGCACTTAAAGAACATGTTAAAGAACTAATCTTCGCTGAAACACGTAAAATTAATTGATATGAAAAACAAAAATCGTAGACTTTAAACAACAATGAAGAAGACATAAAAAAAGGGAAAATATGAATCTTATTATATTTTTATGTTTTTAGAAGGTTCTGATTCATCTATTGCAAGTGACGACAACAACACAGGGTCTCAACACAGCTGACTTAGAAACGTAAAGACACCCGTCTACAGAGTTTAAGTGCCTAGGCTACAATAAAAAAAATATTTTTAAAATATAACACCTGTTTGCCGAGTTCCGCCCCTGTGGAGTGAGTTTTCTCTTTTGGTGGGATGATAATGAGACCTCATAGAAGAAAAATGAGTGATAAAATATTTGAAGATATGAATAAAAACCTTACTTAAGTCTCAAATACAACCTTAAAAACATAATATTTCCTTGATATTTACGCGATTAATCACATGATCACTGTTCATAATTAAATAAGTTAAATAAACCATAAAATTAATAAATGTATGTTTTCTTTAAAAAAAATATTTTGTCGTTAAAAGGTATTTAATAAATACGTATTTTGTATCTTGTATTTTAAATATTATTTCCAAAAGTATCTTGTATCTGTTATTTCAAATACATTGCTTAAAAGTATCTTGCATCTTGTATTCAAATACTTTTTTTGAGGTATCTTGTACATCTCTGGTAACCAAATACAAATACCTTGGTACCTGGATAACAAGCGACAACGTTCAAACAAAAGAAATCATTTACAGAACTGAACTAGCCAGAGCTGCGCTTATTATTATGAGATACCTCTTCAGCAATCGTGATCTAAAGCTGGAGCTCTCAAATAGAATGGTGGGGTACAACGTGTTTCCCATATTATTAATGTACGGCGTGGAAGCATGTACACAAAATCATCAGCTTATAAATATACTCCAAACTTTGGAAATGTGGGTGTATAGGAGAGTCCTAAAAATATCGTTGACCCACATTACGATTGTGGAGGTGTTACGAAGGATGGGAAATGCGCTAGTAATCATAGAAACAATTAAATGTAGGAAATTATAATATCTGGGACATATTATGAAAGTATCTGGGACATATCCCCTCTCAGGAAGATCAACACTTTGTCGTTGGTAAAAGGGATCAGTAACCTTGCATCCAGGAAGCGATGCCGGCGGTAGCAAAACTGCTGGTAGGGCCACCCTTGCCACCCAAGACCCGTAAGGTCTCGAAGTGATGAAGGTGAAGCTAAGAATATTCCCACGCAGCGTCTGATCTAGTATGGGCGGCTGTAAACAGCGTCTTTTATCCATGTTAGGAGGGGCTGAGGTACCTATTCGCCAGTTCGCCCGGCCAGCGCGGCGAATTATGGCCTATAGCCCTTATGGCAATTATGACGATTTTGTCATGTAGGGGAGATAGGGGAGGGATGGGCAGTCGGGAGACATGAGCACCCCCTTCTTAATTCGAATTTAATTGTAGTTTTTATTTTATCTTTAGGTTGGTAGTTTATTTTGTTCACTGGTAACTTTGTTTATACATTTACTATTTGAGATTTCGTTCAATTGTCGCGATCAAACGCTTTATAAGATTAGGTGCTCGTCAATGTAAATATTTTGTTGTGGATTCGCAGTTAATAAACGAAGAACCAGCGATAGGTATATGATTTTTTTAATTTTCTTTCTATTGTATATTTACTAACGTATACAATAACCCGTAAGCCACGCCAAAATGCAGAGGAAGCAATGGCCAGTTATTTTGAGGGAGGTTTGGGCATGCCCAATGCTCCCATCTTTAATTACCTGATTTAATTAAAATGTTCAAATTAATTAAAATTGCAGAAAATGCCGTTCGTGTATAAAAATAAGGGTATTAAGCGACGCGAAATTCCAAAAGGCATAATATTAAGTGCCATGGAAGAAGTGGCAAAAGGTGGTAAGATAAAAACAACTGCTGATAAATATGATATCCCTGATCAAACTTGCTCTGTTTATGCTTATTTAACTTTTTATTTTTGGTTTATACCATGGATAGTGGGCGTTTTAAACATCATGCCCAAACTTCCCACAGGGGGTGCCTGAACCTCCCTACCATTGGGAGCATTGAGCACAATTGACATGTTTCAGAAAATCTTTTGTAACTTTCAGACTGATTATAATTTGTAGACTGTTATTCGCAAACAATCTTGCCAAATGTATGGTGCACTTGACCTAGGCAATACATATTTGATAAATAAAAAAAGTGCTTTTTATTACCTTTTATGTGAATAAGTACCCATCTCTCCCCTACTTCCCCTACCTTGAGGTGGGTAGATCATTCATTACAAATCTCATACCCCCACAAGGGTCTGCCAAAAGGATTCTCGGGGAGGCAAAAAATTGTTATTAGAACCTACCACTAAAGCGAAACCTATTAAAGCAGCAAGCACTAAAAAACTTACCATTATTACATACAACGCAAGAACGATTCTTCCGAAGAGAGTATGGCTGAGTTAAAGATTGAAACACGGAAAATCGAATGAGACGTTATCGGACCTAGTGAAGTCAGAAGACGAGGTGAAAATCTCATTACACTGAAATCCGGCCACTCCTTCTACTATGCTGGAGAGGACAGGTTCAGGTCCAACAGGTTGGAGGGAGGAATTGACTTTCTCATTAACAGACGCCTCTAAAATCAAATTCTCGAGTTTAAGAGGTTTTCCACCAGGCTAGCCTGCCTACTACTGAAACTTAGTAAGTGATATAGTATTAAGATCATACAGGCCTACGCACCAACGTCATCCCATAAGGACGAAGAAGTGGACATTTTACCCTAAAGCCCTAAACGAACCAACTTCAGCAGAATATGTGGAGACTTTAACGCTAAAATTGGTGTAAAAACAAACAAATCTGAAACATGGCTGGGCAAGTTTGGATCAGAAAGAAGAAATGCTCTGGGGGAAACCATGCTGACTTTTGCTGCTACAACATAACCTGTACTAAAAAAAAGGTAACAGTTTACTACAAAAAACGTCACAGGAGGTGGACATGGGAAAGCCCAAATGGTGGAACTTATATATTCAAATAAGCATTCTGTGCTACTTACCAAAAGTAATCTTAGTTAGTGAGGCAAGAATACCAAGTGAAATTGAAGATCGTGAAATCAAACTGAACGGTTATAATCATATCCGATGTGATTCTCCTAATCGCCAAACTGTAGGTGTGGTGATATATGTGAAGGGTAGTCTGCAGTTCTCTACAAAGAAGACTTACACATTGCAGGATAATTATTGGTGTAAAATAGTTATGGTTAATTTTGGTATATGCGAATGGTTAGTCGGGTGCCTTTATCGTTCTCCATGTAGCTCGGATGCTTTATTTTTAGAAAATTTTGAAAATATATGTGATGAAATCTTTACTAGAAAAAGTCGTTGCATTTTAGTGGGAGATTTTAATTTAGATTTTTCAAGTAACAGCTTTTATGTAAGAAAAATTAAAAATTTGCTTCTTCAATACGGAATTGATCAGCTAGTATTAAAACCTACTAGAGTTACTAATGTGAGTAAAACTTTAATTGATTATGTTCTAGTTAATAATAATTGTGCTAATTGTTTTGTTCATAACAAATGCTCCCAAATTAAGTGCCCATTTGATATCTATTTGTCTATTTGTTCTTTGATATCTATTTGTCTGAAAAATAAGAACAGCAACGAAAGTACTGTTATCAGAAATTATAGAAATCTTAATGAGAAAAATATCGATCAAATTAAACTAGATTTAATCTCATGTGAGTGGGATTTAAATTCGGCAGATGTTCATATTATATATACAATTTTTTTCAATAACTGTGAATGTTATTAATAAAGTAGCGCCAATTCAAGTTTGTCAGTATCAAAACCACATACCATGGTTTGATAATGAAATTCATAAAAAAATAAAACAACGTGATAAAACATACAAGGTTCTTTTTATTAACTGTTGACGTCAATAAAAATGTTAAGTGGGAGGAATTTAAGAAACAAAGAAATGAAATAGTGAATTTATTAAAAAAGAAAAAAGACCAATATTTCTTAAAAAAGTAGATATGTATAAAAACAACAAAATTAAAGCTTAAATTGCCGTTCCATGATATATTGAATTTAACTTAGATAACCAGATAAATATTATAAAGAATAAAACTGAAATAGTAAACAAATTCAATTACTTCTTCATTACTATAGTATTGATTATGTCGATAATTGGAAATTCTATAATTATAACTTATACCCTCATTTTTCAGTTTCACTTATTATCTTTGAATGAACTGCGTCAAATTATTGACTCCTTGGACAACAAATATAATGCCCATGAGATCATGAATTCCAAAATGCTGAAAGCCATTTTTTAAACCTGTGGCCATATAATTCTAAATTTTATCAATACTTCTCTTCAAACTTCTAAAATTCCCAATTCTTTAAAATTTAGTTTTACTATAGTTCCTATACCAAAAGTAAACAACACAATCAATGCCAGGAAATTTCGTCCTATAAATACATTGCCACCAATAGAAAAAGTTTTTGAATTGGCTGTGTACAATCAGGTACAAGAACATGTCGAAAAAATGAAATTCTAATAAACAACCAATCAGGTTTTCGTAAAAAATATTCATGCGAAACTGCATTACCTTACATTATTAACATACTTATTATATATACTTATTAACTTACATTATCTACATTCAAAAGAGAAGTTGATAATAAGAAGCTTGTGGTAGCAGTTTTTCTTGACCTGAAAAGGGCTTTCGAAACAATCGATCGTAATATTCTTTTGAAGAAGTTAAGTGGATATGGTATTGATGGTGAAGTCTATCAATGGTTGGTTAACTACTTGTCTCATAGAAAGCAAAAAGTTAGATATAAAGTTAGAAATAAAAGTTATATAAATATTGGTGCCCCGCATGGCAGCGTTTTAGGACCTCTGCTTTTTATTTTATACTTGAATAACATAAACCTGTTTGTTAATGTAGACTTTGTAAATTTATTTGCAGATGATACGCTATTGGCATGCTATGATACTAACTTATATAAAGCCGTTGAGAAAATGAATGCTGCACTTGAGGGGTTAATGAATATCTCATGGCAAATAAATTGAAATTAAATATAGTGAAAACTAAAGGAATGATCATAACAACCAAATATAAGTTAAGGACTCTTGATTTGAATGAAATAAATCTACAAATTGATAATGAAAAAATTGAAATTGTGTATTAAATATCTGGGATTCCAGTTAGATAATATATTTATTACTTTTTGAGAACCATTTCGACTATTTATGCAGAAAAATATCTAAAAAACTATATTTCTTTGCAAGAATTTCTAGAAATTTATCCACTCAGACAAAAATTACAGTTTATAATGCTATTATCCAACCTCATTTTGACTACTGTGCTTCAATTATTTTCCTTTTTAATTTAAATCAAACATCACAATTGCAAAAACATAAAAATCGAGGCATGCGCAAAGATTTAAAAGCAAATAGATATACTAAAATAGAAATCATGTTGCAAACATTACAGAGGCTATCAGTTCACCAACCGTTATATTACTTAACAATGATCTTCATATATAAAATAATGAATAATTTAGCATCATCATACTTTCGTGAATTTATTATTTTTAATTCATTTGTGTAATTATGCCACAAGAAATAACGCCAACTTTTATATATGCAGAATAGAAGTAGTACCATGAATTCTTTGTTTTTTAAAGGCTTTTATATGTATAATAAATTACCATGCATAGTTAAATCCAGTTCATCGTTAACCAATTAAAAAAACAACAGTTGTTTTTTTTTTCTTACTAATAATGTGTTGTAGTGTATGTTGTTTTTTTTATTAAATATTTTATTGGAACTGTATCTTTCATAAGTTCATAATATCCATAATTATACTTGATTTTAATATAAATATGTATGTATCGGTAGTAATAATCTACTAATTTATAAGTATCAGTGTTTAAGTTTTTTATTCTCTTTTGTAATGTATATTAGGGTTTTCCTATTTGTCAATAAAGATTTATTATTATTAAACTTGTAACGAGATTAATTTTATAATTTCAGACAAATTTTCAGTTGTAAAAGACGTAATAGTACTTGACAACTGTAGGACAAGCTATCAACTGGTACGATGCAAAGTACAAATATAACTTGACAGAGAAAGATTTAAATTGATAAAGAAAACGCCGAAACAATCATGGACAACACCACGAGATATCCAGAGATTTGAAACCCATGTTACCAACAGACTACAGAACAAAGCTTACTAAGGGACAAATATTAAGAGCCTAAACAGCGCCATAATCGAGACCCTACAGGGAAGCCAGCGCATATTTCGCGCCAATACTAAAGGAGAAGATAGAATCAGCTAGACCACAAAAAATCTGATATTCGAACGCAACCAGATGAGAAGGATAGAAATATTACCAGCGCAGAGTAAAAAGCGAAAAACACGGAAATCTCCAAAGCAACCAGACGGGACATCAGAACCTATCGCAGTAAGGAAATTATAGAAACAATAGAAAAAAATAAAAGCATGAAAGTACTGCGTACTACTACATACTACTGATGGCAAAACTGAAATAACCAAACTAAAAAACAAGCAGGGGAACATCACTTCAAATCGAGAGGAAATTCTGAGCATTGTCGAAAATTTCTATTACTAATTATACAAAAGCCGGCTACAGGAACCTCTGAATCCTATTACACTAACACGGGAGCGAGGTGTCGTAAACCAGGGATCCGAAGAAATTCCAGAAAACACCATCGAAGAAATTGAAGGAGCCTTGTCGAAAATGAAAAACAACAAAGCACCTGGGGAAGATGAGGTTGTTGCAGAAGCAATTAAAGCTGGAGGCTTTCTCTTGCTGAAAAAAATACAAACACTTAGGAGAGTACTATTCCAGAGAAGTGGCAAGACGCGACCACCATCTTGCTCCATAAAAGGGAGAAAAGCAAACCTGGAAAATTACCGACCTATAACTCTCATCAGCCGTCTATGAATCTTAACATCAAGACTTGAGAACAAACTTGCTTCACCAACCAAGAGAGCTTGCCGGTTTCCGATCTGGTTTCGGAACTAATGATCACCTCCAGAGTATTAAGACTCTCATCGAGAAAACTGTCGAATACAATAGACTACTAACCAGCTGTCCTCCTGTTTATAGACTTCCATAAAGCATTTGACACGATCGAATTGAAAGCAATAATGGAAGCCCTGAGAGAATGTCGAGTGGACTATAGATACTCAAAACTGATCTATAATATATACAAGAACGCTACCATGCCGGTCAAATTACATGACAACAGCTACCGCATTAAAGTCAGAAGAGGAGCGAGACAGGGAGACACTATGTCTCCAAAACTCGATTGGGAGACTAGGGGTATAAACATAAACAGTTGTAAACTCAGTCATCTTAGCTTCGCAGATGATATTGTTCTAACAACCGACAATCTAGGAGAGGCGAAATAAATGTTCCATGAATTGAAAGAAGCACGCTCTGATGTTGGACTGAAAATGAACTTTTCCAAGGCTAAGATCTGACGAATCTTGTCATGAATGAGAACATAAAGATCAAAAACACCACACTTGAAATGGTTGAGAAATATATATACCTGGGCCATGACATACGAATATCAAAGGACAACTAGACATGCGAACTACATAGAAGAATCAACCTTGGATGCGCAGCCTACGGAAAATTAAGACATGACCTTAACTCTAACGATATCATCAGCGAGGAAGCATAGAGTGGTACAACGAAAAATGGATAGATCAATACTAGGTTTAGGTTTAAGAGACCACGTTACGTATCAGGGCCTACGACAGAGGACCGGGGTGACACACATTATCAAAAGAATAGCGACATCAAAATAGAACTGCGTCGGTCACGTGTCCAGAATGAAGGACAAGTGGACGAAAAGATTGTTGGAATGGAGACCAGGCGCTGATAAGCGAAACGGGGGAAAACCACCTACATGCTGGACCGACGACCTAAAGAGAATTGAAACGAACTGGATTCGGGCGGGCCAAGACAAAAATGGAAAGCCATGTCCAGCTGTGGAAGTCGAAGGCTGGTTGATGATGATGACTATGAAAGATGTGAATTGCTACAGCTCATAACGCAGGGGAAGATTGAAGGAAGTAGAAGTGAGGGATTTCCTGAGAAGTGGCAAGAAGCGACCACCACGCCGGATTTCCTGGTTAAAAAATCTTAGAGATTAGTTCCGGTGTACTTCAAAAGAGCAGCTTCAAAAGTGAAGATTGCTTGCACCCACCGATTGTTGGTGGCTAACCTCCAAGTAGGAGACAGCACGTAGCATAAGACGGCACGTCAAATAGGCAATCTATAATAGATGTCACCTTTTGTTCAAGCACACTAGGAACACCATCTACCGATAGCCTTCATGCTGAATAAATCTGGGCACCTGCCTGAGCCCTCTCGAGTAAATGTAGGATGGAAGTGGGACGAACATAAGAAAGAAAAATTGGCTGCGAACATCTGCAGCAAGCTGGCTGGGTGCACTCGTTGCACGGTAGATAAACTTATGAAGGCGATAACGCAGTCATGCGAAGAGATGCTAACCCCGAAGAATGTTCACTATAGCTCCAAAAGACCTGTATACCGGTGGACGCCCGAAGTGGCCGCCTGTCGAGCTCCCTGCAAGGAGGCAAGGAAGAAGCTGGCGAGAGTAAATCCCCTGTGGTCGCAGAACCCAAAGACAACAATACCAGGTAATTCAAGAGCTCAGGGAAAAGTACCAATCCGCTAGGAGACTATTGAAGCGAGAGGTGAAGCAGGCAAAGGCTATAACCTTGGCAAAAAGTAATCGACGAAGTGAATAAGGACCCCTGGGGGAAAGCTTATAAAATAGTTATGAGAAACGACACGCGCTGTATGGACGAAAAAAGATACTTTCCAGGCGGTAGCAAAGTAGTTTCCTGACCGACCGGAAGCTCGTTGGGTCTCCGCGCAGGTAGGAAGTCGGAATCCTTTTACTCTGAATGAATTGAATGCGGCTGTAACAAAATTGCGGATGGGAAAGGCAGCTGGCCCAGATGGTACCCCGGCCGAAGTGATCCGTCTGGTGGTAGCAGTGGTTCCTGAAACGGTGCTCTTTGGGTGGTGAACGACCTTTTTGCAGTCAGTGTGTTTCCGGAAAAATGGAAGGTGGCCAGATTAGTACTAACACCGAAGCAAGGCACGAACGAAGACGGAACACCAAAAGTAAGGCCAATATGCCTGCTATGCATTATGGGGAAGCTATACGAACACCTTGCTCGTCAGAGCAAGGCTACACGAAGAAATAAAGGAAAGAGTCGGACTTTCAGAAAGGCAGTACGGTTTCAGGCAGGGACTATTGGTGCTATTGAGGAGGTAATTAATTTTACAAAGTTAGCAAATAGCGGATCATGGAGAAGTAGAGATATGTGTGCTCTCGCGACTATTGACGTGGAGAATGCGTTTAATACGGCCTCGTGGTGCAAAATAGTGGAAGCCCCAAAGAAGAAAGACATCTCACCAGAAATTGTTGCCATAACTATGAGCTATCTAAGCGGCAGATGGTTGATAATCGAAGACGATAGAGCAGTCAAGGTGACCTGTGGGGTTCCGCAGGGCTCGGTTTTGGGGCCCGCCTTATGGAACGTACTCTATGACGCGGTCCTGGAACTGAATTTGCCTGTCCGTACCCGGACAGTGGCCTTAGCTGACGGCTTGGCTCTTCTGGCAATGGGTTACAAGGAGAACGACTTAATCAGTCTAACAAACCAGTCTCTAGCCAAGATAATGCAGTGGATGGGTAACATGGAACTAACCGTAGCAATGCACAAGACGGAATCTGTGTTCCTGGTAGGTAGCAGGAGGTCGGAGAAAGTGCAGTTTCAGCTGGATGGGACAATAATTAAACCAAAAAAGAGTATTAAATACTTGGGGGTAGTAATGGACCAGCCGGTGAGCTTCACGCCTCACATTCATGATGTGTAGGCCAAAGTGGAAAGGACGGCCGCGATGCTGGGGAGACTCATGCCGAACGTTGGTAGGGCTCTCAGCCTGACCAGGCGTTTGCTGTCCTCGGTGGTCCCTTCAATCATGCTGTACGGAGCGGAGATCTGGAGAACCGGCCTGGAACTGGGAAAAAGCAGACCAGTCATGATAAGAGCACAGTGGAGGGCCTTGATTAGGGTAGTCTCTGCATATCGGACAGTCTCGGAAGAGACAGTACAAGTGGTGGCTGGATGCCCACCAATAACACTCTTTGTCGACGAAAGGATGACTCTCAGAAAATCCATCCAATTCTATCCAAGAAAGAAGTGCGGCAGCGCACCATGGCGAGTTAGCAAAATGCCTGGGAGGAAAAAAAAACGGCGCATGAACGTGGGTAATGATACCGGATGGGGAAAACTGGGCTGAACGTAACGTCGGACATGGGTGCTTTAATGCCTTTCTGCACAGAATAGGAAAAAGGCGAAGCGATCAGTGCTGGTACTGCGGCGAAAGAGATGACGCGTGTCACACGATATATTTTCGAAAGATGGGACACGATTCTATTGCGAAAGATGGGACAAGCTGAGACTAGGGATGGCAAAGAAAACTTGTGTATGGCCGGACAAGGAGAACATGATCGAAACCATGTTAGAAAGCAAAGATAATTGGGACGCAACCGCGGAAATGCTAAGAAGCATAATGAAGGCCAAGGAAGTAGAAGATAGGAGACTGGAAGCAGGGTTACAAATTAAAAAGTAACAAAAGAATGTGAACCCAAAGTTGCCGAGTGATAATACCCCGAGAGGATGCAAACCACGACAACGCTAGGGACAAGATGAGAAAAAGGGGGAAGGTGGTTTTAGTGGATATACTATCTCTGCAAGAGAAAGTGTGGAGTCCCACACCAACCAACTATAGGGTGCCTATATATTTTTTTTTTTTAATAAAAAGAAGGGAGACGTACGTAAGGAAGAAAAAGATTTCAAGACTCAGATTAGGTATCCCAAACTTAAAATCACATTTCAAGTTCAGATATAAATTTACAAATCGTCCTTTCAAGTTCAAAGTACTATAAAGTATTTAAAAAAAAACAAAATTTTCATTATAATTATATTTGGCAAATCGATAATATTATACATAAAATACATTAAAAATATATAAGTTTATACATAAAAAAAATATATTATATGAAAAATTGTTCTAAATTCTGAACCTAAACAAATTGTTTACATTAATCTAATCTCTCATAATCTCTATAAGTCCTATAACTATTTGGAAGACCATACAATCCGTAAATGGAAAAACCTGAAATAATTTCCCCCAGTTACACGAGAATTAATATCAATACAAGAACAAATGAGTGGTAGTTTAAATAAAGTAAACTTTGAATGAAACAGTTTAGGAAAAGTCAGCTTAAACTTAATTGAAAATTAGGCGTAAAGCTAGTGTTAAAAATAAATAAATAAATAACTAAATCTACTAGTCCTCAGGTTTTCTTAGTGAATTAATACTGCTGAAAGCGTTTGCCATCCTTTCCCTATGCTTGTCTCGTTCTTCGTCTTTTTTCACGCTAGTTCTTGGGAAGGTTTTACTTATACTAGTCTTGTGTTTACTTAATCTAGGTTCAGCTTTTACATTCTCAGCCTCAACTTCGGTTTCTACTATTGTTTCTTCACCTTTATTTACAACATCACCAACTTCTTTCACAACTACAGTCCTAGGAAAAGTCTTGTACATATTTGGTTTTTCAGATCTTAACAGAATATTTAACTTTGCTTTAAAATCTTCCTTTTTCAGTTCTTCTTCGTCTTCTTCCTGTTTCTGATCCATCTCTTCGACTTTTTTCTTTTCCAGGGGAATTTCCGCTATAACCTCATCAATCATAGGATTTTTAACAGGACTCGCGCTAATTTCCCACTTGGGTTCGGGTTTCGTTAATATATTGGACACAGGAAATCCTGAAACGTTCTTCAGTAAAATCTTGCTTAATTTATCTTTAAATTTCTTGTGTTGTGTGCTCCCGAATTCCATGTTATCGTCAACGTCTGGCTCCTCTGGGACTTCGTCGTAATCCGGTGGAGGGATTCTTGGCGATTTCTTACGGTTTAAGAATGAAGGAACGCGAGGAATTTTTGATTTGAATGTTTCAAACGCTTCCATTGAAGGCGGCGGAGGAGGCAAAATAAGCTCTGAAGAATTTGATAAATTTTTATTATCCAAAATATTGCTGTTGTCTAAATTTGGAGCTTCTTCAATTGCTTTATTTTCTTCTGTTGTTTTTGCTTCAACAATTTCAGCAACTGCGTGTTCCACGCCTTCCTTGTTTACATCCTCTTTCAAAATAATATTTTCAATTTTATCATTTTCAGAATCTTTCTTATGTCCCACTGAAGCATATAAATCATTTTCAATAAATTCTTCATTATTATTGTAGACAACAGTTTCAGGCTCAGCTGCGTTTTCTACAATTTCCTGATATATATTTTCTTCCAAAATAATTTCATTTACAATATCTTTCTTATCACCAACCGAGCCATATAAATCATTTTCAAGCTCGAATTCTTCATTATTGTTATCATCGTTTCTAACCAATTTATCATCGCCCATAACATGAGAATTGTTTTCAGCTAATCCAACCGTTTTCGCATTTTCAATAATCAAAGTATTGGGTGCTTCTGGAAATCCGAGTTTCTGTTGCTCAATCTCAACCATTTCATCAAATTCCGACATAACAGCAAGACATTCTTCCTCGGAATTTCTGGAAAAGTTCCTAGCCTCGACTATAGGTTCGTCTTCCCTGTGGATAATCGCCACGACATTTTCCTCAACGTGACAATTCCCAATACTTTCAGCAAAGGAAACCTTCCTATCAATGGTATTATAATAATCGTTAATTCTTTTGCGAGGCAACGGAGGAATCATTTTCTTTGAAGTCGCACTGGAGACCGAATCGTTCTTGGCGGAACCTTCGTTGGTTTTATTTTCGTCGCTGAGGTAAGCGCTGTCGGAGTTAACACTGCCCTTAGTTTCATCATGCACGTAACTTAGGTTAGTGAAAGAGTTTTTACCAGCTTCTTTGTTACCAACTTCCTTAAAGGCCAAAGTATCTTTTTTGTAAGAGCATGCGGAATAGAAGTAAATAGGTAAGCCTGGAGAAATTCATGCAATACATGCAGTTATTTACAAATAAGAAAACATGCAAGTACAGTTTATTTTACTTACCAATTCCCATCCATACGGCAAAACGTATCCAAGTAGTAACATCCAAAGACAACATTAGATAAATGTTTACTAGTATACTAATTGCTGGGATTAAAGGTACCAATGGAACCTAAAATTTCATCAAAAAATTTAAATCCCAATAAATATTTGTGTCGATTTTTGTTACTTTAAATGTTAAGGTTTGTTTAGAATTCGGTTGAACTGTTATTGACATTAACGTGATTATCATTAAGAGTCCACAAACAGAAGGTAGGACAATAGCGTAGATAACTCCACGGGATATTTCCTCTATCAAGTAAATAGCGCACAATCCCAATAATAGACAAAGTAAACCTAAAAAAGATTTATTTTATCAAGGAAAGTTTATTAATTCCTTCGTTTTTTTAATCGTACAGTAAACGCAGACTAGAATGTTCACAAGCTTTTCTGAAACCTTCGTAGGTTGTCCGCTTCTTCTCCCATTAAAAAACTGCTTAACTAATCGAGTGAAAGTCACGTCGTTAACAGATTCTTCATCCAAAACAGAATAATCCCTATCTTCGTTTACTAGATTGGATCTACTATTGTCCGCATATCTAGTTTATACAAAAAAATATATTTGTTAGTAAAATATTGAAATTTCCATACAAATACACACAGACAAATATTGAATTAACGTATACAAACTGCTTAAGCTTACTTACGAGGCAACCGAAGAGTCGGAATCTGTACGAACTAAGGAATATTGTTCTTCGTCTACAGAATATCTACGTGGGCACCAAAATTAAACAAAGCCAGATTTAAAGCGACAAATACAAAGACAACACACACACAATTTAAATTTAGTTTCAATTTTGGTTTTCTGGTTTTATCTTACCGCAGTAGTAAAACGCAAGCTGCTACAATTGTATAGGCTAAGAGGGTTCCAATGGACATCATATCTACTAGTTGCCCTTGTTCAAAAATTGCTGCCATTATTCCTATATTATATAGAAGCCCAGTAAAATTATTTATCGGATAAATAAGCAGCATGCACTAAATTATCGTGGTTGCTGTTTAAAACCATGCTGCGTTCTTCGTTTAACAAGGGTTTTCATTTAATTTTCTATTTTTTTATGTTTTTATTACCTGTTAATAGACCAGCCAGAAGAGTTCCGGTAACAGGTGTCAAGAATCTTTCGCTTACTTTACCGAGGAATTTGAAGACCAAACCGTCTGACGCCATCGCGTATATTATTCGAGGCAAAGGAAACATTGCACCAAATAAACTGAAACAATTACATTAGAAAATTTAGATGAAAAATAAATATGTAAAAAAAAGTTAAATTTAAAATTTCAGGTTTTTATTAATTATCTGTTTTCGTTTTTATTATCTATAATTTCAGTTCTAATTCCAATCTCATTTAATGGCACTGCAAATTATAGTTTGATTATTTTGTCTATTGTTAGTTAAAACTGTTTTCCTCGACAATCCTTGCGAGATTGATGAAGATTAATCTGATAAATCCAGTTTAAAAACGCTATTTCATTTATAAGTTGTTAGACATATCTCGTTCATAAAAGTAAGTTGTACTCGTTTACTCGAATCTGAGACTATTACTCAAACTGAAATCAGAGAAACCGATACTATAAGTCGAAGTCGCCAGTCTGGAGGTTCGATAAGTTTCTGAGTATCGAAATAATTGTTGTAGCGACAACATTGTCGTTACAGATGTAGCATTCCATAACACGGAATTAATTTTCAGTGAACCCGATAACTCGAAATTTCTTATAAGCTCGAGTCATCGAGTTTTTACCGTATTACAATAGTTACAATATATTGTAATAGACCGTATATTATAATAATTACAATACTTAGTATATTACAATAGTGGAGGAAAAATGTTGGTGGCGGAACTTGGGAGCTGGGGTGAAAAGCGGAAAGTTATGGAAAATAAGAGGAAACTAAGAGAAAAAAAAAGAAAAGAGAGTATTTATATAAGACGATCTGACGAAGAAGGAAAGAGATATACAGAAGGAATTAAGAGCGCTGGCCAAAGAAGGACTCCGAGTGAAAGTCGGTTATAAAAAGATATGGATAGAGGAGAAAAGAGTTTAAGTGTGATGATGAAAAGAGGGCGCTAAATACAGCAAATGTTTGAATAAGAGCACAAGAAAAAGACGACAGGCCAGAAAACGAAAAACGAACTCGGAGAGGAATAAGGAAGAAAAGGAGCAAATAAGAATAGTATTCTGGAACACAGCGGGGATAAAAAACAAAGACAATGAGTTTTGGGAGTATTTGGGAAAATTTGACGTGTGGGAATGGTAGAAACGTAGGTGGATGAAAAGGGGTGGGAAAAATTAGAAAAAGAATACCGAAAGAGTTTAAGTGGAAGTGTCAATTTGCAGAGAGGGTAAGCAGGAAAGTGAGAGCTAAAGGTGGGATAATAATGGTAGTGAAAAAGGGATTGGAAGAAGAGAATGGAACCGAAGCAAAAGAAGAAAGAGGGATTATGGAAAGAACGGTGAAAAGTAGACAGAGAAAATGGAGAATTGTAACAATATACAGTAGAAGTATGAAAGAAACGAAGAGGATCATAGAAGAGCGAGTAAAACAGCAAGATGAGGGAACTGGTGATTGGGGGGGATTTTAACTCAAGAATTAGGTGAAAAGGAATACGGATAGAAGAAGAACAAACAACCATAGAAAGAAGACCAACAAAAGATGCAACAGAAAATGCAGAAGGGAGACTACTGATTAGTTTAGTAGAAGAAAGAGGGTGGGACATACTTAATGGAAACAGCATAGGAGATGAGAAAGGGGAGTACACGTATATTGAACCAAGAGGGGAGACAGTTATTGACTATGTTATGGTAAATGAAGAAGCATGGGATGAAATAGAATTCAAGGTGGGAGAAAGAGTCGAGTGGGATCATATGCCATTGGAAGTGAAGACAAAAGGAAGAGAGGAAGATAGAAGAAGTGTGAAGGATGTTAGAAGAAAAATTGTGAAGAATATCTGGACGGAAGAAGGAATAGAAAATTTTTGAACAAGACTTAGGGAGGCAAGATACGAAGAAGAAGGGATAAACGAAGGAACTGGGTGATTACGTAAAAAAATCAACAGAAAAAAAAGTGATAGAGACAAAAGTGGGGTCTTGGAAAAACCAGTGGTGGGATATAGAATGCAGGGAACGGAAACAAGCAGTAAGAAAGAAACTAAGAAATTGGAAAAGATTTAGTAATTTAGTATGCAAAGAGGAGAAGCAAAAGAAACAGATGGAAGAAGAACTAAAGATGAAGGGCATAAAGACGGAAGAAGAGGTATGGAAATAATTAAGTAGGGAAAGAAAGAAAAATGTAGAAAGAGTGAGTGATAGAATTACTATGGAGGAATGGAGAAAGTACTTCAATGAGCTGCTGGGGGGTGATGAAATCAGACAAGAAAAGAAAAAGAGACAACACAGAGTGGTAGAAATAGAAGAGATAACACGAGAAGAATTAGAACAACAACTGAGTAAACTGAAAAGGAAAAAGGCACCAGGAAGGGACAGTATACAGAATGAATCGTGGATATATGGAACTGAAAGTGAAGCTGCAGGTTGTTAGAGATTATGAATGGAGTGTTGAAGGGAGAGGGCTTCCCACAGGAGTGGAAAGAGGGGATAATATGCCCCATATATAAGAAAGGAAAAAGGGATACAGCCAGTAACTATAGGTGGATCACTCTTCTCAATACGGCATATAAAGTATACGCGATGATTGTTGAAGAGAGACTGATGAAGGAAATGAAGGAGCGGGGTGTGTTACCAGACGAGAAGGTGGGATTTAGGAAAGGTAGAGGTACCAAAGACAATGTATATATCTTGAATCACATAGTAGGGAATGAGATAGAAAAGCATACTTCCTTAGCATACGCGGTCCTCAGCATACGCGGACGATTTGGTGGTGCTAACGAGAGAGGAGAAAGGTATGAAAGAAATGAGTAAAGTTGTCTAAGATGATGATGTTTAGAAAAAGGGGTGGTAGGAGAAGAGTAAATGAGTGGAGATTGGAGAAGGAGAAAATTGAAGAAGTGAAAGAATTTAAGTACCTAGGATATGTGTTTAATGAAAGAAACACAGAAATAGCACATGTGAGAGAGCTAGTCAAAAAAACTAATAGAATAATAGGAGCGGTATGGGGAATAGGAGAGAAAAATTTTGGACACGACTATAGAAGGAGAATAATGATCTTTGGATATATTTGGATTTGTATGGAGCGGAAACATGAAAATAATAAAAATATTTGAAATGGATGCTAGGAGTAGGTAGATAGACACTCTTCGTTTCCTCCATCACTATATACCCCTAGTGATGGAGGAAACGAAGAGAGATGGAATTAGAATAGAAGCAGGAAGGAGAGAAATAACTTTTGAAGGGAGAGTGATAGAGGGAGGAGAGTGCAGAATATTGCAAGAGTGTCTCAAAGAAAATAGGAAAGGGGGTGTGAAAAGAGAGGGAAGCATATCTCAAAAGAAACGGGTATGCAGGCGCGGAGATGGAAAGAATGCGAGAGAAAGGCAGAGTAATGACAGAGGAATTAGTGCAGAGAGATGTGCAAGGGCAAGAAAGGAGAACAAGAATTAGGCAGTCTAGGTACAATGGGAAATATGAATAAATAATAACGGAAAAACTGCCGGAAAAAAGTTCCTAGAAAGAGAGAGTAGAAAAGAAAGAAAATCATAAATATTGGATGGAACATAGGAATAGAGTATGCAGGATGTGTGGAGAAAACAAGGAAACAATAGAGCACTTGTTGAACGAATGTGCAGAAATGAGAGAAAGAGTGTAGAGACGAGATGGAAGAACGAGGAACGAGGATGGAAGAGGGATAGAATGGATGAAGAAAGTTGAGGGGAGAAGAAGAGCAATATATTGGGCGGGAAGCTGTTTTTCGGTTTAGGGATAGGAATTTAGTGATTTATTTAGTTTTATTAGTATATGTTCCTTTTTCTTTCTTTTTTATTTATGTACTATATTAGTTTTATTTATATATGTATTGTTTTATGTAGTAATGTATAAAATTTTGAAATTCATTTATAAACCCTAAAGGTAATAAATAGGGCAACCAAAAATATGCAAATGCATATATTTTCCCATTCTACTTATAAAAGAATGGACTAGCCAGAAATGTGTTTCTGACTAAACTATGAATTTGGAGCCCTATTCGTAAGGGCATATTTTTGCATATTTCACCAAAAAGAGCATAAATTGAATATTGGCTATGATAAGACATATTTCGAAATAACTGCATATTTTTAGTGCATATTATGCTCAATTTGGTTAATATATTTATATTCATTGATCTGCTTTTTGACGGAAATCTCAAGACGCATATTAGACGCATATAAGACTGATGATTCAATAGAAAAATTTGGCTGCAAGTTTCAATCTAGATTCGATTTAACTCTATATCAGATACATGGTAAATACGCTCCATGTATACATGTATACTCCATGTATACGCTCCATGTATACGCTCCATGTATACTCCATGTATGCACTCCATACATGGTAAAAGCAGCTCAGACCACACAAACCAAAAACTTTTCAGCAAGTGACACATCTGACTTGCCTTGCACAAGGGCTTCATGAGTTCAGATTAATTCGAGTCAACAGTCGACATGCTTGATGTGTAGTTGCCTCGTACGCGGCTCCGTTAAATATAGTATTTATTATATCGAGTTAGTACACTAAATATATTTAAAATTGTCAAAACACAGTGCTACTAAAATATTACACACACGCAGTTTCAAAATGGGTTTTACAAGGTCTCAGAAAGAAGAAATTAATGAAATCATTATTAGTGCATTAAAACAATCCGATGTGATGGAGACTTTGTTTGATCTTATCGCTGCCAAACTAAAAACGTCCTTCGAGCGGTTCGAGCAGAAGATATCAAGTCTTGAAAAAGTAATAGATAAACTCAGCGAGGAGAACGAGGAATTAAAACGACAATCCGAACTAAATTTCGATAAGCTGGAACAACGTATTAAAAGAAATAATCTATTAATACATGGAATCCCAGAAAACAAGAATGAGATATTAGAGACTTCTGTAGCTGCGGTAATCAAGGAGATGCTAAACACCGATGTGGATGGTGAATTAATTGAAAATTGTCATCGTTTAGGCGCGCCTAAAATTGGTAAAACAAGGGCAATTCTAATAAAATTTACGTCCTGTAAGTATCCTGTCCTGTATATCTTGTTTTCCGTAATAAAAGAAAACTAAAGGGTTCTAAAATGTCCATTAGAGAGGACTTAACTGAAATGCGCTCGAATGTTTTAAAGGAAGCCGTTGAAAAATTTGATCGCAAAAACGTGTGGACAGATAAGGGTAATATAATTATTTTAGTTAAAAATAAAAAACGTAAAATAACCTGCATTCAAGACCTAAACGCACTAATAGTTAGTAACTACTTGTTTATGCCTCATTTGGTTCTACCGCTTTCTTTATTTGGCGTTCTTTATTGACTTTTGATATTATACTCTCGATTTAATTTGTTTATGTGTATGTATGTGTGTGTGTGTATGTATTTCGTGTACGTGTATATGTATGTATATGTTTTTGAGTATGTATATGTCCATATGTATATAAGATATCAATTCGGAGTCACATAACGGCACGTTGATTTAAAATAAGTTTAAAACAAAAACAAACAAAAAGTTTATATAATTCATTCATTTCAATTAATTAATTCATTTTGATAAATATTTGTTATTATGAAAATTGGACATTTAAATGTGCGATTGTTAATACCCAAAATTAATTGTGTTAGGCAGCTTCTCATAGGTTTCGAATATGACGTCCTTGCAGTGAGTGAAACATGGCTCTCAGAAAACATTAGTAATGAGATTATTAGTATTGCTGGGTATAGAGTTTCTCGATGTGATCGCCCGAACAGAGGTGGTGGTGTGTGTTTCTATTTGCGTAATAATCCCAAATTTAACATTTTAAATAGTGATCCAGCAGTTGAACAACTATGGATATCGATAAATAATATTGCTATAGGCGTCCTATATCGACCCGAGACTATAAATTATAAACTCTTCATAGATCATCTGGAAGAGTCCATTGATAACGCACTTACTTCTTGTGAAAAAGTCATCTGTTTAGGTGACTTCAATATAGATATGATGAAACCGCTCTGCAGGTATGCAGCAAATTGTATCTCAGCCTACACGAGTCACGCTTTCCTCAATTACCACGTTAGATCTAATCATAATTACCGGCAATATTTTAGTACAAGATACTGGTGTAAAAGATATAGATTTCTCGGATCATGATCTAGCCGAAGTTCAAAACGACGTAAACAAATTATCATCCAGATTACTTACATACCGTAATTTTAATCACTTTTCTTTCGATGATCTATCTAATTAACTTAATTCTTCGCCATTAGCCGAAATTTATTACTTAAATAACATTGACGACAAAGTAGCTCTGCTCAATAACTGTGTTCTAGATATATTTAACAAACTAGCTCCGCTTAGAACAATAAAAGTAAATAAACAAACACCCCCATGGCTAACGGATAATATTAAACTTCTAATTAAACTTAGTACTAAAGCAAAGGCTAAATTCAAAAAAACCAAATGCCCAAGTGATTGGAACTATTACAAAAGTCTTCGTAATTATGCAAACGTGGCCATAAAAAATGAAAAGAAAGCTTTCTTTCAATGGAAATTAGATACCACAGATCCTAAAAAAATGTGGAAGGAATTAAGATCCCTGAATCTTATTCCAAATAAGAGTAACAAAGTTAGTCAGATTCCCTCTGACTTGGGGAACGCTAATGACATAAATGACTATTTCACTGGTTCTATACCAAATCCCAATGTAAACTATAGTGACCTTATAGGCTACTACAAACATAACTTTAAATGTAATTTCTCTTCTGGCTTCACCTTCAAACTTGTAGATATAGAGGATGTCAATAAAATTTTGAAAAACATCAAATCCACCTCCAGTGGCTATGATGGTTTGAATATTAGACTCATTAAATTATGCTGCCCCTATATACTGCCCTTCATTACCAATATAATAAATAGATTACGCCATTACCGAAAAAACAAAACCCCACTCAACTTAGTCATCTGAGGCCAATAAGTATTCTGCCAACACTTTCCAAAATCTTAGAAATAATCATGAACAACCAAATAAAACAGCACTTGGCATACTTTAACATCTTACCTAAATTCCAATCAGGTTTTAGAGAAGGTTACAGTTGCACCACTGCGCTGTTGAAAGTCACTGATGACATCCTACTAGAATCCGATGCGGGATTAATAACAGCACTTGTACTTCTTGACTACAGCAAAGCCTTCGACACGCTCAATCGCCAACTTTTACTATCAATACTTCATTACCTTGGTTTCGGTCAGTCAGCCATAGATCTTTTAAGTAATTACTTAGTAGGGCGGTGCCACGCGGTAAAATTAGAGTCTGGTATATCAAACTTCCAGGAGTCAGTGTCTGGTGTCCCCCAGGGGTCGATCTTGGGGCCTATATTGTTCACTATATATACGGCCTCCATCATAGATAAGTTATCGTATTGCAAATATCATATGTACGCGGATGATACTCAACTGTACATGTCTTTTCCAGCCGAAGATTACCGCGATGCATTACTTAAACTAAATTATGACTCAATACACTATACGAAGTGTCCCTTTCTCATGGGCTAATTTTAAATCCGTCTAAGTCAGCATACCTTCTCTTTGGGCCTAAAGGAAAGTGTATTGAATTAGTGACCAGTTTTAAACCTTTAATAAATAATCAGCCCATCGCATTTGTTTCTGAAGCGAAAAACCTAGGCATCACCCTTGATAATACTTTTAGATATAATAAATATGTGAGTCAATGTATCAGTATTGCTTACGGCAATCTAAGGGTCATATATCATAATCGGGAGTTTTTATCTCAAAGAATAAAAATTTCGCTGTGTGAAATGACAGTATTATCACAATTTTCTTATTGTTCTCTGTTACTACATCCATGCCTAGACCAAAGGACAAAAATTCGTATTCAACGGATTCAAAACTCATGCTTACGGGTTATTTTTGGTCTACGCAAATTCGATAAAATAAGCAACTGTCTGATTTAAACTGGTTAAATATGGATAACCGTCGCATAATGCAAAGTTATTCCTTATTTTAAAATATTATCAAATATAAAACACCTGCTTATCTGTTCGAAAAACTTTCATATAGATGTGACATTCATACCCTTAATACAAGAAATCGTGGCCGCTTATCACCACCTGCTCATAAAACAAGTTTATTTGCAAGATCATTTCATTATACAATTGTCAATCTATTTAACAACCTTCCACTCTTCTGCAACGACTTCGATTCGAAATCTAAGTTTAAAAAATATATTTTCGCAGTTTTATATAATAAAAAATGTTCCCTATTACCTGTATCTCCGTGAGATGTTAGCTGCTATACAAAATCGTCCTGCCTTCATGTACTTATGTTACTCCAACTGTACTTTTACTATTTTATTTAGCTATGTCGATAATTGATATTATATTTATTTAATTATATTTATATTTTTATATTTATTAATTATATTATATATCTTTATTAATTTGATGTACCGAGGTGTAATGGAAGAACAGGGTGTGCCTTGGCACACATCTGAATTACATCTCATTTTTTCCTCTGCATCAGAATGTATTTTTCTCTTTCAGTTATATATATATATATATATATATATATATATATATATATATATATATATATTTTTTTTTAAGTTACTTATTACTACGTTATACTGATCGTTCTGTCAAAGAGGCAAAAAAAATAATAAATTATTATTATTATTATTATTTATACTAACGTCGATCGTCTAATAGTCAATGTAAAAAAGTATTTTTGAAATCACCATCAAGGGTAACGATTTTTAATGATTTGGCACCTGGCGTCGCACTTCCTCCGCAACCAGTAACTACTAGATAGGGAACATGGATTGATGCCGCAGTGTACTATGCCACCAACTTCGAAATAATTGTGAAAGTGTTCAATGTACTGGACAAAAAAGATGCCACATCAATCAAAAGAGCTACTAATTTCAAAAGAGCTACTAAATGACGGTGAAATAAAATTTGATTTAATGTTCATTACCTCAAATTATGGATTCCTTAGCCCATCAATAAATTCGCTTGAAACGTATGGGCTTCTGCTTGCTAAATAGATTGAGGTAATAGAACATGCTCAGGATGTAATTAATGGCGTTAACGGTGAAGCAGCTAACTTTGTGAAAAACAGACTTGTTATTTAAAAAAATTATGGTTTTCCATTATGATGGAAATTGCAATAAAATTGTATAGGTCTAGAGGTTTGTTTAGAGCAGTGTTTCCCAAAGTGTGGTACGCGTACCCCAAGGGGTACGCGAATGGTTTGCAAGAGGTATGAATTGGTGTTCCAAAATTTTTCATTATGTGTGTGTGTCAAAGTGGATATAAGAAGAAAGATAACAATATTTAAATTACATGAAAAATAGTCCATCAAACATTACATTTTATAAAGTGTCTGAATCCTATGCATTAACTGTGAATCTGCAAATAATTCATCTTCATTATCTTTAATAATTAATTAATACAATACAAATCAAAACTAACTTGTGATAAATTCTGTTTTTAAATGATTTTGTTACTTTTATCATTTTTAAGTAACCAATAGTTTATTTTACTAACTGCTCACGATAAAATGATTGCAAATTGTTTGTATCGTATATAAAGACAAGCAGAAACTGTCTTAAAGAGAACTCATAAAGAACAACTTTTTCCTAAGATTTCTAATAATTTTTATTCGATTTTGCTGTTTGATTGATGTTTAATTCCTTCGAAACGGATCAATAAAACAGTGGTTTATTCACTAGTGAAATTAAAATTTTATTTAACTAGTGAAATAAAAGTATCCATAGCTACGGATCAAAATAACTCACTTTTTGGCTCCGTAAATATGTTGACTTCGCTGATGTTCTAGTTTGGTTATAAAATTCTGATTGATCATAAAATTTATTATAGGTACTTTTTTTGTATAAATCTATTGATTTCTGCGGAAGTAATCTTTCCGCAATTGCGTTACCATCTAACAATAATTCTTGGATCTCTTTATGGTTACTACAACACTTTCTTGTATCCATTTATGATTAATAAAACACAAATTAATGAAACACAAATTCTAAACAAAATTTTGACATACGAATCAACAATTTTATCGTTGTCATGAGAACAATTCAATAATGGGCGGACGACATGCTTCTGTTAAAGAAAACACAGAAAATGGAAATTTTATTGAACGTTAACTTGTTAGATGAAAAGCAAAATTAAATAAAAGTTTGCATGACACTCACAGGTAATTAACTATATTTTTATCTTTTAAAGCCCAATCTGGAGACTATTTTATTACTTAGGAAAGTCGAGTCGAGACAGTTTTTGTTTTTAATAGTATCTCAGAAATTTTAGAAAGGAAACGAAGTGTTAAAAAATATTTGAAAGGGGTACACGTGGATAGAAAGTTTGGGAAACCCTGGTCTAGAGGTTCTACAACAATAGACAATATAGTATTATTGAAGCAATAGCATTTAAATTCGCAATTTTAATTAATTTATTAAAAATTATTAAAAAAAAAATTTTAATTTAAATTATTTTGAAGTTTAGCTATATTTTTCTTTTGTATTTATGTTTTCGTACCTAGAATTTAACATTTTTTCATATATTTCTTTTCAGATTTAAGAGCATATATCTTTTTAAATGCATATTTTTAATTTTATAAAGCATATTTTCATTTTTACAGAGCAAATTTATGCGCTTAAAGTACTTTTTTAAGAGCATATTTTTAGTTGCCCTAGTAATAAATATACATACTATTATACTACTACAATATACTATACTACTACAATATACTACACTACACGCTACAAATATACTACACGCCAGTATTCGCTGAATTAGTTAAGTCAAGTGATGCAACTTATTTAAATTGGGCTATATAAATTTATCAAATGCTTTTTTTTTAATTAAAGCAAAGCAAATGTAATTACATAATAAGGAGCAAATTAAATGTAAAAGAATGATGTGGATAGATAGTCTTTTATGTAACTAAATGGATCTATTTATAGCAAGTATTATAGTACAGTATTATTCGCAATATACATATTTTTATTGTGCCATTTCACTTTTAAAACCAATAAGATATTTACAATCTATTTTTAATGTATAAAAAACACAAAATACATACTTTAATTGTGCTGATTTTATTAATTTTTCTTGAAGTATAAATATTGCGGTTAATAATGGAAAATTATGTTCTGTAAGTGACCTATTCCACTTTTATAACATGTCAGGATTCCTTTTATGATTAGGATATCAACGTTTGTATGCTTTGACAACACTAGCACAATAGTAATATTTACGCTTGATCGATGTGTACCGGTCCAGTTTTTCGTAATATTATCAATAACCTTAACTTAAATCAAATACATGTTCTTCAATACAAAGTTTTTTCATAATTAAAAGCCGGTATTTGTTTACTTGAAAGGTGTCACTCTAGTAATATTCCGCCACAAGAAAAATAAATAGTAGAAAATTGAAATTGGAACTTCAAATTTGCACACCTGAGTACAACATAAATTACAAATAAGCTCAAATAAAATAATTTAGAGAAAAATAAATTAAAATAATTTACTATTTGAAAAGTGTATTTGCTAAAACTTGCCTATAAGACACTAGTGTTTAATATTCGAGGATTCAATTTGTAAAGCCAATGAAAGCATATTCCGATCTACGAATTTCATATTTTTATATATTTCTATTCTACCGTGCTATTTATTTTCCTGGCTTATCTAACAACAATTAAAACTTGAAGATTTTGCTGCTAATTTTTAACTATCTCGACAGATAAGACTAAACAGACAAGACTAGACAGACAAAACTATAAACGTCATAAACTATCTAGACATACAAGACCAGACAGACTTTTAATTAAAAAGTGGTTTCTGGGAAGCTCTCACTAAACCCTCTATTCCCCTTTGGCTTTTAGTATGCGCCACCCCAGTATCGCATATTTTGCATTCATTAGGGGTTTTGCATTCATTAAGCATTTTCCAGACGCTGCTTCAATACCTACTCATTGAACATACTATCCTACCTTCTCAATGAACATACTATCCTACCTACTCCATAGAAAATACTATATAGGAGTAAAACTAGAGGAGCTATTAGAGAAGCCTACTAAAGTTAAAAAAGCTTACTAACTAATTTTATTTGCCTTACAATTGTTCACAATATGTGTCCTTTTGTTATACCTTGAGACTTATATAATGAAATAAATAGATTAATTTGACTAGACCAGTGGTTCTCAAACTGGGTGCCGCGGCACCCTGGGGTTAGCAATAATCAAGAAAAGTAAAAAAAAATTAAAAGAAAATTACATGAGGAGGTAAACGAATTTGAGTTCCTACTTTTAATGCAGAATTATGGACAATTGGCTAAAATCGGAGTCTTCAAAAAGGATAAGGTGATGAACCTGTACTGATTCAATTACAACCAGCATCGTCGGAGGAAACGAAATATCCAAGCAGACACCTGCGAATCTAAATCATTCAAGTTCGTCTGCCTCAGTTCGCGAAAACGCAACTCACGATCAAAAGATAATCCGATGAACAATAAGGAAACAAGATCCTAGCTACCTCACATTGTTTTGCTGCGGATCACAATGGGCAGACCATATCACAAGAATGGATGAGGAAGGACTGCCGAAACGGGCCCTCCAAGGAAAAATGGTAGTGAAGAGACCGAGGGGCAGACCACGGAAACAATGGGACGCGGTAGAAGAAGATGCCAGAGGGTTTCAAAGGATTAGAGGCTGGAAGACGGTAGCAATGGGCAGAAGCGCCTGGAGGAATAAATTGAAGGAGGCCAAACCTTGGGCTGTAGAGCTATAGAAAGAGAAGGATTTGAACCAAAAGATGCACTAGTAGTTACATTGACAGAAGAGCATTTTATTCAAAACTTCATTGATGTCGATTGGCTGCTTAAATTGGGATACCTTTACGACATCTTTGAAAAACTAAATGAAACCACCACTTCTCTCCATGTTGCATTCTCAATATACGCTTACATTAAAAACATTAAACGCTTACATTGGCATAAATTCGCGAACGGAATGTCAACATCAAAACGAAAATTTGTAAATTTTGGAAAATTAATAGTTTCTGGATTTTTTCGTATTTTCGGGCACATCGTCGAACAGAAGCCTAAACCGCCCCGACAACTCGCCACACATACACGATCATCAACTAATCAGATCTTAGTGGAGCAGCCTACACCGAAACTAATGGAACAGCCTAGACATAAGCTATTGGAAGAGTTTAGGCAAAGATTAGTGGAAGAGTCTAGACAAAAACTAGTTAATTAAAAACTAGTGGAACAGCCTAGGCAAATACTAGTGGAAGAGTTTATTTGCCTAGTCGAACAGCTTAGACAGAAAGTACTGGAACAGCCTAGACGAAAACTAGTGGAAGAGTCTTGACAACTATTAGTGTAGCAGCTCAGACATAAACTAGTAGCCTAGACAAAAACTATTGGAACAGCCTAGACAAATACTAGTGGACCAGTCTAGGCAAATATTAGTGAATCAGCCCAGACAAAAACTAGTGGTAGAGTCTAGTACAGTGGAGAATGCTTTTAACACGGCTTCGTGGAGCAAAATAGTGGAAGCCCTTAAGAAGAAAGAGATCTCACCAGAAAATGTTGCCATAACTATGAGCTATCTAAGCGACAGGTGGTTAATAGTCGAAGACGATAGAGCAGTCAAGGTGACCTGTGGGGTCCCGCAGGGCTCGGTTTTGGGGCCCGCCTTTTGAAACGCACTCTATGACGCGGTCCTGGAACTGGAGTTGCCTGTCGGCGCCCGGACAGTGGCCTTTGCTAACGACTTGGCTCTTCTGACAATGAGTCACAAGGAGAATGACTTAATAAGTCTAACTAACCAGTCTCTAGCTAAGATAAGGCAATGGATGTTTGACATGAAACTAACCATAGCAATGCACAAGACGGAATCTGTGCTCCTGGTAGGTGGCAGGAGGCCGGAATCAGTGCAGTTTCAGCTGGGTGGGTCAATAATAAGAAGAGTATTTAAAACTTTGGGGTAGTTATGGACCAGCGGGTGAGCTTCACGCCTCACATTCGTAATGTGTCGGCCAAAGCGGAAAGGAAGGCCGCGATGCTGGGGAGACTCATGCCGAACGTTGGGGGGGCTCTCAGCCTGACCAGGCGTTTGTTGTCCTCGGTGGTCACTTCAATCATGCTATACGGAGCGTAGATCTGGGGAACTGGCCTGCAACTGGGAATAAACAGAACGGTTATGATAAGAGCACAGAGGAAGGCCTTGATTAGGGTGGTCTCTGCATACCGGACAGTCTCGGCAGAGGCTGTATAAGTGGTGGCTGGATCCCCACCAATAACACTCCTTGTAGACGAAAGGATTGCCATCAGAGAATGCAAAGGCCTATCCAAGAAAGAAAGGCGGTAGCGCACGATGGCGAGTTGGCAAAATGCCTTGCAAGCGGCAAAAAACGGCGCATGGACGCGAGAATTGATTCCGGATGTGCAAATCTGGGCAGAACGTAATCACGGAAACGTCGATTACCATGTGACCCAGGCGCTAACGGGACATGGGTGCTTTAATGCCTTTCTACACAGACTAGGCAAAAGGCGAAGCGATCAATGCTGGTACTGCGGCGAAAGAGATGACGCGTGTCATACGATATTCTTTTGCGAAAGATGGGACAAGCTAATATTAGGGATGGCAAGGAAAACTGGTGTATGGCCGGACAAGGAGAATATGACCGAAACCATGCTAGAAAGTAAAGATAATTGGAACGCAACCGCGGAGATGCTAAGAAGCATAATGAAGGCCAAGGAAGTAGATGAGAGGAGACTGGAAGCAGGCCAACAAATTAAAAAGTAACCAAAGAGCGTGATCCCAAAGTTGCCGAGTGATAATACCTCGAGAGGGTGTAAACCACGGCAGCGCTAGGGACAAGATAAGAAAAAGGGGGGAGGTGGTTTTAGTGGGTATACTATCTCTGGAAGAGAAGGAGTCCCACACTACCCAGCTAGAGTGGTACCTAAGTGGTAGAGTCTAGGCAGAAACTAGTAATAGATTCTAGGCAAATACTAGTGGAAGAATCTAGGCAAATACTAGTGGAAGAAACTAGGCAAATACTGGAGGAACAGCCTAAATTGCACATGCAAGGCCTAACTGAGGACTACAAATTGGCTGGGCAATCGATTAGAGGGGTAAGGCTGGACAAGCTAGGATAATGTTAATGGGAGCGTTTAAATCGTTCAGGGCGTTGGGAAATGAGCTTAAACTAGCTAGGCAAACCCTCGCCGGTAAATTTGAAGGTATTAGACTGTTTTTGGAGGATAAGCCTAAACCTAGGCAAACTCTAACGGATAAATTTGAAGGGATTAGACTGTTTTAGGAGGATAATCCTGAATCTAGGCAAACCCCAACGGATAAATTTGAAGGTATTACGAGGTTTTTAGAGTATAAACTTAAAACTGGGCTGAAATTTCATGAGATTAGATTGTCTTTGTGTGACAAACCTGAACCTAGGCAAACAGGAACGGATGAATTTGAAGAGAATTTCTGTTTTTTTGGACGATAAGCCCAAACCTAGACAAACGGAGGAGAGTCAAGATTTGCATTTGATGGACTTCGTGGTGACAGGCATCGTAGAGCAGGAGAAGTCCATCTACGAGTTTGGAAGGTTGTTATCTAGATACAGACGGATGATACGCGGGCAATGCAAGTGCGGGGAGTTTCTGTTCGACAGGGAAATCACAGAGAATGGGCGAACTTGCCAACAAATTGTAGAAATAAACAGGTAATGGAGCAAACTCTCTGTATCAAGTGATTTAAGGGTGAAATTAACCAAACTTCCGATAAACTTAAAGGAAATAATAAAAAAAATCTTCCAAACAATTTCATTCAAACCGTTTTTATGGTAGCTGTGCCGCGAAATTTTTGTCGCCGCGGCCAAAAAAGTTTGAGAACCTCTGGACTAGACGGACAAAACTAAACGAACAGGACTAGATGGACTAGACTAAACATACAAGACTAGACTAGTCGAACAAGACTAGACAGACAAGACTAGATGGACAAGACTAGACAGACAGGACTAGATAGACAAAACTAGAGAGAGACATATCAGGATATAATTTTCAAAGACTTCTCTTGTAAGTTTCCTGTCTTAAAAAGGGAAAATAAAAGAAAAAGTTTTTATATTAACAAATAATTTCCTAAAGCTTCTCATGTTTAAACTTTTCTTCGAAATTAAACTACAAAATCATATATTGAGTAATAAAAAAAAATATTGTAAAACTTTATATTTGGTTAAACTACCGCCGCAATTTGATAATCTCTAGTGGTACAAATATAAGTCAGCAAAGAGTAACGTTCCAATAAATGCTGAAAACGTTAAAATCAAATACGCGTAAATTCCACAAAACATTAAAAAACTAAGCGTAATCAAATAATAACATTGCGAAATTGAAGTGTTTTTTCAATCATCAATAGGCATCTTTTTATCAATATTGATGATATATTTAAAAAAATTGTTTTTCTAAATCAGAGTTGCATTTTATCGAGACATAGATCAAAACAAAAATTTTTTTTTTTGCTGATAGTGTTCCAATAAATTTTAGTTTGTTTATTAATGATTTAAAATTAAAAAGTCGAAAATTGCAAATATCTTGAGTTATTTTTTGACTGTCATATGAAATAAACATGTACTTGAACTTGTGAAAAAAAAACCAATATTTTACTTTTTTGTTCTACAAATTAAGTAACTGGCTTCCACCTTCTATTCTGAAAACAATATATCATAGTCTCTTTGAAGGCATAATAAACTATGGAATTATTGTTTGGGGTGGGGTATATAACAATTCAGTTAAATCTTTAGCTTCTATGCAAAATAAATTAATAAGTAAATTGCATATACCCAATGATTCAATGATACCTTTAAAAATTAAAGATTCCTTCATCGTTAGTGCTTTATCTTACTACTATTTTGTTTGTAAGCAGGCAGCTTATTTTCCCCAAAATGAACAAAACGATTAGCACCAAAAATTCTTATAATGTGGCAATAAAATATTTTAATCTACTTCCTAACCATTTGAAAATTCTTTTTTGTGCAAGGAAGGTATTAAAAAAGAAAATTAGTAAGTAGATTACAACTATTGTATGATTATTTTTTGTTTGTAACTGTTCTATGTTTTTTAATTTGTTTCTGTGTATTTTTAATTTTATATAATATTTATATATTTGTGTTATGAACATGTAAAAAATGTTTAAGAATTTTATATTTTCTATTTGTTTTTTGTAATTCCAAATTTTATATTTGTAATTTCATCTGTATATTTTGATTTTTTCTTTTTATAACCAGTCCTATGAACAGATGGTACTCCCATCTCTATAGGTTTACTTCTGGTAAATAAATAAAAATAAAATAAATAAATTACAAAAACTAGCTCACACATGATGGAAATGTTTTTGTTTCTTTTTTCTTTGGCGTTACAACCCTGTGTGAGTTTTAGCCTGCTCGCCGATCTTTTTCCATTACGCTCTATCATTTGTCGTTTCTTTCCAATTTCTCATTCCGAGTGTTTTGAGATCTTCCTTCACTCCATCTATACATCTTTTTCTAGGTATTCCATGTGCCTATCCTTAATTCCAATCTCTTATCCTTATTCATTTGAATTTTTCAGCATCTGGTAGTCAGTCCGGTTTCTACCATTGACTTTTTCTGAACTTTAAGTTTTTTTCACGAGGATGGATAGTTGGTCCATCGCCAAACCCCCTTTCGGAGGACCATTTCTTCCGCTCTCGTTTGCCCTGACCTAGCCTTCATGTTGGAAATGTACTTCATACAATGTAAACATACAAATGTATTTATACTATTTTTGTTTCTATTAAAATAATTCCTAAAACTATATTGTGTGATTTACCTTTAAAAAGTTTTCGAGATTTTTCAAAAAAATTAGATTATAGACTTTTTTAAAAATGCAGTAACCAGAAACCAGATTTACACTATGTCTAATGTTTAACCTATTTACAAAATTTGGCGCAACATTAAAATATAGTTACTTGAATATAAAATTGGTAATTTATTAATGGTTTAATATTATTATTAAATAAATTTAAAAATTTAAAAATTAAAATTATAGAAATTGAATAACTTATTATTATTATTAAAAAAGCATAACGAATAACTGTTGTAGGCCATTCATTTTTGTCCACTTTTTAAAAGTTTTCCCTTCGGATTTTTCTTTATACCTTGGGTAGTACTGGGTACCTCAATCAAAATTACACGACGGTGCACACTTCTTCAATGAGATAAAACAACAAAACCAGAAAGAACGAATACTACTATTGTTTGTATCGAAACATACAGATTGTTTGTGTTTTTCTCCATTTATTTGTTTGTATTTTATTACCATTGTTGCCATTTGGTGTATAAATGGCAACAATGGTAATAAAATAAATACAAATAAATGGAGAAAAACGCAAAAAATCTAAATGATACAAACATATCAGATGACAATTGTGAATTGACACGGCAGCCGTTGAAAACTAAGGCTAACTACACACGTACCGTGTGGATGTGACCGGAACCGGTCCGGCACCGGGTTGGACATCTTACACAAATGCCGGAGGGTTTGTCCGGAACCGTCCCGGTGGCCCAAGAGGTCGAGCTACAAGCAGTGTGTTTAATTGACTTTAGTACAAAATGGATCGCGAAAGAGTTATTTGTATGTGGATACTTTATCGGCGGTTACTTCTCAAGAAAAAAAGCAAAGAAAACATTGGGTGCACCCAATGGTTTTAGCAAGACTTCTTGTTGGGGCATTTTTTACATTGTTTAAGGAATTACAAGAACATGACAATAAATCCTTCAAATATTTTCCAATGTCCATCCCTTCTTTCTATGAATTACATTACAAATTAAAGGGCGTTCTTCAGCGTCAAGTAATTAATAACAAAAGAAATAATATACAATTTTAAATAGAACTGCACTCGACAAGTAAAGACGGTAGACTGCCGGACCGGCATGTGTGCAAGCTTCAATACAGTTCCATAGCCCACAATAGCCGAGCCGGTACCCGGCAATCGGACGGCCAGTGGGGGCCGGCCGGTGACAACCCGACAAAATGAGTCGGCCCGGCGCCGGATGGACTCATGGACCGGCACGTCTGAACTCCTCCATGCTAGACTATACAACACCACCCCCTCCACCCGGTGCCGGGCCGGCGCCGGACACATCCACACGGTACGTGTGTAGCGAGCCTGACAGCTCAACATAATTTTTTTACCTTAAAATTTTAAATTGACTATTAAATTAAATATAAAACATTATTGTATAATATAGTACTTATTAGTCGTAGTATAATTTAACGTTCTATTATATTTAGAAATTATTCCTAGCATTATATTCATTTAATTACATATCTCCAGTGGCGGATCACCGCACAGGCGCAAGAAGCGCGCGCTTGGGGCCTCAGAATCTAAGGGGCCTCAAAAATAAAGCATACTTTTAATTTTTTCGCGTTCTGTAATTCTGTTTTCTCAATACATGTGTAGTTGTAAGTTCTACAACATAATTTAAATTTGATTGCGCACTGGTCAGTAAAATTTGCGCGAGTCAGTTTTACACAATACTACCCTTCACAGTCTCAGTTATGAAGTCGAACTGTATGCAACCGGCTTACCAGTCTATTCAATATTAGCGCTTATTTATTTTTTGTGTTATATGATATATTGTACTCAAACCGGCGAGAAAATGCATCTGAACTGCGCCGAGTTATGAGAGGCGAGGGACGCACCGAACTAGGCGCGCCAAATTCAGTCCTTTCAAATCCCTTATTGACTGCATTTCTACTTACACTTTTACTTTTTACTTACCGAATAGTTTATTTTCAAACAGAAACACTTGTACTATTACATTTGTTTAACATTTCTTCTACATGACATTCTATTTATTACATTCCATTATACAAAATCAATACAAGTTACGTTGCGCCAGTTACGTTTTTCAAACACGTGCAGACAACTAAATACCGCGCTCTCGGAATAAAGTGTGGATATGCGCAGAAGAATGCTAAACTCGTCGAGACGAGATACATTCTCTCCTCGGCGCCGCTTTGAGTTTATAGTGGGTTAGTTAATTGTTGTTTTACTATTTACATAAATTGATAATTAATTTCCAATAGCCTGCATTTATCAAGTAAGTAGATTTTTTGTAGTATATATATATATATATATATATATATATATATATATATATATATATATATATATATATATATTATCTATGATATTGTTAATGGTATATTATTATATATAATATTAATATGTGTTTATTGATAATATTAATATGAATTTATTCTAGCCATGAAGAGAAGGTTTCAGAGTAGAGCTGAGAAACGTAAAAAGAAAAAGGAAAAACTTCTGCACTACAGCAAAGGGATTCACTGGCTAAATTCATAATTATAAATGAATCAGAAGGGGAACCCAAAAATGACAAGGAAATAAAAATAGAAACTGAAAGATTAACTACTTGTGCAATAGATGTTAAAACTGAAGAACGAAGTAACAATGAAAAACAATCAGAAAGAAAAGAAGTGCGAATGGAAAAAGAAAATGAAATAGAAAAGCAACCTGAAGGATCAACAATTTGTACTATCGATGTCAACAATGATGAAAAAGGTAACAACAATACAAATTTGACAAAGTTTCAGCAGACTGTGGAAAAAATGAAAATTATTGTGTTTTTCCCAATGATATCGCTTTGTGGCCATTGCATATATCTGATAAAATGGTACAATACTATTTAATAAATAAACCGTGCAATACTGGAGATATTACTACTCTTAAAGTAGAGTATACAGATAGGAATCGATCGTACTTCAGAAATATTTCCGAATCAAATTTTTATTGTTTAAAAGCAAATGGCACCAAACAAATTCGTCAATGGTTAGTTTTTTCAGGAACAAGTAAATGTGTCTATTGTTATGTTTGCAGACTATTTTCCCAATCACAAACAAAATTTTCAATGGGATTTAACGACTGGAGAAATTTAGCCCGGAGCTTAAAGGAACACGAATCTTCCCAGAATCATTTTAAATCAATGCTAACACTCCAAAAACGATTATCAATTGCTCAACGTATCGATATGCACTTGGAACAGCAAATTGATTCAGAACAAAAGTATTGGCGAGCCGTTTTAGAACGAATTGTTGCCACTGTGAAATTGTTGGCGAGTTTAGGAATCGCTTTTCGTGGCCACAGAGAAGATTCAGATTCAAATTGAAGGGGAAATTTCTTATGTTGTATTCAGTATCTTGCGGTATTCGATAGTTTTTTGAAAATTCATTTGGAAAAATACAGTAATCCAGGTAGAGGCCGGGTTAATTATTTATCGCACAACGTATGTGATGAATTTATAAGTATAATGGGCAGTGAAGTCAAAAAATATTTAATTTCTGAAGTTCAAGATGCAATTTATTATTCTATTATTGTAGATTCCACTCCCGATATAACTCATATAGAGACTCAGAGAGATCAATTTACTTTCATCTTAAGATTTGTTGATAATACTGGAAATATAAAAGAAAGATTTTTTGGTTTCCTTAAAATCGAAAATCATGATTCCGAATATTTAGAACGGATTGTATTAGAATTTTTGAAAGATTTATCATAAAAAACTGTAGGGGCCAAACGTACGATAATGCAGCTAATATGGCTGGTAAATACAGTGGATTGCAAGCAAGAATAAAACACCATATTGATACAGCAACGTTTGTACCATGCGCTAGCCATACTTTAAATTTAATAGGAAATTGTGCTGCGGAATCCTGTTCGGGCGCATTGCATTATTTTGATTTTGTACAAAATCTGTACGTATATTTCTCATCGTCCACTCGGCGGTGGAATATACTCATGAACAGTATGCCACATAATAAATTCCAACATATTAAAAGAATAATAGATACTAGATGGGCATCAAGAGCAGACGCAATATCAGCACTGAAATCTAATTATCAAAATATAAAAGAAGCCCTGATTCAAATTAGTATGTCCGATAATGAAAACCCGATGAGCAAATTAGAGGCAAAGAAGTTATCAGAATATTTTGATGAATACGAAACAGCCTTATTAACAGTTTTATGGGATAAGTTACTACAACGAATAAATAGTACCAGTAAATCATTACAAGATATACAGTACAATTTATTGTTGGGCACAAATCTTATGGAATCTCTTTCCAAATTTATCAAGGAAGTCAGAAATAAATTCGATGAAATTGAGAACGGTGCGAATTTATTAACAGAGAATCAAAACTACAAAGAGACCAGAATTAAAAGAAGAAAATTGCAATTTGGCGAAACAACTAACAATGACACACATTTTACTTCAAAACAAAATTTCGTAGTAAACGTGCATAATGTTATTTGTGACGTACTCATTTCAGAAATATCTAGAAGAAGCGTCATTTACAGTGAGGTACTAAAAGATTTTCAATTCTTTTTCAATTTTAAAATGACCGATATGGAGTATAATGAATGTGTAGCAAGAACATCTGCAAAATATAAGGAAGATTTGACATTCGCTATTTCAAAGATGAAATTCTTCATTTCATTTCATTCATAAAGGGAGAAAACGTCACTAATCCTGTTGACATGTGTAAATTATTAATTGGGGGGTTACAATCAATATTCCCGAATGTAGAAACAATTTTAAATTTTTTTCTGACAATACCTATTTGCAACGCCAATGGTGAACGTTCATTTTCGGTTTTGAAACGTGTCAAAAATTATTTACGAAACTCACTAACACAGACACATTTAACTAATTTATCAATAATGTTTATAGAAAACGATGTAGTTCAGGCTTTAGAATATGACTATATTATTGATAAATTCGCTAAACTTAAAGTGAGAAAAGTTCACACTTTAATTTAATTTTGTATTATAAATTTTATATTGTAATAAAAAAAGCTCTTTTTTGAACATATGTACTTTCATTAAAACGTCACTATTTTACAATCAGTAATGTAGGGGGGCCTCAAAATGTGATTGCGCTTGGGGCTTTCAAAATGCTTGATCCGCCACTGCATATCTCCAAATTCTACGCCAGTGACTGCAAATGTATGTGAAAAGAGAGAGATGTAGAAGTATATATCGTCGGTATGAACTTCTTATACCTGAACCTCCTAGATTCAAGCCAAACAGAGAACGGTCAAATAAGCGCTATCTTCTCTATACTGCAGAGTTTAGCAAATGCCGGGTTCGCGACCCGGTGCCGGGGCACGGAAAAAAAATAACGGGTCGCTAAGAAACTTTGCTTTAGTTTATTTATTTTTACGAAAATGTAAAATAAATCTAAATAAAATTAAATCGACATTATTGAATAAATTAATTGTGTGCAAAAATACATTATACTTTTATATTTTCTGGGAATATATCACAAGCTATTCTTGGAAGAAACTATTAAATAGTATATTAAAGGACGAGTTCAGTAAGCGCGATTATACATAAAAGGGCGCAAAATAGAAAAAATACTATAAAAAACTCGTTCGTAAGGCGTTTTCAAGCACTCGTCCATTAGAAAACTCTTCGCTGCGCTCGTCGTTTTCCAAACTTAAGGCGTTTAACCAACGAGTTATTTATAGTATTTTTTCTATTTTGCGCCCTTTTATACCATCTCTGAATAAAAAAATCGTATATACATATTGAGAAAATTGTATCGCACTCGGCGAGCCATAACCGCACGCATATGAGTGCTGTTATAAGTCCATTACAGACGCAAAATTGAAAAAACATATAACGTTCCACAATGCCTCGACTTGTTTAATTGTAAAAAACTAGTACTTATTCATTATTATTTGTAAGTTTTCGGCTACCAATTAGTTATCATTAAAACATGTAAACCGCATTTCTGAGATCATTTTCGCTTTTTCTTGTTTTAAAATGTTCAACACACCATTTTGAAATATATTTGAATTGTTATCACATGAATGCGCAAACTACTTCGCACTACATATATACCGTTTCTATCTATCTCTCTCATTTGATGAACAATATCTACGGGTCACGAAGGCAAAATATTAAAATAACCGGGTCACGAAGAAAAGAGTTCTGGAAACGTTGCTCTACTGCATTTTTAATCACACATGTGGTCACATCAGTGACCACACGTCCCGATTTTGCCGGGACAGTCCCGCTTTTTGGAGGGCAGTCCCGCGTCCCACCGATTTTGAGAAATGTTCCGCTTTTTAGAAAATATATGCATTTGTTATTTTAAATGTACTGTAAAATATAATATAAGAAGTTTACACATATTCCCATAAAAATCTCCTTTTTTAATGTCACCAAATGAAATTTTGTAATATCCTCGAATTGAACTGTCCATTCTTCAAGATATTCCAAGCAGTTATTATAAAAATTTATGACTTCTTTCAGAAAATCCGGTCGTTTAAAGGGACCTTGTTCTGAAATTTTCAGATATTTTCTGACATTTTCTGACAGATTTTATGGGAATATTTGGAAAACTCTTTTGAATATATTAGTAACCATTTTCCGAAAAAAAAAAAATGTTTGCGAAAATGATTTTTTTTGATGAGGTGTTATTGGTAAAAAGATACGTTATTGATGGAAAAATTAAATGTTGGTTAGACACACGTGTGTCATACATTATTTTATCTAAGCATCTTAAAATACTGTTGAATCTCCAAAAAAATAATTGCTTCTTACCGATAATATTGTAAAAATTGTAATTTTGACAGACAACATACTATGGTCATTGTCGAAGTCATCTAGGTTAACCTAAATTTAATCTAGATTAGGTTAGGGTTAGGTGAAGTTAGATTAGAGTCAGATAAATCCAGACTGAGCGGCCGAGATTTCATGATTCAAAATAAGAAAAATTAATTCAATTTTAATATTCATCAGAAAATTTATTTTCACAACGTCTATGTTTTTTGTTTAGTGACGCAAGTTGTTGTCATAGTAACAACAAACAGTTTCCTATGTGAATCTTCAATAATAAAAGTAGAATAAATTAATAAATCACTACGTTTCAATTCACTCTTGATTTGTAACATAAATTAATATAATTATGTAGGCACTCATTAATTTATTATTATTATGTTATGTTAATATTAATGTCATCCCAGACTGCAACAGAGATTCGGGTTTTCCTCAAACTAATCTTTTCGGTCTTTCCTCAAAGATTATTCCTATAATCTGGCCCAGACCGTTTTATGAGCGGGATGGAGCGGACCCAGGTGTTCGGTTTTCCCCAGATAACAACGCTGTTCTTTTTCCCTTGAATAACGAGGCCGGTTTTTCCTTGGTGTTACTTGGCGCCAGGACCAAGTAGTGGAGGGAAAAACGGATAACCAATCGGGACAACGAAAAGCCTCCCTCACCAAGTTCCCGGGAGGTAAGATGCGTTTTACCGAGGGCTCGACGAGGGAGAACGTCTCCGACAACTGAAAAGTACACATCTGACAACAAGCGCCGAACAGTCGACAGTATATGTAGTAGAGTAATAAACAAGTTACACGTCTCCGAGTCTGTCGTTTTATTTATCCGCAGCTACCCCGTCACCAAAATTATAAGTATAAATTAACAACAGAAATCTATGTACTAATGAAACTCCATTTGATTTACATTGGACTTTTACGCACGATTTGGATTCTTTTACACACGATTGTAATAATGGCATCCATTCACCTACAATAATGTATTTATTAATCTGTTCATTTTGGTGTGTGAGTGGATAAAATATATTTTTTTGAATTGGTCTTCAAATAACTAAATTCTCATTCTCATTATAATTCTCATTTCATCCCATTTGTTAAGTATTAATTAAAAACCTGCTTTGGCTACCTGCTACGGCATTGTTTTACCTGCAACTCTCCCTATAAATACTCTCTCCCTATAAATCTCCCTACTCCCTACCCAATAATTTTTCAAACATTACGCATTCCCCTTTCATCCTCTCTAGCTCCCCTTTCGACCACCCCACTCGTTCATACATTTTTTTCATCAATTTCCCTATTTTGTTGAAAACTTCTAACTCTTGAAAACTTCTAAACTGAATGTCAGTAGAAAAGAGTTCAACCCAAAGACCACTATGTGCAGAGACAGACAAGGAAACATTATCTGTGAAACAGATGAGATAGCAGATGAGACCGGTTTAGACCGGTGGGCGGATAATTTCGAAGAACGTCTCAACACAAACAACAGGGAAATCAAGTCAATCATCAAATCAAGATGACAGAGAACGAAATACCAACCATCATAGATATAAAGAAAGCCATTCAAAGGTTGATGAACAACAAAGCACCAGGCAATGATGGGATAGCAGCGGAGCTGATCAAGGAAGGAGGTAAAGAGCTAGCCACACGCATTCCAGAACTTATAGCGGAGATTTGGCAACAAGAAATTATACCAGATGAATGGAACATGGGCATAATCATTCCTATACATAAAGGTGACCAACTAGACTGCAACAATTACAGAGGCATAACTCTTCTCACTACTGCCTACAAAGTACTAGCCAATATCATATTTGGCCGCATCCGTCCTTATGCAGAGAAGGAGATCGGAAACTACCAGTGCGACTGTCAAAATAGGTCCACAATAGACCAGATATTTACACTACGGCAGATCCTAGAAAAGACTCGGGAATATAACGTTGACACGCACCATCTATTTGTTGACTTCAGAAGCGCGTATGACACTGTCAATCGAAAAGCACTATTCGAAGCAATGATTGAACTAGGCATACCACAACATCTGGTACTTCTTACGAAGGTAACTCTTTCAAGAGTGGAAAGCAGAGTTAGGATCCAAAATAGTGTATCAAGATCTTTTACTACACACACAGGATTACGACAAGGAGACGCCCAATCGTGCTTCTTATGTAACATCGCCCTTGAAAAAGTAATCAGGGAATATGGAGTAAACAAAATAGGCACGATAATCAACAAGTCAGAAAGCTACTAGCATACGCGGACGATATAGAATATAATAATTAACTCGAAAAATAAGATGATCCAAGCATTCACCGCCATTGAAGCAGCAGGAAAAAGAATGGGTCTACATTGTCAATATGGGTCAAATAAACACATATAAGACAAAATACATGTTTGCTTCTACGCAGGATGTACAAGTACAAAACTTAACTATCGGGACACGTAACATCGAAGGCGTATCGGAATTCATATACCTGGGCTCCCAAATTGCGAACACAGCTGCAACAAAGGGTTAAAAAGAAGATTATACCTTGCAAATAGAGCATATTATGGACTAATGCGACACCTAAAATCCGAGACTATATCCAGAAGAACCAAATCTCAAATCTACAGGAGCCTAATAAGACCTGTTCTGATATACGCAGCCGAAGCCTGGACCCTAAACAAGGAGGAAGAAAGAATCTTGGGATGTTTCGAAAGAAAGATTCTTAGACACATATATAAAGGCGTACAGGAAAACGGAGACGGCGATACAACCATGAGCTGTACTACCTTTACGAACACGCGAATGTAGTTCGTACTATAAAAATTGCTACATTAAGATGGATAGGACATATCGAGCGAATGAAGGAGTCAGAGCCTGCAAAACTTATTACACGACAAAGACCAGTATGGAAAAGGACGCGGGGTAGGCCGAAAACAAGAAATCTGGACCAAGTGCAGGAGAATCTATTAGCAATGAAGGTGACCGGATGGAAAGCTAAGGCCCGGAATAGATTTGAATGGAAAAAAATTCTAGAGGAGGCCAAGACCCATAATGGGTTGTGGAGCCAAATCTGATGATGATAACCTAAAAATACTCCGAAAACACGCCTTCCACAATACCATTTTTGTAACGAAACTCTCTTCAAATTTATCCTACCATGCATTCCAAAACCTGTTAGCAGCCACCCATGCTTTCTTACATATGAACTTAATGTGCTCATTATTGGAGCCATTACTACAAAACATAAATCCTTAGTATTTAAAGCTGATAACCAGTTCTATAAGCTTTTTACGCCACGTCAAGCTTTCATCTTTCTTTCCAACTAATTTTTCTAAAAACCATCCACTTCTTCTCTACATTCACACTTTACCTTCTTTTCTAAAAATATCTTTTAGTTCCTCCAATCATCTCTTTCATTTACCCTTTATTTCTTGCTATGTCATCACTATGTCATCCGCGTATGCTATTGACCGCACTTTGCTCCTACATATTACCACTCCTGCTGTCTACCGATTTAAAAAAAAACTTTTCAGTCAGAGATGAAAACATTCAATAGGACAGGGCTAAATGGACACCCTTGCTTTAACCCTTTCCTAATCCAGAATCTTTCGGACCTTTTCTCACCCATTCTTACTCTGCAGCTTGTAATGCCGTATAGTTCTGTAACCGCCTTCACTAGCCACCCGCTAATCCCTTTTGCTCTCATCAGTACACATAGCATCTTTCGGCTTGCTGTGTCATATGCCGCTTTAAGATCTATGGATAATGTTGTATTTTGTGTCCTGTGTAGGTGTTTTTGATGGTTGGCAGCACAGAGCGGTCGGCTTAAGGGTGTCGAGTTTGCATGCGCGTAGCGGCAAGTCGAGTAACAGTTTTTCTTTTGTATACACGATAAGTTTTTTTAAGGTTAAGTTTTATTTTCAATAAAGTTTTTGTTAAATTATTCTAATTGTATTCTACATACTCCGAGATATTAAACACTAAAAACACAACAGGTTATAGTCCCAGAGTGTTTCCAAGGAGGAAGAGTAAATTTGAAAAGTATTTTCGAACTAAAGGAAAATAACTTAGACCTAAAGTTTTGACTAGATTAGACTCAACCAAAATGGATCTAATGAAAATTCAAATAACCCATCTGGAAGGAAGGGCAAATTGGCTGAATTGGAAAGATAGAGTATGTATAATACTCGGAGGTATCCCTAAGGCATTAGACATTTTGGAGGAGAAATTAGTTAAGCCCACCTTACAAGAAGGAGCCACTGCCGCCCAGATAAATATGTATGAAATTGAATTAAGTGAATTTACCAAGGCAGATTGCAAAGCAATGATAATTATAACAAGTAATATGACTGAGGAAACATATGAAAAAGTACAAAGTCTCACCAGTGCCAGTGAAATGTGGCTTGAACTACACAGGTTGTTTGATTGCATTAATGAGGATAAGGCCTATGATTTTTGCATGAAACTGTTTAATTATAAAATGAGTGTAGGAGATGATGTGATGTCTCATGTGACCAAATTGAAAAATATCTGGAAACAATTAAAGACAGAACTAGAGAAGAAAGAAAACTCCGATCTATTGTTTATGCGCCAAGTAATTGGTACTCTTCCAGAAGAATATTTTTCATTTTCATCTAGTTGGAGAATGCCAAACAAAAAGGAGAGAACCATAGAAAACCTGACTGCTCAACTTTGTGCTTTTGAGAGAGCTCTACAGTCCAAAAATGATCAGGTAACTACTCAGGAGACTCTTTTTGTGAAGACTCACAAGTATGAAGAAATAGGTGGAAAAGCAAAGTTTAAGAAACCTTTTAATAATAATAATAAAGAGTGTTATTATTGTAAAAATAAAAGGCATTTCATTAAACAGTGTAGAAAATGGATAAGTGATGGAAGACCACCAAAGAAAACAACCAATGTAAGTAAAAGGAAACTTTCAGAAGCACTTCATTTAGAAGAAGTTATGGCAACAGGACCTACTAACTGCAATGACTGTTTTTTTGTAACAATATGAAGAATTCACAAGCCTTCAAGGAGTGAAAGCAGCAAATGGGAATCGAATTTCATCATAATGAAAGCATATGGCAAGCGACAAGTTGTTCTAAATACAGTTGTAAATAGTAAGATCAAGTCAGTTGAACTTAATGATGTGTGGTATGTGCCTGATATTAAAAGAAACTTGTTCAGTGTTCCAGCAGCACACAATAAGGTTCCAAACAGTAAATTTATAAATCAGTAAATTTATAATCTAATGGTAACACAGCTAAATTTAGTGTAAAAGAAAAAGTGTGTGTAATTGGGATAAGGAAAAGCATGGGGGTCTATACAAGTTGGTGGCTAAACCATCAACTCCAAAAGTGGCTGAAATAAATGTTGTCGAGAGTGACAACATCCTTCAAGTTTACCATGGGAGGTTTGGACACCAAAACAAGAGACATGTAAGGAAATTAATGGAAAGCGAATTAAACATAAAAACTGATTTAGATAGTGATCTGTGTGAAGGTTGCTTATCTATGGTAAGCAACATAAATTAAGGTTTGGCACCAGGAAAAATGCAACTAAACCAGGAGAACTTATTCATGCAGATGTTTGTGGACCATTCTGTCTTTCAATGTCTAAATTTAAATATTATGTAGTGTTCATAGATGACTTTAGTAAGTTTAGGATGGTGTACTTCTTGAGACACAAGTCCGAAGTAGTAGATAAACTTAAATTAATGCTGAGTGTTTCAAAAACAATGGCACATTCGATAGTTGAGGTTCTTAGTGACAATGGTGGTGAGTTTGATAACAATGTAATAAAAACGTATTTAGATGAAAATGATATTCAACAACAGCTGACCATGCCCCTATACACCACAACAAAATGGATGCAGTGAGAGGGAAAATAGAACTTTAGTAGAAGTTGCTAGGACCCTAAGACTGGCACATGAAGAACTGCCACAAGTGTTACGGGCAGAATTAATCAACACAGCAGCTTACATCCTAAACCGAACTGGACCAACAATGATAGAGGGAAAAACGCCATATGAACTTTGGTTTGGTAAGAAACCCAGATTAACTCAATTGAGAGTAATAGGTTGTCCAGCATATGTCGATGTTCCAAAGCAGAAAAGGAAAAAGATGGACACCAAAGCAGTCAAAGGGATGCTAGTTGGCTACGATGGAGATGTGGAATACAGGATTTGGATAAGAAGTCAAAATCAAATCCTCCGTTCTCGGGATGTGATATTTTCCATGAAAAGGTAGTGAGGAATATAATGAACTTTCAGTCTCCAGAATCAAGTGAAGATGAAAATAAGCAGGTCGATTGTGTCGAAGACCATGATATTTTAGACGAAGAAAGTGACAGTAAGACTTATGGATTGGAGCAGGATACAGAAGAGGTAATGGGACTCTGAGACAGGTCAAAGCTGAAGAACCCAGACAGGTTTAAAGACTATGTCATGTTTGTAGAACACAAAGAAGATGAGCCAATGATGTACCAGGAAGCCATCAGCAGCACTGAAAAGAATAACTGGCAAGAGGCAATGAAAACAAAAATGAAAGCTCTTGAAGAAAACGACACGTGGCAGCTTCAACTACTACCATAAGGAAAGAAATTACTTACGTCCATGTGGGCCTACAAGGTAAAGACGCATGCAGATGGTTCTATATATAAATACAAGGCTAGGTTGGTCATCAAGGGATGTGCACAAAGGAAAGGCATAGATTATGAGAACAGACATTCAGTCCAGTTGTGAGAGGTGTGTGATCTACTGAGCACAGCAGCAAGGGTAATTATGAAACTAATGCAATTTGATGTATCAACAGCATTTCTATATGGACAATTAGAGGAGGAATTCTACATCGAGCAACCACAAGGATTCAATGATGGGACAGCAAGTGTGTGCAGGCTAACACAAAGTTTGTATGGTCTAAAACAGGCTCCAAGATGTTGGAATAAACGTTTTGGGAGTTTCATGAGAGACAAAGAATTTATACAGACTGAAGCCAATCCCTGTCTGTATGTCAGAAACAGTACAAGTGGAAAATTAATAGTGGCTCTATATGTAGATGATGGACTGGTAGCAGCCAGTAGTGAAACAGGCTTACTAAAGTTTGAAGAAGAACTCAGGTCAGAGTTCAAGATTACCTCAAAACCAGCAAACTATTTCCTAGGGATTGAAATCAATCGAGTAGATGGAAGCATAAAAGTGACACAAAGTAGTTATGCAGCAAGGATGTTGGAACGATTTGCAATGGCCGAATGCAGAGCAGCAAAAACTCCAATAGTCAAAGCAGGGAAGGTAGATGATGTTCCGGCAAAATCTAATAACAACTATCCATATAGATCTGTAGTGGGTGCTTTGATGTATCTGATGACTGGAACAAGGCCAGACTTAGCTTACGTAGTTGGGGTTGCATCAAGAAGCCTGGAGAACCCTAGTGATGTGGACATTGTTGCAGTAAAGAGAATATTGAGATATCTTAAAGGCACAGTGGACTATGGGATCACCTATAAGGCAACAGGCAATTCAGACCAGCTGATTGCATACAGTGATGCAGACCATGGGGAAGATGAGGCAACCAGATGATCCACAACAGGAGTTATCTGCATTTTTTCAACAACAAAAGTCCTGAGTTGCGAGTTGACAATGAAGCAGCAATCAAGTTTGCTCAAAACCCATAGCTACACAAGAGGACCAAGCATATCTACATAAGGCACTTCTTTGTAAGAGAAAAGGTGTGTGATGGTGAAATAACTGTGGCCAAGGTAGACAGAGAGGATCAGCTAGCTGATGAAGTCACGAAGGCTCTACATGGACCCAGATTGAAAAGACTATTTAATGATGTGGGTGTGAATGAACAATAAACACCTACTCGAACAAGGGAAGGTGTTGTATTTTGTGTCCTGTGTAGGTGTTTTTGATGGTTGGCAGCAATGAGCGACCGGCTTAAGGGTGTCGAGTTTGCATGCGCGTAGCGGCAAGTCGATTAACGGTGTTTCTTTTGTATACACGATAAGTTTTTTTAAGGTAAAGTTTTATTTTCAATAAAGTTTTTGTTAAATTATTCAAACTGTATTCTACATACTCCGAGATATTAAAAACACAACTGATAAAGCATACACCTTTCCACCTTGCTGTGCAACCTCATGCTCTATTACGTATTTTTTAGGTAATCAAGCGCCACATGTATACTCGGCTACCAACATAGAAAGGTCTATGTTGCTTCCCGTCCGGATTTCACCCGAACAGTCCTGGTTTAACGTTGTATGTCCGGGTGAAACCCAAATGTCCCAGTGGTCCCTGAATTAAAATACCACTTCGATTTATCGGCAAATAAATAGATTATCGATTTATAAAGGTATGGATAAATTATCTTTATAATCCGACACATGTGGGACCATCAGGATTATCGGATTACCTGGATTAAAAGAAAACAATTTTACATGTTTGATGTACAATTGGTTTTCAGAAAAAAAAAATTATGTGTATGTGTACAAACTTAGAACAGATAGTAAGACAATTGTAGAGTGGAGTTATCTTGGTCAGAATCGCCAATCAAGTTTTCAGAGTTAAAAGCAGTTTTTGTTGGCCAGACCTATTTCCAAGAACACTGGATGGTGTTCTTTTTCACTTTATTTCTTCTGTGCGCGAGGTTTATATCCGGCGCGGGGCAGCGTAAAGAAAAGACACGTGTTTTCCCAGAGCGCCGGATTACTGAACGTGCCAGAATAACTAACCGCCGAATTATCAAAATTATACTGTATATATAAAAAAACACTTTTATGGTATTATATTAAATCAATCATTACCGACAGATGTTCAATACCGATAAAATTCGATTTATAAATGAAGTGGACAACGTAGAAAAATAATATCTCAAATAATGTGTTAATAATAATGACCCTATATCAATGAATGTAAACCATTTCATAGTTTAAATGTTTTTGTGAGCATACGTCAATTTCCGCCATGTTTTTCGGGCACTTTTTTAATTACATTACTTAGCTAAGTATTTCACTGAAGTGAAAGAAGCAATGGGCAATTGTGGGCACATATTCTTAAAAGGAGAATATGCTGCATTGTGGAAGTTAAAGGAATTCATATTCAGTATTCCTGCTAGTAATTCCTTCGTGGAAAAGATTTTCTCTTCAATGGGCTCATTGTGGTGGGACAAGAGGAACCGTTTGATGCCAAACCATGACAAAGCCGGGTTATTAATTTGCAATAATTTAAGAAAAAAAATGTCAGAAATTTGAGAGCTATAGTTGTAACAAAAAGCTTATAGGAGCGACAAAGGTTTAAAATATCAAATAAAATATATTCTTAGAAAAAAATATATTTATAGAACCGCTGCGTCCGGGTCAACTGTTTCATAAAGGTAGCAACTTTGGTGAAACTTTATTTAGTTTCTTCTATTCGCCAGGAGGATTTTCGCATTGTGTGAACAATGGGATTACAATTCAATTCCAAAGCGACAAATGAAAGTCTCGCCAAACTGATACTTCCAAAATAATAAGCTGCAGTTAACAGCTCAAAGAAACAATTGTTTTTAATAGAATATAACTTTTATCTGCTAGAAAATTATTGTATGTGAAGAATGCCATTATAAAAATCGTGCGCAAAAGTATCCAAATCGTGCGTAAAAGTTCAATGTAAATTAAATGTAGTTTCATTATTAAACGATTTCTGTTTATTGTTACTATGTCAATAACACATGTATGTGAAGGATGCCATTATTATAATCATGTGTAAAAGTATCGACATCGTGCGTAAAAGTATCAAAACCCGGCGTATAAGTCCAATGTCAATTAAATGGAGATACATTATTAAATAATTTTTGTTGGCTGTAACTATGGCAACACATGCCCAACGTCAACTAATTATATAATTTTTCAATATTATCGGTTTAAAACAATTATTTTTTTGTAAATTCAACATTATTTCAACATGCTTCGTAGATAAAAATAAAGTATAACACTCGTGTGTGAAAGGGTTTTGTGCACGAGTTGCGATTATAGCACTCAATTGCCGCCCGTGCTTTAAACTTCGCAACTCGTGCACAAAAGCCCTTTTTCTCACACTTCATAAACTACTCATCATACATATCATAAACTACTATATTGATATAACTATTCAAAATGATTATTTTTTACCTTGCACAGAGAGCAAAAATGCCTCCAATTGTCACAATCCATTTAGCTGCCTCCCATCCGAATTCATCAAAAGCGTGAGGTATTGGCGAATTCACGTCCTAAACCACCAACAAGACCAAAAATTACAACCAACCCATACCAAAAACCTAAATCTTATTTACCTGTAAATAGTAAGGAACCATCAACGTCACAACTGTAGCCGTACTAAAATACGCCACGAAAACAATACCCAGCGACAAAATAATAGCAAACGGAATTGCCCTTTGAGGATTCTTAACTTCTTCGCCAGTTGTTGCAATACAGTCAAAACCAACGAAGCCGTAAAAACAAGTCGCTGCGCCTTTGATCATTCCGCCCACGCCAAAAGGCAAAAAACCTCCGGAACCGCCATCAGTTACATTTGCTGGTACCTCCAAGCTCCAATTCTTCGGATCAGCTAATATTTGAAATTAATTTGTTTTTATTTTCTACGGAAATCTTCTAGTTTTTTTTGTTACCTTTTGTTGAACCAGCGATGACAACAAAAAGTACAACGAATATATTTAGAATTGTAAATATGTTGTTGACTTTGCTGCTTTCTTTCATTCCGAAAGCAAGTCCGACTGAAAAATGTTAATAGAAATTAGTTGGAATCGGATTTAAAACCTAAATTGGTGTTACTTGATAAAATAATGGCTATAGTAAATGAGAGGAAATCGAAATAAGGTGATAAAAATTTAATGCCAATTGGAAAAAGATCCAGAAACGTATTTTTCAACGTGTCGTTCAACAAAGCGTCGATGTAGAGACTCATTCCGCGCGCCACGCTCGCCGATCCTGCGAAAACAAAAAAACCGAGATAACAATGGCATAATTTCATTACTGATAACAACAAAATCAATATTATTATTTACCTATAATATATTCCAATATTAGATTCCATCCAATAACAAAGGCTATAAATTCTCCCACGCACACATAACTGTACACATACGCTGATCCTGCCCTCGGAGCTCTCGCCCCAAATTCCGCATAACACAACCCTTCCAAACAAATAAAAGAATTAAAATATTTCATATAAAGGATTGGATATTATGACTATTTTAAATCATCAAGACATAATAGTTTTTTGTTTGTACCGGCAAATGCTGAGGCGATGGCAGCGATTAAAAAGGAAATGACTACGGATGGTCCGGCTGTTTCTCTGGCTACTTTTCCAACAAGTACGTACATGCCGACGCCTAGGGTGCTGCCCACGCCCAAGGCGGTGAGGTCGAAGGTGTTTAGTACTCTGGCCAGACTAGTTTCTTCCGCCCGGTCGGGGTCTATCACTTTTTTTCGCGTCAATACTTTCCACAAAGTACTCATTTTTAGTCAAGCTGTAATAAATTGTTGATTTGTAAGTCGAAAATATTTAGTTATTAAATAGGAGTAATATTTATTAGCAGGCTCGTTCACAAATTCAGTAGAAAAGTTTCGATGATATTTGTAAATTTATTACAAAAAGATACTATTAAGCTTATTTAAGATAGCCAATTGAGACAATTACATCAGTATTTCAAATTATTTTGAGATAATTTCAAATTTTGAAGTATCTTCTTTTTTGATAAAATTCCAGAGATATTCTCAAAACTGTTTAAATCTGTTTTCTTATAATAAAACCTTTACAAACCTATTTTAACAATTTAATGCCCATTATTATCCTAACCGGTAACACCAGGGGTGAGCAATCTTCTTTTGCAAAGGACTAGCTACAAATTTAAAAATGATGTGAGGGCGGAAATTAAAAACTTAATACAAATGGTAACAAATGATGAACTCAAAATTACAGAAAGAAAACATTCATTAAAAGAAATTCTATTGAAAGAAACATGTGGAAAGCGGGCCGCGGGTTACTAATGCTGGGATGTTTTAACCAGAAAAGAACAAAAGCATGCCTAAAAATAAATAGGAACAAGCTTAGAATTCTGACAGGAGCCCTGATGGGACACTGCAGACTTAGAAAACACCTCAAGGCCCTAGGCCTAGAGGAAGATGACAGATGCAGATTCTGCGGCTCAGCAGAGGAAACCCCGAGCTGCTCAAAGACTGCGGAATATCGCTCCGCAAGACACAAATGTATCTTGGGGTCCACTGTTTGAACGCAGAGGAGTTGCAGTCTTTGAATCCCATCCAGATTCTGAAATTCCTAAAGGAATCAGGACTAGTGGATGCTCTAAATGAGTAAGTAAACCAACGATTAAAGGAAGAGTGTGGAGTACAATAGATCTATGAAGGTCACAGTGCAAGTTAGAGATGAGCATGGGTTCCCATCATCCCATCCCATCGTCCCATGGTATGGGATGAGTGGTATGAACGTCGCGTGGGATGGGATGGGACAACAATTTTGTATGGGACGGAGTGGGATGGATTTTGATCAACTAGTAAATCTTGTTCGTGCATAATTAATTGCTTTCATATAAGAATCTTTTTATTTTCATTTGTTTGTAGACACAAGTAGGCTTCCGAATACAAATCACTGTATTTTTGTTTTCTAGATTTTGTTTTTTTGCAGCGCATATCTTCTTTGTGTGGTTCTTTGTGTGGACCAAATCGCGCTTGAGCAGTTCGGCTGGTATTTTTCTTTTGTGAAAAAGAAAAGTCCTAGTTTATCCTTGAAAATGGTGCAGCTTTGTATTTAACAATCTTAACGATTAGATTGAAAATACACAATAATCCAAAATTAACGTTTATCGTGCCAATGCGCAAAAATTTAATACATGTCCAGCTCAGGAGATTTCTGGGATAAAGATGTAGTTCCTGAAAAATCTTCCTATCCGTTTGCGACGAAAAAGAATTACTCCTTGTTGAAAAACCGAAAAGAAAGTCTGCTGTATGGGAAAAATGGGATGTATGGGAGGTGCCGCGCGACCGGGATGGGATGGGATGAATGGAATGGAATGCAATGGGACTAAAATTTTACGTTTGTGGGATGGGACAGTGGGACGAAAATGTACGTCCCACGGGATGGGATCTTGGACGAGAAATTTGTCCCATGCTCATGTCCTGTACAAGTCACCACCGAAATCTACAATCTACATCTACTAATCCCTGGGTTAGACCAAGGCTTCCCTCAAGCAATTTGAGTTTAGAAAATGCTTAAGTTAAAATCGATTAATTCAGTTTAAACAAGGTTTGTGATTCTAGATCTAGACTAGATAACAAAACAAAAACTAGATAGACTAGAACTTGTCAATTTAATCTTGGTTGTCCAGATTTTAACTTTTCTAGTCTGATCTCAGTTCGTCTACTCCAAATTGTCTTATCACAAACTTTGATCGGTAACTTAATAACTAGACTATATAACTAAACGAAAATTAATGCAAATACAGATAACAATAACATCTAGATAAAACTGGAAACTAGGTGTAGGTGACTCTGCAAAGCATGCTCTGGCAAAGTTGATCTTTCCTAGTGAAAATCAAATGTCGTGTCTGAACGAAGTATCGTGAAAGTGTCAGGAAACAAGGAACGGTGAAGCTTGTTTCAACCTTTTTACATTGAAGTGTGGCCGAAGTGTCGGGGAAGTGTTAACATTTGTGCTGACCACACATCGGGTGTTTCGGAAACACTTCGTTGCACTTCGATGACACTTCATTTTTCTTGGAAACACCTCGTTACACTTCGACGATACATGATATGACACTTTATTTTCACCAGTGCTGTCTGAAACTAATGTTTTTAGATAATATTTTCGTCTGTGAATTTCGATCTAGACTAGAAAACAAAACAAAAACTAGATAATAAACTAAGATATAAAAGAACTACCATTTATTCTTGGTTATCTAGATTTAACTCTCCTTAGCTTATCTACTCTATTTAGACTAGATAACAGAACGATAATCACAGCAATTATCTACAATAGATCTATGAAGGTCACAGTGCAAGTTAGAGATGAGCATGGGTTCCCATCATCCCATCCCATCGTCCCATGGTATGGGATGAGTGGTATGAACGTCGCGTGGGATGGGATGGGACAACAATTTTGTATGGGACGGAGTGGGATGGATTTTGATCAACTAGTAAATCTTGTTCGTGCATAATTAATTGCTTTCATATAAGAATCTTTTTATTTTCATTTGTTTGTAGACACAAGTAGGCTTCCGAATACAAATCACTGTATTTTTGTTTTCTAGATTTTGTTTTTTTGCAGCGCATATCTTCTTTGTGTGGTTCTTTGTGTGGACCAAATCGCGCTTGAGCAGTTCGGCTGGTATTTTTCTTTTGTGAAAAAGAAAAGTCCTAGTTTATCCTTGAAAATGGTGCAGCTTTGTATTTAACAATCTTAACGATTAGATTGAAAATATACAATAATCCAAAATTAACGTTTATCGTGCCAATGCGCAAAAATTTAATACATGTCCAGCTCAGGAGATTTCTGGGATAAAGATGTAGTTCCTGAAAAATCTTCCTATCCGTTTGCGACGAAAAAGAATTACTCCTTGTTGAAAAACCGAAAAGAAAGTCTGCTGTATGGGAAAAATGGGATGTATGGGAGGTGCCGCGCGACCGGGATGGGATGGGATGAATGGAATGGAATGCAATGGGACTAAAATTTTACGTTTGTGGGATGGGACAGTGGGACGAAAATGTACGTCCCACGGGATGGGATCTTGGACGAGAAATTTGTCCCATGCTCATGTCCTGTACAAGTCACCACCGAAATCTACAATCTACATCTACTAATCCCTGGGTTAGACCAAGGCTTCCCTCAAGCAATTTGAGTTTAGAAAATGCTTAAGTTAAAATCGATTAATTCAGTTTAAACAAGGTTTGTGATTCTAGATCTAGACTAGATAACAAAACAAAAACTAGATAGACTAGAACTTGTCAATTTAATCTTGGTTGTCCAGATTTTAACTTTTCTAGTCTGATCTCAGTTCGTCTACTCCAAATTGTCTTATCACAAACTTTGATCGGTAACTTAATAACTAGACTATATAACTAAACGAAAATTAATGCAAATACAGATAACAATAACATCTAGATAAAACTGGAAACTAGGTGTAGGTGACTCTGCAAAGCATGCTCTGGGAAAATCAAATGTCGTGTCTGAACGAAGTATCGTGAAAGTGTCAGGAAACAAGGAACGGTGAAGCTTGTTTCAACCTTTTTACATTGAAGTGTGGCCGAAGTGTCGGGGAAGTGTTAACATTTGTGCTGACCACACATCGGGTGTTTCGGAAACACTTCGTTGCACTTCGATGACACTTCATTTTTCTTGGAAACACCTCGTTACACTTCGACGATACATGATATGACACTTTATTTTCACCAGTGCTGTCTGAAACTAATGTTTTTAGATAATATTTTCGTCTGTGAATTTCGATCTAGACTAGAAAACAAAACAAAAACTAGATAATAAACTAAGATATAAAAGAACTACCATTTATTCTTGGTTATCTAGATTTAACTCTCCTTGGCTTATCTAGATTTAACTCTCCTTGGCTTATCTACTCTATTTAGACTAGATAACAGAACGATAATCACAGCAATAATAAGTTTCGATCCTTTGAGAGTTAGGCTAAATAATATTAAGTAATTCAAGAAATTTCAATTGAAATATTGATTTTAGTTTTGTACTTAATAAGTTTTGTACCTTCTAAATTATACTTATCCAGCCTTATCTTGTCTAGTCTAGTCTGTTCAGTTTATGCTAAACGTAACAGGTTTCGTTTTTTATTCCAATTTTTCTAGTCTTATCTGTCTAATCTTGTCTGTCTAGTCTTATCTGTATTCGTAGTGTAGTTGACAACATACCCGCCTGGCAATGCGGGTGACCCGGCTTCGATTCATGGTCGGGGACGCAATAACGAAGGCGATTTTCACTAACCGACCGGGCTGGCCACCCTGAAAAAATACGAAATATGCGATACCGGGGTGGCGCATACTATATATAGAGCCAAAGTGGAATAGGAGGGTTTGGTAAGATCTGCCTCCAAAACCAATTAGTCTTATCTGCTTATTTTTGTTTGTCTAGTCTTCACTCCCTGGACTTTTCTGTATAGTATTATCTGTCATGTCTTATCTGTCTAAACTTGTAAATTTAGTCTTGTCTGTCGTGTCTGGCTAGTCTTGCCGGTCTAGTCTTGTCTGTCTAGTCGTGTCTGTCTAATCTTGTCTGTCTAGGCTTATTTGTCTAGCCTTGTCTGTCCAGTCTTGTCTGTCTAGTCTTCTCTGTTTTTCTTTTGTTAATGGGGTGTAGATGGCACCGAAACCGTTAACCGAAACCATGTAAGTGAGCCCCCTTAAACTAACCCAAACCCTCCGGAACCGCTTGTCGCATTTCTTCAAGGTATTGTATGGCCTGTTCTTAGACGTGTACTGTCTACTTCCCCCTTCCGCACTGCGTGCGATTAGGGGTTCGATTTTTTATTTTTATTTTTCTCTCGTCATTTGTCTTTTCCGTTATTATTTTTTGACCATTTTGGGGATATTCTTCCAGTCTCCCTGCAGTCCTAATAGGTGCGCCATCATATTTTGGGTGTCGAGTTTGTCGCTCTCGAACATTACCCTCCCGTTGCCCCATCACGGATACACAAATATAGTATGGGTAACACTATCGGCCAACCCACAGAATACGCAATCTGCGTCAGATGCTCTCCCGATGTTATGGAGGTAATCTCGGAAACAACCGTGGCCCGTGAGAACCTGGTTGAGGTAGTATGTAACTTCCCCGAGTCGTCGAGTAGTCCAGGTGCCAATGTCCGGGATGAGGATCCTCGTCCAATGACCTTTTGTGCAGTTATTCCACTCTTCCTGCCATCCCTGAGTGAGTTTGGTATCAGCCTCATTTCTAGATGTTTTGTTTTTTCCTGCCTCATATCGATAATTTTTATGCTTTGCCTGCAGTTCGATGGGAGGGATACGTGTAATAACCAAAATTGCATGGCTCAATACTGTACGGTAGGCACTGTAGACTCATCGGGCCATTTTCCTCTGAAATACAGCTAATTCGTTATTCTTGCTTTGTTAATGGCCTGTACCCATATAGGAGCTCCATAGAGCATAGCAGAGTGTGCCACAGTCACACACCCACATTAGTTTTCCCAGTGCCGCAGTAGTTTTCATGCCAGTTTCAGCTGCTTTTTTGATGTGCTCTGTAAAAGACAGTCTTTTCTCGATTGTGATGCCAAGGTATTTTAGAGAGTCCTTTGGTTTAATGTCCACACCCATAACTTTGAAATACATTGGAGGCAACTTTCTATATCCCGTTAACAGGACCGCTCCGGCGCTAGGTGGAGGTATTTCGATGACATCCATTTAGTAATTTGTTCAATGACCAACTTAGCTCTGAGCATAGTACCTCTTGGATTCTTTCCCACTACAGTGAGTGCCAGATCGTCCGCAAAAGCGATTATGTTAACTATACTTAACTACCTCGGGTAGCTTCGGCCTGAAGACACCTGACACTGACGTCCCAACTTTTAACTTCTTTTTCAGTAAGGAGAAAGAGGTGGCAGAGGTAGCTATGTATCATTCTTAGTAAATATGGCGGTATATTTCTTTTCGTTAATTTAACCATGATGTGCTGCCAAGCAGCCGAGTTAAAGGCATTCCTGATGTCTTGCGTTACAAGCGCACATATTTTCCTGGTCCGTTTTGTTCCTTCTTTTGCCTTCTCGGCAATATTTATGACGTATTTTACGGCTTCTATTGTAGATCCACCTTCTCCAAATCCGAATTGTCTTTCAGATAGGTTCATTCCGCTTTCTAGTTCATTTTTTTGAAGTGCTAAAGTTAGTTGTTCTAGCATTTTGACAACGATATCAAGGATACAGAAGGGCCGGTATGAAGAAGGTACACATATGGGCTTGTTTGGTTTTTTATTGATACTTATTTAGCCAGCCTTCTTCCATCTAGCAGGGCACCTACCAGCCAGTAGGCTCTTGTTTAATATTTCCAGGACTAGACAAGGGAAGTTTTTTATCATTAGGCTAACAGCGTCCATGGGTATACCATCTGGTCCTGGAGCTCTGTTGCTGCACAGATAGTTACTTGTCATGATTAGCTCTTCAGTGAACAGAGGAGTATTTCCAACTTTAGGTTGCTCTTAGGTTTGTTTGGGTTAGTCTTATCTGTCCCAACTTGTCTGTCTACTCTTGTCTGTCTAGTCTTGTTTGTCTGGTCTTGTCTGTCTAGACTTGTATGTCTAGTCTTGTCTGTCCAGTCTTGTTTGTCTAGGCTTGTCTGTCTAGTCTTGTTTGTCTTGTCTTGACTCTCTAGTCTTATCTGTCTAGTATTATCTGACTAGTCTTGTATGTCCAGTCTTGTAGGTCTAGTCTAATATGTATAGTGTATTATGTATGTCTCCCGGTCGGGCAGGCAACAACTAGGGCGGTTTTCACTAACCGTCTGGGCTGCCCACTCCGAATGAATGCCAAATATGCGAAACTGGGGTGGTCCATACTAAAAGCCAAAGTGGAATAAAGGGTTTAGTGAGAGTTTTGTCTGTCTACCCTTTCCTGTCTAGTCTTATCTGTCTAGTCTTGTTTATCTAGTATTGTCTGTCTACTCTTGTATGTCTACAATGTCTAGTCTTGTCTGTCTAAACTTTTATGTTTGTCCTCTTCGGTAGTGTAGATGACAACATACCCGCCTTTCAATGCGGGAGACCCGGGTTCGAATCCTGGTCAGGGTAGGCGACAACTAGGGCGGTTTTCACTAACCGTCCTAAACTAACTGGGGTAACGCATTCTAAAAGCCAAATTGAATTAGGGGGTTTAGTGAAAGCATCCCTCGAACCACTTTTAATTAGACTTGTATGTCTAGTCTTGTCTGTCTAGTCTTGTCTGTACAGTCTTGTCTGTCTAGTCCTGTCTGTCTAGTCTTGTCTGTCTAGTCTAGTCTGTCTAGTCTTGTCTGTCTAGTCTTGTCTGTCTAGTCTAGTCTGTCTAGTCTTGTCTGACTGACGATGGCGAACCAAAAACTTCGACGAAATAAAAATTTCAGAAAGGCTGCAGTTGCAAATAAGCCAGGCAACGGAACGCACCCCTGAAGAATTAATTAAGATCCTTACGAAAACATGCTACGCCACACTTAGCACAAAACCAGCTTTCAGTAGGAAGAGACGGACCTATTGGTGGATTGATGAAATCACAAAGAAAGGAATGTATTGCTGCACGAAGAAAATACCAACGCAAAGCCAAACAAAATCTAAACCCGGATTCTGAGCAGTATCTCAGAAACCAATACAAAGAAGAAAAGAGATCACTGAAGAAGGCAATAAATATTTCAAAAAGATAACACTGGCGTGCCCTATGTACAAAACTAGACGAAAACATCTGGGGGGATGCCTACGCACTCGCCACCCGGGAACTAAGGCTTAGGTACCCAAATCCCAAACTCCCCATGGAACAGCTGCAAGCAGTTGCAGATGTCCTGTTCCCAAAACACGAGGTGCCACAGTGGAATCCACCGGAAGTGAAAGAAACCGAAGATTTCACGCTCGAGGAATTAGAAATAGCGTCAGGACCCGACGGTATACCGCCAGAAGCTCTTAAAATTGCCGCAAATATATGTCCTGACTTCATATTAGAAATTGCAAACGCGATAATGAAGGATGGAAATTTCCCTGGGGGGGGGTTCACTTGTCTGGTCAGGTGTATAACCGCCATCTACATCCCTCAAAAAAAAAAGGCTTGTCTGTCTAGTCTTGTCTGACTAGTCTTGTCTGTCAACTCTTGTCTGTCTAGTCATGTCTGTCTAGTCTTGTCAGTCTAGTCTTGTCTGTCCATTCTTGCTTGTCTAGTGTTGTGCGTCTACTCTTGTGTGTCTAGTCTTGTCTGTCTAGTTTTGTCAGTCTAGCCTTGTATGTCTAGTCTTGTCTGTCTGGTCTGTCTAGTCTGTCTGGTCTTATCTGTCTAGTCTGTGTAGTCTTGTCTGTTTAGTCTGTCTGTGTAGTCTTGTCTGTTTAGTCTTGTCTGTCTACTCTTATCTGTCTAGTTTTGTCTGTCTAGTCTTATCTGTTTAGTCTTGTCTGCCTAATCTAATATGTCTCATACCCGCCTGGCAATGCGGGAGACCCGGGTTCGATTGCTAGTCGGGGAGGCGACAACTAGGGTGGTTTTCACTAACCGTCTGGGCTGCCCACCCTGAATGAATGCCAAATATGCGATATCGGGGTGGTGCAAACTAAAAAGTCAAGGTAGAATAGGAGGTTTAATGAGAGCTTCCCCCAAAAATCACTATAAAAAAAATCGGAACTTACGTATTAACGCCACCACCGCTATATATTGGATCGAGAGTCCGCGCTGCCGCGTAAGTATTTTGAGTTTTAAAAATGTGTTAATTTTAAATAAAAAGTTTTATTTTATGATTTATCATAAAAATTTTAGATGTAGATTGGCGCCATTTAAAAATGTATTTTATTTAAAATTAAAACATTTTTAAAACCCAAAATACTTTATTTTTTAACCCCAGTTTTATTTTTAACGCCGCGAAGCGGATAGATAAATCAAGACAACATACTCGCGGCAGCGCGAACTCTCGATCCAATATATAGCGGTGGTGGCGTTAATACGTAAGTACCAAAAGCTCTTGTATGTCAGGTCTTATCTGTCTAGCCTTGTTTGTCTGCTCTTGTCTGTCTAGTCCTGTTTGTCTAGTCTTGTCTGTCTAATCTTGTCTGACTAGTCTTGTCTCTCTAATCCTGTCTATCTAGTCTTGTCTGATTGGTCTTGTCTGTTTAGTCTGGTCTCTCTTCTATCTAGTCTTGTCTGTCTAATCTTGGTTGTCTAATTTTCTCTGTATAGTCTTGTCTGTCTACTCTTTTCTATATAGTATGGTCTGTCTAATTTTGTATCTCTAATCATACATAACTTTACATTAAATATTATCTATGCAAATGAATTCCATATGTCCACAAAAATAAATTACCTTAAGTTGATATAGTGCTGAGATTATTAAATGCTTCTTAATATAACTTGTATTTTTATTGAAGAATGGATTGAAACATCTTTGTCTATGTGTTTAATAATGGTATCAAGTTAAATAAATAAAATACCTGAGATAAGATAAAAACGTAACAAGAACAATAGATGATTAAAAAAAACTGGAAATGGATTTATGGACCAAATTTAGAAACGCACAGGATTCATGATTAATTCATGGAATCGAATTAATTAAAACAAAGACTCCTTGAAAGTAAATCATACAAATTGCATAAAATTATTGTTTACTTACCTGTTGAATGGTCCAAAACAATAACAATAAAAACTCTCACCAACTATCTAGTCAAACTACACAAGACATACTAGTTTTTCTCTGATTTTTACAGAAATGTTTGAACAGCTTGTCTGTCAATATGACACCCCTTTTTGGCACTGTCAAAGCCACAAACAACAAATTAATGAAAAAACCTTAAAAATCACTTTATCCCCACCCTATCCCATAATAGATAACAATGATATATACAACCAATTTTACACTACAAACTTCACACCATATAAACATTACTATAATTTATAATTAAAAAGGAAATTGTGAAGTGCTTCGATAAAAAAATATAATTATAATATGTTAGTTATATGTTAATTATAATATGTTAGTATTTTAATTGTTTTTCTTAACAGAAATTAAATTGTAGGTATATGTTAGGCAACTGTAAATGCATATGTCAAAGTAGGTGACATCACTGACAGAAAATCTGTCAGATTTTGGCAGGTTTGTTCGTGTTCTGTTTAGTTAACTTCAAAGTTAATTTTTAGTAATTATGGCCGATCCAAAATACGCAGATCTACCCGGAATCGTAAGTTACTTGCGCAATTAACCGCCCTCACATTTTACAATAAATTATTCTGATTTAGGCTCTCGATGAGCCGGATGTATACGAAACCGATAACCTCCCCGAGTCAGACCAAAGCCCCGATTTCTACGAAGAAAACAATTATGCAGTTGAGCGTATCACCATCTCCAAAGACGACGCCTTCAATAAATTCAAGGGGAAGTCTTTGGATGCGGGGAAAGTCGACTTCTCTGATCGCATTAGTAAGGCTATAAGAACAGGTTACGATGCACGATCTGGAGATTGGGAGCTTGTGCCTCGTGGGGCTCCTGAAACCCCTCTGCAAAAGTTTCAAAGGCTGCAGTGTGAAATGAAGGAGCTTTTCGAGGAAGTTAAGAAAATTACAACAGATAAAACTGAAGAGCCAAATTGTTTGATTAGTTGTGAGCTGGTTGAGCAGGGGATGAAGAAGCTCGCGGATTTGAAGTTGGAGGAGACTTTGGGACAGGATGTTATTTCTAGTATTATGGATCCACAAGGTGCACAGATTAAGTAAGTTAAATTATTTTATTTAAGTTTATAGTCTTTCAGTCCAATAAGATTTTCATTTGCTATGATCTGCTAGTACTTTAGAAAGGAAACTATACGTCTTAAATATTTTGCATAATGTTAGGTTTTCATTTTTCATTACTCATACGTGGCATCCTGCATCTATATGGTGAGATTGCCATTTATTTTACAATGTATTACTTTTACAAACTGAATTATGCTCTATCTGTCTTATGCCTAGCTTTTGGTGCTGTAAATTTCGAATTTTCTATTATTTTTATTTATAATATAGCCAGCGCTGGGAGATTAGGTCGACCTCATAGCTGATACACTGCTGTTGGTGCTGCTGGATTCTGTGCTCTGCTCACCACACTCTTCCATGCTAGTCGATCAGTTGAGATGGTTCTTGCTCCAGTTGTTTGCAGGTTCTTTATATCCTTCTCTATGTTTCAACCATGTCACCTTCGGTGCTTGTTGTTGAATCTTCCAATCAGGAGGTCGTTTTCTCCATTGGAATTTTTGTGGTAAAATTTGTGTGGGACCTACATGTCTTGGAAACACTGCAGCCTTATAGGCCCATTGTATTATAGGCCCATGTCTTAGGTCTAGAAGTCTATGTGACTAGTGGTTCGGGGGGAGTCCCTCAACTGTAATGTTGAATTTCATTCTCCTGTGTATATGGGGGGTAGTTTCGTTCCCTTCATTGCAGAGTCTGCATAGAGGTTCATCTGTTCAGTTGCCCATCTTCTGTAGGTGTTCTCTTGGTGTGCAGTGTCCCATTAGAAACCTGCCACAGTTGCAATCTGCTTCCTGGACAGTTGCAAGATTTCTGCTGTTGGGGTGTTAGATATGGGAGCTATCATCCGTTTGCTGTGTTGCTGGCCACTTGTGCAGAGCCATCATAGTTGATGAGTTTTATTGGTACACTCTGTTATTAATTTAAGGGCGATGGTTTTGGTGACTTCTTCAATGAGGAGTTTGATGGGAACCCAAACCATGCCTTAGTCATGGGGTCTATGTCCTCTGCGGCTCCCGCTCTGAAAGCTGCCCAAAAGCCTCCCAAGGCTGAATTTTGGCCACTTTCTCCATGACCCACTCTTTGGATACTTCGTTAGCACAAATGACGAACAATACGCCCTTGTGTTTGAAGCTTATCAAAAAGTGGGGACCAGTACCTGGTTTGATCTTCCAGATTTCACTCATAATGGCTAATTGCCGAACCTTACCTTGTTCTTCTGTTAGCCCGTCCTCCTGATAGTTGGAGAGGACAATAGCCATTCTTAGAGCAGACAGGGCTCCACTGCAAGATGCCCCTGGCATGGTATGTGATCTTGTGCCAGGTCCATCCTCCAGCATCTCCCCTGTCTTTGGTCTTTTAGGCTTATTCATATGAGTCTTGGTGACGGGCTGCTCCCCTCAGCCTTTTAGTAGCAGAGTTGTCTGGTTTCGCACTGATTGTGACACCAGTGAGCCGACCCTTCTCAGTCTGAAGTTATCTGGGTTGTCTTGAGTGCCTTTTGCCAAAGCCCTCAATCTTTTTTTATTTCGTTTGGCACCAGATTCTTTTACCTATTTATTTTTTGCCTTAGTAGACTCGATGCAACGTCTTGTGCGGCGTCAGTACATACAATAGTAAAACTGCTCCCTCTAGTAGGCGAGTCTTTAGCTGGCAGAGTTTCTTCGCTGAGACTTGACGCCTCCATGGTCCGCTCCACCCCTCGAGTGTTCGTCAGCACTGTAGTTTGAGTCGAGGACCCCCCTACAGGCTTCAGCTGTTCATTGGATTACTTCCATTGGAAGTTCCCCTGTGATGCTTTCGGGAATATCAAATATTCTACTCATTTTTGTTCCCATGAGTTGCTAGGGAAATAAAGTGGTCGAGCCTCTACATTGCCCCACATGCAGAGGTATGGCTATTACTGCCGGGAGAGTATCCCATGGTCACTGTTAGAGACACTTTGCCTCAGTGTCATAAATCCCTCGCCTCGGTAGATTACAGCATGGACCTTTACTCTGGTAGTCTAGGCCCTCTTAGCAAGAGTTTGCCAAGTGTGGCAGTTATAGAAGATTACAAAGGAAAGAGATTCTCTGTCATAAGTCAGTAAGAGTTAGATGACAGATAACCGGCTGGGGGACCCCGTTTTGCCAAAAACTGTTTCGCAGGTTGCGAACTTGGATTTTAAAATCCCTGGTTGTTCGCCATCCGAAGTGCATTCTGACATGAGTCGCTCCGCCCAGGCAGTGTTTTCAGACAATATCGCACACAGGGTCATCACGAAACTAAGTCGCGACACGGTGCCCTCCATAGCGGGGGACAAGTGGTAAGTGTCTGTTGGTCATACCTTTCTCGGATTGTCTCATTTCGGAGTCGTTCGCGGAATGAGACACAGGAAAACTGTGCCCAGCATCGGTTGATCAACCAATCAATGAACTTCGGTTGCCCACACCACTTCCTTTTACGTGACCAATGATTCTCAGCTGTAATGTTGTGTTCCTCCTGGCCGCATTTGCTTCACAATGCAATATTATATGGGAGGTATCCATGCAATATTATATAGGTTTCGTCCTCTTCATTACAGAGTCTGCGTAGAGGTTCATCTGTCCAGATGCTCATCTTGTGCAAGTGTCCTCTTATTGCGCAGTGTCTCGTTAAGAGATATCCCACAGTTGCAATCTGCTTCCTGGACAGTTGCAAGATTTCAGCTGTTAGATATGGGACCTATGAGAATCTTTCATTTGCTCTGTTGCTGGCGACTTGTGTAGACCTATTGTAGTTGGTGACTCTTATTGGTCCACTCTGTTATTATTTTACGTGACTTCATCATTAAGGAGTTCGGTGGGAACCCAAACTACAGCCTTGGTCATGTGGACTATGTTCTTTCCGGCTCCCGCTCTGAGAGCCGCCTCCTCCCAAGGCTGACTTGGTTGACAAGTTTGGCCACTTTCTCCATGAGCCAGTCTTTGGAGACTTCGAAAGCACAATTGATGAACAATGCGCCCTTATATAAGAAGCTGTTCAAAAAGTGGGGACCAGTACCTGGTTCGATCTTCCATATTTCACTCATTATGGCTAAATGCAGAACCTTACCTTGTTCTTCTGTTAGCCCAGCCTCTGGACAGTTGAGGAGGACAATAGCCATTCTTAATAGTTCCACCCCTCGAGTGGCAATCAGCACTGTAGTTTGAGTCGAGCACTCTCCTACAGGCTTCAGCTGTTCATTGGATTCAGGGTTTACTTCCATAGGAAGTTCCCCTGTGCTGGTTTCGGGATTATCAAAAATTTTACTTATTTTTGTTTCCACGAGTTTTTAGGGAAATTTGTCAAGCGTCCGCAGAGCCCCGCATGCAGAGATAAGGCTATTATTAATCTCGGGGTGACGTTAGAGATAGTTTTGCCTTAGTGTCATCCATCCATCGCCACTGTATATTACATATTGAATTCGGGGTTTTCAAGGCGGAGTTTGTAGATAGAATAGAGGCTCATTACTCTGGTAGTCTAGGGCTTGAAAAGGCAAGAGTTTGCCAATTGTGGCAAAAATAGAAGATTAGAAAGGGTAGAGATTCTCTGTCGTAAGTCAGTAAGAGTTAGACGATAGAAAAGCGGCTAGACCTCGTTTTGCCAAAACCTGTTTCGCCAGTTGCGAACCCCTCAAGTTTGAAAGTTCTTGGTTGTTCGCTATCCATAGTGCGTCCTGACATAAGTCGCTCCGCCCAGGCAGCGGTCTTCAGACAGTATCGTCCAATGATTAAACCACGGGGTCCGATGTTACTGGAGTAATTTTCTTTAATTTGTTTAAGTGATTTGAAACGGCATAGTTATAATTGACGATTTCGCATACTAGAATCTGGTTTAACCAAGGGCCGTCATGACATGAGCGCAGTGTTTTCAGACAGTATCGCACATAGGGTCATCACGAAACTAAGCCCCCGCACCGCGACAAGGTGCCTTCCATAGCAGGGGACAAGTGGTTGGTGTCTGTTGGTCATACCTTTCTCAGATTGTATCATTTTATAGTCGTTTGCGGAGCGAGGCATGGAGAATCTGTCACAAGCATCGCATTTGGACGGCCTCGAGCTTGTCGAGGTTCGACTTGAGCAAAGTCCATGTTTCTGATCCGTAAAGGAGAATTGGAAGGATAAGCGTCCGATATGCGCGTATTTTGCTTTTGATTGCAATATTTGTTGGCTTCTACTTATATGCACCACTTGAGTTCAGCGAATGTTGCAGTTTTCTGGCTAATCCGTTTATGAACTTCGGTTGCCCACCTTTTACGCGACCTTCTTCTTGAGGTGTCCTATCTGATGCGCACGTTGTCGATTAACATGGCTATTTTAACTTTGTTCGTTGCACTCCGAAAATAAGTCCGTACCATTCACGCATATTATGCAACCATACATGTCTTCGTCTACCCGGTCCCACTGAAATATATACTAACTGGAACGAGCGCTGGCTTCTAACTTCCAAGTTTGTGCGGGTAGAGAAAGAGGTCCCAAGGAGAGCCCTCGTATCGCTCTGTCTTCGTCTAGTACAGTCTTAGTAAAAAACATAATGTATAGTATAAATATATCTATATTATTTTATGTATGTAATATATAATACAAGAAGAAAATTATTATATATAATACTAGTAGCACATGACAAAATATTATTAGTTTTAATATTTTGTATTTACATAGTGTGGATAAATACTTGATTTGGTTTGATACAACTAGCTTTTCGCTCTGACTGTACCACATCCTCTCAGTCTCGAATTCAAGTCATCCTCTCTCTTTCAAACACAAGGAGGGTGGTCTCCCCTTGGGACCTCTCTCCCTACCCGCACAATCTTAGAGGCCAGCGATCGTTCCAGTTAGTATATATTTCAGTGCCCGGTCCTCTTTTGCTGTGTGTTTTGCCCTGTAAGATGAGTTGCAGGATACGATACTTCTCATGATGCATTATATGCCTAAGGTATTCCATTTTACGTTATTTAATAGTCAATGAGATTTCTTTCAGTTTGCCAACTCTGCGGAGAACCTCCTCGTTGGTGATGTGATCGGTCCACGATATTCGTAAAATGCGACGGTGCCATACCCATATTTCGAAAGCCTCCAGTTTCTTCATCATTCGATCTGTCGTTGTCCATGCTTTTCCCCCATTTAGAAGAATTGAAAATATGTAGCACTTAGCTAATTTGTATTTGTCTTCAAAGATATATCTTTGCTAGTCAATAATGTTATTAAATGCTTTTCTCGGTTTTTCAATTCTTGATCATATTTCTATAGACTGGTCCCATTAGTTTACTAATGTTTTGTTTGAGTTTACTAATGATCCAAGATAGCAATGTTTCTCGAACTGCTCTGCAGGTTCGGTGTTAAGTATCTTTACGTGATCCAATGAACCTAAATATTTGAACTGTGTTACCTGCTGGATTCGAATTCAATCGAGGTAAACTCTGTCTTCCGATTCATTCGTTATAAGTACTTTGGTCTTATCCGGATTCCGTATGTAGATCCTCAATCCGTATGACCGAGCAATGCGGGAAATATCATACAAGGTGTCTGTTGCTTCGATATCAGTTTCGCCGAAAACAGCGCTGTCATCGGCAAACATAAGGTAATCGAAGATAATCGAAGTTTGTGTCCTCGTCTAGAATTCCGTGTCGTCCATGGAACGCTTTTCGCATAATCGCGTCGATCACAATGTTGTATAGGCGACGTCTCCTTGCCAGACTCTAGCTTGAATCGGGAAGTCCTCGGACATGTCCTTTCGGATACGAACACTGCTGGTTGAGCCGTTATACGATGCTCGAAGAAGTTGAATGATTTTCAGCATGTTCGATCTCCAGAGTTCTCCAAAAACTTATCCAATCGATGCAATCGAACACGGATTTGTAATCGATGAAGACAACGACGGTTCGTTTACTGCATTGAATACTTTCTGAATCGATATCTGATCGATGCATCCTCCATGTTGTCTAAATCCAGCTTGTTCTTCCCGGCTCATTTACTCTCGATGTTTATGTAGCCTTAATTGTATGATTTTCATGAATACCTGCCGACAATCGAATGGAGGCTTAAGGCCGATTCTCATATATGCGGCACTCAGCTACGCCATGTCACGTGACATCGCCTGCCAAATAATGATTACATTGTTTTAAATAGGCACGTTTTCACTATGGCTACGCGACAGCTTCGCGACGTGCTCATTTAAAACAATGTAATCATTATATTATTTAACAGGCGATGTCGCACGACGTCGCGTAGCTAAGTGTCGCGCATATGGGAATCGACCTTAATACCGCGATAATTCTTGCACTCACGACTGTCGCCTTTCTTCAAAATAGGCACAACGAACACTATCTTCCACACTGACGGAACATATACGAATGCCATATAAGCGTTATGGGGAGATGGAGTTGTTGTAATAAGACATCTCCTCCAGCTTTGATCATCTCTGCGGTTACTTGAGCTCTTGATACTTGATCCCGGCGCTTTACCAATGTTGGGGGATTTTATTGTCGTCTTCGTTGATCGTCGATTCAGTATCAGGAAACTGATTCGTCGGCTGCTAAATAATCGCGGGTTCCGTTGTTCCGGATCTTGTGACGGATCGTGATTGTACAGCTGATGAAAAAACACATCACTGATTCTTCGACTGCGCGCTTGTCAACACTTCCCTTCACTTCGACAACACTTCATTGTGTTGTGTCGACAAAAAATCATTTCAACGGAATGTCGCTGTTTAAATTTTATTGTTCCAGAAGACACTTCCCTGACACTGACCACATTTCTTTTTCACTAGGGGTGAAATGTTTAAAATCTACTTAAAAGTACAAGGTGTGGCAACATTACTTCCCATTCGAGAGGCGTAGTTGTAAAGTTTTGTTGCCCAGCCATGCGTTGGGAAGGTGATAAGCCTGCGTTTGCCGTCGAGACCTACTTTTCAAACGGATGTTCTGTGATCGCAGCACAGCGCGCCTTCCGAAATCGCTTCAATATAGCCCCGTTGGGTCATGTCCGTTGGGACCGGAAATCAACTACTACATGGGTCACTACGTTGCGACAAACCGGTAGCGCGACAAAACGAAAAGGGGTGCATCACCTACCTTACATAATTTTCAAAACTATGTAAAACAAAACTTTAGATATGTACTATCTACACTATAAAAATAAAGAAAAAAAAATGTTTCATAAAATGAGGTTTATTATGTTTGCCAAGTTACGTTGCCGCAACCCTGTAGATCTAAGAATTAACTCAATAGTTTATTTATTCTGTAGTAGCTTATCTTCTATTTTCATAAATAAAACAAGCAATTTAAAACAGAAATCATTAAATTTGGTTTTTTAGGAAGCTTCTATCTCACATCGAAGCGTTTAAATCGAGTGTGCACAGTAAACCGGAATCTGATTTAAATCCCGATGCCGATGGCATCACCTTCCAGCTAAATTATCGTCCAGAGCAGATCAAATTAGAACAAACGGCGAGATTGTCTGAACTAGAACGTCGATTACACCGTCTAGAAAATGTTCTTGGAGCTACCAACGAAAATCTATCGAGATTATCCCAAGCCACTTCTAAACGTAAGAAACCAATTTTAATTTCCTGTGAAACAAAATCTGTTAGATCAAACTGTGGTAGGCGTACCACCAGTGGTACATGAGGCCTCCAAAGGTGGTATGAGCTGAGAATGAATGTTATGCCTTTAAATAAAATAAACATGCATGTTACTTGCCTTCAAATAAAATAAAACATCCAATTCAAAAATGTAGAATATTTGCATCTGAATTTTAACTCTTTTCTCGCATTTTGTACTGTGAATGGCAATATTTCTTATTACGCTACCAGTTTCGTGGATATGTAGATAGAACACAGCTTTTTTAGTTCAGTGGTGTTTATATCCACATTGCACATTAAGGCCTAGGCCGCACTACGGGTAAATCGCCGCGGTTTTTATTCGCGTGATTTTGTGACTCAAGTAAGCTAATACAAGCGGCCTCACTTGTGAATTTTTTCCGCGACTGATTTTTTCCCATAGCGTACTGTGTTTCTCGAGCGGTTTCGCGGTTACCGCTCGCGGGAAAAAACCGTAATGCAGCCTCGGCCTAAAGGCCGATTCTCATATAACACATGGCTAAGATGAAAAAATCATCATCGGAACTTGATATTTTGAAAATATAACTTAACTTGAAATGTAGAGAATCTGCAGGTTTCACACATGCAGCAAAGAATCGCGTAGCTGAGTATCGCATATATGAGAATACCTAGCAGCGACACGACAATTCGCGATACTTCATCGCGCGTCATCGCGTAGCTGAGTGTCACGTATATGAGAATTGGCCTTAATGGTACATGAAAAACAAAATAGTTTGAGAACCGCTGTGTTAGATAGCAATTCAAGGTAAGGAATTCAAACATATTTTTGTGTGTCTCAATTAATTTAATTTTCATGTATTTGAAAAAAATCTAATTGAAAGTTTTATACGTAGATTTCACCTCGGTGAATTATTAATTGTGAGATAGTGAAAATCTGCACTGTTCCATTATTTATTTGTTATTGATTTTTCAGATAGTTTATTAGAGGCCGCACAGCACTTGAGTGCCACAGCTAGTCTGCTCGACTCCTCACAGCTAGATCACATAGAAGGAAGACTTACCGCCTTACTTCAAAAGATGGAACTCATCAACAAGAAAAAGGAACTGTTGCCCGCTGATATTGAAAAGGATAAAATGGTAAGAAATCAAATATGACAAGACAGACAAGATAGATTAGACTACAGAAACGATTTCACGGGGAAATAAAATGCAAATAGAAAAACAATATTTTGATGAAATAACAAACACATACAAATATACAGAGAGGAAACTTTAACTGGAATAAAATTCATAAGTTCGATGTAGGCGATTTTTGAAAAAAATCCCGAAACGTTACATATTTTTTTTTTCTTGCCCTCATTTCTACGTATATGATGTTTGTTTACTGTTCGCGGAAGTGACCAACCACCTCCGACCTTTTTTTTCAAATGTAAAGGTATGTCAGGTGACACCTTGTTTGAAAGATCTCTTTGCAAGGAATACAACACACTATTTTTTTCATGAAATTTTCAAAGCCCATGTGATAAAAAAAATAAAACCAATTTTATAACTTAAATATGGGCCGCTTCTTTCTTGGCAAAGTGCAAATCAAAGATTTCGTGCATCTCTAATGTTTTGTAACATTTCTGGAGTGACTTGCCCAATAACGACATTTTTGACGATTAAAGTCACCATGTAAGGTAAAAGTACTTTCGCCTGAAAAAAAATTGATGCTAATAAAATCTGGTTATTGTCGATCAGGTTCATCATTTGCTCGCAAAATTCGATTCGGCGGTCCGGGTCATCCTCCGTTAATTCTTGGAGTGCCTGCATATTGTAAGGATACGGCTTGGCTGATCTCGTTGTCATGGGCCAGTTGCCTGGCTGGAGTCACCGGGTTTTCTTGAAGGGTTAATAATACGTTTAGCCCGGTATCTTTAACCTGGTACCTATAACTGTGGGATTTCGCTGTCTGGGCACAACCCTGACATGACCCAAATTGTTGTATTGTGTCTCAATTTTGCTTATGGTACCTTGGCTAATGGGTGGTATGTAAGGATGCTGTTCTCGAAATAACTGAGCAACCTCAAGCTGACTTCGTCTTCTGTTACCCTAACCGATTATTATCACTAGTAACTAAGCAACGTGGTTGTTCCAAAGCATCAAAACACATGTCAAAAACATACAACTTTGCGCCGAAACTTGTTTAACGTAAAAGTAGTTTTTCTTTTTTTTATCACGTGGGCTTTGAAAATATTCTAGAAATAAATAGTGTGTTGTATTCCTTGCGAAGAGATCTTTCAAACGAGGTGTCACTTGGCATACCTTTCCATTTAAAAAAAGGTCGGAGGTGGCTGGGCACTTCCGGGAACAGATAAAACAGATAAACAAACATCATATACATAGAAATGAGAGCCAGAAAAAACAATATTTTTGTACAACAAACTAAAAGTCTTCGAAACGTGAGGGCACACACCGCTGTCAGCATTTTTTCCAATCTTCATGGGCTCCCGTGAACTCTCCGGTCAGAAGGCTGTCAAGATATCTCGTCGAAGCTGCCTGGACTGCTGGAATCGTATCGAATTACTTTTCAGTACCTTTTCAGGTCTCTTTTGATTCGTTGGAACAAAAAGTAGTCGCTAGGAGCTAGGTCGGGGCTGTAGGGTGGCTGTGGCAGTGTTGACGCGGCGGACTCGGCGTAAAACCGACCAGTGACAATCTGTCCGCCAGGAACAAACTCCTTTGGCATTAAAGAAAACAATGAGCTTGCTTTTCACAAGTGATTAGGTCATGCGAGATTTCTTGGGCTTAGGAGACGAGGCCACACCGCACTTTACTGCTTTGTTTCAGTATCGTGCTCGTAGACCCAAGTATAATCACCAGTAACCACTTTATCGAAAAAGATGGTATCGACTTGCAAACGTTGAAGCATTTCTTCGCAAACTGCCTGGCGCTCTGCCGTCTGTTCATGCGTCAGAACTTTGAGAACAAGTTTGGCAGACAGTTTTCTCATCTTCAAATCTTCTGTCACTAGCTTGAATTACCGTAGTGTGACCCAATCCCAGTTTATCGGCAAGTAATCTAACACTAAGACGACGGACAGTGTGTAAAAGTTCACGCACTTTCACCAAATTTTCCTGAGTGTTGTTTCCTGAGGCTTGTTGAAGGCCACAAGAAAATCATTGTACGTGATATGGCTTCTTCTTTATAGGCCTCTTGAATTATACCAAAAGTCCATGTAGCGGTTTTGTTCAGTTTCGCTGTTGTTGTTCTTTATTGAATATCGCTGCATTTTCGAGTCTCCGAGTTTTCGACAGGGATCATAGACACGCACTCACGCCACTAGGGATCGACTCACTCAAACGTCTGGGAAGCAACGAGCATACATTAATTGTCGCAAGGTGAGTAGGGAAAGATGATATGTTCTGGATCCTCCTTCACTCCTAGCCCCACCACCGCCATCCCCACCAGCAAATAAAAGCTGTTTAAAAGCTAATTCAAAAGTTGCTTAAAAGCTGTTTAAAAGCTGATTAAAAAGCTGGAGTGGCAGGAGTGAAGGAGGATCCAGAACATACCATCTTTCCCTACTAATTGTAAGGTGCGGAAGCGAAGCACATTCTCCTATTATGTAACGAGAATTCGCGCTGCCGCGTATATGTGGTCTTGATTTATCTGCCGCTTCGCGATGTGCAACCTAATCTAACCTGGGTTAAATCAGTAGTCCACATTATCCTATTTTGAATCGAGAGCGGCGGCGGCACCGGTTAAACTAAAAGTTCAACCGCACCTTGCGATAATTAATGTATGCCGAAGCAACGGCCGCTGGTGCGGTCGGTTAGATGACACCCCCACTACTTTACCCTGTCGGTGGAACCGATCTTACCCTCCCTTACTCAGAAATAATAAATCTTCTTGAAAATCAATCTTGAAACTTTGTGAATGCATTTTTATTTGTTTAATTATATATTTATTTGATAGATCTTGGAATTGTATGATCTGGCAAAAAATAGTGAAAATGTCGATAAGGTTTTACCTGAAACCATGGAAAGGCTAAAGGCATTGGAAGCTCTTCATAATAAAGGTAAATTTAATCTATGAAAACCTTTAAATAAAATGAAATGTTTAAATGTTTATAGCTGCAAATTTTTCAACAACTTTAACTCAAGTTGAAGCGATTCAGTCGGACATCCAAGGCGATGTGCAAAATAATAAAGCCTTATTGAAAGGCGTCCAAGAAAGTTTTGCTATGAATCTGGATGTGATCAATAAAACTGTTTCTGGATTAAACAGCAGAATTGATGCATTGAAGAAAAAGTAGATAGATTCTACATAGTATAAGCACGTATTCTTTGCTTAAACATAGGTAATAAACAAATTTAATTTATTGTATTTTCTTAGAGCTGTCTAAAAAATGTTTTGTTATACTTTGAAATATTATGCTGTAAGCTTTTATGTTAACCCAAATCTTTTTTATATTTTCTTTCCTTCTTTGTGGGGAAAAATAGCACAGAAATAACACAAGTTGTAATGTTTTTTTTATCTATACCTTTTATTACTTATAACAAACTTATCGATTAATTGTTGAGTACAATCTGGAACGTTGCAAGATTTGTTGCACAGCCAGGACATGTGTGCAAAGTGTCGTGTATGAAAATATCACAGTCTAAGCAGAATATGTTCTTGCAACTTGGACAATTGTAAACCTTAAAAGAAATTAAATATATTTTAAAATCCTCAAAAAAATACACAAGTAAATACATTTAAATATCCAAACGCTTTATAAAACAACGACGATTTCTTAGGCGAATACCAATGTCTCAATTAAAAATATTCAAAAATTTAAAAGAGGGGTAAGTTAATATACGGAGGATGGGAAAAGAATAAAGTGACCACACGTCCCGATTTTGGCGGGACAGTCCCGCTTTTTCCAGCCGATTTTTTAAAATGTCCCGCTTTTTAGAAAATATCTGCATTTCTTATTTTAAATGTACTGTAATATACAAAATAAGATTTTTTCACATATTTTTTAGTGTCACCCAATGAATTTTTTTATTATCCTCCAATTGAATTGTCCATTCTTTAAGTCGTTTAATGGTTTAATTTATCTCTCATCAGTTCAACTTAGCTTTTATGAACTACAAGTGAATGGTTTACAAATTGTTGTTCATAAAAGCAAAGCTGTACTGATGAGAGATAAATCTCCAAACGAATGTACAGATGGCTATCCACTTAAGATATTGAGTATTAAGATATGATCTTAAAAAACAATGTTATTTTTCTTCTTTTTTGTTGAGTGCCATGAAGGTATAAAGGTTCATTACTGTTATAGATCTGTGGAAATGTTGAATATATTTATATATTCAGGCTGTGTTCCGACTTCATTTAAGCTTATCAAAATATTTTGAAAATGGTAGAATACGCGCTCTCCTTTCCAGGAACAAATGCAGCAACAAAAAGTGTTTTGTAGTATCAATAAAATATGGACAACTGAAAAAACGCAGTTGAACATTAAACTTTAAAATCTATATTAAGCGTAAAAAATAATTTGACCAAATTATTCATGTGAGAAATTTCACGACATTTTAATAAATGATCCGAGTATTCTCTCGGATCAAAAATTAGACCGTGAAAGAAAATCGAATTTTTAAAAAATTTAAATTAATTAAAAATCATAATTTTCAGGTTATTTATTCTATATATATATATATATATATATATATATATATATATATATATATATATATATATTATTGGTTTCATAATTTTCTTTTACAAATATTTTTATAGTTACCAATAATTAATAATAAATACATTTTGTATATGTATAGACAAATATATGAATATATACAATAATAGTAGTTTATGATACAAGTGTGTGAAGAAGAGCTTTTATGCACGAGGTGCGAGTTTCATGTAATCGCAATGAGTGCACGCCAGAAAATTTATTTTCACTAAGTCTATGTTTTTTGTTTAGTGACGCAAGTTGTTGCCATAGTAATAATAAACTGAAATCGTTTAACCCTCCGTTTGGCACATAGTCCGCTAACCTTTGGTTTGGAACATGTGGTCTGGCCAGACCCCCGTATATCTCCATAGGATTTATACTTTATTTATGTCTATATTATTTCTTATATACACTTATCGTATTATAAATTCTAATACGTGCAAGTAAAGCAAGTATAATTCACTTTTGAGTGTTGCTGGCACACAGTCCTAACATTTAGTGCAAAAGAAATGTGTTTTGGGCCGTAATTTTTCGCTTCCTTGGGAACAAAGTTTGTATCCTCTCTTCTTATCCATTGTATTATCACGAATTGGTGTATATTTTTCTTATTCCATATATCAGGAATTGATGCGGCTTTGTCAGTTCGTTGGCGAAATGCACGTTTATGCCTATCAACAAAACGGATATATCGTAGAAATGCAAGGAATCGCTAATGAGACATAGCTGATCGGAATATAGGTAGGTCGTCTGTATGCCAAAGAAATTGAGATTTTTGCATGTTAATGTTTGAAACTCCAGCGGCCAAAAGTACACCAATATATGCATCTAATTCGGGGCTCGTTAGCTCTTTCCAAACTCTTGGTTTTTTTTATCGGGATTTTTTAGATTCCCCCTTTGAAATGTATCTTTCGCATAACGATTCGTTTCGGAGATGATTCGAATCGGAACTGAATTTTGTTCTTTGGGTCCAGCTCGAAAAAGCATAATATTGTGAAGAGTGATGACATAAACGACCAACAATGGAATAGAAATGAACCAGCATTTGCTGGTTCATTTCTATTCCATTTTGTAGCGTCTTTGCCAAAGAAAAATTCATCAGTTGCAGCTTGTCGTTTTTAGAAAATGTGTTTCTCCCTCTACTTCTTCTTTGTCATCTAGAATTTCGTTTGGTTCGATTACCAAATCCTCTTAAAATCAGACGCATCTTCTTCAGCTACATATTCGTCATCATTCTCGTCGTCGTCGTCTCTGAATGGATCATGTTCAACATTCTCATCAATATCTTCTTCAGGATTACGTTGAATTTTGTTAGATAAAGCCACTGCCAATCGTGATTTTTTTTTCTTTATTATACACAAATTCAACTTCATCATTTTTATGAAACAAACAAAAAATTCGCAAGATGTTAAACTGGCCCAACACGTGGCTCGTGAGCTGGATAGATCAAAGGACGATATAGGGGGATGGCACTCTTATGGGTGACCTTGTGACAGAAGATACTTGTCTCTGGGACGATATACGAGTAAGACAAAAGCTCGAAGGCACGCCTCGGGCTGGCGTGAGATATAGAGGAACTAAAAAAAAACCGCGGTAAAATGTTCAAAAACCATGTAAATTTTTATTTCATGTAATATATATATATATATATATATATATATATATATATATATATATATATATATATATATATATATATATATATATATATATATATGAGTCCGGACAGACCACATGTGCCAAACCGAAGTATATTCAAATACATATCCTTGTAATTACCCTTGTATGACATGTATCCTTTTATTTTTTTTCATTTAAATGAAAGCTAATGAAATTTTAGGCAAAGTCAAGGAAATTTAAGTCGATAGCTCAATTAGAATTATATTAAAAAACAAATGAAATCGCAAAAGGTCTGGCTGAAGCCATGCACCAAACGGAGGTTTAATAATGAAACTCCATTTGATTTACATTGGATTTTTACGCACGATTTGGTTACTTTTACACACGATTATAATAATGGCAACCTTCACATACAATAATATATTAGAATGTTCATTTTGGTGGGCGAGTAGATAAAATATATTTTTTTGAATTATGGTTCTGTTTCATAACTAAATTATAATTCTCATTTGATCCCATTTGTCCCGCTTTATCTCAATGAAAATGTGGTCACTTTAGAAAAGAATGAATTTTAAATACATTCAAAATTACTTGAAGCGGCGAATGTAATAAGAACGGTACAAAAAAAGTAAAAAAAGGAATTTGGAGGCAATCAAATGGTCCATTGACAATTACAAGATTTTAATAATAAAGTAGTCGAGCGAGATCCCTTTTTTATTAAATTAATTAAACACAATTTTCGGGTTCTTTTTCTTAATTTTTCGACCACTTTATTATGAAAAGCTTGTAAGTTTTCATTAATAAGTATTCTGGACACATTCATCTGGCCAGACCATGGAGGCGATTTTCCCTTCATTGAGGCGATTTACACGTTTAGAGCGATTAGTGTTAGAGGGATCAACATTTTTAACGCGGACTTTTTAGGACATCAACAACGATTAGATTTGTTCGGTTGGGTTTATACTACAATCGCTGCCACAGTTCGATTTAATTTTTTATATTCGGTAAATCATAAAACTTGAAATAAAAAATAAAATCATAAAATTCTGTGATTTTTTCGACTGACATCGTTTGTATTTCCACCGGGTGTAATTTAGATAATGCGAATGATGGAGTGTTCTCTTCAGCAAAACGTACTTCTAGAAATGTAATAATAGAGTCCAAGTATAGTATTATTAATGACCTCTTCCAGAATTCTGAAGGGCATTCTGCTGGATTGGTTGCTTCGATGACGTTGTTTCTCAACAATGCGCGGCATTGTGTTATGTCCTCCTTCAGTCTTACTTTCTCCGCAACAACAGTAGCATCGTTTAAAATTTCATCTATGACTTTTTCGGTAGTCACGGAGGCTCTTAAGCTAATACAAAATCTGTTTATTGTGCTGCGAGGCCTTGACCACGTCCAAAGCTATGGATTGGAGCACGTTAACAACAGGTTCCATCAAAGCCGAGTATTTGGCTATCAAAATAATGTCAAGAATAAATGATATTCTGAAAGCAGCCGCATAGAGTGGAAAGGCATTTTGTCGATTCGCACTATTTCTTTCACGCGATGAGGTTTCTAAGGTTTCCAATATATTAGGAAAATTCTCTTTCAAAACTCTGATAGTTTTGTGTTTCTCACTCCACTCCATCTTGTTTCGCAGAGCTTCTAAATATTAGGTAACAACTTCCTTCTCAAAACTAAAAAATGTAATAATTTCTTTGGTGGCATTTCGAATTTCAGGAAGAATGTTGAGATCATTGATTACCAGATTCAATTTGTGGGACTAAGGGCGTCTTTTCCGGACATTTTCAAACAACCGTCAAATCCAAAACCAATGCATTTATCTGGTTAATGCGTTTATAAGGTCTTCTTTTGTCAGAAACTCATGGATTCAAAATGCAGTAGATTTCGCATGCAGACCTCCCAGCTCAACAAATCTGACAAACATTTCTTGGATTTCTTCGTCAAAATATCGCAGCCCAATCGAGAATTGTTGAGTAGCAGAAAGGTTATCTGTTTCATCCGCTAACACACTATATGCTTCATAATATCTGCCCTAATGACCCCTCCATAAATGCAGATAACTTCCATAAATGCAGATAGCAGCGCAGAATAAACTACATTTTTTTAATCTCTAGGGACCTACGCCCTTGCGCATAGTACACTTATTAGCATTTATTTTGTACACACAATTTATAAACAAAACGTTTCATACGCGCATGATCAAACTCTTAAAGATTTACAATCAAATGCACAATCCTTCGGTGGCGCTCTACATTCTATTACCTAACACCAGCTGTTTAGCTCTATGCTTGGTTCAAGCATCGCATCTTGCTGCGACCTCAGCATCGGCAGCGCGCGAAACCTCACATTAAAAACCAATGCGCGTACATTTGCAGCACGATGCGCCTGCAGACAGTCTCAAAACAGCAATTGAACATTGGTGAAGGAAAAGTACCAGTTTATGCTACCACAAAATGTATTTCATTTCCATTGAACTATTGCGTCATTGTGCCATCCATCGAACAACTTATGCTGGAAGTTTTTCCGCAAATTTTCACCAATTATAAAAATCATAAATGGCTTTTCGTACGTGCTATCTTGGCACCAAAAAACAACGACGTCAATGCAATCAACCAAGCAATTCAAGAAAGAAATCCAGGCGATTCCGTTACCAACAAATCGATTGACCACGTCATGAATGCGGACGAAGTTGTAAACTATCCAATCGAGTCTTTAAATTCTGTGGATCTTCCTGGTGTGCCACCACACAAATTGTCACTGAAAGTCGGCGAGCCAATTATTATCTTGAGGACCATTAAGCGGGAGACACCTGGTTGCATGTACGCAGCGTATGCTATTCACTATGGGAGAATCGCTGTTGCAGTTTCTCAGAAGGCGCATTAGTGGGTCTGTAAGTCATGTTTCCTGATTCTGATAGCAAGTTTGCGGATAATTTATTTAATTTACATTTTTCAAAGAATATTTCCGCGGCACAGAAACAAAAGTTAAGAAGAAAAGATATTGGGATCATGAATATAGTTCATAAATAAACAAACAGAAAAAGTTGGAAAATACCATACATTAATACAAACACATTAATGCAGAAATGAGCAAGTTTTGGAGAGAATAGGGGAAGGAAGATCTTTATATGAGACTATTTTAAAAAGCAAGAGATTGTGGCTCGGGTATGTGTTAAGAGGGAGTTGTTTGTTGAGAGAGGTAATCGAACTGTGGAGGGTGGTGTAGGGAATAGAGGTAGAAGGAGAGTGAAAATGGTAGACGATATGAAAGAAGGAAAAGGATACGGGGATATGAAGAGAAATGCTATGGATCGAGTTGAGTGGAGGAGGCAGAATGGAACCTGCACATAGCAGAACACCAATAATGATGAATGCAAGAACTGGAATCCAATGAAGCACGATTATTTATGTACTTCTGCATGTCTAAAGTATAGTTTGAGGAAATTCATAGTATTATCAGAGTAGGGTAGGTATTATAGTACTCAAAGTTTTCTAATTTTGAGCAAAAAACGTTGAAAAACTTAAAAATCAAAATTCAGTTTCTTACATAGAATTACATATTCTACAAGTTTTGTTCGAATTTTTTTTTGAAATACCGGCTGGCTTTCGAGTTACTTAGTTGTTCTGCGGCAGCAACGCGCCGGGTACCGGTTTTTACGGAGCTTTAATAATTACCTGTTTGTCTGTTTCTGGAGATAAATTTTTCTGACAAGCAAAGCAAATCGGCGCCTGATTTTCATAACTAACTTCCTTGTAATTTGCTGCCGGAAACAAATGATGATAGGATCTAGCCAAGTGTGGAGCCGAAACTAACGTTAATCCACAGGATCTACATTCCACTGGAAGCTCACAATATTTACTATTACACTGTGGACAGTAATATCCTCCTGTTGTGAGTTTACTACCTTCATCAGCACTATCTATATGACTAGAATTATAAAAAACAATATTTAACATACGAATTAAAATACATCAATGTTTAAATATTAAAATGATGATTTTTTCAATCATGTCTTCATTAATACGTTGAGTTGTTGAGTGCCAAGCGAATTCTTAGGGAAATCCTCGTCAGACCACGCGTGCTATAAACACACTCAGTCGCAAGTGACTGACGCGGCCTACACGGAACGTTCAGTGTCTGTCACCAGTGACTGAAGTGGCACTCAACGTTTACTCAATATGAACCGGCATTAATGAACACTGTATACTAATTTCTGGTGAACTTTGCAAGTAAGACAGTTTGTAAAACAAAAGCAATAGAGGACCGAAACTAAAAATATAAGGAATGTATTGAAAGAAAACAAGAGAGGGAAAGAGAGGATTTGATGCGGCCAGACGTGCAGCAGACAGAATATACAAGAAAAGAGGATATCGGAAAAAGCCCATAGCTAATATGGAGGAAAACTTCAAAGAAAGTGGGGACAGAAAAGCCTATATGCTCCTAAAAGACACACGAAGAGGCTACACCCCACGCACGAGCCTAATCAAAAATCATGACGGACAAACGGAAAGCGACCTCAATAAAACTAAGAACATCTGAAGAGAACATTTTCAGAACCTCTTAACAAAAAGAGAAGACATAGAAGAAATTAACGAGCACGAAGAGGACAGCACATAATTCACATCCTTTGAAGAGACAAAAGAGGCCATACACAAAATGAAAGGAAACAAGGCACCGGGGATACCAGCTGAGGCATACAAACTAGGTGGACAACACCTAATGCAACAAATACACTACCTCATACGAAAAATCTGGGAAGAATAGACGCTCCCAGAGGACCTCAAAACAGAAATTAATCATCCCCATCCATAAAAAAGGAGAGAAACTGAAGTGCGATAACTACCACAGAATTAGTATGCTATACGCTGTGTACAAAATACTAACATATATCATTAACGCACGACTACTGCCGTACGCAGAAAAACTGATAGGGGAATATCAAGCAGGGTTCAGGAGAGAAAGATCGAAGGTGGACCAGATCTTTACAGTGAAGCAAATTTTGAATAAATCATGGGAATACAACAATGATGTGCTCAACATCTTCATCGATTATAAGCAGGTATACGATTCGATCGACCGCAGCAACCTCTACCAAATTCTACAGCAGCTGAAGATACCAACTAAACTGGTGAAAATGATAAAGACCACAATGTGCGAAACTGAAGCCGCAGTGAGGGAGAAAACCAACTCACGGACCCCTTCAAAATAAAGAAAGGGTTGAAACAAGGGGATGGGCTAGCATCCACACTATTTAATCTAGCGCTGGAATTTGTTATAAGACGTTTGGGTGTAGGTAGGGATAACATCCTAGCCAACAAAACAGTGCATCTAGCGGCATATGCCGATGACATAAATATTATGAGCAGAAGGACCGACGAAGCGCAGAGGACCTATGCCCAACTAGAGCCAGCTGTCAAAGATAGCGGGCTCAGCATCAACACAAGCAAAACAAAGGTGATGACACAAAGAAGGAAATGCGGGCCAGAATTACAGTTGCCAGACAACATCGAGGATGTCAACAAATTTTATATATCTGGGTGTGGAAATCAACAAAGATGGTACCGAAGACGTAGAAGTAAGACGCCGTGTCCTAGTAGCAAATAAGGCGTACTATGCAATGGCGGAAATATTAAGATATAATAGTGTGCACCGCAAGAACAAGCTTAGAATAAAAAATTAGAATAAAGAATTGAAAAATTGTAGCGAAACATCGGTCTATGGCCGAAAAAAACAAGAACGCAATGGACATATTTAAGGTCCTACATAGGATTCTAGTTGGAAACACGGTTGGAAACATCAGAAGGCCAAGGCACAATAATGAGCTATATCAGATATACCAAGAACCACCGATTTCTACATTCATCAGACTGCCAAGACTAAGATGGGTGGGACACGTGCTCAGGACGGACGACAACCATCAGCCACTAAGAGCACTAAACGCAAAAATGCAAGGCAGGCGGCCGGTAGGGAGGCCAAGAAAACATTGGGAGGAAGAGACCCGGGAAGACGCATACCAACTACTCTGAGTAAGAGTGTGGAGAATAACAGAAAAGGACAGAGAAGAATGACGGACTAAAATACAGGAGGCCAGGGCCCGATTTCGGCTGTAGAGCCATATAAAGAAGAAAACAAAACACCTATTCCTGTCTCAGGATCCATGAAAAATGGAAAAAAAATCCCTGGTTGAGGATAACTAATTATTTATGAAACTAACCACATGCACATAGTTAGTGGCTCTTCAGTTCCTTCCATTACCATTTGATGTGGAAAACCCATTTTGATAAGGCTAGATTCAAGACAGACGGCTGCTGGAGGAGGGTCCACATTTTGAAATAATAAGTCTTTGTAGTGACTGTCTTCCAATATAATATTGTAGCAACCTCCGGTTTCGTTAGCCAAATGTCTGCATACATGGACTTCAGCTGCTAAGCCTATCACACTACATCTAACACCTTCACTTTTTAAGTGCTAAAAAATATTTGAAAAGAATTATTAGAATATCATGTGATTAGCTCAAACCAGTTCAGCACAATATCTAAGAAACAGTTTTGCCTGAATCCCAAGAAGGCTATAAACCAAAGAAAATAAAAAAGTATAATTAGATAAAATATTACACTGAGGAGGCGGTGGTGGAGTAGTAGACAAGACATCAGATTACTAAGCCATAGGTCCCAGGTTCAAATCCTGGGATGTAAATAAAAATAAGCCACCGGCCTCCTGTGCATGGCTCTGGCAAAACTATCACAGTACAGATCTGCCTAAAAAAAAGCCTTTGCCTTTATCTGCCTTTAAAGTGGCTACCCTCCCACTTTAAAAACTGTATATATAATAATGCCCCCTATAATCTCTACACCCGAAAGGGTACACAAGAGATTCAAAGCATTATATATACACACACATTATATATATATATATATATATACATATATATATACGCACACACACACACACATATATATATATATATATATATGACGTTTTCTTAAACAAAATAATATTAACACATTGGCTGCTGCCATAAAAGAAAGGCAATGACTAATGCTAATGAGTAATCAGCATCACTGATGATGCTCACTGCATCCAATGTGTTAAATTACTACCTATAAAGACTAAATAAGTTAAGCAATTTAAAGATTTTAATACCTCTATAGTAACATTGATATCAGTAGGATCACATGTAGTTAAACTACCCATCAAAATCAATATCTCACGACTGGCATGACTTGGTAACAGCTTCAACGATTTCATTGCCAACTCCAGTCCATTTTGCAACGATGGTTCACCAACTAGCGCCATCCGATTCAGCGATTGCACTGCCTTGATATGCTTCCTTGCATTTCCCGCCAACTCGCTAATCTTCTCTGCTCTTTTATTATGCATTATTATAACTCCCAGCTGACTGATCGGATTCTGATCAAAGAACTCATCAATAAATATCTCCAGCAACTAGAATTAAACGTTTAGTGTAGTAGTGTTTTGGTTATTTAGAGAGTTTTACTTTAACAGTGCACATCAATCTAGTGGGTTTTAAATCTTGACATGACATAGAATCAGAACAGTCGATAATTATATATAAATGTCTCATCATGCCGAGTTTTGTTTGGCCTTGTTTCAAAGCTTGTCTTTTCCTCTTGGCTTTCTGTATTATGTCCGCTATGGAGGCTTCCAGGAAACCATCATCGTCTTCTTGAATTGCTTCCCTAAAAATTAGTTTTTAATGGTTTTATTTGTTCTAGGGTTGGAAAGGCCTGGAAATTACCAGGTTTTTTCATAGCCGGTCTCCCAGCGGTATTCCTTAGGATCTTCCTCATCCATTATGCGGTACTGATGTTTACAATGTTTTCTTTAAGGTTAGTTTTAGGGCTTTATTATGATTCGTTTTCAAGATCATTTCGCTGCGCATGCGCCATAAATGTAGATTGGGTGGACTATGTAACACAAGGCAGCGGACACAAACCATGTGCAGGTAATAGTAAAAATGAAAGAAATTATAATCCGGAACAACAAAAAGGTAGAAACAGGAAGGAAATGGAACCCTAAGAAGCTAGATAATGAAAGGACAGCATGGGAATGTAGTTCTGCAATTGAACGCAAACTCGCTGACGAAGAAACAACAATAGAAAAAGGCTGGAGCAGAATAAAGACAGTGGCGGATTTCTAAATAGGCTAGCTAAGCTGTAGCCTACGGCGGCAAATTTTCGTAGGCGGCAGATTTTTGTAAGCGGAAAATTTTTAAAATTTACAAATTTTTCAAGACAGATTTTCTTTTTTGCGGCAGCAGGAGCCGTCCGCCACTATAAACAGTGTACCCAGATTAAATCAATGAAATTCGCAAAATTTCTTATCTCTATACTGGAAACAGCGGCGGCGTGCAGCATTTTATGAAAAAACTGTAAAGCCGCTTGCTCTACAGTTTTTTTCGTCAAATAAACAAACACTACTTACTACGTGTACAATTAAAATTGAAAAGTTCAGTATGATTTTACTTATAAATATAATATAAATAGTGTGAGTGTGCAATAAATGTTAAGGAGGCCAATTATTTAGTGAATTGTGTGAGATCAAACAAGTAAGTAAGCTTATTCTTTATCTTAAATAATACCGAATAAAGTGTAAATTTGAAAGATATTTTGCACATTTATTTGTATATTAATCTGTGTCTGATTCTACCATACTACAATATTTTTTCTAATTCATAGATCGAATACGTACAAATAGAAGTGGCAGATGGTGAAAACGTTTAGGCGGATGGGAATACAACAAGAAATTAGAGAAAAAACAAAATGAAACTTATGAAAACTAATAAAAAAAAACTGTTTTTTCTTCACCAAGAATCTTTCCAAAATTGTTCAGCCATCATCTATTCCTATTGAAGAGCCTGAAGATCTTGCTGTACCTAGTACATCAAAAGAAACAGAAGCTAGTGTCAATTCTGCTTTGTGTGAAAATGAAAATGCTACATTTAATCATGTTGAAATAGAAGAAAAGATCAACCAATTTTTTCGGAAATATTGTCTCTGTCTCAAGTTGTTATATTGGACGTAGATCCTGCAAAGTGGGTAGTTAATGATCAGTTGATAGATTTTGTTGCGCGATTTGGTTATTCTCAAAAGGCAGATCCTGATTTTGAGAAATCAAAACGAATCTACAAAGACCAAACACGCTTTTTGAGTTCAACAATTTTTAAACGGGTGCTTCAGAATGGAGAAGTTTCAAGTCGGCAATGGATAATCTACTCTGAATCAAATGGAAGTGTTTATAGTGGGTCTTGTTTGTTATCTAAATTGGGTTCATCTTTTTGCACGGATAAAGGATTTAATGATTGGAAAAACTTAAAACAATGCGTAGAACATCACGAACGATCAATAAATCACAAAAAATCTATGGCTGCTCTGAGGGCATGGATTTAAAATAAGCATTTGATTAATTTATTAAATGCAGAAATTGATCTAGAAAAAAATTATTACAACGCGTTTTCGCAATCATCAAAACTTATCAAGTCGTGGTCTTCCCTTAAGAGGTTCTAATGAAGTTTTAGGATCATGTCATAAAGGCAACTTTTTAATGGGCGTAGAACTTTTAGCCTAATTTGATTCTTTCTTAAAGGAACTTCTAAGAAAATATGGAAGACCGGGTAGCGGTAAAACTAATTATCTTTCGTCCAAACGTGCGAAGAAATAGTATGGCTTAGAAGTGCACATATAATTGTTGATTCTACACCAGACATCGCACATGTAGTTCAGTTATCAATTGTTCTGAGATATGTAAAAGAATGTGGAACACCAACAGAGGTATTTCTAATTTTTGTTCCAAATAGTGGACACAAATCTGAAGAAATGTACACAGTAATAACTAACACCCTGGCATCTTTAAACATTAATTTAAAAAATTGTAGAGCTCAGTCGTTTTATATTTTGTTGAAATGAAGTTTTTATTGCATTTTGTTTGATTTTAATAAACGTTTGTATTTTATTAATTATTTTTACCAGATTCGCAAGTTTTTCATTAAAAGCGTAATTTGAAAGTACTTGTAAATAACGTGACCTTGAAATTTCGAAAATGTTGCGGGTGCGCTTTTGATCGCTGCGCTCTCATTTGATAATTTTTAAATATATTAGGGGGCAATATAAATTAGCCTATAGGCGGCGAATTTGTAAATCCCCCACTGATAAAGAACACCATAAAGGGCCCCATACACTAGCAACGTAGTCATCAACCTTGTCGTCAACAAGATTGAAGTTCTTGCCCACACACTAAACAACCAAGTTGACAACATTAATATCAGTTGCACGTTGCTTTTGTTCGGTTTATTCATTGGTGTAGAGTTTGTACGAAGAATTTAAAAATAATGAGTAAAGATTTGATGCTGTATATAGTTTTGAACGACTTGTGGAGGACGATATGGGTCCTTTGAAGAAGAAAAAAGTGTAATTCCCACAGGTTTCGATACTAGGCCCCATCCTGTGGAACGAGCTATAGACAGAGAACTTATAATGAGACTGCCTTTGGGGGCCACCGTAAATGGCTTCGCATAGGATATCTTCGCACTAGCTGTCACAGCAAGAACAGAAAAAAGGTTGATGCGAATGGAAAAATCAAGCAACAGCAATGGTCAGGGTGTGGATGAAATCGAAGAACCTGAGATTAGCTCTGGAGCGGTCCTACTCACAGGCCTAACGGAACTTAGCCCCGTAACATTTAAAGTGCAAGAGGCAATAATAACACCGAACGAAAATCTCAAATACCTCGGAGTATTAATAGATAAAAGGCTAATACATGGCGCGCTTAACCGAAGCCGCAAGAAATGGAACGAGAACACTAGCAGATATCCAGCAACTCATGTCAAACGTAGGCGAAACAATTTTTCCATGCCAATCTTTTTCTTGTTACGATCTTTATAAACTTCAGACTTTACTTTCCACAACTCAGGCAGTTCTCGGAACGTTTAAAAAAAATTCCACCCATAAAGGAATTTTTGGTACATTAGCCATAACTATTAGGACGAGCAATTAAAAATTACAAAAAACTGAAAAAATAAAAATCGCAAACACGTCTCCTGCACAAATAAGAATTCCAAAACCTTCACAAATTCAAAACTGATGTTTATAACCATGTCTTCAACCTCCCCACACACTCCTCAACATGGTTGCCAACATCAGACTCCGCCCACCAAAAATCCAAGTTACTTTCATTTTATTCAACTTTGTACTCAACCTAAAATATTGTCTTCAATCAACCCATACACTACTAAACCTTGTCATCAACATAGCAAGTTGACGACAAGGTTGTTGACTAGGTTGCTAGTGTATGGGGCCCTTAATAGAAACGACTGAGCAGATAATAGGCCGGGAAAAAACAAATCCACAAAACAATATTTCAACGAATAGTGTCAGGATAAAAGCACAACAGAAAATGAAAAAAGGAAGAAATGAATAAACATACAAAAAGAAGACCTCCAAGAATATAGATTAGCCCAACATGAAGCAAAAAACACTACATAAAGAAAAAAGAGGCAGGCTTGACAAAGATCTACAGCAAATAGAAGCAAAAAGCAAGGACAGCAGGTCAAATTACACGAATATATCAAACGACAGAACAACAAAAGAAAGCCTGCTACTAAAATCAGGAAGCAGGAATGGGAAGAACACTTCACGAAAATATACCAGGAAACAAAAACAGATAATGAGGTAGAAGTAAAAGTAAGGAACACGAAGAACTCACGCAAACGATAAAAAGCTAAAACTACACAAAACAGCAGGGCCATACGAAATAAATAACAAACTGGTAAAAAGGGAGGAGCAATGCTGACCCAGATAATACATGACCTAATAAACAAAATATGTAAAAAAGAAATTTAAATGGTCACGGAATGGAAGAACGGACAAATAACACCAATATACAAATCGCGAAATACCAAGAAATGTGTGAATTACAGACCTATTATGCTACTAAACAACTTTAAAAACCTAATTTTTATACTTAAAAAAAACCTAACCTAACCTAACTACAAAATACTAACAGAACTGCTAAGAAATAGACTAACACAGCACACGGAATCCGATATCGGCCCATACCAGAACGGGTTCAGAAGAGGAAAATCGGCAATAGACGCCATTCACATATTGACAAAAATTATAGAAAAGAGAGACTAATTTTTAGATCTAGATTTAAAAAGTAAAATTTTTCTACTGATATATGTGAAAATGGCATTTTTCTATTTTGCGTCTGTAATGGACTCATTACAGCACTCATATGCGTGCGGTAATAGCTCGCCGAGTGCTGTAATTTTTTTAGTTAGTTAATTTGTTCAAGGTTGGCACAGAAATACAGAGCTGTCAGTGTCAAATTTTCGGCGAGATAGTTTTGAGGTTATGTGATGTGTGGAAATCTCGAATACAGAAATTTAATTAATTAATGGTAATAAACGATATAACACATATTTATTTTAAATTCTTTTCAATGGTACAATTAATAAAAATATTTATAGTAACATTGGATTCTTGAGCAGTAACACTCACACCAGGGCATTATATACAGTGCTACTACTACTGTTGCTATCAAATTGCAAATGTGGGGCACTAGAAGAACATCCTGGTAAGTTGATATTTGCTTGCTCATACCCAAGCATTTTAGATATTTCATTCTTCTTTTTAACGAAGCGTCAACATACCCCTCCGCAACAGTAGAATATTTCCATCCACCATGATTTTTTATTGTCAACAAATTACCACCATGGTTGGCCAAATGTGTCGCACTACTTCTTCGGAAAAAATGTCCAGTATAAAGATTGGAGTTTGGTAATTTGAGAAATGTTGCAATGTCTTTTGATGTTCTCCCCATAATATTAATAAGAATTGGACTATTAATACAATGACCGTTACAAAAGTTAAGAAAAATCTCTTATGCGTAACATTATTAGGACGTAAGAGCATATTTTTTAATAAAGTCAATCCAATGAGAATCTGTAATTGCAAACATTCTTGGAATGTAATTTTTTGTTTTAGATACAGACACAATGATGGAATCAGATCTGTATTCTATATCATCAACAGACATATCCGTTAATTCCTGACGCCTAAGCGCACCATTTTAACCCATTATCAAGACAATCTAAAATAAATACCGTTACAAAGCTGCGATATACATACATATTTACCCACCTTCATAGCCAGATAAGACTTCAGATCATCTACGCCCCTTATAAATTTTTGAATATTTTCTAAAATCTTCGACTTTTTAGGTGTATAACCCTGAGATATCCGTTTCAATAAGCCATTCACCATTTACAATATTTGGATATATCTACATCCTTATGTATAGATAAACAGGACCTCAACATAGAATATATCAACTATAAAGTTGATGGTTTATACTTCTTACATTGTAATTCGAAGTAAGCAAGTAAAACATTTTCCGAAACAACTGTAACTTTATGTAGATTACACCACTCCTTAAATTTGCAATATTATTTCTCATATCTTGCTCGCGATTTATTCACTGTATTTGCAGCTATTTCTTTTAATTCTGGTGGAGTGCAAGATATTTTTTCAGCCATTTTAATTATAACCATTAAATTAATTTCAAGTGTCAATTATCAGTGTTACTAACCACCATAAAATTTCATGAACATGTATGGGCGATTTTTTTATTTAGAAATGGCATAAAATAGCATAAAAATGCGCAAAATAGAAAATACTCGTTCGTTATGCGTTTTTCAGCACTTGTCCATTAGAAACTTGGCCATACCAAACTTGGACGCGTGCTGTAAAATCGTCCTTTAATATACGATTTTTCCACGGCTTACCCTACATGAAAGTGACATTTTTTCATTCTAGAGATGAAAATATTTTTACATCTAGAGACAAAAATGAGCATTTTAAATTTATGATTTTCTCGATTAAAACACTAAACTAACCAAATTTGCATGGACTTTCTTATTAATTGCATCAATTTCAATAAAATGTTTTATGTACAAACGTAAAACGAGCCTGAAGCTACTTAAAAACCGGAATAAAATTAGGACATTTGACTTGAAAAGTATTACCTTCTATGAGAATGCAATATGTAACCATCGAAACGATCAAACCAACAAATAAATTTATATTTCTTTATTTACAGTTCTGACAGTTCGCTTCGAATTGGATTTATTAAAGTCGAATTATGGATTCTACAAACGAAATCAGTAGAAAAAATTGCATTTACTATTCGAGATGAAAGTGTTTTTTTTGGTTCGTTGTGATTGCTAACTCACTGGCGCTCGTGAGCAAACTCCCACCTCACCAAAAAAACGCTGTTTCATCTCTTGCTGTAAAATATACTATTACGAATTATTTACGATAAAAAATTCAAAGCTGAACTACTTGAACGAAGAGCGATCGATGGAGTGTTTCATGTTTGAAAAACTGCAAATGCAACTCATCTCGAGAAACCTTGTTGAAAATGAAGTGTGGTTGTAGTGTCTGAACCACTTGTCGGTAATGCGTCAACGGAATGTCGTGAGGGAAGTGTCTTTTGCAACACTGAAATTTGAACAGTGAAGCTTCGCTTCGTTGAACTTTATAAGAAGTAGATCAAATTACGCTAACCAGGGCAAATTAGTTTTATTTAGCTTGTGTCTCAGATAGTCCAAAATCGAAGATAACGTGTAATATCTTATTTTGTAGATTAGTTAATCTAGATTTAAAAAATATTGAATATTTACGAATTATTTACGATAAAAACTACTTGAACGAAGAGCGATGGAGTGTTTCATGTTTGAAAAACTGCAAATGCAAGAATTTAGCGAAATACTTGGAAAATTCTAGTAATAATCTTGGAAAGCTATGTCTGCCAGAGTTTAAACCAAAGCAAATATCTTGAAAAATCTTACAAAAAAATTTGACATCTGTCAAAGAAACTTTGTCTAAAAATTCAAAACCAAAACAAATATTTTGGAAGTACTTGAATTGATATGTATTTTGGAAACTCTCTAAGAAATGTCTCAAATTCAAACCAAAGGAGATAACAATCCACTTAGATTTCTCTCGGAAAATTAATTACTTCCCAATTCTCCATTCGAGCGTCCAAAATTTCTTGAAATTTAACTCGATTTTATGAATAAAAAACTAAGATACAAAATAACTCTATGTATATAAAAATTTGTTTAAAAAGTCGAAACTCGACTGCATGAACTAAGGGCGGTGTTTAAAGAGCCGCAAATACCTAGCAAAGAAATGCATGAGGCTCGCGAGCGCCGTTAATAATCTAAATAACTTTATATGTCTGAAATCATAAAATAAGCAAGACAAAAAAGTAAAGTTTTATTTAATGTTTTCAAAATAACATGTTTCATTTAAAAAATTATGATTTTACACTCATCCATTTCTTACAATTTCATATTCATTTTACCATTTTTAAAACAATAAACAATTTTTTTCTTTTAAAGTGACGTAGAACCCATTTGCGGATTTGAGAATTGCATCATTTTTCAAAATGGGTTCAAATCCACGAACCGCCGAAATTTCAAAATTTGTCAAGACCTTAACAAGGCAAATTTTCATTAGAAAGTAGGAATATTTTTGCCCCATGCAGTTCCTCGGCCCCGCACTAAATGGAATATAAGCATATGGATTTCTTTCGGCACAGTTTTCTGGCAAAAATCGATCTGGGTCGAATATCTCCGGTTGGGGAAAATTCTCTTCATTGTAGTGCAAACCATGAATAAAGATAGCAATGCAAGTTTTCGCCCGAACTGTAATCCCATTTAACTTAACGTCTTCGGTTAATTCTCTCTCAATATACGGCACAGTCGTATACAATCTCATGCATTCTTTAATAACTCGTTCCGTGAAATGAAGATTGTTTAAGAAACTTGTAGATATACTTCCATCGTATTCGGATTTGATTTCTTCTAAAATGTCCTGTTGAATCTTCGGATGTTTAGACAATTCAAACAGTATGCAGGTGAGTGCAGAAGAAATTGTATCATGTCCACCAAACATAAAAGTATCGACTTCTTCTCTAATATCTTCCTCACTTAACACTTTTGCTTCTACCATGTCGAGCAGCAACTCGAGTAAAGCCGTTTTCCGTTTCAAACCTAAAACATTTTCTTCAACTTCTGTTTTACTTCGATTGTTTTCCCTTAACTTTCTCTTCTGTTTGATAACACTTTTGGTAAAAGAAATGGCTGTATCTACACACTTTTTCTGTTCAACGTAAAGTCTAGTGAATTTAAATAGAAAATCGCTTTTCATATATAAAGAGAATTGTCTTATCATGTGACATTTTAAAAAACCAGCAACTGCTGTAAGGTATTTGAAATTTGGGTTGTCTTGAGCGTTTATTGAAATACCCATCGAAGTTTCGCAAATATTGTCTACAGAAAAGAGATTAATATAAGGGAAAATATCTAAAGTTTCTTCTTTTCCTATAGCCGTTTTGAGTTTTTCTACGAGAACATCAGATTTGGAGATAAATATTGGTATAAAGCTCTCAAAGATCTTGAAGTGCATTGTTGGCGTTAAAAGCTTCCTCTTCGTGCGCCAATTCTGCCCATTAATAGTGAATATTCCGTTTCCCAACCAAATTTTAAACGAGTCGTAGGAAGAAGACTTCTTGATTTCAACGCTTGAGGATAAAATTTTCTCCACACATTTTGCATCGGATATAATCAATAAGGGAGAAAACGGATTTAACCAAACTCTAAAAATCGCACCAAACTCATTGTTTAATTTAATCATATTTTTAAGAAACTCAACACCGTTTCCGCCAAATTCCAAAACATTACCAAGAATTGGAACCGTCTTCGGTCCCGGAAACTTGTCTACATCTTTAAATACCGACACGAATTGAAAGTATTTATAAACAAATATCAATATAATCAAAAGTAAATATATAAGATACATTTTTACTTTAAGTTGTCTCCGAGTGGTTTCTAGTCGAAGGTTAAACTGGTACTGATCAGGTAAATAAAAATAATCGTTGAAACAAAACTTTCTTCGAGTGTTTTTTATCGAGATTTAAACTAGTACTGTACAATATACTCGTTTGTTATCAGTTTCGCTGTGAAACATTGCTCATGTTAAGCGTGCCTTACTGCTTACAAATGTGAAATTATTATCCCATTAAAATAAAGTATTAATTTTCCTTTTAAATTTAAATATATTAATATTTAATATTTAAAAGATTAAACTTGCTATATGCTCTAATGGGGCGTTCAAGTATTACGTAAGCAAACTTACAATGATTTTAGATCGCCACCCAGCTGGATAGGCAAAATAAGACACCGTAAACCCTCTCCTCCCCCGTATTATAAAACGTAATAAGATTTTGATAACAAATATTTTGTGTATTTACTCAAAAAACAACATTTTGAAAATTTATTATTAAAAGGGTGCAGCAGATCCAAACATTTTGAGAATTTATGGTGGAAAACTCATTTTATATTGCGTAAATATTTAAGCTTTAAACCTAAATTTTCTTTATTTTTGCAATTTTGGCACATACATGTTGATATTGATTATCTGTCATAACAATGATCATACTATTTACGAATAATCAATATTTAATTAATTTATCAGAGATTTATCAAAGAACAAATATATAAATATTTATGATTATATATGGTAGTGTCACGTCCTATCTGTCTATATGAGATTTTGTAAATTAAATAGAAATATTGGATAATCTTACGTAAGATAAAAAAATAAAATAAAACGAAAATCATTTACCTGAATGAAAATGTCCTTAACAAAACCTCTTCTACAATAAATTTTCGAGAATAAGATTATATATAATAAGATTATACAGTAATTTACATAGACCGTATCCCATAGAGGTCAACTAGTTACCTGTACCAGAGCTGTTTGGTTTTTACAAAATAAACTTATCGACAAATTATAGACTATGACCAAAATGAAATAAACCTATACATTTACATAAATATGTACATTTAAAAAGAAACGTTTTATTTATACTCCAGTTATTAGCCAGTTTATAAGCTTTTTCCTTATTAATTTTTTATTAACATTTAGAGATTTGAGATTGTCAGGGAGCATGTTATAGTTTTTTATTGCTACAATATAAGAGTTTTTAAATGCAATACTTTTATTGATTTTCGGTAAAATTATCGCCATATTTCTAGTTTTACCATGGTAATCATTAAATGACTATACAATTTTCATAGTGAAAACATAGGGAGTCAATTAAGAAAGTTTCTTTAGTATTCAAAATGTAATTGGTCGTTTGTTCTGTTATTATATCAATTAGTTTATTTTGTGTACTAGTTAATTTTGTCCGAAAATCGTCGTTGTCGGACCATCGATACCTCTTTCTGGAGGTCAACGCCGTTGACAGGACAGAGGATGTGTATCGTAATCTACGCAAAACTGACTGGGAGCACTATAAGGAGGTGTTAAAGATACATACAAGTGTGTTAAGTTCGAACATAACCAGTCCGCATGATATTGAAGAAACCTCCACTCTACTTCAGGAGGCTATACTAAATTCTGCTGTCCTCAAGTGAAGCGAACCAGGAAACGAGAAGTTACCTGGTGGAGCAAGGAACTTGAACAGAAGAAAAACAAAACGAGAAAGCTCTACAATAGAGCTACAAAGACAGGGATGTGGACCGAATATACGGCTACACTCACTGATTATAGCAAATCTGTACGGAGGGCTAAAAGGGAGTCCTGGAGGAATAAAATGTGTGAGGATGTCGAAATTACATCTGAAACAGCAAGACTCCAGAGACTTCTGATAACGAACCCGTTAAATCCGGTTGATACTATCAGAAAACTATGGAAGTTTTACTCCAAGCTCACTTCCCAGGTTCCTATGTGATCGACCCAACAATGGATAATCCTGACTGGCATGCTGTACGCTCTCAAGCAAGAGGGACGAGGTGTGACTGGCAGGTGTTCAAAAGGGTTGTCACATATGAAAGAATTGAATGGGCCATAAATACCTTTCGCCCATACAAAGCAGCTGGACCGGACGGTGTCTTCCCCGCCCTTCTGTGGCAGGGGAGGGAAACGCTGGTGCCAATACTGATCAAGCTATACAGGGCAAGTCTGGCATCAGGCTATGTGCCAACTCCCTGGAGGCAAGTAAAAGTGGTATTTATAGACCTGCTTATAGACAGGCCCCTACAATCTAATCAGCATGCCTATCAACCAGGAAAATCATGTGAATCTGCTCTACACCAATTAGTGGTTAAAATAGATAACACACTAGAAAACAAGGAATTGGCGCTTGGTGCCTTCCTTGATATCGAAGGTACGTTTGACAACACCTCCTTCGACAGTATAGCCAATGCAGCCCGCAGTCATGGTGCAAATAAAACATCAATCAGATGGATTAAGTCCATGCTAGACAATGCGGGTAGCTGTCATCAAGGGGTGTCCTCAGGGTGGAGTTCTATCTCCACTTCTTTGGAACATGGTTGTTGATAGCCTGCTTGTGTCACTAAATAATAAAGGATTTTACACCCAAGGCTATGCGGATGACATAGTCTCCCCTCATCAGGGGTAAATTTCCCTCTATAATAGCAGCGCTTATGCAAGAAGCACTGAACGAGGTGGCGAGTTGGTGCAGGGGGGTCGACCTTCGGGTCAATCCCCAAAAATCCACTCCAGTACCATTCACTAGAATGAGAAAAACGGATGGGCTAAACCCCCAATTTTCTATAACGAACATCTAAAGGTGAGTGATGAAGTCAAGTATCTAGGTGTAATCCTGGATGCCAAATTGACTTGGAATCAATACCTAAAGAAAGCTACCAACAAGTGTAAAATGGCACTGATGATGACCAAAAGAACACTTGGAAAATCATGGGGACTGAAACCAAACATGGTTTACTGGCTATACACGGTACATAGTAGTTAGACCCATTCTGACATATGGCTCCACAGTATGGTGGACCAAAGTGAGCAAAAACAGGCCATCAGAGAACTCTCCTATGTTCAAAGACTGGCCTGTTTAGCAATTACTGGAGCGATGAAAACCGCCCCAACTGCAGCTCTAGAGGTGATCCTAGGTCCTCCTCCCATGGATATCTTTATCATCGGCTAGGCAAGGATGGAAGCTTTCAGATGCATATGCAATGGCACATGGGAATCTCTGGCGAGGTCAGGACACACCATGATAACGAATGTCATATCAGAATCGTACCTCAATATAGAGAGGGATTCGATGCCCAAAAGGCTGTCATTCGATCTACCCTTCAAAACACATCTACGATGGACAGAAGGCAATCAAATAACCACTTGCCAAGGAGGACTGGATTGATATACAGACGGCTCCAAGAAGGACAGTGGTACTGGCGCAGGAATCTATGGACAGGGTGCAGCCTATCTGTACCCCTGGGGACACATGCCACAGTATTCCAAGAAGAAATACACGCTATCATGGCCTGTGCCCCTGAAAATTTGAGAATGGACTAGAAAAGTGGAAACATCCGCATTTTCACGGACAGGACGGTCAGGCTGCGATTAATGCTCTAGCGTGTCACGAAATCAAATCCAAGACAGTTTGGGACTGTCTTCAGGACCAAAAAGCCCTGGCAAAGCATAACAAGGTCACACTCGCTTGGGTGCCTAGCCACACGGGACTGGTGGGCAACGAAATGGCGGATAAGCTAGCAAAAGATGGAGCCTGCAAGGCAAACATCATTGCTGAAAGCGGACCCTACATTACTAAGACCACGACCAGAAATAAAATCTGTAAATGGGTAGCAACTAAGCACCGTCTACAGTGGGTCAATTTGAATGGTCTGACACACAGCAAACGAATGTTAGTAAATCTATCGGAAACACTAACTGCTGAAATCCTACAACTGCCAAGGAAGCAGATCGCAAATGTGATAGGCCTACTTACAGGACACAGCCCTCTACGAGAACACCTAAAATATACGCATAAAATGGGTATCTGGAAGGATGAACCTTTATGCACGTTATGCTATGAGGAGGACGATACCGCCGCCCATATAATCTTCCACTGTGAAGCAATTGCACGTAGGAGACACACGCTTGATATTACAGCTGAGAGAGTCCCCGTGAAAAACATGGCACATAGAATCCTGGACCTAATAGAGGGACTGGATCATCTATTTGCATGAATGAAACAATTTGGGGAAATACAATAGGCCAATGTGCCGCAGTGTTTTAAGGGCTAACCCCCCTGGACCCACATTGGTTAGAGGAAAAAAAAAGTTAATTTTTTCATAATATTTTTATAGCATCCTCCCCATGCAATTATCCCATAATTAACTATACTTTCGAATTGTGTATGGTAGATTATTTTAAGAGAATTTTTGTTTACACCTCTTCAATTTATAGAAGATAAATAGGAAAAAAATAGTTTTATTTATCTCTTAAGTCTCTTCATCTTAGTCTTATATGCTGGTCCCATCTCATATTACAGTCAAACTTTATGCATAGATATTTACAACTGTTAACTTTTTATTTTCTCATTGTAAATCAATATTTCCAAATTTTCTGGAATACTATCGCAATAAGAACCAAAAATTTTGAATGTAGTTTTATCTATATTTATTGACAGATAATTATCAAAAAAACATTTCCCTAATTTATCTAAATAACCGTTAATTTTGTGTTGAACGTCAGGCCATGAATTACCAATACACTTTACAGCATAAGCAGCTATTCGTCAATTTCGTCATTCGTCAGTCGTCAGCATAAGCAGCTATTGAGTTTGATTTTAAAATTAAAAAAATATCATTTAAATATAGAATAAACAGTAGTGGACTACCCTGCGGAACGACAATTTTTACCTTTCTTTTCCTACTCTTAATTTTATTAATTCTTACAACCTGTAGTCTATTGGTTAAATAATTTTCAAATAAAACAGAAGCAACAGCTCTAATGCCGCACTTATAAAATTGTCACAACCCGTCATTTCGAAAAGGGCACGAGTCACACTTTTTTGAAATGTCACTTTTTTACGCCATTTTATTCATTGAAGCGTTTTACATATTCCATGCGAAAAGAACACATGTGTATACACCACAAGTCAACTTAAAAAGCAATTAAAAGGGCACGAGTCCTGGACTTATGCCCCTTTCAAGTGAAACGAAACGCATCTGTCAGATATGACATAATATCACTTTATTGTTGGCCTACTTGAAAATTACATTAACCGAACATTATTAAGTGTAGAATCTACCAAAGACTAAGTCCGTACCCAACTAAATGAATATCTTATAACTAAAAATTCTAGTGAACAAACAAACATTCAGGCCCAATGGAGGAAAAGTCATCCATAAAGGAAAGCCCAACCCAAAAAAACCCTGGACTACGAAAGAAATAATAGGATTGATGGAAGAAAGGCAGGATTCTTAAGAAACAGGCGTACAAAAGTATCCTGAAAGTAATAAGGCAGAAAATCCTAGACGCGAAAGCAGCACACCCATAAAAGAGTAATGAGGCTACAGGTAAATTCAGAAGAAGCAGATTACTCTATGACAAAAATGGACGAAAGTGTGAGAAATACATCACAAATTTATTTGAAGATGATAGACCCACAACGCCGCCGGAATTAACAGAGGATGATGGACCCCAAATTAAAATTACTGAAGTGGAATATGCTTCAGCTTTCGTGCTCCAACCTCGATCCCAAAGCTTATTGTTAGGCTAGCTACACACGTACCGTGCGGATGTGTCCGGCGCCGGCGCGGCACCGGGTTGGACATCTTACACACATGTCGGATGGCCCACGAGGTCGAGCTACGAGCAGTGTATTTTATTGACTTCAGTACAAAATGGATCGCGAAAGAGTTATTTGTATGTGGTTACTTTATCGGCGGTTACTTCGCAAGAAAAAAAAAGCAAAGAAAACATTGGGTGCACCCACTCGACAAGTGAAGACGGCAGACTGCCGGACCGGCATGTGTGAAAGCTTCAATACAGTTCCATAGCCCACTGCTTCCCAAACTTTTTGATGTCGCGGCTCCCCTGCAACTCATATCGATAAACCACGGCCCCCTATTTTTTTTTTAGAATTAGGTTATCGTTAACATAAAAAAATGCTTTGTGTATACATTTATATGTATACTACTTTTCAAAGAAGTTAATTGATTCTGTAAATGATTTTTCTATTTTGCGTCTGTAATGGACTCATAACAGCACTCATATGCGTACGGTTATGGATAGCCGAGTGCTGTTATGAGTTATTTTTTTTCAAGGTGGGCACTGAAATTCAGCTATTCGGTGAGTCATAACCGCACGAATATGAGTGCTGTTATGAGTCCATTACAGACGCAAAATAGAAAATAGTAAATTAAAGGACGAGTTCAGTAAGCGCGATTTTTCAACACGCGTTCAAGTTTAGAAAACTCCTCGCTACGCTCGTGGTTTCATCGTCATTCACAATACACGCGTCCAAGTTTAACTTGGACGCCTGCTGAAAAATCGTGCTTACTGAACTCTTCCTTTAATATGCTATTACGATATTTAAGTTCTGTTGACAAAGACATTATTTTGTTATTTTCTTCGAGAAATTCATGCAAAGAAATAAACATGCTTGTGCTTGCTTCCTTATCCAAAGCTCTTGGTCCGTACGGACAATTTTTTTTAAAGCCTTGTAGTTTATTGTTAAGAATCAGTACATTAGTACTTTTTCTCTGAAGAGAAATATTCAGTTTATTAACTTTTTCGAAAAAATCATTAGAAATCGGGCAGCTAAATCTGGTTTCTTTTCTAGAAGAAATATCCTAAGCTCGTCATTATTCTATCATATCATTCGTCGTAATTTCAAAATTTTAACGGAGTTTATAATTTTAGTTGAAGTATGTGCATATTTGACAGTTAAACTTATTTAACGAAAATATATTTATGTGATATATTCGCGGCCCCCTTGCGGGTAAGCCCCGGCCCCTTAGGGGGCCGCGGCCCACCACTTTGGGAAGCTTTGCCATAGCCCACCATAACCGAGCCGGTACCGTCGGCAGTCGGACGGCCAGTGTGGGCCTGCCGGTGACAACCCGACAAAATGAGTCGGCCCGGCGCCGGATGGACTCACGTGGCACGTCTGAACTCTTCCATGCTATACCATGCAACACCACCCCCTCCACCCGGTGCCGGGCCTCGGACACATTCACACGGTACGTGTGTAGCGAGCCTAAGGCGGTGTTGCATAGTCTAGCATGGAGGAATTCAGACGTGCCGCGTGAGTACATCCGTCGGGTTGTCACCGGCCAGTCCCCACTGGCCGTCCGACTGCCGGGTACCGGCTCGACTATGGTGTGCTATGGAACTGTATTGAAGCTTGCACACATGCCGGTCCGGCAGTCTACCGTCTTCGCTTGTCGAGTGGGTGCACCCAATGTTTTCTTCGCTTTTTTTTTCTTGCGAAGTAACCGCCGATAAAGTAAGCACATAGAAATAACTCTTTCGCGATCCATTTTGTACTGAAGTCAATTAAATACACTGCTCGTAGCTCGACCTCGTGGGCCACCGGGCCGGTTCCGGACAAATCCATTCGGCATGTGTGTAAGATGTCCAACCCGGTGCCGCGCCGGCGCCGAATTCATCCACCCGGTACGTGTGTAGCTAGCCTCACAGGAGAAGAAAAGTGGCTTGACATCCCACAAGAAACAATAGCGAACTTGATTAGATCTATGCATAATAATATGAGAGATGTTATTAGGGCAAGAGGGAGTCATACCCATTATTAAAAATTAAGTCTTAATTTAGATGATTGTCTAATAATGAGTTAATTTTCCTATGTTAAACACAAGAAATAAATTATGATCAGTTTAAATTCATATCAAAGCATATGAAATTGTCTTTCAAACGGCATATTAACGGCATATCTCATAAATAGTTAAAGTCTAAAGTTTACAGTGGGCCGATTTCTGCACATAAGTTTTGTAATAGTTTTTTGCCAAATACTGAAACAAAATATGTAGAAACTATTTACTTTATTCTGAAACATTAAATTCAGTTTCTTATTACCATTTGTACGTTATTTGGTGAATGTAATTCGCAACTTACGTATTAAAGTACGGATTTAACGATTGGCAACACTAGCATCAAGAATAGATCCAGATATAGTAAATTGTAAATGTCTTTAAGGCTGGATTGTACAACGACGCAACCAATCATGTACATCGTACCAATCATCAATTAAAAGCTAATTTAATCTAGTTTACTGATTCTTTTAACTTACTCGATTATTCCTTTTATTTTCAACAATATTGCCATTTTCTTGTGAAACTTTTATTTAAAAATTTCAATTACTTTTGTTTAAGCTTGTATCTCAGATAGTCTGAAATCAATGATAACGTGTTATATCTAATTTTGTAGATTACTTAATCTAGTTTTAAAAAATAACAATTACTTTAAACAATTATTGCACATTCACGTAACATTTACGATAAAAACTCAAAGCTCGACTATTTGAACGAAGACCGAGTGTTTCGTTTTAAAAACTGCATATGCAAGAAACTAGCGAAATATTTGGAAAATTCTAGTGAAAATCTTTTAAAACTATGTCTAACAAAGTCGAAACCAAAGCAAATATTTTGAAAAATCATATATTTGTCTGTCCGTTCACATTTTGGAAAATTCCTAAGAAACGTCTATAAATTAAAAACCAAAACAAATATTTGGAAAGTACTTGAAACGGTATGTTTGCCAAATTTTGGAAAATTCCTAAGATCTGTCTGTTCACAAATTCAAAACCAAATCAAATTTTTCAGAAATTCTTGCAATAGGGAATATGCAAGAGATTTAGATTTACTGGATTTTTTTATCACCGATACTTTATGATCTTGCAGTTACACCTATACCATTATTTTCTTATTTAGTTTGTATTTGATTCCAAAAATTAAAACCAAAAAGTCCAAAATATGCGAGCGAAATCACCATTGGTCGAACCGAAACTAAGGACTGTGACGCGCACGTTATGACATTTACCGACGTCAATATTCACTGTGCTATTTTGCTGTGCAATATTTCTGTAGTGTTTTTCTTGTGTGTTAGTACCTAGTGCTATATTGATCTATAGTGACATTATAAATTATCAAGAACAATGACGGAAAGCGGTTTTGTTAAAGCACAATCCGACAATTTACCAAAAATGTATTTATGATGTGCTCTGAGAATAACCAAACTGCATTGCTAATATGTTGATTCATTTAATTTTAATTTCTTTAATGTAATTATACAGATAACCTACGAATATACTAAAAATGCAGGACTTAGATGAAATCAATCAAAACTCAAAATGACACTTTGGCCCGAGTAACGGTAAAAATTCCTTCTTTTTGGAAAAGAAATGTTGGTTTGTGGTTTAGGCAAATAGAAGCCCAATTTGCTACTGCAAATATAGTAACAGAACACACTAAATATAACTATATTTTAGGAAGTATAGATCCAGACATTTTGGAGCTAGTTTCTGATTTGATAGAGGAACCAACAACAGCCACTCAATACACAGATTTAAAAAATCGATTAATAAAGGAATTCGAAGAAAGCGATAGCAGAAAAGCGAAGAAACTCCTCACAGAATTACAACTAGGTGATAAAAACCATCAGCTCTATTGAGAGAAATGAGAAGCTTGGCAGGAGCCCAAATCAAAGATGATTTCTTGCGTAGTCTTTTCCTACAACTTCCTCTTCCGGAGCAGGCCAGTTCTATTTTAGGTGCAAGTAGTAACAAGCTTGATTCATTGGCAACTATGGCAGATAAAATATTAGAAGTTACACGACCAGCACAAATTTTTTCAACTACTGCTACTCCTGTTTTAACAACAGAGCCATGGGAGACCCGAATGTTAGCACTAGAAGCTCAAGTAGCACAACTTACTAGAACATTCTGCAACAGACCGCAGGATCGCGGAGCACGATCAAGATCTCATTCAAGAAGTCGGAGGCAAAATTTTGAAAAATGTTGGTACCATTATAAATTTGGAGCCAATGCAACCAAGTGTGTCGCTCCATGCAATTTTGTAAAAAACGAACAGGAAAACGACCAGGCCAGACGCTGACGGCGGCCAGCGAGTTAGGCCAACGTTCACGCCGCCTATTTGTTACTGATTCTTCAACCAAACGGCAATATTTAGTTGATTCAGGAGCTGATATGTCTGTCATTTCTCTTAAATCATACAACTCAATTCGACAGTCAAGTAGAATGCTTTATGCGGCAAATGGTTTGGCTATACCCTCTTACGGTGAACAACTACTCAAGCTTGATATTGGTCTAAGAAGAAATTTTGTTTGGCCATTTATAATAGCCCGAGTGTAAACTCCTATGATCTGTGCAGATTTCTTGAGTAATTTTGGATAGTTAGTAGATTTGCAGCAACAATGTTTAATAGACACAAAACTTACCAGTACAGGCAGGTGAGTTATGCAAGATATTCCAGTTATATCTCTGCACTTAATCCAACCTGATCACCCATATGCAGATCTATTAATAAAATATCCTCGTTTACTGCATTCAAGTACATCCTTCAAAATACCTCATCATGAAATCACACACTCCATTACAACTACAGGACCACCGGTCACTGCTAAAGCTAGACGTCTATCTGCAGAAAAACTTCAGGCTGCTAAAACTGAGTTTCAGGAGATGATCAATTTGGGAATTTGCCGACCATCATGTAGTCCAGTGTTTCTCAAACTTATTTGTCTTATCGCCCACCTATTATATGCTAAAGTTAATAGCGCCCCCCAAATCTATCGTATTATATATGTTTTTTTTTCTATTTCTGGAGTAAAAGCATTTTGAATTACCAAGTATTTTATAGGATACTGAAAATTTTTCAGTTATATCGATTTTTTTTTTATAAAACAACAAAAATACTTAAATATTCACTAGAAATCTTGCAATGTTGAAAGTAAAATTTTTGTATCAAGAATACACGCGCTAGTGAGGACAAGCCGCAATTTCTTGACCTCTGTTAAGTTGGCAGAACCAACGAGGAAAAAAAATTCCTCGACGGCACATAATAATCCGCTTTTTATCCGCAAACGATTGTAAAAATAAATTCCCGCACTTCCCATTTCCCGGGAAAATGACAAAAACAAAAACGTTTGCGGATAAAACGCGGAGAACGCTAAAAATAAATATTTTGAGGAAATAAATGCACCGGAATTTTCCGCGTTTTATCCGCAAACGTTTTTGTTTTTGCGCGGCCAAATCGGCACATAAGCCGGCAGCATCTCTTGCTTTCTTTATTATTCCTATTGGTCTGTTCAAAGACACATCGGCAGCGAATGCTAGTGCGTACCTAAGATGCGGGCGGCATGCTAGGTCCTTTCAAAGATGCAAGCGGCATGTTAAGGCACTTTCAAAGATGCAAGCGGCATGTTAGGTCTTTTCAAATATGAAATGTTCTTATTGGTTGTCATCCTTCCACCTACAGTGGGGTGAGAGGTCAGTGTAATTAGTGGAGGTATTGTGGAGGTATACTAAGCAGTTTTACAGCTTTATCATTTAGTAAAGTCTTTAAATGTATTTTTCTTCTCGAATAGAAAATCATCCAATGACGGAACCCATAAAAAAATGGATAGAGAGAAAGAGATCGCCGCAAAACACAAAGCCGAAAAATGTACTTTTCCACCGTGGAAGAGCAGATCCTAAAAATGATTATTTCAAGGAAAAAAATCACCGAAATTATCCGCTTTTTATCCACAAACAGATTCCGCGGAAAAAAATTTCCAGAATTTTCCCGGGAAATAAAAAGTGCGGATTTTTTTTGCACTTGGTTTGCGGATAAAATGCGAATAATTCCGGTGCATTTATTTCCTTAAAATAATTAATTTTAGGGTGGGTTCCGCTAACTTTCTGTTAAGTTAGCGGGACCCCATTTCCCGGGGAATGGGAAGTGCGGGATTTTTTTTTGTTACAATCGTTTGCAAATGTTTCTGATAAACTCGGATAAAAAGCGGATTATTATGTGCTGTTGCGGTTTTTTTTTTCCTCGCTGGTCCTGCCAACTTAACAGAGGTAATTTCTTGTAAGAAGAACCTATTTAGATTAATAATAAATGAATTCTTAAATAATTAGCAAAAATAATTGTGATGGTTTTTGAAATTACCCAAGGAAAATTAACATGCGGGGATCCATGTAGAAAGAAAAATTCGTGAAAAGAAAGTGAAGGCCTTCTAATTTTTACAGAAATACATTTTTTTTCAGAAACTTGAAAAGTTGGCAGATTTTTTTTCAAGGTTACGACTTAGATTTGGGCAAGACATTAAAAGGTGGTAGATCTACATAAAAGTTTGTAGAGTTAGTAACGCTGGCTGTGTGTGTGTGTGCGCGTGCGATTATCGATACTCGACCAGCAGAAAATTGCAGACGAGCGTGGTCGGTTTTATAATAGTGAACACGGAACAATTTTGTTGAACGTATTTGTTTGTTTTAAATTAACAGAAATGCATTGTATAACTCGTGAAACCTACCGGCCCCTATATCGCCACCTGGCTATCTACCGCCCCCTATATCGACCCCTAGCTACCTACCGCCCCCAAAACGACGTCATCGCCCACTGGAGGGCGATATCGCCCACTTTGAGAAACGCTGATGTAGTCCATGGGCTAGTCCGCTTCATTTAGTACTGAAGAAGGATGGATCATGGAGACCATAGAGTCTGTGGTGACTATAGAGACCTAAATGCTATAACTAAACCAGACAGGTATCAAATTCCACACATACAAGATTTCAACTCTCAGCTCGCCAACAAAAGAATTTTTACAAAGCTTGATTTGGTAAGAGCATATCATAATATACCAGTAGCCACTGAGGATATACAAAAGACAGCAGTAATAACTCCATTTGGTCTTTTTGAGTTCGTACGACTTAGTTTTGGCCTTAGAAATGGAGCTCAGTCATTTCAACGTTTTATGCACCAAATCCTTAAAGATTTTTCTTTTGCTTTTTCATATTTGGATCACATTTTAATTGCTTCAGAGAACGAAAATCAACACCGACAACATTTAAACTTGATACTAGAAAGACTACAAGAATATCGGCTGACAATAAACATTAATAAATCTTTTTTTGGCGCCACTACTGTCAATTTTCTAGGTTTTGCTGTTAACTCACAGGGGATTCAACCACAACCAGAAAAAAATAGAGCAGTAAGGGACTATCCTCAGCCTACTACAGCAAAGCAGCTTCGAACTTTTCCCGGCATGATAAATTTTTATAGACAGTTCCTATCAAACTCCGCAGAGAAGCAACAACTTTTGTTTGCCATGAACAAAGGAAATAGTAAAAATGATAAAACCGTATTAAATTGGTCAGATAATCATATCTCTATTTTTAATCAATTAAAAAAACGACTTGGCTGAAGCAGCACTACTAGCTCACCCACTTCTGAACGCACCACTAGCACTCATGGTGGACGCTTCTGACACTTGTGTAGGTGATGCCTTACATCAAGCAGTCAACAACACATCACTACAACCATTGGCGTTTTTCTCAAAAAAACTCACTCCTACTGAACAAAGGTACAGTACATATGACAGAGAATTACTTGTTGCATATAAAGCAGTAAAATTCTTTCGATTTATGCTCGAAGCCAGGGAGTTCACTATATATACAGATCACAAACCACTCACTTTTGCATTCCAACAATAGCCAGAGGAAGCATCTCCAAGACAGTTGAGACATTTGGATTTTATAGGACAGTTCACAACATCAATAAAATATATTTCTGGGAAAGAAAATGTTGCGGCTGACGCTTGTTCACGGCTTTCATCACTAGTAATACCTTCCACCATTACCCAAGAAGAACTTGCTGATGCACAAGATACTGATACCGAATTAAAAGAACTGTTTATAGATTCGCAATCACTAAAATTGCATAAAATATTGTTATAAAATAACAAAGAATTAGTTTATGACAACTCTACTGGCTATTTACGACCATTCGTGCCGCATTGTCTCAGAAAAAAAGTATTTCAATCTCTCCATGGCATGAGTCACCCTAGCTACAGTCAAACTGGTTCGTAAACGGTATATATGGCCTAGTTTAAATAAGGACATAACACAATGAAGCGGATCATGTATTGCCTGTCAACGTATGAAAGTTAACAAACACACAAGCAGTCCACTGGCCTCATATTCAGAAGTCCAGCATAGATTCCAACATCTAAATTTGGACATTGTTGGCCCTCTTACACCATCTGAAGGATATACTTATATTGTAACCATGATTGATCGTTTTTCTAGATGGCCTGAGGCGGTCCCAGTCAAAGATATTACCGCGGAAACAGTAGCACGAGCAGTCATGTCAGTATGGATAGCTCGGTTTGGAATCCCAAGCCGTATAACAACGGACTGGGGTACACAATTTGAGTGTTCGCTATTCCAGCATCTCACACAATTTCTGGGTATTCACCACATTAAAACCACGGCGTATCATCCATCTGGGAATGGAAAAATTGAACGTTGGCATAGGGATTTGAAGTCTGCACTGAAGTCTCAGTTAACAGACAATTGGGTGTCAAAGCTTCCACTAGTGCTCCTTGCACTTCGATCTCTACTTGTTCCCGAGTTCGACACTTCCCCCGCTAAGATACTTTATGGTACACACATTCGTTTACCTGCAGATATTATTGATCAACAACCCGAATTTTTGAAATCAGATGTTCCAGTTTTTCTGACTAAACTACGAGAAGAAATGAGACTAATTCGTCCCATGATTACCAAACACCATGCAAAACCCAAAATATTCGTTCATAAAGATTTACATAACTCAAGTCACGTTTTTATTAGGCATGATGCGATTCGTAGAAGCCTTCAACCAACTTATGATGGCCCATTTAAAGTTCTAAGTAGGACACCTAAATATTTCACCATACAAACTGCTGCTGGTTCAAAAACAATAGCTATAGACAGACTTAAACCCGCCTATCTACTTCATCCTCCAGAACCCCAAGAACCAGGTCACATCGAATCACCTACACATACAGATAGATCAGCATCGCAATCAACTTCTGGTGAACATCAGCTAGAAGAACAACCTCCAGTGGAATGCAATAAGACTACTTCAGGTCGCACCGTCCGTGTTCCAAAGAAATACTTAGAAGTTGCTACTGGAAGGGGAGTACATGTGGCGGATAATCGGGGCAACACTGTTAAATTGCGTTGATACCTCCTGATTGGTCGGTATCAACCAATCGGAGAAGACGCTGGAGAGTTCTTTAAAATAATCAATAATCGTGGTAACGGCCGCTAAAGAAGTAAGAAAAGTGTTGTTGAATTTTTATAAAAGGTTTTAGTAAAGTGTAATTGTTTTATTTTTATGTTTGTGATAATTGTAACTGTTTGTGTTGTATTTGGAAATATATCTAACATTTGTTCTTTGTGTAACATCTCTTGATTAACTTTTGATGAAACTTGACCTATAAATTATTGCATATTTACGTATCATTTACGATAAAAACTCAAAGCTCGACTATTTGTACGAAGACCGAGTGTTTCGTTTTAAAAACTGCAAATGCAAACTAACGAAATATTTGGAAAATTCTAGTGAAAATCTTGGAAAACTATGTCTGTCCGTTCACATTTTGGAAAATTCCTAAAAAACGTCTATAAATTAAAAACCAAAACAAATATTTGGAAAGTACTTGAAACGGTATGTTTACCAAATTTTGGAAAATTCCTAAGAAGATCTGTCTGTTCACAAATTCAAAACCAAATCAAATTTTTCAGAAATTCTTGCAATAGGGAATATTCAAGAGATTTAGATTTACTGGATTTTTTTACCACCGGTACTTTATGATCTTGCAGTTACACCTATACCATTATTTTCTTATTTAGTTTGTATTTGATTCCAAAAATTAAAATCAAAAAGTCCAAAATATGCGAGCGAAATCACCATTGGTCGAACCGAAACTAAGGACTGTGACGCGCACGTTATGACATTTACCGACGTCAATATTCACTGTGCTATTTTGCTGTGCAATATTTCTGTAGTGTTTTTCTTGTGTGTTAGTACCTAGTGCCATTTTGATCTATAGTGACATTATAAATTATCAAGAAAAATGACGGAAGTGGTGTTGTTAAAGCACAATCGGACAATTTACCAAAAATAGATGTATTGATGATGTGCTCTGAGAATAACCAAATGATTCATTTAATTTTAATTTCTTTAATATAATTAGTATGTCTATAGTTGGAAGTGGGATTTTCACTTGAGCTTTGAGTGAGCTTTCACTTAAAAAGTTTTATTAAATGATATGATTGTTTGGGTAATCCTATCAACATTTTAGGCTCTTTTCCTATAGCAGTTATTGTACCAATTCGCATTACATTTTTTAAATGTTTTTCATCCTCCAAATCATCTTGCGTCCAACTTAATTCAGATGAGCTACATGATGCATAATCAGGGGATATCACTGAATAATCAGAAGAAATAGATGCCATGCCACTATCAACTGGATTATCTGCAAATAACTTCCTAGCTGATTTTATTGGCGACGTTGCAATATTTTGTAATGAAAGAGGAGATAGAGCAACATTTTTCTTTTACATTCTTAAATTTACTTGAACACCTTTACTTCTGTACTTTGACTAAATATTTACTTGCAGAGCTTTGGCATTAGTATTACTAGAGGCTTCAATGTGCTCTGTTTCAGAAACATCCATGCGAGAGGTACTGGGCCTTGCTCGATAATCATCACTTCCTTCAATATGAAAACTACTTTGCCCGGCTTCTTAGTAACTTGTTTCTGGTGTTTCAATTTCTAAAGCATTTGTACTTTTTACAGCTACTAGTGACAATTCTTGCCTTTTAATAGCACATATTCCAGGCGCGTTTTTAAGCTATTCAGCGGCTCGGTGCAAGTTTTGGCGGGGCCCGCTCTCAGCGAAGAGAAATGTACATAGAAGAACCATCACCAAGAGTTCTGTTGGACATTTTTTCGGCACACATTGTGGCGTCACGCTGCTAGTTCTGTAAACTCCAAAACCAGATGGCGTTGATTTATTCCCACGCATTGTAAGTAACAAATTTAACAAAAGGCATATATTTTATCGGGGTGAGAACTCATTTGTGATACAGGAACAGCGATACAGTGATACAGACAAAATACAGTGATACCTGGAACTAGCCAAACACCTTAGTGTTCAGTTGCTCATTCTTACGGAAACAAATGCGTTCAAACGTTCAAATGCTCCCATAAAGATGTTTCTTCTATAGATATCTCTTATCTTTGCGTCTGACTCCGTATTGGAGTGACCTAGCCAGTAAAACTATTAAGGCGGTGTTGCATAGTCTAGCATGGAGGAGTTCAGACGTGCCGCGTGAGTCCATCCGGCGCCGGGCCGACTCATTTTACCAGATACAGCAAATAATACAAAATTCACTGAAAAATTATTTTTCTTTCAAGTAAACAAAAGTAAGCAATACAGCATAGACAAAATCAACAAAGGTTTAAAAAGATGGTTATGTGCGAAAGCCTCGCCTAACTTTAGTCGATATAATTTTTTTTTTAATTTCCTCTAAATTTAAATTATTGAGAGTATCTCTTTCTATTCAAAGTAATGCCAAATCACTTAACTTGAGTCATTGTGCTCCTTAGGTGTGTTTTTAGTCTACGCAATACACTAAAAGATCTCTCAGCACTTGCTATACCTTTGGGCAGCGTTACAAACAATCGAAAAACTAATTAAATATTGGGGAAAATATCACACATTTTCTGTTCAACTAAATATTCTAGTTAACCCAGTACACCTCTATCACAACAAGGGTTATCACCTGAAAAATAAATTGTAATCATTTTATCTATCAAAATAGGGGAAACAAAACCAAATAGTTCTGTAACATCTTCCAGACCCTTAATTCTGTCAGACATTTCGTTTACCATTGCATCTAGAGTTATATTTATTACATTAGTTTTAAAATCGATTACATGATCTATAACAGGATTGTCTCTGGTGCCTTTATCCTGAATTTTTTTTACTCTTCGAATTCTTTTTCTTTTTTGATGCATGTGTTCTTCGTCCATTTCACATTGAAGCCATTTCGACTTGGAGAGTTCCAAAATTAGGTTGAAATAAGCGTCAGTTCTTAGTGATGCAAGTTTATCTTTAGATTTTTTCATCCACAAAACGACCTATAATAAATAAATACCTTTCTTCTGCAATATATTTGATATAACATCGATAGTTTGCAGAACATCATTCCAAAACTATTCATCACTATTTAAAAGTCCCGAGAACGTAGTCACTTCATAGTGGCCGTGCCTTATCTCTGTGATTGTTTCTAAATACGAAAGAACTGGTTTAAAATTTTGTAATAAAGCACTTGTTGCCTTTGCTCTTGCAGACCACCTTGTGTTGGACAGATCTTTAAGTGCGTGTTGTTTTTCCTATCTTGAAAATACTTCATCTTCTTCATTTTTGTTTATGTGCAGTTTCCATATCTTTAGCATAGCCCATCGGCATTGGGGTGAGTCAGCAAAGTTTTTTTAACATTTTGTACATTTCCAAAAAAAAAACAGTATTTGTGTTGAAGCGTCACTTAATACTAGGTTCAACTGATGTGGCGGGCAATGCATGTAGGGAGCAAAAGCTTTATGATTTTCCCGACTCGTAGCTTCACGAAATGGGTATGGACCCCTTTTTCGCCACCACTCATCAGACTAGCTTCATCATACGCTTGCCCAACCATGTAGTCCGTACTTAAATTATGACGCTTAAATGCATCTAACAATAACGAAACGTATGCAGGAGCATGGTGGTTGTCCAAATTCAGATATTCTAGAAATACTTCTTTTACTGACACATTATTATTTAAAATATCTAAATGTACATAACGAATTAATAAAACTATTTGTTTTCGAAATGTCAGTGGTACTATCAACAATGACAGTCCAAAATATAGTTATTTTTGAACTTCTTCCAACAATGTAGTCCTAGTAGCAGATGCCATAAGTCGAATTTAGTCTTCCATTATTGAAGAACTCAAATACATTATTTTCGTCTCAATTTCTAAATGATACTGCAATTGTGAACAGTATCTTGAAAGAAATTTAACAAACGTTTGGTATAGGTACATCACAGTCGATACGATTCAAGTCACTAGAATGACCTCGTAAGGATAAAGTTGGTAATGTAATTGTCTGCAGGAGATAAAATTGCAACGTGAGAACTTCTTTTTATCTTTTCTGCTTTGCGTCATACTGTCTTTTAAGGAATGCATCAATTGAGTTTTCCTCCAAATCTGCCCGTATTCCAGTTGTAGCCATTAGATGAGATTTACTTCGGGAATGTTAATGAATTCTGGTGGATGGAATTCTCTGGTTCCTTTCCAAATAACCAACATGTATGGCAATAAGCTACATCCATTTGAGATTGAGATCCCATCACCATCTGCTACGCTTTCACTTAAGCTATTCTTAAAGTTGCAGAATTTATCTGAAAAACTGCGATTTTTTGTTTTAGGGTAGGCAATATCTCCTGGTTGGCAAGCCCCTACACGTACTAAATCTAATTTTTTACTTTCGGAATGGGTTTTTTTTAAATAATGTCCGAGGGAAAATTTGTTTTAAAAGTTTCCTACTCGGCTTCCTCCTTATTATTGGGTCCTCCCTCACTAATTTCAGTGTTTTCTGTTTTTGTTATAAACTTATCTAAAGATTCTAAAGACTCGAACTCAGAGCTAGTTGTATAATTCAACGGTGGTGTAGGTGACAGAAAAATAGGTAAACATTCATTTTCTGATCCTGTGTCTGTTGAGTTGGAGTCTGACCTACATCATCAGACAAAACTGATTCATTTGAAACAGCAGCAGAAGTAGAAGGTTGCAGCTTTTTTCTCTTAATTTCTTATTACATAACGCATGCTTTTCAGCGCCCGATTTGTGTTTATACTTCGATTTATCCTTAAAAGCAATAAAATATTACAATTAGATAGATAAAATAATAAAGAAAAAATATTGCATACCATTAAAAATTTTAAAATGTCATAGAACTCAAACTTCAATTACTGCATACTGCACTCAGGTAACATATAATAGAAACAAGGAACATAAACTCATAAACAATGTTAATAGCGTAGAGACAGGAGATTGGAGACCGTAGAGACTTTTTAGAAGAAACGAACTGGAATGATTTCACCAAAAAATAAAACTGTCAGAATATTTCTTTTACCACCATTTTATGCAATATTTTCAAAATTATTTATGTCGGCAGTTTTTAGGCTGCACGAGCAATACAGTTTTTTTCGAGGGCCCTTTCCAAGAACCGATGAGTTTATCACATTCTATTAATAATGAAATGCTTGCTTTATTAATAAATTACGCTATATTACAAATTATTTATTATATATTTATTTATTTATTTATATTGTATAGACCCACAGGGATCACATAAAGCAAATTATGACCTGTTGCTTTTATTTTTATTTTTCTTCCAGAATTGTTTCATCATCTCGCTATGTTTAGCTCGACGTTCATCTGTCCATTTTGCTCTTGTTATTTTGGGTTTTTCCACTGATATAATTTCCCAGCTGTAGACCTTGTGTCTAAAGATTTTTCGATGTCTGATGGTGAGATGTTGGTGTTTTTTAGATCAATTTGGACCTGTTTTACCCAGACTGTTGTCGTTTTCATTTTCTGTATGTACTTCAATACTCTCCCTATTAGTCGGTTGTCATCTAGTCTCATAACGTGCTCGTAGAATTTCAGTCGTCGTTTGCGGAAATCGGTTTCGATGTTGGAGTATTTTTCTGTGACAGTGTGTGATTGTAGACGATATCCTTCGTCTGTTAGTTTTGGGCCAAGGATTTTTCGGATAATTTTTCTTTTGGCCTTCTTGATGTTCTCTATGTCTCCTTTGTAATTAAGGTTTAATGTCTCGCTGGCGTAGAGTATTTCGGGTTTGAGAACAGTCGTGTAGTGTCGAATTTTGGTGCTAATATTTATGCATTTTTTATTATAGATGCTTGCAACTTTTCCATATGCTTTCCGCATTTTGAGTTCTCGTGTTTTTTGTGCTAATCTTTCTGTTCCTGTAGGTTCAATAATTTCGCCCAAGTATTTGAAGTGACTAACCTTGTTTATCGTGCCGTATTTTGTAATAAAATTTTCTATTTTGATGTGTTATGTGGCTATGAATTCAGTTTTCAAACAGGAAATTTGTAGTCCAGCTTTCTCAGCACATTCTTTTAGAACTTCGATCTGATTGATTGCTGTTTGTTCATTTTCAGAAAGAATTGCGAGATCATCAGCGAAGGCTAGGCATGTGACGTTGATGTTATCCTGTTGTTTTCCTAGTCTCATGGGTCTCCAAATTTTTTGATTTTCCAGTTCTTGTTCCCATGTTTTGATAACTTTATCTAAAACGATGTTGAAGAGTAACGGAGAGAGGCTATCGCCTTGCCGGACACCAGTCTTGATGGGGAAAGGTTTTGAGATTTCTCCGTTGAATTTGATTTTGGAAGTTGTGTTTGTTAGTGTTTGTTGGATGAGCCGGTGCGTTTTCGGATCCAGATTGTTTTCTTCAAGTATATTAAACACGGATTGTCGGTCGATGGAGTCATAAGCTTTCCTGAAGTCAATAAATGTGCATATGGTTGGGAGATTTCGTGTAGCTCGAATTTTGAGTATAGATTTCAGGTTGAAAATTTGCTCGACGCATGATCTGTGTGGTATGAAACCTGAGTGATATTCCCCAATTTGGGGTTCGATTTGTTCTTGTGCGCGTTGTAAGAAGCATGCGGATAAGATTTTGTAGGGAACGGAAAGGAGGGAGATTCCTCTGTAGTTATTCACATCAGATTTGTCTCATCTTTTCCAATCATCGCATTTCCAATCATCTGGAAGTTCTTCACATCGCCAAATTTCCTGAATTATGTGTGTGATTTCCTGTAATGATCGTGGTCCAAGATTTTTCAGTAGTTCTGCGGTTATTCCATCCTCTCCTGATGTCTTTCCATTCTTCAGTTTTGTGATACGGTGTCGGATTTCTTCTAGTGTCGGTGGATCAGCGTCGGGTTTCGTGTTTATTGAAGTTGTGTGTGGGAATCGTTCGGATGGTTCGGGGCAATTAAGTAGCTCGGACTTCGCAGTTTTCTTGGTTGGTGAGTGCAAGTTTTCCATCTTTTTTCTTGAAGGTCAAATTCTGTGGTGAGTAACCTTTAATTTTATTTGCAAAAGCTCTGTAGAAGTTTCTGCTGTTGTAGTTTCTAAAGTTATCCTAAAATTGATGTGAGCTGTTCTGTTATGTATTGGCGTTTGGTTTTCCTAATGGTTCTGTTTGTCTTTTTGTGGATGTCGAGAAAGTCTTGTAGCGTTTCCGGCTATTTGTTGCTGTTGTATTTTTGAAAGGCGAGTCGGCGATGGTTGATGGCTTGATCGCAGTTGGAATCCCACCATGGGTGTTTTGCCTTTTTCTTAAGTGGGATTAATTCCTTGGCTTTTATGATTATTTTGTTGCAGAAGTCGGTCCAGTTATTTGTCAAATCTTTTTCCTTATTTATTAATTACTTTGTTTTAAATTGTCCACTTTTCAATTGTCAACCAATTAATTGTCCACTTAAAACAAACTCATAAAATGCTTAAAATACAGAGTGCGGACTGCAATGTTTGCAGCCCACGATATATATATATTACAAAAACGTATATCGCGGGTGGGGGTAACCAGCTCAATACACTAACTACGCGGCGAGACCCGGTCTGCACTGACTGCAGCCCGAGATATGAATATACAACCGCACTAAATTACACAATACACACATACAGAGCGCCTATCGAGGTATTTATTACCTACAATTCAAAAAATAAATATACTACGAACGGAAAAATATGTTTTTGTAAAATAATTGTATATTAATGTAATAGTTTATAATAATTAAAAAAATGTTTTCATTTTGCCGGGAGGGCTGCAGCACTGCAGCCCTTATGGAAGAAATTGACGCCATGTAAACTATCGAAATACAAAATACTTACATTAAAGTGATCTTCACAACAATATAAACACGATTTTGGAGATATTTCATCTCTTCTTATAACTTTACACTATTCATTACGCATTTTCGCATTTCATGGAACAAAAAAAAAACAGTTAATTTGGTGTACTTATAATAGTGTTTTTGCATTCCAGTAAAAAACAATATAATCATAAAAACATACAAATTATAACATGGTTTTTAAGCTTTTTCCAATATCGAAATAGCGATTCAAACTGAAAATCCTTAACTGTCAAAAGTGTAAGTAATTGTCAACATTGCAAATAGTAAAGAACACTGAATGACCAGGGGAACTGTGACGTCATCCAAAGCGCGCGAAAATGGGACCGTTCAAACAGGTCAAATTTAATCGGTATTTTATATAATTTTAAAAAAATTTATTGAAACACTTTCAACAGTATTTATATTTTTACAATATTAACGAAGTAAAAAGTGAAATAAGCAAATACAAAAAATGGATGTTTGTCCGTCCAAATTTTGGAAACTTCCTAAGAAATGTCTGTCAACAAATTCAAAGCCAAAGTAGATAATTTTCCTTAGAATCCACTTAGATTTCCCTCGAAAAATTCATTACTTCTCAGTTCTCCATTCGAGCGTCCAAAATTTCTTGTAATTTCACTCGATTTTATGAATAAAACAAGTAAGATATAAAATAACTATGTATATAAAAATTGGTTTAAAAAGTCGATTAAAAAGGGCGATGTTTAAATAGCCGCAAATACATAGCAAAGAAATGCATGCGGTTCGCGAGCCGCGGTTTGCCGTCTCCTAATCTAGATAAGTTTATATAACTGTAATCATAAAATAAGTAAGACAAAAAAACTTGTTTTATTTAATGTTTTTTAAATAACATTTTTTATTTATAAAATTATAATTTTACATTTCTTACATTTTTACATTCATTTCACCAATTCTACCAATCTTAAAACAATAAACTATTTCCTTCTTTTAACGTGATATAGAACCCATTTGCTGACTTCAGAATTCCATCATTTTTCAAAATGGGTTCAAATCCACGCACCGCTGAAATTTCAAAATTCGTCAAAACCTTAACAAGGCAAACTTTCATAAGAAAGTAGGAATATTTTTGCCCCATGCAGTTCCTCGGCCCCGCACTAAATGGAATATAAGCGTAAGGGTTTCTTTCAGCACAGTTTTCTGGCAAAAATCGATCTGGGTCGAATATCTCCGGATGGGGAAAATTCTCTTCATTGTAGTGCAAACCATGGATAAAGATGGCAATGCAAGTTTTCGCCCGAACTGTAATCCCATTAAATTTAACATCTTCGGTTAATTCTCTTTCAATATGCGGCACAGGCGGATACAATCTCATGCATTCTTTAATTACTCTTTCAGTCAAATGCAGATTGTTTAAGAAACTTGTAGAAACAATTCCATCGTATTCGGCTTTGATTTCTTCTAAAATGTCCTGTTGAATCTTCGGATGTTTGGACAATTCAAAGAATATGAACGAGAGAGCAGAAGAAATTGTATCGTGTCCACCAAACATAAAAGTATCGACTTCAGCTCTAATATCTTCCTCGCTGAACACTTTTGTTTCTTCCATTTCGAGCAACAACTCGAGCAAAGCCGTTTTCCGTTTCAAACCTAAAACATTTTCTTCAACTTCTGTTTTACTTCGATTGATTTCCTTTTTCTTCTGCTTGATAACACTTTTGGTAAAAGAAATGGCAGTATCTACACACTTTTTCTGTTCAACGTAAAGTCTAGTGAATTTGAAGAAAAAATCGCTTTTCATAAATAAAGAAAATTGTCTTATCATGTGACATTTTAAAAAACCAGCAACTGCTGTAAGGTATTTGAAATTTGGGTTGTCTTGAGCGTTTATTGAAATACCCATCGACGTTTCGCAAATATTGTCAACAGAAAAGAGATTAATATAAGGGAAAATATCCAAAGTTCCTTCTTTTTCTATAGCCGTTTTGAGCTTATCTACGAGAATTTCAGATTGGGAGATAAATATTGGTATAAAGCTTTCTAAGATCTTGAAGTGCATTGATGGCGTTAAAAGCTTCCTTTTCGTGCGCCAATTTTGCCCATTGCTAGTGAATATTCCGTTTCCCAGCCAAATTTTATACGTGTCGTAAGAAGAAGACTTCTTGATTTCAACGCTTGAGGATAAAATTTTCTCCACACACTTTGCATCGGATATAACCAATAAAGGAGAAAACGGATTTAACCAAACTCTGAAAATCGCACCAAACTCTTTGTTTAATTTTATCATATTTTTAAAAAACTCAACACTGTTTCCGCCAAATTCCAAAATATTACCAAGAATTGGAACCGTCTTCGGTCCTGGAAACTTGTCCACATCCTTAAATGCCGACACGAATTGAAAGTATTTGTAACCAAATATCAATATAATCAAAAGTAAACATATGAGATACATTTTTACTTTAAAGTTTCTGCGAGTTGTTTCTAGTCGAAGGTTAAACTAGTACTGATCAGGTAGAAAAATATTATCGTTGTAACACAGCTTTCTTCGAGTGGTTTCTTATCTAGGTTTAAACTAGTACTGAACAGATAGAAAATTATACTAGTTTGTTATCAGTTTTGTTGTGAAACCTTGCACATTTTAAACGTGCCTAACTGTTTTCAAATGTGAATTTGTTATCTCATTAAAATAAAGTTTTAATTTTCATTTTAAATGTAAAAATATTGTATATTGACATTTAATTTTTAAAAGATTATACTCGCTAAATGATGCGGCGTTCATATTAGTTAAGCGGACTTTTAATGATTTTAGACCGCCACCCAGCTGTATAAGCAAAATAAGAAATCGTGAACACTCTCCTCCCACGTATAATAAAACGTAATAAGATTTTGGAAACAATTTTTTTGTGTATTTACTCAAAAACCAACATTTCGAAAATGTATTGTTAAATGGGTGCGGAAGATTAAAAAGTTTGAGTATCTATTCTGCAACTCAATTCATATTGCATAAATATTTACGCTTCATAAATTTTCTTTATTTTTGCTATTAGGCACATACATGTTGAAATCGGTCATACCAATGATTATACCAAGGACATACCAATAATTAAAATTTAATTAATCTATGAGAGATTTATCAAATAACAAATATATAAATATTTATAATTATATTCTGTCAAGTCTTATCAGTATATATTAGATTTTTGTAAATCACAGCACCAAATTAAATAGAAGTAATGGATAACTGTTATAATAGTATAATAATATAATAGTATAAATCTTACACAAGATAAAAAAAAATATAAAATATCTAAAATATCTTGAATGAAAATTACTTTAATTTAATAAAAACCTCTTTAACAATAAATTTTCGAAATGTTGTTTTTTTGAGTAAATACTAAACAAATAAACAAGCAAATTAGTAAATGAGTTAGTAGTGATCATATTTTTTTTTTTAGGCGGGGGGATTCACATTGAATTTTTCACTAAAAAGCAATAATTCATTGTTTTATTTCTGCTTCCACAGTAACTATACACATATGCCCCAGACCTTCTTCCCGGGGAAAAATATATAAAAATATAAAATGTAGGAGTGTGTAAACAGTTTTTTGTCCAGTACCTATAAATTAAATACATTATTTATTTTTGTTATTTATTATACTATATTTAACAAAAAAAATATTCTGTTGCATAATAGAAAACACTGGACAACATAATTTATGTACCATACATAACAATTTAGATGTTTCTAGTATTCATTTTATTATCCATCACTCACAATCAGTGACGGAAAAATTTAGCGTTGTCTATAAAAATTAAACTCAACTCGAGAAACCTTGGTGAAAATGAAATGTGTTTGAAGTATCTGAACGAAGTGTCGGTAATGCGTCAACGAATTGTGGTCAGAGAATAGTCTTTTGGAACACTGAAAATTAAACAGTGAAGCTTCGCTTCGTTGAACTTTTTAAGAAGTAGATCAAATAACGCCAAAACCGGAAAAAATATTAATGAACTAGACATCGGTTGCTGTTTCGATCAAGATCAAAAACTACATGATGAACTTAAGTATAAACTGTTAACATCTGTATGGGTTCCAGATCAAAATATAAGTTCTCTGATTGGTCTGGTTTATCTAAATCATGCGGGCAGACGCTCGAACTTAGGGATCGTGCCGAGACGCCGAGAGGATTTTGTTTTATGAGTTCTGGAAATTTTCGATAAAGATTAGGGGAGGACTCACACCAAGACCGAGGTGATGAGGTAGAGGGGAAGTTAAAAAGGGGCAGTCAGAATTGAGCTAGCAAGAGAGTAATTTGAGTTTTGAAAACGAACCTCCGTATTTTCGTCGAAGTAAATTCCGGGTTTCGACCACAAGTTTCGTAGAATTAAGTGTATTATTGTTAGTTAGTAATTATTGTAATAAGTTATCGATTAGTTGTATATATTGTAAGGTATTAGTAGATAAGTAGTATTTAATTACATATAAAGGACATATTTGCGTGTAATTAATTCATCCATTGTCCTGATCCTGGAGCAGCACCATACCGAATTACCAGTTCGCAACAGAGATAGTATATTTTTGGTGGCAGCGGTGGGATCCAGAAGAATCCGAAATTGATGGAATTCGTCTGAATTCAAAATCGGTTGGATCCAGAAAGTATCCAAAAAGGAATTGGAAATTTGGTTGCCTTTGGTCGCAGCGAATTCGGTCCAGGTCTACGTCAAATGCAGTGAATCTACGAGTGTCGTTTCGCCGTACATCACACAGCTCCACAATAGGACAATTCGGTTGATATAGATACAAACTACGTCTGAGATTTCGTAAAAAACTGTAAGTATATCTTTGTTTCGTGCGCAAAATATTTCGCATAATTGTTGACGAATTGCACGTTAAAATAAAAATGGCTCTTATGACGTTAGATGTAGCAATGAGATATATCAAGGAGTACGATGGACAAACGGGTAAAGTACAAGATTTCATAAAATCGTGCGATTTGGCGATGGATGCTGCAGCTTTAGACGCCCAAGATATATTATTTAAGATAATAAAAACATCTAAATTAATAGTACGGAGATTTTTCGACATGGGGCGAATTAAGGGACCATTTAGGGGACAGATTTTTAGAAACACGTTCAATTTACTGTTGTCAAATGGAGTTACATTCAACTTACCAATATAATGGTGAAGGTGTAATTGACTATGCTAATAGAATTGAAAAATGTTTGTCGAATTTGATTGACGCGTCTGTGGTTGGCAAGACTTCAGCAATAGCTAAAGAGATCAACGATATTTACGATATTCAAAGTCGGGCTTATCGGATTCTTTAAACATTATAGTAAGGGCACAAAGACCAAATTCGTTAAAGGAGGCGGTTACCCGATCGGAAGAGTGTCAGTTAAATTGTGCATTTAGTAGAATAGACATAAAGCGTGGGGTAAAATCTTGCGATGTTTGCAATAAGAGTGGTCATTTAGGGAAGGATTGTCACATGAGAAATAGAAACAGCGAACCACCTCAAAATTACAATACCGTTCGAATAAAAGGTGAAGATTCAGTATACGGCGCACAGATATCCCAAAATTCCCGAGCTATTTCCCCGATTATATGTTTTTATTGTAAGAAACCGGCTCATATAATTTCCGAGTTTAGGAGAAGAATTTACAACGAACAAAACCGGCAGACAATTTACTAAAGAGCGTCACTCGTATAACATTGCTAGTGATTCGGGAAACGCACCGGATCTGACAGTAAGTTCCGTGTCGTCGGACCGAGCAATTTAAGCCCGGAACATGTTCAAAAATATAGTATCTCCGTTGCGAACTGGTAATTGGTGCTTCTCCAGGATCAGGACAATGGATAAATTAATTATCCGCAAATATGTCCCTTATATGTAATTAAATACTACTTATCTACTAATGCCTTACAATATATACAACTAATCGATAACTTATTACAATAATTACTAACTAAAAATAATACACTAAATTCTACGAAACTTGTGGTCGAAACCCGGAATTTACTTCGACGAACATACGGAGATTCGTTTTCAAAACTCAAATTACTCTCTTGCTAGCTCAATTCTGACTGCCCCTTTTTAACTTCCCCTCTACCTCATCACCTCGGTCTTGGTGTGAGTCCTCCCCTAATCTTTATCGAAAATTTCCAGAACTCATAAAACAAAATCCTCTCGGCGTCTCCGCACGATCCCTAAGTTCGAGCGTCTGCCCGCATGATTTAGATAAACCCTACTAATGGTCCTAAATAAACAAAAACTGATCGGGTGTCCACTTAGGGTTCTTTGCCGACTCGTGAGAAACTCAAATTCTTTGAAACCAAAATCGCGAGATCACAGCAATAGCCTGAGTTTGATTCCGTGGTACGATGATGATGATTTCCCTTTCAGAGCAATCTCTCTTGGTATATAATTTCATGTTTGTATGGCTCATATTTTTGACCGCATTTGGTAAATGTTCGGATTCACGCGGCCATTTTCGCATGATAATTGATTTTAGCACTTTCAACTCCTCATCTTTTGACGTTTCGTCGACCAAACTGGCACGAAGTTTTTCGCTGATTGCATGGATTAAATTCACCACACAATCGTCTTTTTCAGCCTCCTTTGCATCGCAATTACGACTTAATGCATCTGCAATAGGAATTAGCGTGCCTTTGATGTACGAAATATTTGGTGAATATTGCAGGATATCATATAAAATTCTCTGCAGTCTCAAAGGTGCGTTTTGTATCGGATTTTTGAATATTGTTTCCAATGGCTTGTGGTCTGTTTCAATCGCCAATTCTTTGCCATAAACATACTCGTGGAATTTTTGGCATCCGAAACGAATTGCTAACGCCTCTTTGACTATTTGTGAATAATTCCGTTGTGATAATGTAAATGCCCTTGTAGCATAAGCCACCGGCTTGCCATCTTGCAACAAACATGCTCCCATAGATTTACTGCTGGCGTCTACTTATAACTTGACTGGCTTGTTTAAGCCATAATATGTCCGGTGTACTAGTCAACAGTTCTTTTATTCTGTTAAACGCAGCTTGGTGTTCTGGTTGCCAAGACCAAGCCGATTCTTTTCGCAATAATCCTCTCAACGGATCCGTAAGCTCTGATAAATTGTTTATGAATTTACCAAGGTAATTCACCATACCCTATATGCGCTGTAATTCTTTGACGCAAGTGGGTTTTCTCAGCAGGTAAATAGCTTCGACTTTTTCCTTGTCAGCCTTGTAGCCGTTTTGTGTGAAGATGTAACCGAGATATTTTACTGTTTTTCGGTTATACTCACATTTTTCATCGTTAAGTGTGAATCCTGCCTCTTTTAAACGGTGAGTAACCACTTTCGTTGATTTTCGAAGTTTTTACACTGTAGGTGCATGGATAAAAATATCGTCTATAGCCACTTCACATCTTTCAACCCTCTCCAACGTTTGATTAATTATTTGAGAGAACGAGAGAAAGAAAATGTCAAATATTTCGTTGTGCGTTCGGTACAATACAATTTGCTGCCATGTGTCCTTGCCGCAATCTCCTCGACTGTTTTCATTCGGTAAATTCTTTGTTTGATGTTTTTATTCAATTCTGTTGGGTCCATGCACACTCTGAGTTTGCCTTTGTTAACGACGAGCATCGGACTAAAAGCTGGCGTTGGTTTGCTGATTGGTTTAATGACACCCATATCAACCATGTTTTGTAGTACTTTTTTACCTGCTTTTCGATCGCGTATGGCACTTTTCTGGCAGGTATGATTTTGAATTTTGGGTTTTGAATAAGGTCAATGCCATATTCATAGTTTTTACAATACTCCGATTTTTTGTCTAATTTATCTACTATTTGCACGTATCTTCTCACAGCTGTCGCCGCCAAGTATGGACTGAAAATCGTCCTCGATGATTCGGAATGTTACTTGCTTCTCGATATTTTTGATCCTGCAATTAAGTTTTGCTTCGCCCAAAACCTTAATCGATTGGTTATTTTATGCGATGATCCTTTTTGCTGAAGATTTTCTAATGTTGGCTCCCAGTTGCCCGGCCATTTTTTTGATTTTTTCGACAAGACGCTGCAGTGAGCTCTCGTGTACAATTTGATAGTGAGCTTTTTCTTACCGATGTGAATTACGGTGCTCCAGCTGTCATCTTGGGCGGCATTCTCTTGTTGAATTGCTCCGACGAATTTATAGTCTTTTCGTTCTCCGAGTCACTGCTCGAATCACTATCAGATTCCGTGCTTGAATCACTTTCGCTCGTAAATGCGTTATACCTTTTTTGAAGATTTATTTCTGTTCCATTCTTTATCTTTCTTTTTATTTTTTTTTATGCTTTTCTTTGTCCTCGGATTTTCCCGAGCGACAGGCCACCGTAAAATGCCCCTTTTTACCGAACTTGCTGCATATCTTATTATAAGCCGGGCAGCTCGTAGATCCGTGCGTGGTTTTACATCTACCACAATCGAACTGATTGTCGATCTTGTTGATTTTTTCCGAAGCTCCAAAATCTGTGTTAAGTTCCAATATTTGTTTGTTTGCTCGTTCGGCAGATCGGCAAATCTTAAGCGCTTTTACAAATGTTAATCAGTCCTCAGTGCAAAGTTTAGACCGAGCCTCCTCCGAATGGATGCCAAGAACATTGATGATGATCCATGACGAATTCATCTTCCTCGTATAGCGTATAAACATTTTTGAACTTGTTTCTGCAAAAAACTTTCGAATAGTTCGTTCAGTTGTTGTTTTATCCGATGATATTGGCATCTTTCGTATGTTCTATATCTTGTAGGTTCAAAGTATGATTTTAGTTTCGTGTTGAGCGTTACCAATAGGTTACGCTCAGCTTCCGTTAACCCGAGAGTGTTGATAACTCGTGCTGCGTCACGACCGATCACAGGCCGAAAATTCGCAATTTGGATCTCTGCTGTTTTTTGTCTATTTCGGCCGCTATGAAATATCATATGCCTTCTACGCCTTCTACGATTCTTACCATACGCCATACGCGTTATCATACGCCTCGCACCACTCTGACCACTCTCGTGCCATGTCGATCTCATTGTTCACGAGCAATGGTTTTGGTGGCTTTATTGAACCCATTTTATTCACTTTTGTTTGGTATTACGACGATATTTCCCGAATAAACTTGTTACTGGCACAAATATTCCGCACTTTGTCGAATTTAAACCGAAATTGTCAACTACGATATCTCGAAAAAGTTTCTCAATTCAATATTCGCAAAAGCTTGTCATAGGCTTTAACGGGAGATCAATAGTTCCGCGAGTTATCGATTTTTTCGTGTTCACTGCAACCACAACTACACCGAAGCGCGCGCGATCAAATAGATTTATTTGCAAATGGCGCAGTACCGCGTGGCGAGTGTTCTAGAAGCTTGAGATTTCGCGACTTTTTAACTGTTTTCGTCACTGTTTTTTGCTTCCATTTTATTTTTAAGCATTATTGTCTGTCCTGGTTCAATTGTTTACTTTGTATTCACCTTCTAAAGTCCCTGGTTTCGGCACCATGTAATGAGTGGTATTCAAAGACGTGTTTATCGTTCGTATGCCAACAACAGACTGGGCTCTTTATTTGCTGCTCATGTTCTACATGGTATGCCTGTGACACTGGGCAGTATACATTGTAGGTATTCCTGTGACAAAACCTACAATTTTTTGGGTCCGAGATTGAATAACGATTGAAAAAAAAGTGAGGTTAAACACGTGTGAGTGAAAAAATAAAAGTTAAAGAGAAGTGAAATGTCGGTGACAAACGACGTAAATTTAATGAAAGTAGATGAATTAAAGAAACAGCTCGAAATCATGGCGTTGTCCACAACAGGCAGAAAATTTGGGTTAAAATGTGCTATAATCAATCACTTGAAATGACATGTATAGGCAACCCACCGTACGCATTCTGCGCATGCGCATTGGTGAGTTTTCCAACGGAAATTGACATAAAACCTCCAGTGGTGCGTAAGGCCGAGGCCGCACTACGGTTTTTTCCCCGCGAGCGCTAACCGCTATAACCGCGATACCGCTCGAGGAACACTACGATTAAAAATCGCGAAACCGCCCGCAATTTGCACAGTTGAAAATGGATTTCAAACGAGCAGTATGTATTGTTGCTCTAATACTAAGAAATAGAAAAAGAATACGTCAACGCAAATTTCGCAAATATTGGATTCATCCATTCACTAGCCGTAGATTTAAGAAAGGTTTCTTTAATAATAAATATCAAGATTTAAGAAAACATCCTGAGAATTTTTTTAATTATTATCGCATGTCAGCTGACAGCTTCGATAAAATTTTGCAAATTGTGTGTCCTCACATTACTTTCATGAATATAACCTTTCGCAAATTTATTTCACCAGAGGAGCGCCTGTTTGTTAATTTTTTTCGTTTCGATCACTATACTAACGTAAAATGACGACACCATAAAGCTAGTCTTTTTTGTACTTCCATTATGATTTTTTCCTACAAACTTTCATATCGCTCGTTTGATACACATTTTGACTCGGTCGAGGACATGTTTTCAATCAGAGACAATTATCTGAACCTAAAAAAAAGTTAGAATTGCCACTCTTCACAAGCTCTTCACGGCTGTCTGTCAAAAAACCGCTCGCGGTTAAACAGAAGTGCGTGCGCGCCAACTATTTTCTATGCAGTACAAATTTTAGCGCGGTTTTTACCCGGGAGTCATTTTGTAACAATACGCGGTTTTAAAATCAGTCGCAGGAAAAAACCGCAAGTGCGGCCGCTTGTATTAATTTACTAGAGTCATAAAATCACGCGATCGAAAACCGCGGCGGTTTAGCCGTAGTGCGGCCTAGGCCTAAACCGTTGGGTACGCATTTTTATTTAAGGTTACGAATTCCAAGTTTAGTTTACTTTATTATTTTACAAATCGAAACACGCATTATTTAAATTATTAATATACGCGCGTCAGCGCGAACTCTCGATCCAATATAGGACAAAGTGGCAAGGACCGTTGGTTTTACCTTGGTTAGAGTAGGTTGTCCGCCGCGAAGCGGGAAGATAAATCTAGACAACATACACGCGGCAGCGCGAACTCTCGATTCAATATAGGACAAAGTGGCAAGCACCGTTGGTTTAACTCTGGTTAGGTTAGAGTGGTTGGGGTTTATTATCATTTTAAAGAATTTTTATATACCCCCTTCAAATTTATTTTCCCTACGCCTTTGTGTTTTGCCCCCTATGCGCAAACCGTGTTACCCCTATTACCACCGTGCGCAAAATGCGTACGGTGGGTTGCCTATTCATGTCATTTCAAGTGATTGGTTGTAGCACATTTTAACCCGTGTTTATCGTTTGTATGTCAACAACAGACTGGGTTCTTTATTTGCTGCTCATGTTCTACATGGTTGGTGTGCCTGTGACACTGGGCAGTACACATTGTTGGTATACCTGTGACAAAACCTACAATTTTTGGGGGCTCGTCCGAGATTGAATAACGATTGAAAAAAAAGTGAGGTTAAACACGTGTGAGTGAAAAAATTAAAGTTAAAGAGAAGTGAAATGTCGGTGACAAAATACGTAAATTTAATGTAAGTAGATGAATTAAAGAAACAGCTCGAAATAATGGCGTTGTCCACAACAGGCAGAAAATCTGCTCTCGAAAGAAGACTTCGAGAAGCAAGAGGAGAAAACGTTTACGACGAAAATTCTGAAGTAGACGTGTCCTATTTGACTCTCCAGGAAATAACATTCCGATTCAGACGTTTGGGGTTGTCAAGGACAGGAAGCAAGGGTGCGTTACGAAAACGCTTGCAAGAGGCGCTTGAAGAATACGATGACGACGTGGACGAAGGCGACGATGAAGACGAAGCAGCCGAAACGCGCGTTGGAAGCTCATAGGAAGACGAAGCCGAAGTACGTTTGCAAAGAAGACGAATAAAGCAATGCGTATTAACCTTTAAAGATGTTGAAGATTCGCTTGAGTTGTTTAGCGGAGACGAAAATGAAAACGTAGTGCGGTGAATTGCGAATTTCGAGGAAGTCGCGGAAATGTGTTCGTGGATTGATGCTCAGCGGGTTATGTTTGCGAGTCGATTATTACGCGGTTCAGCCATACTTTTCATACATTTTGAGTGACAAGCAAATACATGGGCGAAGATGAAAACGGTTTAAAAGGAGATTTTTCGAAGGTGATAAACAGTAAACAAATTCATCGTCAGTTGACCTTGATAAAAAAGAAAAATGTTGAAACTTTTCTGTGCTATATTTATCGGGTATTAGTAAGTCGCGAGTCAAGTTCCGATTGAATTAGAACCGAAAATTCAGTATATTATAGACGGTGTGCAAGACGACGAGTTAAATAAAACAGTTTTGTATGGTGCAAAGACAATTAAAGAATTAAAGGAACGGTTCATATCATATGAGCAGCAAAATCGAAATAAGGCGAAAGTGATGTCCCGAAAAACTAACGAGTAATAACAAAACACGCGTTGATTGCATTACAAGTGGTGACAAAAAGACTTCACAATCACTATTTTCGGACAAAATGTAAAAGGCGTTTTAGATTCTGGAAGCGACTTACACCTAATAAGGTCTACACTTTATGTTCGGCTGAGTGCACCTTGATTAGACAAAACGAAGATTCCTATTCTGGGAGTTGGTTCATCAACGAAATATGGTTTAGGACGTTTTACTACATCGGTAACAATAGATGATTTGCCATTTAGATTAAGTTTTGATGTTATTCCTGACAACTATATTTATTCCTCACGATTTAATAATTGGAAATGAACTATCAGATTATGCTGCCATCACGTTTCAAAGAAGAAATGCTTTTCTGTCGAAGTTTGAAGATAAGCCTATGGAAATGGAAGAAGATTCGTTGGAGGTTGTATGTCGAAAGGTTCTTTCAATAGATGTAAAGCAACAAGAAGTTTCAGACAATTTGGTTAGTGTCGAACGCGCCGAAAATGCCATATTTGCCTAAGCTATTAATGCTATTCCCCCAATAGAAATGAAGAAAATCAGTTTAGACCGAGCAAAATTTTACTCTGGCGAGAAAGAGGATAAGAAAGAAGAAGAGACCAAAATAAAAGAAGTGGTTTATGGACATCAACAAAGAGTCCCAGATGTAAAGATTTCAGTTACTGAAATAGAATCTGCAAAGCCCGTGCCATTATCAGTTCAAGAGTGTTTAGGCTGCAAAGTAGATGATTTAGATACAGTTATAAGAGTAGAAAAAAATTACTATCGCAGCGGATCAAAAACTTTAAGTCCTTTAGCTAAACGTTTTCAAGAAATTAAGATTGAACGTAAAGAAAGACATAGTAAGAATTATAGAAATCCAGACAGACGTGATAGAGATAGAGATAAAAATAGAACAGGCATACACGACGGAAGAAGAGAACGATCCAGGTTAAGGACAAGGAAAGAACAAGAACGTAAAAGAGAAAAACGCGAAAGAAGCAGAATTAGAAGTAAAGATAGCAGGCGCAAGAAAAGGGATAGAAAGCATAAGAGGAAGGAGAAGCCAAGAAAAGAAAAGGAGAAGGTTAAAGATGTTCCAAACCGCAAGTAAAACCTATTGAAGTTCCAAAAAGTTTTAATTATAGATGTAACTAGTTTTGTACCTGATTATTATGTAGAGTCGACGAGTGATGAAGATAGGATGAAGAAACGAAGAATTTCTCCAGATGTAAAGAAGAAGAAAGTGAAATTGGAAGAGAAAGACAAGGCAGTAAATCCGATTCCTCAAGTTCTGAAGAAGAAAGAAAAAGGCAGAGGCATAAGGAACACAGGAAGAAAAGTGCCAATGAAGATAGAAGTTATTTTGTGGGTGACATGGTTGAAATTCTTCTAAGAATGCAACATGGACCAGGATGGAGATTCGACACCCAGTACCTCGGCCCGTACCGAGTCACGACTGTTTAGCGCAATAACAGGTATAAGGTAGAGAGGATTGGAGATCATGATATAGTGACAATATGAAATCTTGGCCGAAACCTGAATTGGATCTAGATGATGACAAAGTGTATCATTTGATACCGAGCCGGTATCAAGAGCAGGATAGCCGAATATGTAGGAATCGATAATTCGGTGTAAAAGGGGTTGCAGTAGCAGCAGTAGATTTTCAAGGTGGCAGCTAGACTTTGCTATCAAAGATGATTTCGCGTTGTTTGTTATTTAATTAATATATTTGTTAAATTTCGTTATTCTTTACATTATTGTAATTAAACTATAATAATTATCTATTTGCTATTGTATAAACCTACAATACTATCACAAAACTCCGATTTAATCGATAAATTCATTACAACTTTCAACAAATCTACACCAGATATCATAATGCAACTCGATTCAAGCCTTTCTAAAAAACTTGCTGAAACTATATGAAAGCTAATACCTATAATGGAGATAATTATCTTATGTTGACGTCAAGTGTTAGCTACACCTACGAGTAACTTCTGATTCTGGGCCACAAACTTTGGAACAGCTCATATAGAATGATGGAAATTTAGGAGAGTTTCTGCGTATGCGTCTATCATGTGGAGAGACAAGTTTAGTAATCACATCCAGGTGTAATCGTTAAACGTTATGTACATAACCCCAAAAATTCAAAATAATACAATTAAAATTTGTGACGATATAATACAACGTGAAATTGTGCCAATTATTATGATATAAATTATGAGGAAACAAACGAACCTTCACACAAAACCAACTAACCCAAATCCAAAGAGCTTTGCTAAGAATAACTCCAGAGATTCCTTTGGAATCTTCAAGCAGACACTCAGAAAATAGCCAAGCCTGCACTTCAGAGACTCGCAAAAGGCAAACTGGCTTATAACGACAAGGACAACTTTTAGCTCAGTACAAATCTACTCAACTGTGACCCACTGTGTTGGTCAGATCATTCAACTTCTTAAGAATAATAAGGCAGTTGGCAAGGACTCTATCGTTGCTGAACTGCGGAAAGGTGCTGGAAACAATGCCGCGCGCAAGCTAACCGAGATAATCCAGGACATCTGGGAAACAGAGAAATTACCACCCGATTGGAAATCTGCTCTGATTCATCCGCTTCGCAAAAAGGGAGATTTTACTGTTCTAAACAACCGTGGAATTTCTCTCGTCCCGGTAACATACAAGATTCTCTCGAAGGCGTTACAAACAAGGGCCGAAAATCGGCTGGATAGTCAACTGGGAGAATACCAGGGGGGCTTCAGGAAGACCCGATCCTGTGCTGAACAGATCCTCAATCTTAAAACTGTACTTGCATACTTCAAGATGAGAAACCGCAAAGTGGTCGTCACCTTTGTTGATTTAAGGAAGGCCTACTATTCCATTGATAGAGAAACGCCTAACAAAGTATTCCAGGAACTAGGGCTAGACAACAAAACCCGCAGGCCTATAAACCTCCTATAAACTTGGACCAATACCCATTCCAAGGTTAAATTTAGAGACGCGATTTCAGAAAGCTTCGAAATAAAAACTGGAGTGAGTCAATGAGATGGACTTTCCCCACTTCTTTTCAACTGTGTCCTTGAAAAGGTTATAAGAGAATGGCGCAAGGAACTGATCAATTTGGGTGCTCAGAGTGATATCTACCTGGGACGTAAGAACGATAGACTGGTTGTAGATTGCCTGGTCTTTGCAGATGACATGGCACTGTTTGCTGATTCTCTTGAGATAGCAATAATGCAGGTAAATTGCTTCAGGAAACAGGCAGCCAAGGTGGGCCTTCAAGCGTCGCTGGAGAAAACAGAATTCTTCACCAACATCAGAGAATCAAACAGAGAGAGATTACTACGGCAGGTAAACATCAAGAAGACTGAGAAATTTAAGTATCTCGGCGAATGGATTGAACCCAACTTATCAGAAAGAGCATCATTATTCAAGAGAGTCAACGAGTTAGAACTAGTCTATCGACTGACTAAGAACACTTACAACAAAAAATGCCTGTCACCCAAAACTTCAGCACTACACATCAGTCTCACGATCAGAAGCCCTGTATGCCATGGAGTGGCTTTCCTTGAACAGAAGAGGTCTGTTAGAGAGATTGGAAATCAGAGAGAGGAGAATCCTCAGGAAGATCCTAGGCCCGATATAGAAAGATGGGGAATTCCCAAGGCGGCATAACTCTGAGCTCTACGAACATATTGAGATGCTATCTGACTGTGCAAGGAAAAGAAGGGTAGCTTTCTATGGCCACGTTGCAAGATTGCGTCCAAACCGACTAACCAACTGTCTGTTCACCTTCTGGCAAAACAAGAAGAAAACGCTTGGTTGACAGAGACCGAGAAGGATATTAAAGAACTGGGAATAACAGATCTCCAAAACAGACAGTCTGTGAGATGCACCCTGAAGGAACCTGCAGGAAGTTGTGGATTTCAGGAAAATCCCCGAAGGAAAGGTACCCCCTGGACAGAAAGGAGAAAGGAGTTATACCTGCAGAAGATGCGACAATACTGGGCAAATATCAAAACCCAACAGTTAAACAAGCGTGGTCCAAAGTATGCCTATTCGAAAGAAGAAGAAGACAACGTGAAATTATAAATAAAGTAAACAGAGCAGAGTCATTGTCTATTCTAATGGATGAAACTACCGATATTTCCTGTACTGAACAGTTATCCCTTTGTGTTGTAAGATATATGGATTTTAAGAAGAAAATGTAAATTCGTCCTACATATTGCGATTTTTTAAATTTGTATCTGTTCATAATACAACTGGTATGAATTTAGCGACAGTTATGTTAGAATTAGAAAGTTTACATGCGCTTGAAGTAAATTTTACCTATGCACTTGGTTGGACAAGGGTATGATGGTGCTACTGCAGTGAGTGGCTGTTTTAAAGGCGCCCAGGCCATAATAAAATAAAAATATCCAGCAGCAATATACGGTTTAAGAAAAACTTGAAAAATCTTGTTTTGCCATTGAAAACAAAATTAACCGAAAATTAAGTGTAGAATCTACCAGACTTAGTCTGTATCCAACTAAACGGATATCTTAAAACTGAAAATTCTAGCGAACAAACAGACATCGATATCGTGGAATCATCGATAAGGGAAATAAGGGTGCCATGTCATCTGCAAAGGCCAGGCAATCTACAACCCGTCCATCGTTCTTACGTCCCAGGTAGATACCACTCTAGGCACCCAAATTGATCAGTTTCTTGCGCCATTCTCTCACAGCCTTTTAAAAGACACAGTTGAAGAGAAGTGGGAAAAGTCCATCTCTTTGTCTCACTCCAGTTTTTACTTCGAAGCTTTCTGAAATCTCGCCTCTAAATTTAACCTTGGAATGGGTGCTGGTCAAAGTTTCTAAGATGAGTCTGCGGGTTTTGTTGTCTAGCCCTAGTTCCTGGAGTATTTTATTAAGCGTTTCTCTATCAATGGAATCGTAGGCCTTCCTAAAATCAACAAGGGTGACGACCATCCCGAAAAGAACCCCTGGATTACGAAAGAAGTAATAGGATTGATGGAAGAACGCATAATTCTTGAGAACAACAAACAGGCGTACCAAATTATCCAAAAAGTAATACGGCACCCCCATAAAAGAGTCAATGAGACTACAGGTAAATTCAGAAAAAGCAGAGGATCGGTTGTACTCTACTACGAAAATGAACGAAAGTGTGAGAAATAATTCACAAATTTATTTGAATGTGATAGACCAACAAAGCCACCGGAATTAACAAAGGACGAAGGACGCCAAATTACAATTACTAAAGTGGAATATGCCTCAAGCTTCGTACTCCAACTTCGATTCCAAAACTTATTGTTACAGGAGAAGAAGAGTGGCTTAACGTCCCACAAAAAACAATAGCAAACTAAAAAATTAGATCTATGCCTAATTATATGACAGATGTTATTAGGGCAAGCGGGTGTCATACCCATTATTAAAAATTAAGTGTTAATTTAGATAATTATCTAATCGTGAGTTAATTTCACTACGTTAAATACAAGGAACCGAAATAAATTATGATAAATTTAAACTCATATTCAAGGATATTAAACTCTTTCAAACGGCATATTAATGGCATATATCATATATAGTTAAAAAAAAGAATTAAAGTCAAAGTTTACAGTGCATATTATTATTTCTGCACACACGTTTGTAATAGTTCTTTGCCAAATACTAAAGCAATATGTAGAAACTATTTAAGAGTATTATGAAACAATAAATTGAGTTTATTGTTACTATTGTAAGTTATTTGATGAATGTAATTCAGATATAGTAAATTGTAAATTTCATTAAGCCTGGATTGTTCGTCGATTGTTCCCAACAATTTAGTTGGATTGGTTTGAAATCGCTATGCACTATCAATTTATAACTGACTCAATTGTTTAATTGTTGATGAATCGCATTGTATGCATCTCGACATCGAGGTGGCTTAGTGGTGGTATAGGGTGGAATATCTTTAACAGCTCGCACATATCTTTTGATTGTTGATGGTGGACGTCTGCATTCTGAACGATACATAACAGACATTTTAGAACATTTTGTGGTACTTTTTGCATCTTACACTGGGAATGGATTCGTTCTTATGCAGGATAATGCTAGGCCACATGCGGCACATATTGTTACTGAATATTTAAATTATGTAAATATTCAAGTCTAGGAGTGGCCAGCCTGCAGTTCAGACCTGAACCCAACAGAGCATCTTTGGACATAATGGGGTGCCGGGTTGGAAGTCAACATCTACCACCTAACAGCTTAGACGAGCTGCGACAAAGTCTTATCCGCGTATGAGAAGATATCCCTCAAGAAACGATTAGATCTCTAATTGAAACATCCAGAGGTGGTAACACTAGTTATTGATAAACCAAAAACGTTTCAAAAGAAGCTGTATTATCATTTTACATAATATTGTTAAATAAACCATATTTTTGCTTTTCGTTTTTTCTCCACAATTATTTAAGTCAAATTTACTATTATTATCGAAATAATTCTCTTGTCGACAATTGACGACAATTAAAATAAATCGAAATGTATATGTCTTATATCTGTATATGTCTTATATCTGGTGCCTTAATCTTGCGGTTAAGTGTAGTTATGCCTTATTATACATAAAAAACAGAGATTACAAGGAACTAACAGGCGGTACTAGTGTTGTGATCTAGCGATTTTGGTTTCAAAGAATTTGAGTTTCTCTAAATCATCATGGTTTATCTAAATCATGCGGGCAGACGCTCGAACTTAGGGATCGTGCCGTGACGCCGAGAGGATTTTGTTTTATGAGTTCTGGAAATTTCCCATAAAGATTAGGGGAGGACTCACACCAAGACCGAGGTGATGAGGTAGAGGGGAAGTTAAAAAGGAGCAGTCATAATTGAGCTAGGAATAGAGTAATTTGAGTTTTGAAAACGAACCTCCGTATTTTCGTCGAAGTAAATTCCGGGTTTCGACCACAAGTTTCGTAGAATTAAGTGTATTGTTGTTAGTTAGTAATTATTGTAATAAGTTAGCGATTAGTTGTACATATTGTAAGGTATTATTAGATAAGTAGTATTTAATTACATATAAAGGACATATTTGCGTGTAATTAATTCATCCATTGTCCTGATCCTGGAGCAGCACCATACCATATTACCAGTTCGCAACACTAGCTTCATCCTATAAATTGTATGTAATATTATTACTTAGAGGGATTACCAATCATTTAAAACTAATTTAATCTAGTTTACAGATTCTTTTAACTTACTCGAAAATTCCTTTTATTTTCAACAATATAGCCATTTTCTTGAGACACTATTTCAATTTGTTTTGTTTAGCTTGTATCGCAGATAAGTCTGAAATCAATGATTAGGTGTAATATCTCTTTTTATAGATTATTTAATCTAGTTTTAAAAAATAGCAAATACTTTTAACAATTTTTGCATATTTTCGTAACATTTACGATAAAAACTCAAAGCTTGACTGTTTGAATGAAGAGAGAGTTTCATTTGAAAAACTGCAACTGCAAGAAACTTGCGAAATAGTTAGAAGATTCTAGTAAACATCTTGGGAAGCTATGTCTGCTTAAGTCGAAACCAAAGGAAATATTTTGAAAAATCTTATATCTGTCTATCCGTTCACATTTTGGAAATTTCCTAAGAAAGTTTGCCTAAAAATTCAAAACCAAAACAAATATTTTGAAAGTACTTGAAACGGTATGTCTGTTCAAATTTTGGAAAATTTCTAAGAAAATTTGTCTGTCTACAAATTCAAAAGAAAATCAGTTTTTTTTTTAGAAATTCTTGCAATTGCATGTCCGTCTAAATTTAAGAAACTTCCTAAGAAATGTTGTCTGTGAACAAATTCAAAGCCAAAGGAAAGATACTTAAACTGCAACCGACACATACACAGTACTATTATGGAAGAAAATACGATGTTATGGAAGTAGGTACTAAAAAATCTTTGATTTTGAAGAGAAAGTCTGACTCCGATGCAGTTGTGAAAATAGTGCCAATGGAAAATTTTTACCACATACTCCGGGAAACCCAACAGTCAACTGATCACGGAGGAAGAGATAAAATGCTGTACAGTTTGAAATCGAATTACCTAATACCTACTTCAGTTGTACTGGAATTTCTAAAACTGTGCACGGTATGTCAGTCTAAAAAAAAAATCCAAGAAAAGGAATCGTTGTTTGTCCAATTGTATCTAGCGACTTCAATCATCGTGGCCAAGTCGATTTACTTGACTAACAGTCGACCCCAGATAGAAACTACAAATGGTTATTAAACTATCAGGACCACGCGACTAAATTCAACTTTCTCCGACCGTTGACTTCAAAAAGAGCTGCTGAAGTAGCAACGGAGCTATTAAAAATATTTTTGGAAGTAGGTTGTCCTCATATACTACAAAGCGATAACGGCCGTGAGTTTACTGTCATACAAGAATTAACAAGTTTGTGGCCAACGTGCAAAATTGTAAATGGTAGGCCTAGACATCCAGCTAGTCAAGGATCTGTTGTGCAATCAAATCAAGATATTGAAGCTATATTACGTGCTTGGCTAATTGACAATAATACAAAAAAATTGGCTATAGGTTGTTACTTTGTTCAATTCCAGAAGAATTCCTCTTTTCATCGAACCATTAAACGATCACCTTACCAAGCTTTATTTGGAACAGAACCAAAACCAGAACTACAATCTAGTCATATTTCAAAAGAGTTGCTTGAAAAACTTGTTTCTGAAGAGGACTTGGATCTACTTCTTAATCCGCAGGACCATTACATTATTTTTTTTTATTCATTAACACCAGAAGACTTACCAGCAGCTGCCTTAGAGAACAACAACGACGCTTCAACTTCAAAAGATCTACCAGCATCTGAGTTAATTAATTACAATGCCTCAACTTCAAATGGCCTATCAATAGTTAAATTAACCAACAATAATATTTCAATATCACACGATCTACCAGCAACTGAATCAATTTCTTTATCGACAACAAGACAACTCGAACCAGTTAATAACTCTACTTCAACTTCTGCTTCAACAGTTAAAACATCTGTAGTGTTACTTGCATCAGAAGGGAAAGCAGCTGTCAGTGACAATAAAGCATGTTGTGTTGTTTGTGAAATGGGATATACTGGAGCCTATTCATGTGACATTTGTAAAAATCCGGTGCACGGAATATGTGGGAATAGAGTAGGAGAAGAAGGATATGGATCGAAAATTTTATGCTATTTGTGCCAAAAAGAAGAGAGCATCAAAATTCAAAGGGAAAATGCTGCAAAACACCTGAAAATATCAGCTGAAAAAATAAAAGAAGTTTATTTGAAGAAATTTAAAGACGTGTTAGTGGATTCCACAGTTTTGGTGTATGTACCTAAGGTAGATAGAGGCCCATTAGATGGAAATAACATTATAGGGATTGTATTAGATATAAAAATAATTTATACCAAATTGGTACCTCAGTAGGGATTATAAAGGATTGGCTACCTAGAAACGCTCTTCAAATAGCTACTACAACATTTACCGAAACAGTTCCACAGACTAACCTAACTCTGCGTGAGATTGCGGGAAAATTATCCTTATTTGGAGGTCAAGGATTTAAGAAGTGTTCCTGTAGCCAATCCAAAATACAATGCAAAACATCTAATGTGCCTGTAAAAAAAGTTACGTACTTTTACGTAACTCGAGGTGCCACAAGTCAACAACATGTTTTAATAAAAATGATTGAACATTATTATTTATGAATATTGTTCATTTTAAAAACAACATAAGTCATTTTTCTTTCAAGTTTTAATTTTGAACCACATCTTCTGTGTAAAGACCACATAAGTTTCAGACACATTAATTTTATCAATATTAATATGGTGTTATGGAAGTTGGAAGGTTTTTACACAGAAGATGTAAATAAGCCCGTAGATGCGGCTCTAAGTAAAAACTAAAATTTGAAAAAACATTGAATTATTTGGTTTTGTAATGAACGATTCAATTACATTTACTAAAGTGTTTCAAAATTTTAATAAGAATATTCTGTTTCTTTTTTTTCAATTTGTTTAGTTAATTTCTTACTCGAATAAATAATATAATTTGTGTTTCACTGACTATTGTTTTATTACCTACGCAACTATGAGTATAGCTTCAACTATGGAGTCTTGTTAGTCAACGGACATTTATATTTTATTGTAACTATCAAATAAAAATTTTATTTCGTTAGTGAAATAAAACTTTTTTTTGTTACTGGTGTCTGTCATGTTGACAAATTGACTAATGTTTATTAAATATCAATAAAATCTAACAAAAATCCATGGCGACTATACCTAACAATTGACGTGAATAATTTCAACGTTTACATGCTGTGAAAACTACAGAAATAAATTAAATTTAAAAACTATTGCAAGAAAAAAAAATTATTTAGATATAACGTGAAAACGTGACTAACGTGAATTATGAGAATGTGAATATCGGGCAACTTACTATTACTTACTGCACGTTGCCCTCAATAATTAACAACCTCATAATTTTCTTGATACATAAATAACTATTATTTGATAAATAAAACAATAAACCACTGTTTTATTGATCCGTATCCAAGGAATACATATGACTTTATAACAAACAATTGAATAAACGATATTATTTCATCATTACACTAAAACAGTTCAGGGATTTGATCAAATCACTAACTTTCTTTAGGGAAATAACTCACAGAATTTTTATTTTAACATCTTCCGTGATTCGACAAATCTCTTATTTTACCATTTCCCTGCGACATATACAACAATTGACTTAAAAACTCGAAACTCGACTGCATAAACTAAGGGCGATGTTTAAAAAGACGCAAAGAAATGCATGCGGCTCACGAGCCTCGGTTTGCCGGCTCTTTATCTAGATAAGTTTATGTCTGTAATAAAATAATCATAAAATAAGTAAGTAATCATAAATAGTAGTTTTATTTAATGTTTTCAAAATAACATGTTTCATTTTAAAAATTATAATTTTACATCCATCTAATTTCTTACATTTTTACATTCATTTCACCAATTCTACCATTCTTAAAACAATAAACTATTTCTTTCTTTTAAAGTGATATAGAACCCATTTTCGGATTTGAGAATAGCATCATTTTTCAAAATGGGTTCAAATCCACGCACCGCCGAAATTTCAAAATTCGTCAAAACCTTAACAAGGCAAACTTTCATAAGAAAGTAGGAATATTTTTGCCCCATGCAGTTCCTCGGCCCCGCACTAAATGGAATATAAGCATAAGGATGTCTTTCGGCACAGTTTTCTGGCAAAAATCGATCTGGGTCGAATATCTCCGGTTGGGGAAAATTCTCTTCATTGTAGTGCAAACCATGGATAAAAATAGCAACGCAAGTTTTCGCCCGAACTGTAATCCCATTAAATATAAAATCTTCGGTTAATTCTCTTTCAATATACGGCGCAATCGGATACAATCTCATGCATTCTTTAATAACTCTTTCAGTAAAATGCAGATTATTCAAGAAACTTGTAGATACACTTCCATCGTACTCGGAAATTAATTCTTCTAAAATGTCCTCTTGAATCTTCGGATGTTTAGATAATTCAAACAGTATGCAGGAGAGTGCAGAAGAAATTGTATCGTGTCCACCAAACATAAAAGTATCGACTTCTTCTCTAATATCTTCCTCGCTTAATACTTTTGCTTCTTCCATGTCGAGCAACAACTCGAGCAAAGCCGTTTTCCGTTTCAAACCTAAAACATTTTCTTCAACTTCTGTTTTAGTTCGAGTGTTTTCCCTTAACTTTTTTTTCTGTTTGATAACACTTTTGGTAAAAGATATGGCTGTATCTGCATACTCTTTCTGTTCAACGTAAAGCCTAGTGAATTTGAAGAAAAAATCGTTTTTCATAAATAAAGAAAATAGTCTTATCATGTGACATTTTAAAAAACCAGCAACTGCTGTAATGTATTTGAAGTTTGGGTTGTCTTGAGCGTTTATTGAAATACCCATCGAAGTTTCGCAAATATTGTCTACAGAAAAAAGATTAATGTAAGGGAAAATATCCAAAGTTTCTTGTTTTCCTATAGCCGTTTTAAGTTTTTCCACGAGAACATCAGATTGGGAGATAAAAATTGGTATAAAGCTCTCAAAGATCTTGAAGTGCATTGTTGGCGTTAAAAGTTTCCTCTTCGTGCGCCAATTTTGCCCATTGCTAGTGAATATGCCGTTTCCCAGCCACATTTTAAACAAGTCGTAAGAAGAAGACTTCTTGATTTCAACGTTTGAGGATAAAATTTTCTCCACACACTTTGCATCGGATATAATCAATAAGGGAGTAAACGGATTTAACCAAACTCTAAAAATCGAACCAAACTCCTTGTTTAATTTAAACATATTTTTAAGAAACTCAACACTGTTTCCGCCAAATTCCAAAATATTACCAAGAATTGGAATGGTCTTTGGTCCGGGAAACTTGTCCACGTCTTTAAATACCGACACGTATTGAAAGTATTTATAAACAAATATCAATATAATCACAAGTAAATATATAAGATACATTTTTACTTTAAGCTTTCTCCGAGTTGTTTCTAGTCGAGAGTTAAACTGGAACTGGAACTCAGTTGGAAAAATATTATCGTTGTGACGAAGCTTTCTTCGAGTGTTTTCTTATCGAGATTTAAACTAGTACTGAACAGGTAGAAAAATAAACCGGTTCAAGTAATCTCTTTCTTTTGGAAATAATTTTCCATAAACTAACCTTGCAAGAGCAAGGTTACTAATGTGCTTAGCTGCTTTTAAATGTAAAATTATGATCCGAAAAATAAAGTATTAATTTTGGTTTTAAATGTGAAAATATTGTATGTTGATATTTAATTAAAAAAATTAAAAAAATGGTACATCATGGCTTCACATGGGCCTGGCTTAAGCGCGTTTTAAGTTTTTAATGTGTGTTTTTTATTATTTTACCATTTAATATAAAATTTGTTTTTCCAATAATGTTACTGTTGCTAAGTCTTAACTGTATCCATTTCAAACATTTAGCTACCTAGCTTATTATTTTTTTGTATACCTTTTTATTTTTTGAAATTGTACACTAAATATTGCATCGCCGACACTAATAGCTAGTAATAGATGAATTAATTTGTTTTATTGTCCCAACGTAACCAATAAAATTTGCCAATTCGAATATAATTTATGAGATATATATATATATATATATATATATATATATATATATATATATATATATATATATAAATTTCAATTTTTATATTTTCATTATTTTGTATTTTTTATCGTACGTAAGATTTATAATATTATCTATAACTCCTATATAATTTTGTGCTATAATTTACAAAAATCTAATATAGACAGACAAGACTAGACATTATATAATCATAAATATTTATTAATTTGTTCTTTGAAAAATTCCTGATTGATTAAATATTGATTATTTGTATGTACTTGTTATGATCATTGATTGGTATGACCGAAAATCGATAGTAACATATATGTAGCTAATTGCAAAAATAAAGAAAGTTTAAATAATTAATAAATTTAAATTGAACAATCTTTTTACTTTTTAAATCTGCCGTTCCCCTTAACCCTGTCACTGCGAATTACTTTCTTGAACTGATGTGATTGTGTGCTCAATATTCTGAACATTGCAATAATTTGCATATATTGCCAAATTTTCAAAAACTAAAATCTCTATTCGATACAAATTTTGTTTTTTTGTTGATTTGAGTCGACAAACTTTACAAAACCCTTTTGTTTTATGTCAAAATTGGACGAAAATATCAAAATAAATAGCAATATTGGGAAATTTTCAAAAACCAAAATCTCTATTCGATGCTAATTTTGTTTTTTTGTTGAATTTGAATGGACAAACCTTGCAGAATTCATTTGTTGTGTCAGAATTGGACGAAAACGTCTAAATAATTTGCATAAATTGCCAAATTTTCGATAACCAAAACCTCTATTCGAAGGAAATTTTGTTTTCCTGTTGATTTGAATGGACAAACCTTGCAAAATTCTTTTCTGTGTAAGAATTGGACGAAAACGTCAAAATAATTTGCAAAAATTTCCAAATTTTCGAAAATCATAATCTCTATTCGAAGCAAATTCAATTTTTTTTGTTGATTTGAATGGACAAGCCATGCAATTTTTTTTGTTTTGTGACAGAATTGGACGAAAATGTCAAAATAATATGCAAAAATTGCCAAATTTTCAAAAACCAAAATCTCTATTCGAAACGAATTTTGATTTTTTTGTTGATTTGAATGGACAAGCCTTGCAAAATTCTTTTGTTTTGTGTCAGAATTGGAGCAAAACGTCAAAATAATTTGCAAAAATTGACAAATTTTCAGAAACCAAAATCTCTATTCGAAGCAAATTTTGATTTTTTGTTGATTTGAATTTACAAACCTTGCAAAATACTTTTGTTCTGCGACAAAATTGGACGAAAACGTCAAAATAATTTGCAAAAATTACCAAATTTTCAAAAACTAAAATCTCTATTTGTAGCAAATTTTGCTTTTTTTGTTGATTTCAATGAACAACCCTTGCAAAATTTTTTTGTTTTGTTACAGAATTGGACGAAAATGTCAAAATAATTTGCAAAAATTGCCAAATTTTCAAAAAACAAAATCTCTATTCGAAGCGCAAATTTTGTTGTTCTGATGATTTGAATGGACAAAACCTTGCAAAATTCTTTTGTTTTGTGTCAGAATTGGACGAAAACGTCAAAATAATTTGCATAAATAGCCAAATTTTCAAAAACCAGAATCTCTATTCGAAGCAAATTTAGTTTTCCTGTTAATTTGAATAGACAAACCTTGCAAAATTCTTTTTTTTTGTGTAAGAATTGGACGAAAACGCAAAATAATTTGCAAAAATTTCCAAATTTTCGAAAACCAGAATCTCTCTTAGAAGCATAATTTTGTTTTTTTGTTAATTTGAATGGACAAGCCTTGCATAATTCTTTTGTTTTGTGACAGAATTGGACGAAAATGTCAAAATAATCTTCAAAAATTGCTAAATTTTCAAAAACCAAAATCTCTATTTGAAGGGCAAAGTTTGTTTTTCTGATGATTTGAATGGACAAACCTTGCAAAATTCTTTTGTTTTGTGTCAGAATTGGACGAAAACGTCAAAATAATTTGTATAAATTCCCAAATTTTCAAAAACCAAAATCTCTATTCGAAGCAAATTTTGTTTTCCTGTTGATTTGAATGGACAAACTTTGCAAAATTCTTTTTTATTATGTAAGAATTGGACGAAAACATCAAAATAATTTGCAAAAATTTCCAAATTTTCGAAAACCAAAATCTCTCTCCGAAGCATAATTTTGTTTTTTTGTTGATTTTAATGGACAAGCCTTGCATAATTCTCTTGTCTTGTGACAGAATTCGACGAAAATGTCAAAATAATCTGCAAAAATAGTCAAATTTTCAAAAACCAAAATCTCTATTCGAAGCGCAAATTTTGTTTTTCTGATGATTTGAATGGACAAACCTTGCAAAATTCTTTTGTTTTGTGTCAGAATTGGACGAAAACGTCAAAATAATTTGCATAAAATGCCAAATTTTCAAAAACCAAAATCTCCATTCGAAGCAAATTTTCTTTTCCTGTTGATTTGAATGTACAAACCTTGCAATAAAAATATTTTGTGTAAGAAGTGGACGAAAACGTCAAAATAATTTCCAAAAATTTCCCAATTTTCGAAAACAAAAATCTCTATTCGAAGCAAAATTTGTTTTTTGTGGATTTGAATGGACAAACCTTGCAAACATACTTTTGTTTTATGACAAAATTGGAGGAAAACGTCAAAATAATTTGCAAAAATTACCAAATTTTCAAAGAACAAATTCTCTATTCGTAGCAAATTTTGTTTATTTTTTGATGATTTCAATGAACAAGCCTTGCAAAATTCTTTTGTTTTGTGTCCGAATTGGACGATAACGTCAAAATAATTTCCAAAAATTGCCAAATTTTCAAAAACCTAACTCTCTATTCGAAGCAAATTTTGTTTTTTTGTTGATAATAATAATAACTATTATAACAATAAATAACTATTACTACATTACATCAATACTTAAAATAAAACAAACATATAGAAATATAGAAAGGAGAGATCACACAAACATTACATCAATTGAGCAAGAGTATATGAAAATAAATCCAAGGGTTGTCTATATTTATTATATACATACGACATACAATTTGTTCTTTGAAAAATTCCTGATTGATTAAATATTGATTATTTGTATGTCCTTGTTATGATCATTGATTGGTATGACCGAAAATCGATAGTAACATATATGTTGCTAATTGCAAAAATAAAGAAAGTTTAAATAATTATGCAATATAAATTGAACAATCTCTTTACTTTTTAAATCTGCCGTATCCCCTTAACCCTGTCACTGCGAATTACTTTTTTGAACTGATGTGATTGTGTGCTCAATATTCTGAACATTGCAATAATTTGCATATATTGCCAAATTTTCAAAAACCTAAATCTCTATTCGAAGCAAATTTTGTTTTTTGTTGATAATAATAATAACTATTATAACAATAAATAACTATTACTACTTTATATCAATACTTAAAATAAAACAAACATATAGAAATATTGAAAGGAGAGATCACACCAACAATACCCTATACATGCGACATACGATGGACGGGGAAATTAAAATGTTGGTTACTTCTGGCCATTGATGTGCTAAATACTATGGAGTTACGAGCGTTTTCACGAGGTACATGCAAGTAAAATTGTGAAAGTAGTTCACTATCCACAATAATGCCATTAAATAATTTATACAAAAACAAACTCCACCAAATTGCATTTGGCGAGCAATCTATCATGTGGGTAGTTACGTTCAGGATAGATTCCATGCTTTTTTAGGTGTAAATATTTGCAAGATTTTCTTTGGACGTTCTCGAACAGGTTAACATGAACTTCATAGTGAGGGCACCAGACAACTGCGCAATATTCCAACACTGACCTTACATACGAACCATAGAGTTGCATTAAGCAGTCAGTCAGTGTTATCAAATTCCCTGGTATTCCTCATCACGAAGCCCAGCATACGCAAGGCCTCTGAATGTGTGGCTAGATATGTGGCACAAACGACAAAATGAGTCCATTATAACACCTAAGTCTCTGAAAACTTCTCATCTTTTCAGTTGTTGATTGTTTATTGTGCAGTTGTGAAGAACAGGCCAATTTATTCTAAAATATGACATAACGTAACACTTGTCAGTATTCAACTGTAGTTCATTGTTATGACACCAATCTACTAATGCATCTATATCCTGCTGCAACATGTCACAACTATCAACATCAAAAACCTAACTTTATTAGATCATCGGCATACAAAAACACATGAGAGGTAGGACTAAAATTTGCTACAATATCATTAATGAAGATTAAAAACAATAAGGGGCCTAGGTTTCATCCTTGACAGACACCAGAATAGCATTCATATACGTCAGATCTAACTCCCTGATACTCCACAAATTGGTTTTGTCCCACTAACATTGACTTCATTAACAAGACCACATTATCACAAAAACCATGAAAACCGAACTTACTCAGTAAGATGTCATAGTTAACAGTGTCGAACGCTTTGGAAAAATCGGTATATACAACATCTACTAGTTGCTTGCGGTCCAGAGCGTTCGTTACAAATTTAGTAAATCCGGTCAGATTTGTAAATGTTGACTTTCCCTTCATGAAGCCATGCTGGCAATCTGTCAGATGTGGTATAATATGGCTGTAAACATTTTCGTACATAATAATTTGGAATAACTTTTTAAAAAGTTTGGAATAATTTCTACAGGGCGGTAATTCTTTATATGTTTTCGTACCAGATTTGTATATAGCACACACTCATAGCACAATTTTCCAACACTGGATACACAGAAGATCTCATTATTAAGTTATACAAATGATTTAATGGACTACTTTAACAAGATATACAATCTCGAACGAAGAATACCGGTATTTGGTCAGCACCCGCTGTAAAATTTGCTTTTATTCTATGTACACATCTCAAAATATCACAGGCATCGATAGAAAAGCTGTGGAGAGTAGGTATGTTGCTAAATCTGTCATAGAAGTTATCATATATTTGATTGGAATCACAGGCGTTGTTGTCACAGTTAACACTATCACGGGCAACACTGCTAGCAGGAACCGATGAATCTACGATGGAGCTGCTAGCACAACTCTTTTTGAAGACACTACTAAAGTTGAATGAGAAAGTATTAACAATTGCAAGCGGATCTTTCAACATTACATCAGGGTTACTGCTGGAGGTCATTGTTCCAGCAATTCTTGAAGATCCTATTTTAGCGTTGATATAGGAGCACAAATAGGACTCTTTCTTGCGCTCGCTTCACAAAACTTTGAAGGGCTTTACGAATCTCTTTCTTGATGATCCGTGATATTTTACGTGCCTTTTCTTTATGCGAAAGAAGGCCATATTTTTTAAACATGCTCCAATGATACTTTTTGCATTCTATGGATTTAATTTCCCTCGTAAACCAGCATGGACAATTACTTGTCAAATTCACTTTCCTGGGTACGTACTGATCAAACAAATACATGATGGTGTTGTTCAAATAATTACAAGCATTTAATCTCTGACGAAAATGTCAAAATAATTTGCAAACATTGCCAAACTTTCAAAAACCAAAATCTCTATTCGAGGCAAATTTTGAAATATTCATCTTTCCAACGATAAGAAACTAGGCGCGGGGGTGAGTCCCAAATCTTTCACCCAGGGTAACACAACGCTCCAATGAGAGTGTATATATTTATTAATCTCTTTGTTATATGTAAAAAAGCCGCAATGAATTCGGTGAATGAATTCATGAAGTCGGTGGACTGCTATAGCAGTCCATAGCATCTGGCCGTCATCAAATCAATTGGACTACTATAACAGTCAATAACAACTGGGCGTCAAATCAATTAACCTGGTATAGCAGTCCATAGCAGCGAAAGGGTTAACAATACATTTTCGAAATGTTGTTTTTTGAGTAAATACTAAAAAATAAACAAGCTAATTGCCAAATGAATAAGTAGTGATCTTTTTTCTGGGTTAGATTCACATTGAATTTTCCACTAAAAAGTAATAATTCACTATTTTATTTCTGCTTCCACCTTCTACCGTACACGTATGCCCGCCCTCCTTCCCGGAAAAAACATATTGAAAAATCTAAAATGTACGAGTGTGAACGCTTTTTGTCCAGTAGCAATTATCCAGAGGCTACATTATTTATTTTTGTTATTTATTATACTATTTTTAACAAAAAAAAACATTCTGTAGCATAAAAGAAAACACAGGACAGCATAATTTATGTACCATAAATAATAATTTGGTTGTTTTTAGTATTTATTTCTTTATCTCAAAATCACGGAAAGAGACAGAAAAATTTAGTGTTGTCTATAACTCACTCGATGAAGTTGTAGAAAATCAAATACCAGTACAACGATTTGAAATTCAAGTGCTCATTGTCATTGTCGATAATGTACTGGCTGTATTAGCTAAACAAGTGGAAGTTTATAATCAAGTGACATCGAATCAAATTTGGTGATCAAGTGAAGTATATTCGGAATACTTCGACAATTGAACCTGTCATTTCGAAAAGGACACGAGTCACACTTTTTTGAAATACCACTTTTTTGTGCCATTTTATTCATTGATGCGTTTTACATATTCCATGCGAAAAGAGTACAGTGCGAAAGAGTGCTTGTATATTAAGAGTATATATTCAGTTTCTTCAGCATCAATGACTTTTAACAAAAAACATATTTTTGTTGATTCTGAAAAGTTTTAATTCATGGACTTATGCCCTTTTCGAAATGACGGGTTCAATTATAGTTACTTATGTATTAAGAGAATTATGAGGATGTTAGTTACCGAGGGCAACGGGTTTACTATAAGTAAGTTGCCCGAGGTATTTAGGTATATCCTTATAATTCACGTGATAAATAATTTTTTTTCTTTCAATAGTTTTTAAATAAAATTTATGTCATTAATTAAGATGTTTGGTCCACCATATAGACGTAGAAATCATCATTACGTAAATTGTTAGGTATAGTTGTTAGGTATAGTGGATTTTTGTTAAATTTAATAAACATTAGGCAATAGACCTTTTCAAAGTTGAATTTTTTTTGTGCGAATACGACAATTTCCGCCATGTACGTCAAAAAAGTGCCACAAATTTTTGACATGTAACCAATGAAAATAATAAAATGCCGGAATCTTTCATATTCCCGCCTTTAAAACATTGTCGATGCGCGTGCGCTTAACTAACCGTAAAATGGTCTATTTGTCAATATGACTGACACGAGTAAAATGTTCCAAGAATTGATCGACAAAGTTGACAAAGCTAAAGCTACATTGCTTCCTACAAAGCAACCAATCATTGCATATGAAGGAGTACAATTAATTAAAAAAGTGGTTAAATAAGAATTGCACTGTAGGCAAACGCTTATAGGAAATTGTTTTACTAACTTATTTTCAAGATCTGGTACGTTTTTAATATGCAATAATTCAATATTTTTCTAATAGCTGAACTGTTTCAAATTTATTAGTCTGGACTATACAGCACTAATAGTGTATGGACTAAATGGTCAATGTTAAAATCAATGATGTAATTCATGATAAGGTAGATGTCACAATAGTATATTGTGCAACTAGGGGGGTAAGTTGTCAATTGCCCACGAGAGCGAAATTGGGCACGAACGAAGTGAGTGCTCATTCACTCTAGAGGGCAATTGACAATACCGTACGAGTTGCAGATAATATATATTTATTACTCACGCAAGGGGACGTATCTTACGTATCTTAAGTTGGCGTCAAGGAGCCATAAAAAATAGAATCAAAAATGAAGAATTTGCTTTTTCAATTGCCTCCGGTGGTGTGGATTTGTCATAAGAACTCTCATCAGTCTCCAGTATCACCATAGAATTTACACTCATTATAAAAAGGTTTTCTTTAATTTCAATTATTATTTTGTAATGAAAAAAAATCCCTTTGTCAAAGGCAAAGGTACGCTTGGTTGGTGCTGAAAACGTGTCTAATCAAGATTTTAATGAACTTTGATGTTTTTCCTGTCGCTAGATTTGAACCTATTATTGAAAGCGAAGGAATTATTAAATCGGAATATGGGATCAGTGTTATATTAAGAGAGAGGAAATTTGAGATTTAATAATTTTTTATTGAAGTGAAAACTTCTTTAGCCGCGCTGAATGACATTTGGGTAGAGGGTAAACAACTGAAATATATACTAACTGGAACGAGCTGTGGCCTTCTAAGCTTGTGCGGGTAGAGAGAGAGGTCCCACGGAGAGCCCTCTCACTGTTGGCTTGACAAGGAGGGAGCTTGTCTAGCCAACAGTGAATTCGAGATTGGGAGGATGTGGTACAGTCAGAGCGAAAAGCTAGTTGTATGAAACCAAATGAAGAATTTATCCACACAATGTAAATACTAAATATTAAAACTAATAATATTTTGTCATGTGCTACTAGTATTATATATAATAATTTTCTTTTTGTATTATATATTACATGTATAAAATAATATAGATATATTTATACTATCCATTAGGGTTTTTACTAAGACTGTACTAAACGAAGACAGAGCGATACGAGGGCTCCTCTTGGGACCTCCCGCTTTACCCGCACAAGCTTAGAAGCCAGCGCTCGTTCCGCTCGTTTCCGAAATATATATTTCTTTAGCTGCGTTCTATTGAAAATTTCAATTACTCAATAATTTAATGTGTTCAAAAGAACGCATCTAAACGCATATATTTAAAGTTTTCTCTGAACGTCAAATATATCCCTTTCGCCATCCCGGGTGGTGTGACCCGGGGTCCTGATTTTATACAGCGCCGCCCAGTGATTTCATCTGAAATTATTTCAATTTTGCAGATTTAAAGTCAATCAAATCGTATTTTTAAAAAGTCAGTGTGACAGTATTTTCACCCTTTATGGATAATTATTTAATTTTGTCCTCCTCGGGCGAGGATGATTTAAATGGAATTTTTAGTATCACATCTAGTAATTCAACCTCAGAAAGTAATGGAACGGTCTATAACAATGACGATTTTCCTTTGAGAAGAAAAAGAGTGAATAGAATTTTATCAAGTGCATCTGAAACTGAAGAACTAACAGGAAATTTGCATCATGCAGGAAATTTATGGACTTCTTGCACTGGAGCACAACGAAAATTCATTTTTAGTTCAAATGAGGGGATAAAACCTAATATTGCCGAAATTATGTCTGGAGGAGAGCCAATAGATTTTTTTTTTATACCTGGTGGATGATAATATATTCAAGGAAATTTCTGATCAAACAAATCTGTATGCCACACAAACTTTACTTGCAACGGGTCTACAACCCGCATCACGACTTTACAATTGGTGCCCAACAGATTTTTCAGAAATCAAACAGCGTTTTGATTTTATTGGATATATGGGTATGGCAAATATGCCGGCAATAAGTAACTATTGGAGTAATGATGAATTCTATCCGAAGACTACGAATTCAAAAATTATGTCCCGCAACTATTTTGAGCTATTGTTGCGTATGGTCCACTTTGCGAATAACGAAGATAACCAAAATCAAAATAAATTTCACAAAATCGAAAATTTAGTGAAAATGCTTTTGGAAAATTATCAAAGTATCTATGATCTAACTAAAAATTTAGGTGTTGATGAAAGTTTAGTCCCTTTCAAAGGACGATTAACATCTCGCCAATTTATGAAACATAAACGACATAAGTAAGGAATTAAAGTTTTTAAATTGTGTTCTTCGATTGGTTAGACTTATAATTTATCCATTTATGCTGGCAAAATTAATGACCAAGGTAATAGTGTCCCCACCCAAACTGTTTTACGTATTTGTGATTCGATCATGAATAGGACACGCAATATATGTCGACAATTGGTATACTAGCATTGACTTAGCGGAGCGACTGCAAGAAAGTACCCATCTTGTAGGTACGATGAGGATACACCGAAAAGGAATTCCACCTAGCATTTTGGCAAGAAAACTAAAAGTTGGAGAACACGTAGCCCAAGAAAATAGCAAATAGAATAATGGAATTACAATTTTGCGCTGACGCGATAAAAGATACGTACTTGTGTTATCTACAAAACATACTGGTACTGTGCTTACAACTACCAATAAGCGCGGAAAAGAAATTACTAAACCACTTATCGTTCGTGAGTATAATAAACGAAAAGGGTTTGTAGACCTTTCCGACCAGCTTCCTACAGCAATCCCTTAAGGAAAACTATAAAATGGTATAGGAAAATGGCCATTGATTTAATACTATCCACCTCAATGGTAAATTCATACATTTTATATAAGGAAGCAACTGGCAGTACAATTCCGATTACCAAATTCAGAAAAGAAGTAATTAGTGATTTACTTTGCTGCGCCGAAAGAAGGAACTCAAGCAAGGGATGTAAAGCTCGTCACGAACTGAAGAGCAAAGAGGGACCACGGAAAAAATCAAAAAAATATTGTAAAAACTGTTACAAAGAAAATTCTTAAAAAAGTGGATGGAAAGTAGCCATAAATCAAACTCTAAAAATTATAACATTCTTTGGAAGCTGTCCAGGCAAACCACATATGTGTATTCCGTGTTACAATCAAATACAGAACATATTGTAATTCTAAAATTGTGTCATTTGTTTTTTTTTTATTATTCTAAATAAAGTTTCTTTATACAATCTTCCGCTTTAGATCAATGGGTGGCTTATCAATGTGAAAGGGGTTGCATAACTACCGGCATTTTTATAAATATTGGCGCTGTGTGTTATTCCCACTGAAATATATATATTTCTGAATATATATTCTGAATATAATACTGAAATGTATATATTTCAGTGGTTATTCCTTAAAATTGACATGGCAGTGAAAGGGTTAATACTCAAAGTTGTTGGCAGTGTTGACAGAACCCAGCGCTTCTAGGCAAATATCAACCCGTAGAATCAGAGTGCAGTACAAAAGTAAGTACTTTTACCGGATGTACTAGTAGATATACTTGTGTCGGATTATTGGAATGTTCAGATTATTCGATTGTATCGAAGAATTCACGGTAAATCATGAATAAGACCCATAAAAGTTTTCGGCAAGCAAATGTACTCGTGTGCTCTCCAACGGAAGGAAACTCCAAAATAAAATTAATAGTCAGCGATATAGAGATAAGAATAAGAAAAAAACATCGAACAATCACAGCTGAGGAGGGGGAAAAAATTAAACGTCGTAAAGAGCATTCCAAAGAAAACAGTCAGCGGTACAGAGAAAAGCAAAGAGCCTACTACTAATTTGATTAATTTACATACAGATAAACCTTCAAAAGTAGTTATAAGGCGTGTTTCTAAAAGTCAAAATTTTCATAACTCACAAATTGCAGGCTCATCAACAAGAAATGCGCCATATATCCTACCAATTCATTTTGCTGACCTATCAACACAGAATCAACCAAACATTCCGGATTCAAATTCATATTATGATGACATTAACAGTCATTCTCTTTCAGAAGTGAGTTACGTTCCAGAATTACATGAAACAATACTAACAAACTATGTACCAAATTTGATTAATTAACATACTGATAAATCCTCAAAACCAGTTTTAAGGTTGATTTTTTTCAAAAGTTGCCACTTCAGTCCGCAGTGCCTGACTGCCTATATATTTTTTTATGTATTAATCGGTTTATATATTTATTGATAAATAAATCAATTTGCAAAACAATTAGTTTTGTTTCATATATTTATTTTCCCATAAACATTAATATTGGCAGCAATATATACATGATGGCATTCCATGTAGACAATGCACTGAACAGGTTTGTAGTATTGTTGGAACCAATTAACGAATTTCTAGATAAAAGAATGCTATGATATCAATTAACAGATAAAGAAATAAATGTATTACTTAATGTGCTACACCGATGCAATGGAATATTTAAAAATTTTGAATTTATCATTGCAAAGAAAACAATCAGAGAATTTTCAATTTTAAAAGAAATGTACAACTTGCCCAAATGTTCAAATCAGTTCTTTAGCTTAAAAAAGTAGCTTCAGAATCTCATATTCTTCCTGCAGCCATCAGTAACTATCGAAGAAGATTTAATAAATTGTTGTATGATTAATATACGTAAATCATTGAATTATTGTACTCAAAGATAAAATTGTTTGAATCGAAGTTTCGTTCCCACTTGACCAACCAACATCTCAGAGAATTAATAATTATTTGCAATAAAAATTAATTTTAATATTATAAATTCATCCTCCCTCACAAACAAATTCATAAAGGATCATGGATATCGCCGGATGGGCGAATCAACCAAATCGACCACATTCTAGTTACAGCCAGACATAGCTCAAATATAATAGACAGTAGAACAATACTAGAATGAGAGGAGCAATATCAGAGTCCGATCACATGCTAGTCAGAGCAACACTGAGGGAAAAAATCGACAAGGCAAAATCAATACCCACGAAAAGAACAAGACGTTTCAACATGGATAAATTAAAAGACGAGAAAGTGAAAGAGCGATACCAACAAAGGATCAAGGAACGTATGACAGAGCTAGAAACGGCTGAAACCAATATAATAGTAGAACAAAGGTGGGAAACAATAGGAAAAGGTATCACAAAAACAGCAGAAACAAAAGTATAGAATGGTATAGAATGAAAAAGTCAAAGGTAGCAGGAGTTTGAAGTACCACAAATTTTAATATCTGTAATATTTGAGAACGTTTATTATGAAGGTGACTTTAATAAATATAAAAAAAGGTTTTTACATCGGTAAACGTCTAATAGTATGCGTTCTGGGCATACTATCATAATCATAACCAAGACATAACATCAAATGACTATATTAAACTTGATGACAATGCTCGTAAAATCATCGCACACATCAAACAACATGAAAAGAGGAACTCCAATTTAGTTTATCGCATAATGCATCAATGAATTCTTTAAGCAATGATACAATTATCCATGACGAAGAGGATAAGCTGATACAAGGTAAAGTAGAAATAGAACTTTTGCGTGAACTAAATCAGGAATTGAGATAAAAATAATTTTTTTAATGAACTACTAGAACGAAATAAAAGGGAAACAAGTCACTACACATACGCCGATATGCTCAAGCCAAAAAATAATAAAAATATTGAACTAGTACCAAGCATAACCATCAAAGGAAAAAACAAAGATGTGAGAAAAACATGTGACTACGTGAAGAAGAACCTAGCCACAAATACAAGTGCTCCGACAAAAACAGTCAGGACTACAAAAGGAGGTCATAGTAAAATGCGAGGTCATGCGAGGTCATAGTAAAATGCAAGAATCAAGAAGATGTCACAAAAGAATTGCATTTAAAAACTCGTAAAATGAAGTAAAAGAAAGTTGAGAGTAAACAAATAGTATATTTTACAGCAAGAGATGACGTGGCGTTTTTTTGGTGAGGTGGGAGTTTGCTCACGAGCGCCAGCGAGATGGATTCTACAATCGAAATCAGTAGAAAAAATTGCATTTACTACTCGAGATGAAAGTGTTTTTTTCTGGTTCGGTGTGATTGCTAACTCGCTGGCGCTCGTGAGCAAACTCCCACCTCACCAAAAAACGCCACTTTCATCTCTTGTTGTAAAATATACTATATTATATTTAACTGCTGATAGGGTTATACTTTTACGTTTTCTTTTACTATTTTGTTAAGAGTTAAAGAAAGTTGAGAGTAAACAAAAATGTATTATCTTTAACTGCTGATAGGGTTATATTTTTACGTTTTCTTTTACTTTTTTTTTCCTGTCCGTTTTGCTGGGATAACAGGTGGATAATTATAAGCAATACGACATTTTGAAAAATTGTATTAACCAGGCCTATGCACGGATGATTTATATCATCTCTATAGGTGCACATCTATGTATATCTATGCATATGTATGTCTGTATGTTTTATCCTGGTAAATAAATAAATAAATATATATAAACTTATCCCAAGGCCAACAAGAAATACAAGAGAATAATCCGAGTAACTAAGAAGGAACACCAAGAAACTGATGAGAAGAAAGAAGAAAGCACTGCTGGATTCCCAAATACAAGAACTGAAAGAATTACATAGAAAGAAAAGAAAGGAAGGAAAAGAGTCAAGAGGATATATTATATATTAAGAAGCACCAGACAAGACTTTCACCTAAGGCCATCTATTTGTAAAAACAAAATGGGAAACTGCATAGTTCAGAACCAAAAGATGTTATGGAAAAATGGCGTCAACATTTTGCGAACCCTTTGAATCAAGCAGAGAGAGAAAATGGCAACTACGAAATGGAATAAAAACTAGCGGCACAACCTCTAATAACAGACCCTAATTACGAAGAAGTAGTTAGGTTTTTAGTTTTTAGTAGTTAGGTAGTTAGTAGAGAGCTAATCATCGACAAGGCACCTGGGATAGATAGTATCCCGGCAGAATTAATAAGGAACGGAAGGGAAACACTAGCCAAACAAATACACAAACTAATCACTGAGATGTGGAAAGAAGAAAGAATTCCAGAAGAATGGAACACGGCGATCATATGTCCCGTTTACAAGAAAGGTGATAAACATAACTGTAACAACTACAGAGGAATATCGCTGCTATGTATAACATATAAAATATTCACAAGTTTACTACGCCAAAGAATAGCAGAATATAGAAAGGAAATCATAGGGGACAATCAGGCAGGATTTAGAGAAGGACGACCAACTATTTACCAGATCTTCACCACCCGATAAATACTAGAAAAATCATGGGAGTATAATGTACCAATATATGAGCTATTCATTGACTTCAGGAAAGCCTACGACAGTATAGACAGGAATAGGCGATATGGTATAATGGAAGCTTTTGGCATACCAAGCAGGTTAGTAAGATTAACCAGAACAACAATGATAGACTCAAAGGCTGTAGTGAGAATACAAGACCAAAAACAGACAGACTCTCAACCACTAAAGGAGTGCAGCAGGGAGATGGACTTGCACCGATGCTATTCAATATTGCATTAGAGAAGGCAATAAGAATAACCAGTGGTAACCTCAACAGTACAATAATACACAAGTCACATCAAATAATTACCTAACGCAGACGGTATTGATCTAGTGGCCAGAACAGAACGGGAAATGAATGAAGTATTCAGCAAACTGGAAACACAGGACAGTAAAATTGGACTGAAGCTCAATGAAACAAAGACCAAACCACTGCCGATGAAACCAAGAAGAAGACGTCGCCATAATTACACAATAGGAGATAAAACTTCGAAGTAGTCTAACAATTCAAATATCTAGGATCTCAAATCAACAGCGAAAATGACATCAAACAGAAAATACAACAACGCATACTAGCTGAAAACAGCCCACATATATTTAACACTTTCATCACTTTCACATATATTTAAGTCCAAATCAGTCTCAAGAAAAACAAAAACCACAATTTACAAAGCCATTATAAGACCAGTGGTGGCATATGGAAGTGAGACATAGTCAATCACCAAGTATTCAGAGTAAATATTAGCAAGATGGGAACGACGAATCCTAAGGAAAATATAAGGACCGGTAGTAGAGAATGCGGAATGGAGAATCGATATAATTTCTAATTAACACAGAAATATAACCAGCCAGATATTGTCGAATTTATAAAATTACAAAGATTAAAATGGGCGGGACACTTGCACACTTAAAGAGAATACGTGAGAACCGAATACCAAAGAAAGTATATAATGGGCGGTTGGAGGGTGCAAGCGGAGGAGGACGACCAAGACAGAGATGGATAAACAACATTGAAGAGGACGCCAAACAAATATTGAAAGTTTTGTTAGTGGTAAACAACAGCAAGACAACGAGACGACTGGAGGCAGAAAATACGGGAGGCCCAGGTCCAAATGCGACTGTTGCGCCACGAAGAAGAAGATTTCAAATTCATACTCTTTTAACTAGTAAAGGAAGAAAGAACTAAAATAAAAAAACGTAATAATTAACTAAAACTTTATGGTTCAGAAAAATACTTTCTTATCTTCATATCAGAGCCTTAAGAGCTACCAATAAAAAAATGAGTAACTAGAGTTTTTGCAGTAAAAAGTTTGGTCACCTCTAATCTATAACAATATAATAATTATTTGAAACCTAGATATCATGTCGAATATAACAATATTTTAAATTACAGTGGAATGAAGGAGCGAACATTTTCGTTCAGTAGTAAATATTACGGTTTAGGTTTTGCCGTTTAATATAAATAACAAATTCGTATTTTTTTAACCTGAATATACTTTACCTATTAATTTTTTATCAATTTCTCATTATCTTTCTGAAAGTTATGGAAAATTATTCGAAAGAGGTTACTTGAACGAGTGTATTTTTCTACCTGTGCAGTCTCAGTTTAAAGCTTCACTAGAAACCACTCCGACAAAGCTTAGTTAAAGTAAAAATGTATCTTCTATATTTTATTTTGATTATATCGATATTTGGTTATAAATACCTACAATTCGTGTCAGTATTTAAGAAGTTGAATAAGTTTCCCGGACCGAAGACGGTACCATTTCTTGGTAATGTATTGGAATTTGGCGGAAACAGTGCTGAGATCTTCAAAAATATGATTAGATTAACCAAAGAGTTTGGTTCAATTTTTAGAGTTTGGTTAAATCCGTTTTCTCACTTATTGATTATATCGGATGCAGAGTGTGTAGAGAAAATTTTATCATCAAGTGTTGAAATCAAGAAGTCTTCTATATACGATTCGATTAAACTTTGGCTGGGAAACGGACTTTTGACTAGTGATGGGCAAACTTGGCGCACTAGGAGGAAGCTTCTAACGCCGACTATGCACTTCAAAATATTAGAAAGCTTTATACCAATATTTATCTCCCAATCTGACGTTCTCGTGGAAAAATTAAAAACGGCCTTGGGAAAGGAAGAAACTTTGGATATTTACCCTTATATTAATCTCTTTTCTCTAGATAATATTTGCGAAACTTCGATGGGCATTTCAATAAACGCTCAAGACAACCCAAATTTTAAATACATTACAGCAGTTGCTGGTTTTCTACAATGTAATATGATGAGACAATTTTCATTTTTTAAGAAAAGCGATTTTCTCTTCAAATTCACTAAGCTTTACGTTCAACAGAAAAAGTATCTGGATTCAGCAATTTCCTTTACCCAAAGTGTTATCAAACATAAGAAAGAGTTGAGAGAAAACAATCAAAGTAAAACCGAAGTTGAACAAAATGATTTAGGGTTGAAACGGAAAGCGGCTTTGCTCGAGTTGTTGCTCGACATGGAAGAAGCAAAGATATTATGTGAGGAAGATGTTAGAGAAGAAGTCGATACTTTCATGAGTGCTGGATATGAGACAATTTCTTCTGCACTCTCCTTCACGCTGTTTGAATTGTCCAAACATCCGAATATTCGACAGGACATTTTAGAAGAAATCAAATCCGAATATGATGGAAGTATTTCCAGAAGTTTCTTAAAAAAACTGCAATTCACTGAAAGGGTTATTAAAGAATGCATGCGATTCTATACGACTGTGCCGTTTATTGAAAGGGAATTATCCGAAGAGGTTGAATTTAATGGGATTAAAGTCCCAGCAAAAACTCGCATTAATATATTTATTCATGGTTTGCATTGCAATGAAGAGAATTTTACCCAACCGGGGATATTCGACCCTGATAGGTTTTTGCCAGAAAACTGTGCTAAAAGAAATCCATACGCTTATATTCCGTTTAGTGCGGGGCCAAGGAATTGCATTGGGCAAAAATATGCATACTTTCTTATGAAAATATGTCTAGTGAAGGTTTTGACGAATTTTGAAATTTCGGCTATGAGGGGATTTGAACCCATTTTGAAAAACGATTCAACTCTCACATCAGAAAATGGGTTATATGTTGTTTTAAAGGAAAGAAAATCGAATATTTTGACTTAATTATTTTTATCGAAACGTTAAATACGGTGAAATAAATGTAAAAATTTAGAACTAAGTATATATTTTTTAATATAAAGATGTTATTTTGGAAACATTAAATAAAACTTTATAAACTAATTTGTAAATTTAATGGTTTCTTAATAATTAGAATAGTTTTAAGATAATTGAAAATAAAGTTTCAACATTTAATTGTTGCTTATAGTATTGCCTGCTCAGTTGCTTTGCCGTTTTTTTTTCTGCTTATCTCTTGGTTCGATTAAGCTCGTCATTACTCAAAAGAAAAAACTGGAGATAATGTTAGATAATCTAAAATTATATGCTAGGCTGGACAATCCTTGGTAATATTGATCTGTTTCGTATTAACTTTAAAATTGTTCGAGATTTAGACCTGATATTTAATAATTAGAATAATTATTTTGTATATATTATTGGGAATGGGTTATAAAACGTTCATTTATAATTTAATAATTTATTTGCCTTACTAGTTTCGATGTACAACTAACACCTTAATCATAGACAACAATAACCAAATAAGAACCAACATTTAATTAGAATAATATCCGATAAATCAACAACTTTACAATCATAAAATTACAAAAACGAATTTCAAATTCCAGTCTAAAATTCTTAAAACTTTAGACATGATATTGCAAGCTCTCCCACAAAAACACTTAACCCCATTAAATCTAAACTTAATTTTAAAATATGATGTGAAATTTCTAGACCATGTTAAATTCCTAAAAATCTTGGAAACTAGTTCTAGATTAGACATTTCGTATTTTATAAATTCTAATGAAGGCAAATTTCAAGAAAACAATATTTAATTAATATTTCAATAGTCAGATTTTTTTTATTAATAAGAAAACGGCAAACTGTTGTTATTACAACACTCAGCTGTTTGGTTGATATTAAGATAGGTTTGATGCGAATTCTAGGTGGGTGTCCAGTGATACCTCTGCCTGGTGTTTACGATTGTTCGTGCGCTCGCACATTCACTCGCACGCATGTAGTCGGTTTAGGCTGAGAATCGCTCCGGGAGGTCGTTTGGTTTGAATCTTTTAAGCCATCTTGTTGTTATGTCTTCATTTAGAAGGATGGAAGCCAGTTGACTGGGGTGGTCGGTAATCCTCTGCTGATATTTTTCGCTGAATTGCCGTATCTCCTTTTTTATCGAATTTATATTGAGGTCCTTGTGGATTTGTCTATTCGTCACGTACCAGGGGGCATTGGTGATGATTCTCAATGTTTTTGACTGGAACCTCTGGAGTATTTCGATGTTGGAGTTACTGGTTGTTCCCCATAGCTGTATACCGTATGTCCATATCGGTTTTAATATCGTTTTGTAGATGATGAGTTTGTTATACATCGATAGCTTAGATTTTTTGCCAATGAGCAAATACATTTTGCTGACTGTTAGATCGGGTTGTTTTCTTTTTGTTTTTATGTGCTTAGTCCACGTGAGTCTGCTATAGAGGTAGATTCCCAGGTATTTGACCTCATCTGTGATTGGAAGTGGCTGACCATAGAGTTTAACATGTGGGCAGTTCCCCTTTCTTGTTGCAAACGTGATGTGGACGGATTTAGTTTCGCAGGCTTTTAATCTCCATTTGTCAAACCATTCCTCTATTTTATTTAGCAGTGCTTGGAGTATATTAGATGCTGCGGCTGGATCTATATCAGCTGCTAGGATTGCTGTATCGTCAGCATACGTTGCGACCGTTGCATTATCTTCGATGGGTAGATTTTCACGGCCGTGAAGAGTGTGTATAGGACGGGACCAAGCACGCTTCCTTGCGGTACAACTGATTCTATTGAGTAGAGTTGTGAGAACTCTTGTCCTTGTCGTACTTAGAATTTTCTCGCGTTGAGATATGTTTCCATGATTAAAAAGTATTGAGGTAGGGTTTGTTTTATTTTGTATAAGAGCCCATCGTGCCAGACTTTGTCGAATGCTTGTTTTATGTCAAGGAAAATAGCCGAACAGTATTTCTTGTTCTCAATCGAGTTTGATATGGAGTTGTAGACTCTATTTATTCATTTGCTCTATTGTCGAGTATCTGTTTCTGAATCCAAACTGATGTTTCGGGATGAGCTTGTCGCTGTCAATTATTGTGTTCATTCGTTTGAGCAATATTTTCTCGAACAATTTTGAGTTCTCGAGTGGGTAGCAGCCTAAATGGTCTGTACGATGTGATTTCGTTCGGGGTTTGCCTGGTTTTAGAATGAGTATAATTTGTGCTGATTTCCATCGCGACGGTATATAAGATTGCCGGATTATGGCATTGAATAATGTGGCTATAAAGACAATGGCTTTCCTGGGCAATTCTTTGAGAATTTTTCCATCGACGAGGTCATGACCAGGGGTTTTTCTGGCTTTGAATTCTTTTACTATACAGTATCGAATTTCGTTTGGCGAGGTGTGTTGTATCGGTAGGTGCATTGGGAGTGGGGTCCCGAGGTATTCAGGTATTTCGGGTATATTTTGTAGGATACGGTTTGAAAACGTTGGCTAGGTGATTAGCGAATACCTCTGCCTTTTCTGCGTCGCTTCTGGCCCAGCTGTTATCTGGTTTTTTATAGGTGGACTTTGTTGCTGAGGCTGCTTTATTCGTTTTGTCACCTTCCATAGTGAGAAGTCTGTGTCCGCCGTGTTTGTTATATTGGAAAGATTCATTGTGAAATTCTCTTGACTTTTTTAACTCTCAGATAGATCTATTAAAGTTCGTTTTATCTATGGGATTTTTTGTTACCTGCCATTTTTTTCTCAACTCTCTTTTTTCAACTATTTTTTCTCTTATTTCTCTCGGATAGAAGTTCTCGCGAGCTTCTGTTTCCATTTTGGGGTGTGGCTAGCCGAGCTGCATCTGGTATTAGTTTTGTTGGATAGTCACTGGCTGCATTAATATTGTCGCCATTGTTTAGGGACATTTTCAGGTTGATGTCGCTTTGTATTATATCTTGGAACATTTTCCAGTCCGTTTTCTTGTTATATAGGAAGGGTAATCGTTGCTGGAAGAGAACTCTAGTTCTAATGGTCAAAGTGACGGGACTATGTTCTGATGAGAGATCTAAATCGGCTCTTATTAGTGTATGACTCTTGACTATTCCTTTCGTTACGAAAAAATCTAGGACATCTGGTATTTTGTTCACATCTGTGGGCCAGCCAGTATGTGGGTTCCCTTGGTGACAATTGATCATAGTTTTTCTCGTACAGGCTTTTATAAAGTTCCCGCCCTCTTGTAGTATCTAGTCTCGAGCCCTAGAACCGGTGCTTTGCGTTAAAATCGCCTCCTGCGATGAAGCGCGGTCCCAGACTACCGAAAAAATCCAGGAAAATTTCTTTTTTTATTACGTGCTTTGGGGGACAGTACACGGCTGCTACAGTTATGGGGCCGTGTTTCCAGTCTTCGATGAATATGGAAGTTGCTTGTAAATAATCTTTGTCGCTTTTAACTGATTCATAATGTTTAATCGATTTTTTGACAATGTTGTGTTTCATATATATTGTAGTCTCGAATTTTAAAATAGCTTCTAGCAGTCAAATGCGTTTCGGAGATCAGCATAACATCTATTTGGTTTGTGTGTAAATATGCTGTTACTTCTTGGCGCTGTTGCACCAAGCCATTTGCATTCCATACGACTATACTGTAAAATTGATTTATTTTTTGTTGGCAAACTTCGAAAGTACTGTTGTTAGTAGTTGTAGCATTGTGTTTAAAAGTTCGTTTTGCTGCTTGAAGGCGGCTTTAAATTCGTCAAAAGATATTACAAGGAACGATGATATTTCTGTATTTGTTGTTATTTGTATCAGCGCTTGGCCTTGGCCTTACAGTCTCCGCATAGCTTGTGTGATTATTTCCGTCAGGTGATCTGTTACGCGGTGGTCTTTGGAGCTGACTTGCGGGATCTCGGGTATTATTGGCTATTGGTCGGTGCCAGTGCGATTTCTGGGAGTTTGCATATCTTTTTTCTATCATTTCTCGGTATACAGGGCATCCTTTGTAATTAGCTGTGTAATTTTTATCACAAAGTGCGCATCTGGCAGAGGTGTCTTTCGGTTTTCTACAGTTTGCAGTACTATGGTCGTCTCCGCATTTAACGCATCTATATTGCATGCGGCAGTAGGTTTTCGCATGCCCGTATCTTTGATACCTGGTGCATTGCACTATTTCCAATCTTTTTTTGGAGGGTTCGATTTGTACTTTTGCGTGGAGAAGGAGATCTAGTTTATAGATATCTTTATTGTTATTGGTCGGTTCGAGATCTAGGAAGAATAGCGGGAGCGGTAGTTTGGTTCTGCTTTGTCTGATGTTCATTACATTCCTCACTTGGTGGCCATGCTTTTCGATTTCTTCTTTAATATCGTTGGGAGAGGTGGAGGGATGCAGTGATCTTATTACGACTCTGAAGGCTCGTTGTTGTTTAAGTTGATAGGTGTGATAAGAGGCACCTATTTCGTCTAACTTGCGTACAATTGATCTGAAGGCGTCTGTGCTCTTGGCCAGGATTTTCAGTTGGCGGCCATCGTTGTATATGGATTTGTATGTATAGTCGTCATTTGGAACAATTTCGCTTAGTGTGGCGGTTAGAGCGTTTATTGAGTCCACTGCCGGTATAAATATGGGAGGCGGCTTCGATTCGCTACTGTTGTTTGCTGTTTTTTGCTGATTTTTGTTTTGATTGTCCGATGTGTTTACATTGTCAGTCACCGTTGGGTTTTGGGTGAGGACAGAAAATCTATTTTGGGTGTTAATATATTGTGGCTCAGGGTCGCTTCCTAACTCGTTATCACGAGAGTCCCTTCTTGGGCGTTTTTTTGCGTGAAATACCTGCCAAGAGGGTAATTTTCCTGGGGCGTTCGTCTGAGTATCAGCCCTATGTCATCTCTTTCCTGGCTTCTTGCGAATGACGTAGAGGGCAATTAGTTCGTTTGTAGGTGATGGTTAAAAGTCGAGGTGTCGTCCTTTTTTGACATGTCCAGCGTGTCCATATCCTGCTCCGGATTATTGCCGCCACTTTTTTCCGCCATGCTACCAAATCTCGACAGCACAGCAGCACTTCACTGATTTTTATAGTATATTTCTATTTCACAATATGGGAATTTAATATTCTCGGCGCGTATACGTCCGTTCTCTACGACGGCTAGCACGAGAGTGAATAGTCAGATTAGATACCCAAATTATAAACTAAATAATTTAAAACAAGTTACTTTTAAAGTCTAATCTAATTTTCGAAAATTACTGGGAGAAGTGGTGTAACATATTCAAGTTCATTGTTGAAGATTTATATTTTCTATGAAAAGAAAACCGTATGCGGTCAGGGGTCCCCGCTAGGAACGAAGTGCATTCAACAGAATCGAACAACTTCTCTTTTTTAATAATTATTAAATTAATGGAGAAGTGGTGTAACATATTCAAGTTGATTGTTGAAGATTTAAATTTTTTATAAAAAGAAAAACGTATGCGGTCAGGGGACCCCCGCTAGGAACGAAGTTCCTCGCGCATTCAACAGAATCGGACAACTTCTCTTTTTTAATTATTATTAAATTAATGAAAGTGCACACAAATATTTTGATTGTATGTTCTGGAAAATATGAATAAACAATCTAAATCTCCATATTCAAACCCACTACAAAGTATTTCTGTTGCACTAGTTGGATTTTGACATGCATTTAAGTAAGGTAAATAATAAAGTTGCTGTCGAAGAAACGATGCAGATATTTGAAGTTGTAAAATTCTTATAAGAGATGAAAATAGGCAATTACCGTCGCCAGCAATGTCATGATGCAACAATACATTTGGCATTGAACATTCATCATGTTCCTCGTATGGGGCTTGGAATGATTGAGAACTTGGACTAATTACTTGCCGAGTTTCATTATTACCTGATGACTGAATTTAATTATTCAGAAAGTGACTAAATATTACTTTTTCAGTTTCTTCATTATTCGATTAAAATAGTCGGTAATGAATCTTCTATCGATGATTGTAATGATTCAGGTTCAACACATTTCTTCTTTGATTTCAATTTATCTTTGTATATTTGAACGCCTTCAGCATGTAAAAATTGCATTGTAAAATTGCTTTTTTCTCTGTCGGTACTATTTTTGACGCTGTGCCGTTCTAGTCAAATTCTAGTCCTTGATTTCATGCCAAATGTCGTCATCGTATATTTCCATCCGGTATGTTTCGTGTAAGTTTCATTAATCAGTTAAGTCAGATATGCAGGTGATTGGCCCACAGTATCCTATCCTAGTGGCGGGGCTGCCACCTATGCCTCCAGGCCGGCAGGTTTTCTGTCAGGGTGTCTGTCCTTTTTTTTCTCATTTTGTCGCCTTCTCGACACGCAGAGTCACTACCTAGTATCTCATCAAGGGGGACTCAGATGACAGCGAGAACCCCTTTTCGATCCGCCGCAACTTTGCATCAACAGCGCCGCCACGTGTAGGCGTTACGTACGGTCTGGACATCGTAGAGGCTGTATAAATTCGCATATCGATGTCCTGCTGCCTAGGCAGCTTTGGACCGAGCCTTACTAAATTCAGGCCCAGCGGAGCCACTACGAGGGTCTAGGGCTCCGGCCCAGCTCAGATATCTCCAGGGAAGCATTAGAGTGGAACCCTCAAGGCCAACGCAGGGTAGGTAGACCTCGCTCTACCTGGAAACGCACAGTGGATAGCGAAGCCAGGAGAAATGGAAAGTCCTGGAATGAGGTCAAGTGCTTGGCGTCGAACAGGACAAGATGGAGATGTTTCGTGGAGGCTCTTTGCTCCTCCTTGGAGCCATAGGAATCAATATATATATTTGAATCGCATGTACGATAAACCCATGTAAACAGTAGGCAATTGCATCAAATTATAAAATTGTAACCTACATTCTAAAACTGTATTTTGTATAATTCTCACTTTTGATAAAGTGATAAAGTACATCAACGGGGTTCAGAAGATCGTTGAGGCGTCGCCCCTGGACCGTAGGGCCCGCCAGTCGCAGGGAAACTTGTAACTCGGCAATCCCCAAAATTATCGCTGTATTATCAAAATGTAAGAGGACTTCGAACTAAACTCCCAGAGTTTGTAAAAGCGACCCCATCGTTTGACCATCTCGACCTCATCATCTTAACTGAAACCTGGCTTCACCAAGGTATTTTCGACGCGGAGCTCGACATGAAATCGCACGATATTCACCGACTCGATAGAAGCTTAGCAACCAGTACCAGTTTGCGCGGCGGCGGTGTTTTGATCGCGGTGAAACGCAAACACCTCAATCAATTGCTACCTGTCGCGACTGGAAATCTCGAGGTCATATTTGTATTGATGCGTATTGGATCCGTCGATTACATTGTGAGCGTTGTATATTTCCCCCCAAAATCACCACTCACAGATTATATAAAATTTGCAGAAACTCTTGAACTCGTTTCAGATAGGTACCCTGTAGCTACATTTATTATTTGTGGTGATTTTAATCTCCCTGGAACCGTATGGCAAAACGATCCGGACCGCATTTTCACTCAACATGATAATGCTACCCCTACGACAATTCAAATTTGTACATGCTTAGTAGACACATTTAACTTCCTAAATTTACATCAGCTAAATTCAGCCAGAAATAGTCATGGGAATACACTCGACCTTATATTTGTGTCAAACTCACTTCAATGTTCTACCTCCATCTCGGATTTTCCTTTAATAGCACCTGATACATTTCACCCCCCAATTGATGCGTTGATCTCAATACCGGAAAATTTAACTCCTTCATTTTGCGGCGAAACGAGATATAAATTCGAACGTGCTGATTATGAGGCGATAAACAACGACTTGCTTAATTTTAATTGGTTTACTACTTTTACGTATTATTCCCTTGATCACTGCGTCGAGGCACTCTATGATGCGCTTTACGATACGATAGATAAACATGTTCCGAAAATGCCTCAACGTATCCAATATGGTACTCCAGCAGACTTAAGGTACTTCTTAGAGAAAAATATAAAGCACACGCAAATTACAAACAATCTCTGAATGACGCGGACTACAAACTCTTCTCAGATCTACGAAGAAATTGTAAATTAGTTACGATTGAAGACTATTTTAGTTACCTGCGCACTGTTCAAGAGTCTATTAACCACGATATCAAACCCTTTTGGAAATTCGCGAATGCCAAAAAGGGCACGTCTGGTCTACCTAGCTCTATGTTTTACGCGCAAAATACCGCACAAAATCCCCAAGACATTGTGGATTTATTTGCAAGCTTTTTCGAATCAGTATACTCAACCGAAGTAGTAAATTCTGCCCCGCTTGGTGACTTGACAGACTTGCCTCTTGATATTAACAACATTGTCCTGACACAACCTGATGTCTTCAAAGCCATTGGCAGTATGAGGGACTGTAATGCCCCCGGACCGGATGGCATACCATCATCCCTTATCAAGCAATGCAACGCAACATTGACACCCGTTCTACACTACCTGTTCTCTCGTTCACTCCGGGAGGGCTACTTCCCGCCAAAATTCAAAACTAGCTATATCACCCCAATCTTCAAAAACGGCAATAGATCAAATATCGAAAACTATAGACCTATCTCGAAAATAAGCACTATACCGAAACTCATGGAAGCCATAATTACTGAAAAAGTCACCACCATTTTGAACCCACATATAATTACTGAACAGCACGGTTTCATGAAAAATCGTTCCACAACAACAAATCTTCTAACTTTTCAGCAACATATCTTGGAGAATCTTGAAAATGGTACCCAAGTGGATACCATTTTCACAGATTTTTTCAAGGCTTTCGACTCGGTAAACCATACCCTTCTTATTGATGACCTCAGTCGCTTAGGATTAAAAGGGACCCTACTGGAGTGGATGAGAAGTTACCTGACAGGTAGAACACAGAGGGTGAAATATAAGTCCTGCGTGTCGAGGGAAGTGAACGTGTCATCGGGTGTCCCCCAGGGCTCCCATTTGGGCCCAGCTCTGTTCCTCGTATTTGTCAATGATTTGAAGATTCACTTGCCAAATTGTAACTTTCTTCTATTTGCCGATGACTTAAAGCTTTTTCACCCAATCAAGACACCCCAAGATTGTCGAGATCTCCAATCTTATCTAGATGCATTACTATCTTGGTGTACTCGAAAACGTCTCCGGCTAAACATCGCAAAATGTAAATCAATGAGTTTTTACCGGACTAGATCAATAATGGATAATAATTACATACTTGAGGGCGAACCACTAGCGCAAGTCACAGAATTCAAAGATCTGGGTGTAGTGCTCGATCATAAATTGAAATTCGAAAAACACATAGATTATATAGTTAGTAAAGCAAACCGGACGCTGGGTTTCATAAACCGAATGACCGTAGAATTTGAAAATATATATACTCTGAAAACATTGTATACGTCTCTAGTGAGGCCTATACTTCTATACGCCTCACCGGTCTGGTCCCCGCATTACAACTGTCATATAGTTAAGATAGAAAGAATCCAACATCGTTTTTTAAACATTATAGCGTGGAAACTAATCCTGCCGTCCCCTCGTGTATCTCACGATTATAGCCAAATTGCGGACCTAATGCACTTAACCTCACTGCGTTCGTACCGACGGTATTTGGACATTATATTTTTATTTAATTTAATCGGGAAGCGCATTGATTCGGCGTACCTTCAGGCTAAAATCAATGTGCACACCCCTGTTCGCGGCCTAAGGTCAAACACTCTTCGCATATACGAGGTGCCACGTGCACGAACAAACACATACTATTATGCACCATTGTGGAGAATGTGTAGGGTCGCAAATGATAACCAATTTGATTTCTCGTTACCCAGCTTTAGTTTTATAAGTCGTGTCAGAATATCGATACTGTCCGACTACTGTTAACCGCGAACCTATTTTCTTTTTTTTAATATATAAGATTAAGTAGAATGTAATTGGGCGATTGCCTGTCTTATATAAATAAATAAATAAATAAATAATATTTACTTTTTTGGGCGTGATTCTCATAAATAATAAATTTCGAATTACAATAAAAAATTAAATTTATTTTACAATCGGAAAAAATTATAAGGAATAGGTATATAGGATAAGTAAGTATTCTGTGGTTGTAGATAATTTTTAAAATACGTATCCTTGGTGTATGCTGTCTTGTCTTGTCCTGTCGTGTCTTATAGTAACTATGGCGTATTCTCAGAATTTACTGAAACATTTAGTCTCAACTTACCTTAATTTTTACCTAGATTTATTTTATCTAACCTTCTTTAACATTATCCAGTTTTCTCCTGTTTTATAATTTCTAATATATCTAGAAAATATCCAACAATCCACTTTAATATTGTATACCTCTTCTCTCAGTATTAAATTATCTAAAATTGTATATATCTAATTCAGAAAAAAATTTCCAAAAACCTGACCGGCTTTTTTCTACGGCCCGCGAGTTATATATAGTTCAACCATATACAACAAGAATTATAAAAATGCTAATGATGAATAATTATGGTTGTTTTATGGTCATTCGATAAAATTAATCCACGCTCTATACACGTGTATCTGTTTATGCACTCTCTACCACCACCAAGTCGCCCGCCCGAGGGCGCTTCTTCTTTACGCATTGTCCGTTTTTGTCCGTCTCTAATTTACGTGGTGGGGATTGTAGCCGCGGCTGCATTCTGGTATCACTGTTGCCGAGAGCCGCTTATCTTGTCCAACAGTAGTTAACGGACTTTTATGTTTACATCTACCGTGGGTTATTTGCAATTCTGTGAAATGCAATAAAACACAATCAACTGAATTTCATATTTATTCGTTAATTGAAACAATCCTTAATTATGAGTGCTTCTAAGAAAAGAAAGATTCATACTGAAAATCGAGAATTTCATGAACGATAGGAGGTTGATTATTTATTTATTCTTAACAAGGGCAAGCCAGTGTTTGGGATGTTTACAAACTGTAGTTGTGTACAAAGAATACAACTTGAAGTGCTTTTACCAAGCAATGCATGAAAAAAATCAATGCACGAGAATAACATTAGTAAAAAAAATTGAAAAAACAACAGAACTATCAAACGAATTATTTCAACCAAGTAACAAATTCTCAAAAAAGCCTTTTTCGGATAGAATTAATTAAAATTTGTGTCATAAAAATGGCTGAAGCACTTAATAATAACGAAATGGCAAAAAAAATTCTCTTTCGCATCAAACTATAAGCCGACGTGTAAACGAGATCAGTATACATGTCATCAATAAATTACAAAACCTAATCAATAATTGCTGCTATTTTCCGTAGCATTGGACGAAAGTACAGACATTTCCGACAAAAGTCAAATGCTTATTTTTATAGAAAGAACCGTAAATGAAAACTAAATGATTATTCAGAAGAACTTAAAAATTACGATCATTACACGGAACAATAAAAGATGAAGATATTTATAACGAATTAAAATGTGCAATAGTTCCGTATGGCGGATTTGACAAGTGCACCGCTATGTAATTGACGGCGCCAGAGCTATGACCGGCAAAAATATTGGACTCGCTGGACTCTTACAAAAAAAAGGAATAAATTGTTGAATGTTCCATTGTATTGTGCATCAGCAGGCATTATGTGGTCTTTCACTGAAACTAAAAGATGTAAAGGACATGGTTTGCAAAATAACAAATTTAAATTGTGGCTGAAATCGTTCTCTTACAGATCGAAAATTTTAAACTTTTTTGGAAGAACTGCAAGCTGAGTATGGTGATTTGCTTTTACATAGTAATATTCGCTGGTTAAATGCGGGAAAATTTTACACTTCGAAAAGGAATTCATCTTTTTTTTAACGAAAGTTGGCATCGATGAAGATTTGACAGCAAATTTAGGTGAAACAAATTTTCTTTGTTCATTTGCTTTCCTTCACAGATTTCCTTCAACAGATATTATAAATTATTTAAATATTTTTAATAAATGCTTGAAAGAAAAAGATCAAGATGTGTCCTGTCTTATAAACATGGAACACGATTAAGAAATAAATTAAAATTGTGGAAGTTAAATTTGAAGGAAAGTATTTATTTACACTTCATATTGAATGTTGCAAAGAGATGTATGAAGGAATGAAGGACTGTAACATAGAAGTGAATTTTGACATTTTTTACCTAAATTAGATATGCTTATTGAAGATTTTAACAGCAGATTTTCTCAATTTGATGATTTATAGATGAGTATTAATTTATTCAGTGGTCCATTCAATATCGATATTACCTCCGTTGAACCTAAATGGACCGTTTATTTAGAAAGTGGTGTAAGTCCATTTATTAAAAAAAAGAGATATTACGCAATTTATGCTTAATTCAGTGTAAACTTTTTATTTATTACTAATAAGTATTTAATATATTAAAAAATACTATGTTTTGTTCAATTTAAAATTGGCCAATATAGGAAATTGCATCTCGAAACAACAGAAATGGACTTACACCACTTTCAAAATAAACGGTCCAAATATCAAATGGAATTATGCGACCTTCAGGCTGACCCATTCATTACATCTAGTGGAGTAACTGGAATACAAGTGTTCAAACATTTGGATGAAGAAAAATATCCAAAAATGAGAGATTTTGGACTTCAAATCATTTCTATGTTCGGAAGTACATATATCTGCGAGCGTGCATTCTCTGACGTGAAATATATAAAATCAAAATTTATAAACAGATTGCAAGACTCCACTCTTGAAAATATAATTAGAGTTGCCACAACAAATATTGATATGGACATAAAAGAAATTGTTGCTCAACAAGTACGGCCACAATGCCATTAAATAGCCTAGGCCTAATGTTATTCTAATTTTATTGTGTTTTCATTATCTCTTGTATTATTTTTAAGAATAACTTAACTTAATAAATTGTGATTTCATTTAAACAATAAATATAACGCAAAATTTATTATGCAAAAATATAAACTTTAATGTTGAAAAAATGTTTTTATCTTTGACTTTATTTTTTTCGTATAAATAAAATAACTTTTGAGTTGACATGAACTGACTTTTCATTTACCTATCCTGTTCGGCCCGCGAAAAATTTGGTAAAGAAAAAATGGCCCGCTGGCTAAGAGAAGTTGGACAGCGCTGATCTAATTGATTTGAAAAAACAAATTGACTAGACTTGAATAGTAACTTGTTTTCAATTCAATTTAGTTTATAATTTGGGTAATCTAATCTTACTCTTGAAATATTAAGTTTGAATCTCCTACAATCTAGATTTAAACTTGAAATTTGTTGCCTTCAATAGCATTTATAAAATACGAAATGTCGGGTCTAGAACTAGTTTCTAAGACTTAGAAATCTAACATTGCTTCAAAATTTCTCATCATAATTTAAAATTAAGTTTATATTTAATTGGGGTAAGTGTTTTTGTGGTAAAGCTTGCAATATCATGTTTGAATTTTTTTAAATTTTAGACTGGAATTTGAAATTCGTTTTCGAAATTTTATGATTGTAAAGTTTGAGTTATCGGATATTATTCTAATTATTAAACTTATCAAGTGTAAATTTCGAATAACATTAACGTTAATACGAAACTGATTAATATTACCAAGGATTGTGTAGCCTAGCATGTAATTTTAGATTAGCTAATATTATCTTCGGTTTTTTCTTTTGAGTAATGACGAGCTTAATAAAAAGTTTAAGAGAGAAAAACGGCAAATCAACTAAGCAGGCAATACAATAAGTAACAATTAAATGTTAAAACTTTATTTTCAATTATCATAAAACAATTCTAATTACTAAAAAACTATTAAAGTAACAAATTAGTTTATAAAGAGTTTTTTTAATGTTTAAAAAATAACATTTTTATATAAAAAAATATATCCTCACGTATTTAACGTTTTGATAAAAATAATTAAGTCAAAATATTCGATTTTCTTTCCTTTAAAGCAATATATATCCCATTGTTAGATTTGAGAATCGAATCATTTTTCAAAATAGGTTCAAATCCACGCATAGCCGAAATTTCAAAATTCGTCAAAACCTTCACAAGACATATTTTCATAAGTAAGTATGCATATTTTTGTCCTATGCAATTTCTTGGCCCTGCACTAAACGGAACATAAGCGTATGGATCTCTTTTAGCACAGTTTTCTGGCAAAAATCTATCAGGGTCGAATATCCCCGGTTGGGGAAAATTCTCTTCATTGTAATGCAAAGCACGAATAAAGATATTAATGTTAGTTTTCGCTGGGACTTTAATCCCATTAAATTCAACCTCTTCGGATAATTCTCTTTCAATAAACGGCACAGGCGGATATAATCTCATGCATTCTTTAATAACCCTTTCAGTGAATTGCAGTTTTTTTAAGAAACTTGTCGAAATACTTCCGTCATATTCGGATTGAATTTCTTCTAAAATGTCCTTTTGAATATTCGGATGTTTGGACAATTCAAACAATGTGAAGGAGAGTGCAGAAGAAATTGTATCATGTCCAGCAAACATAAAAGTATCGACTTCTTCTCTAATATCTTCCTCACTTATTAATTTTGCTTCTTCCATGTCGAGCAACAACTCGAGCAAAGCCGTTTTCCGTTTTAACCCTGAAACATTTTCTTCAACTTCGGTTTTAGTTTGATTGTTTTCCCTCAACTTTTTCTTATGTTTGATAACACTTTGGGTGAAGGAAATTGCTGAATCCAGATACTTTTTCTGTTCAGCGCAAAGCCTTGTGAATTTGAAGACAAAATTGCTTTTCCTAATTAAAGAAAATTGTCTTATCATATGGCAATGTAGAAAACCAGCAATTGCTGTAACATATTTCATATTTGGGTTGTCTTGAGCGTTTATTGAAATGCCCATTGATGTTTCGCAAATATTGTCTAGAGAAAAGAGATTAATATAAGGGTAAATATTCAAAGTTTCTTCCTTTCCCATAGCCGTTTTGAGTTTTTCCACGAGAACGTCAGATTGGGAGAGAAATGTTGGTATAAAGCTCTCTAATATTTTGAAGTGCATTGCCGGTGTTAGAAGCTTCCTCTTCGTGCGCCAATTTTGCCCATCAGTAGTCAAAAGTCCGTTTCCCAGCCAAATTTTAATAGCATCGTACAAAGCAGACTTCTTGATTTGAACACTTGACGATAAAATTTTCTCGACACACTTTGCATCCGATATAATCAATAAGGGAGAAAACGGATTTAACCAAACTCTAAAAATCGAGCCAAACTCTTTGGTTAATCTAATCATATTTTTAAAGAACTCAACACTGTTTCCGCCAAATTCCAATACATTACCAAGAAATGGAACCGTCTTCGGTCCGGGAAACTTATTCAACTTCTTAAATACCGACACGAATTGTAGATATTTATAACCAAATATCAATATAATCAAAAGCAAATATATAAGATACATTTTTACTTTAACTAAGCTTTCTCGGAGTAGTTTCTAGTGAACATTTAAACTGGGACTGACTGCAACTGACTGCAAGGTAGAAAAATTTACTCGTTCAAGTAACCTCTATCGAATAATTTTCCATAACTTTCAGAAAGATAATGAGAAATTGATAAAAAATAAATAGCAAAAGTATATTCAGGTTAAAAAAATACGAATTTGTTATTTAAATTTAAAAGCAAAATATAAAACGTGATATTTACTGTTGAACGAAAATGTTAGCTCCTTCATTTCACTGTAATTTAAAATATTGTTATATTCGATATGATTTCTAGGTTTAAAATAATTATTATATTGTTATAGATTAGGGGTGGCCAAACTTTTTCTGCAAAAACTCTAGTTACTCATTTAAAAGTATTGGTAGCCACTCTTAAGTTAGGAAAGTATATTTCTGAACCATAAAGTTTTAGATAATTATTACATTTTTTAATTTTATTTCTTACTTTCTTTACTAGTTAAATGGGTATGAATTTGTAATCTTCTTCTTGTTCGTGCGCTACAGTCCCATTTGTACCTGGGCCTCCCGTATTTTCTGCCTCCAGTCGTCTTCTCGTCTCCTTGCTGCTGTTTTCCAATTACAATCTGTCAATATTTGTTTGGCGTCCTCTTCAATGTTGTTTATACATCTATTTCTTGGTCGTCCTCTTTCCCTTGCACCCTCCATCTGCCCATAATATAAATTGTTTGGTATTCGGTCCTCACCCATTCTCTCCAAGTGTCCCGTCCATTTCAATCTTTGTAATTTTATAAATTCGACAATATCTGACTGGTTATATTTCTATTTAAATTCGAAATTATATCGGATTCTCCATTCCCCATTCTCTACTACCGGTCCATATACTTTCCTTACGATTCGTCGTTCCCATTTTGCTAATATTTCCTCTAAATAGTTGGTGATTGTCCGTGTCTCGCTTCCATATGTCACCACTGGTCTTATAATGACTTTGTAAATTTTGTTTTTTTTTTTCTTGAGACTGATTTTTACTTAAATATATGTGAAAGTGAGAAGTAGGCTCTGTTTCCAGCAAGTATGCGTTGTTGTATTTCATGTTTGATATCATTTTCACTGTTGATTTGGGATCCTAGATATTTGAATTGTTCCACTACTTCGAAGTTTTTATCTCCTATTGTGTAATTATGGCCAAGTCTTCTTCTTGGTTTCATCGGCAGTAGTTTGGTCTTTGTTTCATTGACCTTCAGTCCGATTTTACTGGCCTGTGTTTCCAGTTTGGTGAATACTTCATTGATTTCCCGTTCTGTTCTGGCCACTGGATTAATATCGTTTGTGTTAGGTAATTATCTGATGTGACTTGTGAATTATTGTGCTGTTGAGGTTATAACTGGTTTTTCTTATAGCCTTCTCTAATGCAATATTGAACAGCATCGGTGCAATTCCATCTCCCTGCCGCACTCCTTTAGTGGTTGAGGGTCTTGTTTGTCATTTGGTCTTGTATTCTCACTACAGCCTTTGAGTCTATAATTGTTGTTTTGATTAATCTTAATAACTTGCTTTGTATGCCAAGAGCTTCCATTATATCATATAGCCTGTTCCTGCCTATACTGTCGTAGGCTTTCTTGAAGTCAATGAATAGCTCATATATGGGTACATTATACTCCCACGATTTTTCTAGTAGGGAGACCGGGGCTAGTTGTCACACGGGTTAGTTGTCACAAAGCTTATATTGCCTGTAATGCAACGATGTGTATGACGGGAAGTTTGCCAGTGCATGTGTTTCGATAATGTGATTTGTCAAACGTCCATTCAAATTCAAATTTTCGGTTAGGTTGAATTTTAAGTGTGGAAACATAATTGAGCTTAACCCAACTTTTTTTCCAGTTGATTGGCTTATTTGTGCAAAGTGGATATTTTTTATATTATTCTCAATTTTTATTAAATGGCTGTAATAACATTTTCGTTCTACATATTTATATCAAATATGATTGATAATTTTATTCCCTTGTTCTATAAAAAATAAGAATATGTAGGATATTTACAAATGGGGTTAGTTGTCACATTTCCCATGGGGTTAGTTGTCTCATTCCACAATTGCTTTCAGATCTACATTTTTGTTACTTAAATAATAAAATTATTTATTTTAAGAAAGAAATTTGAAGATATTCAGAAATTTTAAGAAAACTACGAGTCGTGGAGAAACTCCTGACATTTTGCTGAAAGCAATAAAATGATTATAAATTGAACATTGACTGAGCCAAACCGAGCAGCTGAGGAATTTCAAATTAATTATCGCACATTAAGTTGATAGGTACTTACGTATTAACGCCACCACTATATATTGGCTATATATTGGATCGAGAGTTCGCGCTGCCGTATGTTTTAAAAATGTTTAAAATTTAAATAAAATTTTTATTTTATGATCTATCATAACAATTTGAGGTGTAAATTTGCGGCATTTAAAAATGTAGCGGTGGTGGCGTTAATACGAAAGTACCAGTAGATATGTTAAAAAAACTAAGGAAGCTGATTTCGAAGATACAGTTGACATTCCTTCAATACCTATTGGCTATACTAAACATCTGCAGGTATTTTCACCTGAAGCAGAAAATGAGTTGGTGAATTATATCATATATGCTTCAAATATTTATTTCGCTTTAAGTCCAAGAGAGTTAAGAAAATTAGCATATGAATTGGGAGAAGCAAATGAACTAAAAATGCCACAAAGCTGGACTAAAAATAAGATGGCAGGTTACTATTGGCTAAGTTCATTTATGAAAAGACATCCACTTTGGCAATAAGAAAACCATAGGCTATAAGTCTTGCAATAGACTCGGGCTTTAATCGCAACAATGTCGAATTTTTTTTGCAAACCTTAAGAAAGTCATGACAGACTTTAAGTTTCTTCCACAAGATATTTGGAACATGGATGAAACTGGAATAACTACAGTTCAAAGGACCGATAAAGTTTTTGCTCGAAAAGGATGTAAACAAATAGCTTCCATCGTTTCAGCCGAAGGAGGAAGTTTAGTTACGTTAGCTACAGCAGTATTGGCAGCAGGAAATCATCTTCCCCAGAATTTCTTTTTCCACGGGTGCATTTCAGTGATCATTTTTTAGCCAGCGGCCCTCCAGGGTCTACAGTATGTGCCAATCCATCAGGTTGGATGATGAAGAGACACATTTTCTTCAATTTTTGGAGCACTTCGTTTCAGTTGCTGTACTCAGGATAAATCTGTGCTATTGCTGTTTGATAACCATGGTTCGCACCTCAGTATTCAAGGTCTTAACTTTGCAAAAGACAATGGCATTGTTATGTTTCCTCCTCTATCATCATCATTCATTCTCTATCATTTCCTCCTCATTGTTCTCACCGACTCCAACCACTTTATGAAACTCTATTTGAACCAAAAAAATTTAGGCAGTCAGGCACTGCCGACTGAAGTGAAAACTTTTGAAAAAAACAGCTTTAAAACTGGTTTTGAGGATTTATCAGTATGTTAATTAATCAATTTTGGTACATAGTTTGTTAGTATTGTTTTATGTAATTCTGGAACATAACTCACTTCTGAAGGAGAATGACTGTTAATTTCATCATCATAATATGAATTTGAATCCGGAATGTTAGGTTGATTCTGTGTTGATAGGTCAGCAAAATGAATTGGTAGGATATATGGCACATTTCTTGTTGATGGGTCTGCAATTTGTGTTATGGGAATTTTCCCTTTTAGAAACATGCCTTATAACTGATTTTGAAGATTTATCTGTATGTAAATTATTTTTTGTTAGGAATATTCTTTACGACGTTAATTTTTTCCTCCTTCTCAGCTGTAATTGTTCGATGTTTAGAAATTTCTGAATTAACTAGTGCAAGAGTTTTTTTCTTATTCTTATCTCTATATCGCTGACTATTAATTTTATTTTGGAGTTTCCTTCCTTTGGAAAGCACACGAGTACATTTTGTTGCCTAAAACTTTCATGGGTCTGATTCGTGATTTTCCATGAATTCTTCGATACAATTCAGTAATCTGAACATTCTAATAGTCCGGCACTAGTATATCTACTAGTACATCCGTCAACAGTAGGGGAGACCGGGGCTAGTTGTCACACGGGTTAGTTGTCACAAAGCTTATATTGCTTGTAATACAACGATGTGTATGACGGAAATTTTGCCAGTACATGTGTTTCGATAATGTGATTTGTCAAACGTCCATTCAAATCAAAATTTTCGGTTAAGTTGAATTTTAAGTGTGGAAACATAATTGAGCTTAACTTAACTGTTTTACCAGTTGATTCGCTTATTTGTGCTAAGTGAGTAATCTTTGTATTATTCTCAATTTTTATTAAGTGACTGTAATAATACACTTTCGTTCTACATATTTATATCAAATAAGATTGATAATTTTATTCGCTAGTTCTATAAAAATATCAATATGTAGGATATTTACAAATGGGGTTAGCTGTCACATTTCCCATGGGGTTAGTTGTCCCATTCCACAACTGCTTTCAGATCTACATTTTTGTTACATTTTTTTCAAATTATCGCACATTAAGTCGATATGTTAAAAAAAATACGGAAGCTGATTTACAAGATACTGTTGACATTACTTCAATACCTGTTGGGCATACTAAACATCTGCAGGTATTTTCACCTGTAGCAGAAAATGAGTTGGTGAATTATGTCCTACATGCGTCAAATATTTATTTCGGCTTAAGTCCACGAGAGTTAAGAAAATTGGCACATGAATTGAGAGAAGCCAATGAACTAACAATGCCACAAAACTGGACTAAAAATAAGACGGCAGGTTAGGAATGGCTAAGTTCATATATGAAGAGACATCCTAATTTGGCAATAAGAAAACCAGACAAAACAAGTCTTGCAAGAGCCTCGGGCTTTAATCGCAACAATGTCGAATTTTTTTTTTGCAAACCTTAAGAAGTCATGACAGACTTTAAATTTCTTCCTCAAGACATTTGGATCATGGATGAAACTGGAATAACTATAGTTCAAAGGCCCGATAAAGTTATTGCTCGAAAAGTTGTAAACAAATAGGGTCCATCGTTTCAGCCGAAAGAGGAACTTTAGTTACATTAGCTACAGCAGTATCGGCAGCAGGAAATCATCTTCCCCACAATTTGTTTTTCCACGGGTGCGTTTCAGAGATCATTTTATCGCCAGCGGCCCTACAGGGTCTACAGGATGTGCCAATCCATCAGGTTGGATGATGGAGAGACATTTTCTTCAATTTTTGGAGCACTTCGTGTCAGTTGTTCGCTGTACTCAGGATAAATCTGTGCTATTGCTGTTAGATAACCATGGTTCGCACCTCAATATTCGAGTTCTTAAGTTTGCTACAGACAATGGCACTGTTATGCTATCATTTCCTGCTCATTATTCCCACCGACTCAAACCACTTGATAAAACTGTATTTGGACCTTTAAAAAAATATATTAATACAGAATGTGATTCATGGATGTTAAACAATCCAGGGAAAACCTTGGCTATTTATGATATCCCTAAAATTGTTGCCGCAGCTTTTCCTCTGGCAATGACACCTTCGAAAATTGAATTGGGTTTTCGTGCAACAGGAGTATTTCCTTATAATGAAAACATTTTTACCGATGTAGACTTTCTTCCATCGTACGTTACAGACGGCCATTTAATCTTGTTTCTAAGGAAACTGTGGAAAATTCAGAAATTGAAAATAACCGGAGCTAAACTTGCCAATCTTTAGACGAAAACTGCAATAAACAACAATTTGTACCAGAAGCAGTCCATAGTTGTTCGAAGGATGTAACAAAATTAGTAGTCCCTGGTTGTTCAGGGAATGTAACACCATTAGCAGTCCCTGGTTGTTCGAAGGATGTAGCGTCATTGCATGTTGCTCCCTCAATCATACGCCCTTTCCCGAAAGCAGACGCAAGAAAAAATACAAGAACACATTATCGTAAGACAACTACTGAAATTTTGACAGATAGTCCTCTAAAAATGCGACTACAAGAAGAATATCAAAATAAACTGGCAAAAAAAAATAAAACGAAAGATCATAACAAGATGGTAAAAAAATAAAAAAGCAAAAAAAAATAACTAAGAGAAAGGAGACTGATAGCAAAGAAGAAAATTGTTATTGTTTAGTTTGTATGGAATCGTACGCTAATAGTCTTCCAAATGCAATTTGGGTACTATAATAATAATTTTGAGGATTGCATTCCGAACCCCCAAAACCCATGTTATATTTGTGAGAATTGCAGTTTTCATTTTAAAATAAATAAAGTTTAAAATGTATTTATATTCTTAATAACTATTACATGTGACAACTAACCCCACACACTGTGACAACTAACCCATGACTGGGGCAGGTTTTCACAATATTCTTAAAATTTTCAAACACTAAAAAGTTATTGATTTTTTATTAATATTGGAATTGTACAAAGTTTAAAGTATGCAATAAATGTAAGACTTTCAGTTGGTATAAACAATATTTAATCTAAGCGTACTGAGTTCATTGAAATTCAAAAAGTTTAAATTTTGTGACAACTAGCCCCGGTCTCCCCTACTTACTCTTGTACAGCACACTGATTATAGGGGTTGATATTTCCTTATAGGCGCTGCGTTCTGTCAACACTGCCAAAAACTTTCCAATAATCCGGCACTAGTACATCTACTATTACATCCGGTAAAAGTACTTACTCTTGTACTGCACACTAATTCTACGGGTTGATATTTCTTTAGAAACGCTACGTTCTGTCAACACTGCCAAAAACTTTGACTATTAAGTTTGACGTTCAGAGCCAACTTTAAACATGTGCGTATAGATGTGTTCTTTTAAACACATCTTTAAGTAATAGAAATTTTTTCTATAGAACGCAGCTATTGATGACGATGACGCAAATGTATGAGTTTACCCTCTACCCAAATGTCATTCAGCGCCGCTATAGAAGTTTTCACATCAAAAAATACATATTAACACAGAATGTGATTCATGGATGTTAAACAATCCAAGGAAAACCATGACTATTTATGATGATGATCCCTAAAATTGTTGCTGCAGCTTCCCCTCTGGCAATGACACCTTCGACAATTGAATCGGGTTTTCCTGCAACAGGAATATTTCTCTGTAATGAAAACATTTTTACCGATCTAGACTTTCTTCCATCGTACGTTACAGACCGGCCATTTAATCTTGTTTCTAAGGAAACTGTGGCAAATTCAGAAATTGAAAGTAACCGGAGCCAAACTTGCCAATCTTTAGACGAAAACTACAATAAGCAACAATTTGTACCAGAAGCAGTCCCTAGTTGTTCGATGGATGTAACACCATTAGCAGTCCCTGGTTGTTCGAAGGATGTAACACAATTAGCAGTCCCTGGTTGTTCGAAGGATGTAATATCATTAGCAGTCCCTGGTTATTCAAAGGATGTAACACCATTAGCAGTTCCTGGTTGTTTGAAGGATGTAACGTCAAACGTCAGACGCAAGAAAAATTACAAGAACAAATTATCGTAGGAAGACTAATGAAATTTTGACAGATAGCCCTGTAAAAAACGACTACAAGAAGAATATCAAAATAAACTGGCAAAAAAATAAAACGAATGATCGTAACAAGGTCAAAAAAATAAAAAACAAAAAAGAGAAAAAAACTAAGAGAAAGGAGAATGATAGCAAAGAAGAAAATTGTTATTGTTTAGTTTGTATGGAATCGTACGCTAATAATCTTCCAAATGCAATTTGGTTACAGTGCATTGAATGCCAGCAATGGGCACATGAAGATTGCATTCCGACCCCATGTTATATTTGTGAGAATTTCAGTTTTTATTATAAAATAACTAAAGTTTAAAATGTATTTATATTCTTAATAACTATTACATGTGACAACTAACCCCACACAGTGTGACAACTAACCCAACACCGGGGCAGGTTGTCACAATATTCTTAAAATTAAAAAAGTTTAAAAGTTTTTTTTTTAAAACACTAAAAAGTTATAGTTTTTTTATTAATATTGGAATTGTACAAAGTTACATTAGTAAAGTATTCAATAAATATAAAACTTTCAATTGGTATCAACAATATTTAATCTAAGGGTACTGAGTTCACTGAAATTGAAAAAGTTTAAATTTTGTGACAACTAGCCCCGGTCTCCCCTATTTGTTGGGTGGTGAAGATCTGGTCAATAGTTGATCGTCCTTCTCAGAAACTTGCCTGATGCTTGATTTCCCCTATGATTTCCTTTCTATATTCTGCTATGCTTTGACGTAGTATACTTGTGAATATTTTATATGTTATACAGAGCAGTGATATTCCTCTGTAGTTGTTACAGTTATGTTTGTTATTTTTTTTGTAAACGGGACATATGCTCGCTGTGTTCCATTCTTCTGGGATTCTTTCCATATCTCGGTGATCAGTTTGTGTATTTGTTTGGCTCGTGTTTCGCTTCCGTTTCTTATTAATTCTGAAGGGATATTATCTATCCCAGGTGCCTTGTCGTTGTTTAGCTCTCGTATGGTTTTAACTACTTCTTCGTAAGTGGGGTCTGTTATTAGAGGTTGTGCCGTTAGTCTTTCTTCCTTTTAGAAGTTAGAAAAGAAGTTACAAGTTAGAAAGTTAGAAGCCATATTTCCATAACTTTTTTTGTTTCTACTATGCATTTTCCTTCTTTGTTTTTCCAAATAGATGGCCTTGGGTGAAAGTCTTGTCTGGTGTTTCTTCATATATTATATATCCTCTTGACTTCTTTCCTTCTATGGGATTCAGTTCTTGTATTTGGGAATCCAGCAGTGCTCTCTTCTTTCTTCTCACCAGTTTCTTGGTGTTCCTTCTTAGTTCCTCTTATTTTTCTCTTCCATTTCTTGTTTGCCTTTGGATAAGTTTACTTCTGGATTCATTTCTTTTCTCTACTGCTTTTCTGCATTCCTTTGAATTTTCGTTCTATACCCAACTTCTGTTTCTGCTGTTTTTGTGATACCTTCTCTTATTGTTTCCTACCTTTGTTCTACTGTTATATTGGTTTCAGTCGTCTCGAGCTCTGTCATACGTTGCTTGATACTTTGTTGGTATCTCTCTTTCACTTTCTCGTCATTTAATTTATCGGTGTCGAAACGTCTTGTTCTTTTCGTGGGTATTTTGCCTTGTCGTTTTTTTCCCTCAGTGTTGCCTTGACTAGCATGTGTTCGGTCTCTGATATTGCTCCTCTCATTCTAGTTTTCTTTGTCTACTTTTCATTGTTCTACTGTCTATTATATTTGAGCTATGTCTGGCTGTCTCTAGAATGTGGTCGATTTGGTTGATGGTTCGCCCATCCGGCTATATCCATGTTCCTTTATGAATTTGTTTGTGAGGGAAGATGAGGGAGGATGAATTTGTAATATTAAAATTAATTTTTATTGCAAATAATTATTACTCTTAGATGTTGGTTGGTCAAGTGTGAACGAAAATTCAAACAATTTTATCTTTGAGTACAATGATTCATATATTAATCCTTCAAAAATTTATTAAATCTTCTTGGACAGTTACTTATGGCTGCAGTAAGAATATCAGATTCTGAAGCTACTTTTTTAAGCTAAAGAACTGGTTTGAATGTTTGGACAAGTTGTACATTTCTTTTATAACTGATTTTTTTACTGAATTGTTTTCTTTGCAATGATAAATTCAATTTTTTTCAATTTTTTGTTAAATTTTTTTAACATGCGACCATGTATAAATTGCTGCCAATATTAATGTTTTTCTACTGATATATGTGAAAATGGCATTTTTTCCACGGCTTACCCTACCTACATGAAAGTGACATTTTTTCATTCTAGGGATGAAAATATTTTCACTTCTAGAGACGAAAATGAGCATTTTAAATTTATGATTTTCTCGATTAAAACACTAAACTAACCAAATTTGCATGGACTTTCTTATTAATTACATTAATTTCAATGAAATATTTGATGTACAAACGTAAAAAGAGCCTGAAACTATTTAAAAAACCGAAATAAAATTAGGACATTTGACTTGAAAAGTTGCACCTTCTATGAGAATGCAATATGATACCGTGTAAACGGCCAAACTAACAATTAAATTTGTTTTGACAGTTCTGACAGTTCGCTTCGAATTGGATTTACTAAAGTCGGATTATGGATTCTACAACCGAAATCAGTAGAAAAAATTGCATTTACTACTCGAGATGAAAGTGTTTTTTTCTGGTTCGGTGTGATTGCTAACTCGCAGGCGCTCGTGAGCAAACTCCCACCTCACCAAAAAAAAACGCTACTTTCATCTCTTGCTGTAAAATATACTATTATTGAAAAATAAATATTTTTTGCTTAATCAGTAAAACCCTTTGTTACCTAAGGTGTAAAGGTACTTATTACAATATCTTAATTTACCATAAAAATAAATCAAATTAAAACTATAAAATAAAATCAACCCATTTCATGCATAAATAAATTTTACCCATTCTTTTTTGTTTTTTGCCATCTTCAACCCCTCATTCCAGGATATTCCTCGTTCCTTCAACGAATGTGCCACTGCTTGGTTCCATGTTTTCCTAGGTCTTCCTCTTTGTTTTTTCTGTGTAGATTTAGCTAGCCATACTCTTTTCGTTTGTCTTCCTTCTTCCTTCCTTACTAGATGCCCAAACCATTTTAATCGCCTTTTTTCTATGCTTTCCAGGATTGGTTTGACATTAAGTTCTGCTCTAATTGTTTCATTTCTTATTTTATCTCTTTTAGTAATACCTTTAGTGCTTCTTAGGTATTTCATTTCTAGCGCCTGTATTTTACTTTTCATTTGACTGCTTAGCACCCAGCTTTCACCACCGTATGTCAGAATTGGTTTGTATATAGTATTGTACACTGTAATTTTCGTTTTCTTCGATATATCTCTGTTTCTTATAAACGTGTTATTAAGGGCATAGAATAGTTAGTATTTTCAATTCTGGTGTTGATTTCAGCCTCTTCCTTTCCGTCATTGTCTATATTTACTCCTAAGTATTTAAATGTTTCTGTTTGTTCTATCTCTTTTCTATCTATTTTTATCGTTATGCTTGGTTCTCCTTTCCCGATGGTCATTACTTTGGTTTTGGCGACGTTTATTTTCATATATTTTTTTCTAACGCTGTCTTCCAGATGTCTAGGTTCGTTTGTAAATCCTTTTCGTTCTTTGCATAAATTATTAGGTCGTCGGAAAAAGCACATTCCACTATTTCCACCCTCTGCATGTTTATATACCCTACTTGTATTTTCTTTGTTTTTCTCTTTGTTTCTTTTATTATGTCATCCAGCACTACATTAAATAGAGTCGGGCTCAGTACTACCCCTTGTATTAATTCCTCTTTGGTTACGAACTCTTCTGACTGTAAGTTTCCTTTTCTAACATAGTTTCTTGTATTTTTATAAAGACTGAAAATAGCTTTTCCTAGCTTGTTACTGGTACCTCTTTGTCTAAGGCTGTTCTATACTTCCATTCTTGGGATGCTATCAAATGCTTTTTCAACGTCGACAAAGACTACATATATGGTGCGGCTTACGTTCTTTTCTATTAGTTGCTTCATGGTAAATATGTGATCTTCTACTGCTCTACTTTTTCTATAACCGCTCTGGGCTTCCTCCATCTGGGCTTCCGTCACAGTTTTTAATCTTTTCTCCAGTATTCTCTCATATATCTTGACTATCATACTTATCAATGTTATACCCCTATAATTATTGCAATCTTTGTTGTCTCCCTTTTTACGGAGTGGTAATAATACTTCTATTTCCCAGTCTGCAGGTACCATTTCTTCTTCCCAGATTTTGTTAAAAAAATTTACTAATACTTGCACATGTTCTTTACCATCTCTGATGTAATTCCATCATGTCCAGCAGCCTTTCCCCGTTTTAACATTTTTATAGCTTCAATTACTTCTTCTGTCTTTATGTCTTCATCTATCATATTTTCCTTGTTTCCTATGTATTCATTTCTTCTGTTTTATTTCCTGTATTATTTTGCTTTGTATTTAACATATCTTCAAAGTACTCCTTCCATCGCGCCATTATATTTTTCTCGTTTTCTATTAAGTTTCCCTCTTTAGATTTGATGGCTATGCTGTTATTCGGTTTTCTTTTTCGTAGTGTTTTTAAGACTCTGTAAAATAACTTTTGATTTCCTTTGCTATCTTCTTCCATCTTGCGTCCGAATTCTTCCCAGGATTGTTGCTTCAATGTTTTCACTAATTCTTTGACTTTCATTCTCTGTTCTTTATAATTATTATAGTTCTCAGTAGTTCTGTGCGTAAGGTACTTTTTCCATTGTTGTTTTTTCATTTTTACTTCCATTTTTACTTCGTCGTTCCACCATCTAGTTTGTTTTTTGATTTCGTTGATTTTAATATACCTACACGTCTCTCGCTGTTTTTGTTATTATTTCCTTGATATTTCTCCATGCATCTTGTACTGACATGCTGCTCATACTTTCTTTGATCTTAATAACTTCCGTTTCTATTTTCTCTTTATATATTTTAGCTGTCTCATCTTCCCTTAATTTGTATGTTGTAATTACTTGCATATTTTCACACTTTTTGTTTATATTTGCACTGGTATTTTCTTGCTGCTTTGTGTTGCCTATTTTTAATTTTGTCAAAACTAGATACTGGTCCGAATATATTTCAGGTCCTCGTCTTACTCTTGTGCCTTTTATTTCTTTTCTAAATTCTCTGTTGTTTATTATATAATCGATTATTGATCTTTCTCCCCTACTTAAACATTCTCTCGTATATTTATGTGCTTCTTTATGTTCGAAGAAAGTATTTGTTACTATAAGATTATTTAGCATACACAACTCTATCATTCTCCTTCCATTATTGTTTCTAGTGATTTCTCCATGTATATCTATTGTATCTCCAGATTCATAGTCTTTTTTCTCTACTCGCCCATTTATAGCACCTATTATCAACATCCTTCCCCTACTCACTTATATTATTTCCGTCAGTTGATTCCAAAATTCATCTTTTATTCTAACCCTTTCGTCTTCACTTGGACCATATACTACTATGACTGTTAATAACATATTTTTATCAATTTCTAATTCCATCTTCAAGATTCTCTCCGTTATTGCAGTCCACTTTCGTATATATTTCACATTTTCTCTCTTTATGTAGCATGCTACCCCTTCTCTTGCCCTGTTCTGATCATTAACTCCACTATATATTAATACATGCTCTCCAGTCAGCGTTTGTTCTCCTTTTCCTTTTTTTTCGTTTCTGTAATACGCACAATATCCATATCCATCTTTTCTAATTCGTTTATTAGTTCCTCCTCCTTTCCCGATAAGCTTCTGACGTTCCATGTTCCTATTCTCCATGTCCTTCCTTTCAGTGTGTTTTTACGTATCTGTGTTTCTTAATCATCTTTTATAACCCTAAACTCGTATACCTTTTCTTTGCCTGGTTTAACTTTAAATTTTGACGTTAATTTTCCAATCTTTTTTGTTTGTCGTTAGTTTTTTGCTACTTTCGTAATTTTCTTTAGCTGCTCTTCCAGATCCCGCTTTTTCAAATTCTTATATTACTTCTATCTCTTTTCCATGTAGGTTTCTAATGTTCCATGCTCTTAGTCGTATAGTCCTTTTTGTTTGCCTTTTCATCTCCATGTTATATTTTTCCGTCATAAGTTAGTCGTTTTATAAATATATGAAACAAATTAATTGTTTTGCTAATTGATTTATTTATCAATCAATAAATAAATTGATTATTACATAAAAAATAAAAAAAATATTAAATCTCAAATTTTCTCTCTTTTAATATAACATTAATCCCATTTGCCTGTTTAATAATTCCCTCGCTTTCGATAATAGGTAGGTTCAAATCCAGCTACTGGAAAAACTTCAAAGTTCATTAAAGTTTTGACCAGACACGTTTTCAGCACCAACCAACCGTACCTTTGCCCGATGTAATTTGTTGGTCCAGCGCTGAATGGTAAATTGGATTTCGATCAGCACAATTCTCCGGCAAAAATCGATCGGGATCAAACTTCATTGGCAAAGAGAAGTATTCTTTGGAATAGTGCAGCAGATGTAAATATATTGAAATAGTAGCTGAAGCAGTAATGGTGATTCGATTCATCTTTATATCTTGCGTTAGTTCCCTTTCGAAAGATGGAACTACTGGGTAAAGTCGTAAAGTTTCTTTAAAAACTCGTTCGAATAATGAAAGATTTTGTAGGAAATTGCTCGACATGGTTCCATCATAACAGGGCTCAATTTCTTCAAATACTTCTTCCTAGATTTCCATGTGTGTAGCGTATTGGTAGAGAGCAAAATATATGATTGTAGAAATTGTATCGTGGCCAAACACAAAAATTTCAACTTCGTTAATTTCATCTGGACTAAATGTATTTGCTTTAACCATCTCCAGCAATAAATCGAGTAGAACTGTTTTTCTCTTGATTCCCAAATCATTGACAAAAGCATTTCAGTATATTCACTATTAATATTTATAATAAAAAAATATAAATAATTAATATTTTGGATAGCACCTTGATGAACGTACACGCCCCTACAAATATAGACAACAAGAAGTATCCCTAAGACGTAGAAATTTTTTGGAACCAGCTTGAATGGGTAATGTCAAGAGTTCCAAAGCATGGCATCAAAATTTTGTTAGGCGACTTCATTGCACAAATTGGTCGACAGAAAGAACAGAAAAACCGTTGGACACTACCCGGCACACAAATTTGCCAACAAAAAGTGGCACAAGACTCATTGAACTATGTCGATAGTGCAACCTTAAAATCTTGTCTACATCCCTTAGGAACTATCCTAAGAAACAAAAAACCTGGAAATCTCCATTTAAATCCATTGGTGAATTTCAGATTTACCATATAGCTATTTCATATCCCTTCCAGAAACAGGTACATATAGTACAAGTGGGAAAAGGAGCAAACATCGACTCTGATCACTATCTGACTAAAAAAAGTAAAAAGTAAAATTAAAGTAAAAAGTAAAGTAAAATTTACTCCAAGGTTAAACTACCCCAAGAAACTCCAACCACAGAAATTTGATACGAAAATTATTCCCCTTACCAATCTAAAAGAAGCTTCAGAAAATCAACCAGCGAAAACATGTGGAGAATTTTGTACCAAAATCACACAGAAGGCTCGAGAAATTGTAGTCCTAAAAAAGAACACAAAACACCCCTGGTGGAACTCTACCTGTGACCAAGCTCTAGAGCTAAGAAAACCTGCATTTCAGAAATATAACAGTAAAAAATCCCAGGAAACTCTAAAAAAAATTCTTAGATCCGAAAACAAGTATCTAAAACCATCAGACAAGGAAAAAGAAAGGACATAAAAGAACAACTGGACTCAATTGAGAAAAACTTCAGAAACTACAGAACTAGAGATTTCTACAAAACGTAAGAGAAAAAACCAAAGGATACATCCCACATAACCTATGCTTCAGAAAAAAAAAAGATGGGAAATTGGCCCTTACTATAAAGAAAACTGCAAAGAATTAGCACGATACTTCTCAGATCTTCTTAATTGCCCAGAACCTACTGAAAGATTTCCTGAAGCAGCTCCCAGTTTCAGTCAACCAGAGTTACCTCCACCAAACCAAGAAGAAATTCTGAACAATATTAAACGATTAAAGAACAACAGAACCTCGGGAAGCGATGGGATTGTGAGAGAACTCATCAAGAATCTAGGTCCAAATTCAGTGTACAGGAAATCTAGAAAAATGAAAAACTCCCCAAACACTAGAAATGTGCTATGATTCACCCATTCCACAAAAAAGGAGACAAAACAGATGTAAATCACTTCAGAGAAATCTCCTTCTAAGTCGGCTACAAAATTTTCTCTACATGCCTGCTTAAAAGAATACAAGAACAACTCGAGCATAAGATTGGTGAATATCAAGCTGGATTCCGTCCTCACGGATCGCAGATCTTCAACCTAAAAACCGCTATAAAATTCAGGGTCCTCAGAAACCTCCCAATCATCTGTGCTTTCGTGGATTTCAAGAAGGCTTATGATTCAATTGATCGGCAATCCCTGCTCAGCATCCTGAAAGAACAGGGACTAGACTCCAAAACACTAAAGTTGACCAAACAGACCCTCACTGATACGAAGAGTAAAATTCATAGGAGAAATCTCAGACGAATTGCTGATAGAAACAGGTGTCCGGCAAGGAGATAGACTGTCACCCATCCTCTTCAACCTTGTCCTAGATAAATTGATGTGGAAATGGGAAAAAGAACTGAAAGCACAAAATAGCTGATACCCAATAAACATTAGGACACAGAAAAACAAGCTCGAAATTCCATTCTGTTTAGGGGGCTTAAGGCTTAGCGTTCGTAGATGACCTGGCCCTTCTGTTTAGCGATGAAGTCACAGCAATAAAGTGAATTGAAACTCTCCAAGAATGTGCTAAAAAAGTCGGACTGCAGACCTCTTTCCAGGAAACAGAACTTTTCGCTTTAAAACTAGACGTCTCAAGTCTAAATACGATGGACAGATCAATAGAGTCCCTCACTTCAAATACCTGGGAGAAATGATCGAACCAAGAGAAAAAGAAAAAATAGCTCAAAACACCCGTGTCCAAAAATTTAGAAGAGCATTTGGGAGAACAAGAGAAATTTACAACAAAAAATGTATGTCGCTCTATGTTAAGATTACCCTCACGTGGAAGTCACCTTGTCGCGGTGTGAGGGCTTAGTTTCGCGTACCGTTGGACGTCACGACTGGAACAACCCCGGTTGGGGCGTTCGGCGGAGGGCGAACAACCAAGAACTTCCAAACCCTTAATCCCAAGGTGTCATGCGACCCGTGCCAAAGGGACTGGTTGATGGCCAAGGGCAACCGGCCATCGCTTACGGAGCCCCTCTGATACCTGGCGACCTCAGAGGGTATCCAGCCTTACCACTATCAAGCGGGGCTCTGATGTGGTGGACCTTTAGTTCCCTTGCGACTCGTGGGATTTATATGAATTCCAAAAGTAAAAATAATCCATGTGTACGGGACCTAACCGACACAGAGAACAAGGAAGTCAGCCCGGATTCCCGGGAAGACGACCTTGACCTCACACTCGTAGACATGAGCAGTCCAGCCATGTCTACAGAGGCAGAGGTAGATGTTCTTGTAGGGACAGAGGAGGACTTGCCGCCTCCTGTCACAAAACAAGAATGACCAGCAGGCGCACCAAAATAGCCCAAGTGAACATCCATCATGCCAAAGCAGCTTCAGCTGTGATGGCTAGGATGTTCACCAAGCAGCACCTAGGGCTAGCGCTGCTTCAAGAACCCTGGACCTACGGAGGTAAGATCAAAGGCCTTAGCAACAGGGAATGTAAGTTGGTATGGGACAGCCGTGAGGTCTCCCCTAGAACTTGCATTATGGTAAGAAATGGCATAAATTACTTATGTCTTTCAGAATTTTTAACGCGGGATTTAGTACCGATTCAGGCCCTCATCAAGATCGAGGGTCTCCACCGCGAAGTAGTGATCGCATCAGCATACTTCCCTGGCGATGGTAACAGCATACCACCCATTGAAGTACAAAAGCTGGTGGAACACTGTATTAGGAGAAGGCTGCCACTCATCCTGGGATGTGACGCGAACGCACACAATGAGATGTGGGACAGCACGGACACTAATAAGAGGGGTGAGTACCTTTTAGAATACCTCATTAAAGAGAACTTAATTGTGTACAACGTTGGGAACACACCAACATTTGTCACTAAAGTCAGAAATGAGGTACTGGATATTACGGTAGGTAGCGCTAACGTAAGTAAACTAATTAAAAAGTGGAGGGTTTCAAGTGAGCCCTCAATGTCAGATTATAGGATCATAGAGTTTGAGCTGGAAGGAGCGAGTGAGGAAAACACCCCCATTCGAAACCCCAGACAAACTGTGTGGCCTATGTTTAGTTCCCAACTAAAAGAAAACCTAGAGCAGGTGACAGTGCGGGGTAGTATCAAACACTACACCGTGCTGGAGCAGGCTGTAGGAGAAATAAATGTAGCAATCACCAAGGCATTTGAATCCAGCTGCCCGGTAAAAACCGTGGAGGAGCATAAGGACGAAAAATGGTGGAACAAAAATTTGTCTACATTAAGAGCAAAAGTACGTAGGCTTTTCAACAAAGCCAAGCAATACGGAAATTGGCTAGAATACTCTGAGGTGCTTACCACCTACAACAAAGAGATCAGAAGGGCAAAAAGGGAAAACTTTAGGACCTTCTGTGAAAACATAGAATCCACGCCGGTGGCAGCTAGACTGCACAAAGCACTAGCGAAGGATAGAGTAGAAATGACAACCACTCTCAAGAAACCGGATGGGACCTTCACGGAGGATGAAGAGCAAAGAGCTCTCCTCCGACTAGAAACCCATTTTCCGGGATGTAGAGGATACAGGGAGACCGAGGGCTTGATGCAACCACGGAAACCAAGTCGGGCCGACTGGAAGAGGGCAGCGTCCATCTGTACGGAAAACCGAATCAGATGGGCTATCGGCACTTTCCAGCCTTTTAAGGCCCCAGGAGTGGACGGACTAGTTCCTGCCTTCCTACAAAAGGGAGAGAGAGAACTAATGCCGTATCTTCTAAATATCTTTAGAAGTAGCTTAGCGCTCGGATATATACCGGAGCTATGGAGAAGGGCTAAGGTGGTATTTATACCGAAGGTGGGGAAGAAAGACACCACTCAACCGAAGACATTTAGACCCATTAGTCTAACATCTTTTATGTTAAAGACAATGGAGAAGGTGATTGATAATTACCTTAGGACTATAGTGCAGGTAGGTACACCACTACACAGGAGTCAGCATGCTTACAGAGCAGGGAAATCCACAGAAACCGCCCTGTATCAGCTGACAAACGAAATAGAAGCAGCACTAGAGATAAAGGAAGTAGCGATATGTGCCTTCTTGGATATAGAGGGAGCTTTTGACAACACCTCACACGAGGCTGTCAGGGCGGCCCTCGAAAGAAGGAATATCGACAGCACTATCTCAAAGTGGATGGGAGAAATGCTGAGAACTAGAACGGCGGAGACACAAGTGGGAAAAGACACCATTAGGATCTCCACAACTCGAGGGTGCCCACAGGGAGGTGTACTATCACCGCTAATGTGGAGCCTGGTAGTTGATGAACTACTGGTTAGGCTAAACGACCTAGACATCAAATGTCAAGGTTACGCCGATGACATAGTCATAATGGCCAGAGGAAAATTTGAGGGAACGCTCTGTGAAATTGTTCAGAGAGGCCTCAAAGTAACTAGTAGATGGTGTCAAACAGTGGGATTAAGACTCAACCCGAGCAAAACCACGGTGATACCATTTACTAGAAGGAGAAAACTAAACTGCCTACATCCCATACTCATAGATGGGAAGGCAGTAGAATACCAACAGGAGATAAGGTATCTGGGTATCACACTAGATAGCAAACTCCTATGGAATAGACACGCTGAGGCAGTGGTAGGTAAAGCCAAACGCGCCCTAATGGTGTGCAGAAATCTGGCAGGAAAAACGTGGGGTTGTAACCCCACTATCCTGCGATGGATGTACACCATGATAGTGAGACCTGCAATCACTTATGGGGCGGTTGCGTGGGGAAGTAGAATCAAGCTGGCCTCTATGAGGAAACAGCTTGAGAAGATTCAAAGACTGGCGTGTGTCTGCATCACGGGGGCGATGGGGTCGTGTCCGACAGCAGCATTGGAGCTGCTGCTGGATCTGACTCCGCTGCACCTTGTGGTGGAGAGCGCCGCCAGATCGGCGATCGTAAGGTTCAGCAAGGAAGGAATGGGCAGAGGCAAAATAATCGGGAGCAGAGACCGAAACAGCCTCGCTGCCAAGATCCCCTGGCTGGAAGTACCAAAAGACGAAATGGTATGCAAATACCACTTCGAGAAAAACTACACAGCAATGTGTAGTAGTAAAGCCGATTGGAGCGACGAATCCTCAGCATACCACATAGAGCAAAATGCCATCAAGTGGTATACAGATGGTTCGAAGACAAAGGAAGGCACTGGTGCAGGAGTGTTTGGACCTCGTACCAGATACTCCGAATCCATGGGAACATCCCCAAGTATCTTCCAAGCAGAGGTACACGCAATCGAAAGATGTGCACAGTTTAACCTCGACAGGAAGTACCGCAAAAAACGAATTGCTATCCTGTCAGATAGCCAAGCAGCCATCAAGGCCATTAGCTCATACACCATCAGATCCAAACTGGTATGGGACTGTGTGGGGAAGCTGAACAAGCTTGGCAGGGATAATAAAGTAACGCTATACTGGGTACCAGGACACACTGGTATAGACGGAAACGAAGAAGCCGATCACCTAGCAAACAAGGGATCCAGTAGCCGCTTTATAGGTCCGGAACCCTTTTGCGGTATGAGCGTGAACACCATCCGCAAAAGTTTAGATGAAGAAATAAGAAGAAAATGGATGAAAACCTGGGAAGAACTTCCAGGGCTAAGGCAATCCAAAGTGATGCTGGGATCTTTTAACCAGAAGAGAACTAAAGCTTGCCTGAAACTAAGCAGGAACAAGCTCAGAATTCTGACAGGAGCCCTGACGGGACACTGCAGACTTAGGAAACATCTCAAGGCCCTAGGCCTAGAGGAGGATGATGGATGCAGATTCTGTGGCTCAGCAGAGTAAACCCCCATACATCTGTTCAAAGACTGCGGAGCATTACTCCGCAAGAGACAGATGTACCTTGGGGCTCACTGCTTGAACACAGAGGAGCTGCAGGCCTTGAATCCCACCCAGATCCTGAGATTCCTAAAGGAATCAGGATTAGAGGAGGCGCTCTAAATGGGTAAGTACACCAACACTTGGAGGAGGAGGGTGGGGTACAATAGATCTATAAAGGTCGCAGTACAAGTCGTCACCACCATATCTACAATCTACAATCTACAATGTTAAGATTAAGCATTACGATACTGTAATCAAACCCAAAGCTCTATATGCAGGAGAAACTCTCGCGCTTAATAAAAAAGGCGAGCTCGAAAAAATCCTAAAAGAAGGGCGAAAAATCATAAGGAAAATCCTAGGACCAAGACATTCGGAAGGTGGTTACCGCCTACAATCACGAAAATCCACAGAAAAATTATCTAATATTGCGGCAAACCTTAGGACAAGAAGGTTAAAATTTTATGGACATGTTAAGAGACTTAAGTCTCTTAACTTAACTAAAGAGTTAAGAGACCAGGTTAACCCACTTTCCCTTGGATACAACAAGTAAAAGCAGACATGAGAAATGCTCAAATCCAACCAGATGAAATTTTGAACCAACACATATACAAAAGAAAAGTTGACAAGTGGGTAGTTGTCAAAGAAAATTAATTACCGAAAAGATCAGGTATCAAGTGGACGGATATTTATTTATTTATTTATTTAAACCAGATAATTACATGATTTACATTGTAATTCCTACAGAGGTATATGTAAATACCTGTACATAGGCCTAGCCATCAACAGTAATAGTTATATAATTATATCACAAATAAACAAAATATATATATATATATATATATATATATATATATATATATGTATATATATATATATATATACATTATAATAATAATAATTAAATCTCTAAATTGAAAACATATTTTTAAACCGATCATTTAAATATTTAATCTTGCCCAGTTTTTTAATTTATTCTTTATACTAACTCTATTAACACGCATACCTTTCAATTCTACTGGAAGTGAATTGTAAGTCATTGTCGCCGTGTAAAAACTGTTCTTCTTACCAATTTCTAAGTTAACCTTAGGTAATAAAATACTCTTAATCCTCGTATTACTAAGTGATTGTACATGTAAATTTAGCAAATGCCTGTAATGATATTCAGTTGTTTCCAATATGTATGTTTGTTCTTTGTTTAGTGGGGTCAGTATAGTCTCGTATTTATTTGTTTTATTTATTATTTTTACTATTTTATTTTGCAGATTCTGTAATATATTTAAATGACTTTTATAGGCAATGCCTCAGTCAATTATACCATAATTAATGTGGCTGTGAAAAAGACAATAATAAATTTTCAAGAGGGTATTTTTGGTCATAAACCTGGAGAGTTTCGCAAAGACAAAGGTTAGATATTTAGTTTTTTTTACTATACTTTCAATATGGCTTCTCCATTTCATATTGTAGTCGAATATAACACCAAGGTATTTGAAAGTTATAACTGATAGTCCCCGATTCTTATATTTATTTGTTTAGGAACACTGTCCTCTTTGTTTCCAAAAGTCATGAAGACTGTTTTTTGTAGATTTAGTGACAATCTATTTAAAGCTAGCCATACTGAGAGCCTATCAAGGTAATTATTCATAGTATCGCGTGCGAGGCACCACGAATCTTCTACTGAGAGTACCACTGTATCATCTGCGTAAGAAATTATAGAGTCATCCGGCATTTCACTTAGTAGATCATTGACATATAATACAAAGAGAATAGGACCTAGAATAGTGCCCTGTGGTACCACTGTAGTAACTTTCTGATATGTACTGTATATATTATTTACCCTGACTTTATGATTCCTGTTTGATAAATAGCTTTCCATGAGCTTATGCACATTTCCCCTAATTCCATAATTGTAAAGTTTTTGAAGCAGCAATTCGTGATTTACGGTGTCAAAAGCCTTTGCTAGATCAAGAAAAGTAGCAATAATGCATTTGCTCTTATCAAGTTTTTTATAAATCGTGTCTGACAAGCAACTTAGTGCATCTTTAGTGCCTTTATTCTTAAGGAATCCAAACTGATACTTATTAAATATATTATTTTCTCTAAAAAAGTGAAATAATCTGCTATGTATTATTTTTTCTAATATTTTTGCCAAATTTGAGATTAATGAAATTGGTCTATAACTGGTGGCATTTTTTTTATCTCCTGACTTAAATATAGGTATTATTTCCGCGTTCTTTAAAGCATTTGGCCAGATTGAGTGTTCTATTATCAAATTAAAAACATGAGTGAGAGGTTGTGCAATGTAAATAGCCGCCACTTTCAAAATTTTTATACTTTTACAATCCAGACCGCCTGCTTTTTCGTGCATATTATTTATAATATGAATTATTTCGTTTGAATCCGTTGGATATAAAAATATACTCTTAGAGTTGTTGGGTGGTAAGTTAATTGTTACATCTTTTATAGGTGTTATTGTATGACTCAGTTCAATTCCCATTTTACAAAAAAATCTATTCCTAGAATTGGCTATTTCCGTCGGATTTTCAATTTTGTTTCCCTCTTCAACGATACAACCTATATCCTTATTGTCAGTCTTCTTTCTCTTGTTTAATTTAGCGTTAATAAAATTCCATAATCTTTTAGGGTTTCTGATATTGGCATCAACCGTTTCTTTGTTATATTTATTTTTGGCCTCTTTTATTACTTTGTCTAGAATTTTTACATAATTCTTGTACATATTTTTAAGATAATCATTCTTAGGATGCTTTTTCCAAGTATTATATAGTCCCTCTTTGTTGGCACAGGATGTCATTATAGCTTTAGTAATCCACTTTTTCCGCGGTTTTAAAGATCTCTTTTTAGACTTTTTTGTAGACCTTTTTATGAGGCTCTGCAGATCATCGATCAAATATTCAGTTGCCATCTCTGGATCCTGCAGATCCAAAATATGTTTCCAGTCAAGTTGTTTTAGTTTATTGTAATCTATATACGTCATGTGTCGTTTGGTTACATGTTTTACTTCAATTGTCTGAGTATCTATATCTAAACATAAAGGAAAATGGTCTGTGAAACCATTGGCAACCTTATTAGCTTTGAAATTAAGATAATTACTCCTAACAAAAAAATTGTCTATGCAAGTTCCACCTGCAGAATTCAGAGAAGGCCTAGTAACACCCTGGAAATATGGTAGATATTTGTTTGAGAGTAAGTCATTGAGAAAAACATGACCATCCGAATCTAGAGATATCAAATCTATATTAAAATCACCATTGTATAGTTAATGATTTTTACAATTTCTATTACTTTTCAAAAAGGTATTTAGATTAGAAATGAAAAGTTTCTTGTTTAGATCATGACATCTATAGAGAGCAGAGATTCTCAAAGTGGTGTTATCATTTATATTTATAACCGAGCTCAAAATAATTAAACCACCAATTTTATCAATAATAGTATCATAAATCAAATTTTTTCTAATATACATTACAACTCCATCAGATCGATTTATGTTACTACCATTATAAAATATTTCATACTCATTAAGACAAAAAAACCTATAGTAATCTAAATTCCGGGTTTCACTACACACGATTACAAGGGGTTTATAAGTAAGACTTGCAATAAACAACTGTAATTTTTCAAAATTAGCATTTAAGCTTCTAATATTCACGTGTAGTATTAACTTACTATTTTCGTTACAACTACAGTTTAGGGCCTGCACATCAGAAAAAGCTTGTTCAGTATGTACTATTTCAGCAAAGTCTAGATCTTAATCCATATTCAAATACCTGAGATTTTGATTTTGTCCCTGGTAATTTTTTAAAGCAAGGCTGATGTTGCCGCTTTTGATTTTTCTACGTTAATTTGTAAGCAGCTAATCCGAAATACGTTCGAGTTTTTGTTTGTGATTTTTAAAACTATTGTTGTTAATTGTTTGACGTAGTGGGTCCCTGTTTTCTTAGTCTCATGTTTTCTTTCTCTCGTCCTTTTGATTTCGTCTTGACCCAAATCTTTTTGGGGTCCGGTTCAGGTTCCGATGTATCCTCGGAGTTCCTTTATATTTCTTTGCAGCCAGTTCCTTTACATCAAAGGCTACCGGTCTCGTGGGTGTTGCTGTTGCTTTAGCATATGTAATATTGTTTATAGGTGTTGTAGTCGGTATTACTTTCCTCCTAGCCTCCTTTAATTTCCTGTATAGCCCATTCTTCTTTATACTTGGGGCATGTACGAGCATTAGCCATGTGATCTCCAGCGCAGTTAGTGCAGCTGTGTGAAAGGCATGTGCCTTCGCGTGGCGATTTATCACAAGGACATATTTGTAGGTTCGAGCAGCGGACAGAGTTGTGCCCAAATTTCTGGCAGCGAAAACATCTCATAGGGTTTGGTATGTATTCGCGCACCTCTAAATTGTAAAACGCAGCTTTAATATATTTTGGTAAAACCGAGGAGTTAAATGTTAAGATGAGAGATGGAGTATCTACCAGTTCTCCGTATTTTTTTGATTTAATGCGTCTTACTTCACACACTCCTGAGTTGTTCAATTCTCCCAGGATTTCTTCTTCAGGGACATTTAGCAGGTCCCTGCAATATATAATGCTCCTGCTGAAATTCAGAGTTCTATGAGTTGACACTTCCACTGAATAATTACACAGCATATTTATTTTCATCAGGCAGTTAAACTGTTTGTTAGATTTCGTCTCGACAAGTAGACCTTCTCTAATTTTTTTAATAGTCGCACATTCGCCAATAAAACCATATATACACTTATTAATTTTGAAAGGATTGTCTCTCTCAAAATTATTGCCATCCTTTTTTTGATAATAAGGAACCGGGGCTGTGCCGCCGTCACCTGATTATCGGGCCCCTTTTTGTTGGAGATGGGGATCTCCCTATCTATGTCAGGCATTTTTTCCATGTTGGCCCCTCTGCATGATTTCGTGGGTTTACGATTCAAAGTTGGAATGTTCGTGAGAGATTCACTATTTTACAAAATTTTATATTTTTAGACTATATTTTACGGGTGATCAAACAGTGGACACTTCTATTAAGTAGTTTTTTCATTCAATAGTTTAGAATTCTTAAAAAATGTTCAGAGCACGAATAAAATAATTTGACACAAGTCAAAAATATTTTGAAGTGATATGTTTTAGAGGTTTTTTTTTGGAAAAAAGGTGACCGTTGTACACCGGAAAATACGGTAATTATTTTAAGTATACAGTATTAATCACAAAATCAATTTTGGTTTTGAAAATACCATGTGGCGCCATGCGCACCACGCATTTAAAGTACCTACTCATGCAACAGGGCGTTTTACCAAAAATTAGCATCACCGGATCCGGTGACCGGATCCGGTATATTGGTACCGGATCCCGTAAACGTTTAGTGATCCGGTAAACGTAGTTTTCGGGATTGCAATCCCTAGTAATAATACTGTTCGAAGAATGATCGACGAAATGGCTCAGAAAATTTGTTATGTGACTACTTAAAAACATCTGAATTCTCTATACAGCTTTACGAGTCAAAATTACCAGGAAACGAAACTTTACTTTTAGCTTTTGCTAGATTTGTTCAGAGAAGAAAAAATTTACCAAGAATTGTTATTAGCTAAATGTTTGGAAACTGATACGAAAGGTGATACCTTATTTACTGAATTAAAAAGATTTTTCTATGTAAAAACTATACTCTTGACTAATATCATCTCCGTTGCTGCTGATGGTGCTCCGGCAATGTAGGACGACACCGAGGCTTTCTGGCAAACTTGAAACAAGCTATACCGAATGTATTATCGTTACATTCTGTCATTCATCGACTTCATTTGGTCGCAAGAAACCTTAGTGAACGTTTGCATGAATTACTACATCAAAGCGTCACAAAGCGTGACAAATGGGATGAAATGAGTCATGAGACACATTACACAGTACATAATGTAGTTATAGTTAGCACACAAATAATTAAAAAATTAAAAGTATATTTTATTGTATACATTCATATGCTTGTCTATAAATATACAGAAATGTATTTATTATTAATTATTGGTAACTATAAATATATTTGTAAAAAACAATAATTTGAAGATTATGGTTTTTAATTTGAAACATTATGGATTTAAATATTTTATTTAAAAAATATATAATTTTCTTTCACGGTCATATTTTTTATCCAAGTGAATGCTTGCAATTGATTCAGATTTATTAAAATGTTCCCTCGCTCTGGAAGTCACCTTGTCGCGGTGTGAGGGCTTACCTTCGCAACAAACCGTTAGACGTTACCGACTAGAGTCCAACTTCGGTCGGAGCGGTCGGCAGAGAGCGAACAACCAAGAACTTCCAAACCCTTAATCCAAGGTCGTGTCGTATCTGACTCAGCTGCGCCTTGTGGTGCCGCCAGATCGGCGATTGTAAGGTTCAGCAAGGAAGGAATAGGCAGAGGTAAAATAATCGGGAGCAGAGACCGAAACAGCCTCGCTGCCAAGATCCCCTTCCTGGAAGCACCAAAAGACGAAATGGTATGCAAATACCACTTCGAGAAAAACTAAACTGCAATGTGTAGTTGTAAAGCCGATTGAAGCGACGATTCCTCAGTATACCACAGAGAGCAAAATGCTATCAAGTGGTATATAGATGGTTCGAAGACAAAGGAAGGTACTGGTGCAGTGTTTGTACCTCGTACCAAATACTTCGAATCCATGAGAACATTCCCAAGTATCTTCCAAGCAGAGATAAACGCAATCGAAAGATGTGCACAGTTTAACCTCGACAAAAAACGAATTGCTATCCTGTCAGACAGCCAAGCAGCCATCCTGGCCATTAGCTCATACACCATCAGATGCAAACTGGTATGGGACTGTGTGGGAAAGCTAAACAAGCTTGGCAAAAACAATAAAGTAACGCTATACTGGGTACCTATACTTATACTGGGTACTGGATATGGTGGGTAAGGGGTGACGGCAATAATCACCAAGTAAGTCCGACCCAAATGTCAACCTCTCCTGCACGCGGTGCCCGCTGCTAGATAACGAACGAGGCTCTGGCGACCGAGTCATGGCGGTATAACCATTCCAACGAGAATAAAGGAAATGTATTCTCACAACAGCCCCAGAACGGCGGACCGAAGTGCTACCGGGATAAGTAGCAAGCATTAACTACCCAACAGCTATGGGTGGAAGAGCTAGAAAATGTTAGGGCACTCTTTTGTCCAAGAGTTGAGAAACCAATTCTGAAGGCGGATGAACTGCTGAAGCGGTCAACGGCATAAGAATGCAAAAAGCAAGGAGAAACTATTGCATTAAAGATCCTCGTGGATATCTCTAGAATTACCATTATGACGATGAAATTCACAGCAAATTATTCCGGAGTAAAAAGTCTCCCAATCGGATCTCCGGGGGAGGCGGTTTTGAATAATGTCGTGTAAAAAAGAGTGTCATTGAGATCAGACACGTTAAGAGTAGGCACATGGAATGCAAGAAGTCTATACTCGCCAGGAAGATTAGACAACATAGTACTTGAGATGGAAAGACTAAAAGTGGACTTACTTGGGGTAAGCGATGTAAGATGGGCAAGAATAGGCTCGATAAATACAGATAATGGAATGCTATACTACTCAGGAAACAATGACCCAAAACATCAGTATGGAGTAGGAATAATCCTAAACAAAAAGGTCAGTTACAAACTTTACTCCCTATTCAGATAGAGTAGTAATGATACAATTAAAGACAAATACTGGAATTATGAACGTGATCCAAATATACGCACCAACTACAGATAAAGAAGATGAGAAAGTTGAAGAATTCTATACACAACTAAATGCAGTACTAAGAAGTATAAATCGTTGCGAAGTATAAAAGTGACCATAGTGATGGGCGATTTTAACGCCAAGGTAGGAAAAACAAAGGTAATTGGCTGCACTGGTGAATTTGGCCTCGGGGATCGGAACGAGCGCGGTGACCGTCTGATTCAGTTCTGTCAAGATGAGAATTTTATAATCACCAACACACTCTTTCAGCTCCCTAAAAGAAGGCTGTATACCTGGACATCTCCAGCCCATACAAAGGAGAAAATCATACGAAATCAAATAGATTATGTGCTCATCAGAAATAGATATAAAAATGCCGTAAAAGCAGTGAGAACTTACCCTGGAGCTGACATCCACTCAGATCACAATCCTGTAATAGCAAAGGTACAAGTTAAACTAAAGAAGATCATAAAGAAACAGAACAACAACATAGCTATTCAACTTCTTAAGGATAAAAAGATACACGAAGTTGTAGTTGACCAGATAAAGCAAAATGTAACAACAGCAATGAAAGAAAATGAACTACATCAAGATGTCGACATAAGATGGAATCGAGCTCAAACAGTTCTGACAGCAGTAGTGAAAGAAAACCTAACTAGGAAAGCAACAAAAAGGAAATATTGGATGACTGAGAAAATCATAGAGCTCATGGATGAACGCCGGACCCATAAGAACCAAAATGAAAAACAGTATAAAATCTTACATAAAACGATTCAAACATAAATAAAAAAGGCAAAATCAGAGTGGATCTCTAAACAATGTGAGGAAATAGAAATGCACGAAAGAAACTATGACAGCTTTCATATGCACAAAAAAATCAAAGAGATGACAGGAGCTAGAAAAACATTCCAAGCTAACCATGTGATCAAGAGCGCGGATGGCCGCATAATAACAGATGTGAAAGAAAAAGTAACGAGATGGGAAACCTACGTGTGGGAACTCTTTAATGATGAAAGACCAACACAAGTACCAATAAGAGTAGAAAACGAAGAACCTAAAATAATGAAACATGAACTCGAATATGCCCTCAACAGTATGAAGCCAAGAAGAAAATTTTCGGTATGAAGCCAAGAATCATACCGAAACAATGGCTTTTATCGACATTTGTATTGATCCCTAAAAATGCAAATGCTAGAGAGTGCACAGATTATAGGACTATTGCACTTATCATCCATAAAAGAATTTATCGAAAACTAGAAGAGGACATAAGTGATAGCCAATTTGGATTTAGAGAAGGGCTTGGAACAAGAGAAGCACTCTTCGGAATAAATATTCTTTTTCAAAGATGCCTAGATATAAATCAAGACCTGTTTGTGTGCTTCATCGATTTCCAAAAGGCTTTCGATAAAGTTCAGCATGACAAATTACAACAACTAATACTTAGAAAGAATTTAGACCGGAAAGACGTCAGGATAATTACCAACCTATATTGGGGACAAAGTGCAGTTGTAAAAATCGAAAATGAACTGACAGACGAAACAGGAATACGCCGCGGTGTTAGACAAGGCTGCATCCTATCCCCGCTATTATTCAACATTTACAGTGCAGCTATATTTGAAGAAGCTTTGTTAGGAGAACCAATAGGTATAAACATAAACGGAGAGGTAATAAATAACATCAGATATGCCGACGATACGGTATTATTGGCAGGTAGCGAAGCAGAACTACAACACATACTCGAAAGAGTAAACCACCAATGTGAAGCTTATGGACTTCAAATGAATCTTTCAAAAACTAAGTGTATGGTAGTTTCTAAGGCTCATAACCAACAAATGCAACTAAATATCAACAATACTATAATTGAAAGAGTAGATTCCTACAAATATCTTGGAACCGTGCTAGACAAAACAAGCGACCAGGCAGGTGAGATACGAAGAAGGGTGGAGATAGCAAGATCAGCGTTTATGAAAATGAAAAAGTTTATTAAAGTATATTAACAGAGACACTAATATAGAATTACGAATTAGAATACTACGCTGTTATGTGTTCTCTACCCTGCTATACGGAGTTGAAGCCTGGACCCTAAAGAAACCTGAACTAAAACGGTTGGAAGCGTTCGAGATGTGGTGTTATCGCAGAATGTTTAGAATATCCTGGAAAGATAAAGTCACCAATAAACAGGTACATGAAAAGGTAAAAAAGGAATGCAAAGTCCTGCTGACCATTAAGAAAAGGAAACTAGAGTATCTAGGCCATGTCATGAGAGGCCCCAAATATAGTCTTCTAAGACTTATTATGCAGGGAAAAATTAAAGGAACCAGGAGTATTGGTAGGCGTAGAGTATCCTGGCTGAAGAACCTGCGCGAGTGGTTCAGCTGTAGCAGCACGGAACTGTTCAGAGCAGCGGTGAACAGGATAAGAATAGTCATGATGGTGTCCAACCTCCGGTAGGAGAAGGACTGCAAGAAGAAGATACTGGGTACCAGGACAAGGGATCCAATAGTGCCTTTATAGGTCCGGAACCCTTTGCGGTATGAGTGTGAACACCATCCACAAAAGTTTAGATGAAGAAACAAGAGAACAATGGATGAAAACCTGGAAAGAACTTCCAGGGCTAAGGCAGTCCGAAGTGATGCTGGGATCTTTTAACCAGAAAAGAACTAAAGCTTGCCTGAAATTAGCAGGAACAAGCTTAGAATTCTGACAGGAGTCCTGACGGGACACTGCAGACATAGGAAACATCTCAGGGCCCTAGGCCTAGAGGAGGATGACGGATGCAGATTCTGTGGCTCAGCAGAGGAAACCCCCATACATCTGCCCAAAGACTGCGGAGCACTACTCGGCAAGAGACAGATGTACCTCGGGGCGCACTGCTTGAACACAGAGTAGCTGCAGGCATTGAATCCCACCCAGATCCTGAAATTCCTAAAGGAATCAGGATTATAGGAGGCGCTCTAAATGGATAAGTACACCAACGTATGATGAGGAGGGTGGAGTACAATAGATCTATAAAGGTCGCAGTATAAGTCGTCACCATCATATCTACAATCTACAATCTATTAAAATTTCTCACATGAATTGGTCAAATTACATTTTACGCTTAATATAAATTTTACTAGAAAAAAACACGTTCTGTTGCAGCAATCGTGGAAGGGAGAGCGCCTATTCTACAATTTTCAAAATATTTTGATAAGGAATGTTATTGTTTAAAATGAAGGAATTCTATATTTTGTCTGTTTCCACATTTGCAGAAAACCAACATTTAATGTTTTCATCAGTAACGTATCTTTTTGCCAATGACACCTCATCGAAAAGGTTTTCGAAAATATTATTTTTCGGAAAATGATTACTAAATATTCAAAAGATTTTTCCACTTATTTCCATCAAAACTCCTATTTTAATGTCACCTGTTCGCTCTTCAAAATATTATTAGAACTGTCCATTCTGCAAGATATTCCAAGCAGTTACTATAAAATTTCCGACTTCTTTCAGAAAATCCGGTCGTATAATGGCACCTTGTTCTTCCAACCTAGTGATGTCCTTTCGAATAACTTAAGGAACGTAATCTTTATGAATTATTAACCGTTACGCTATGGCGACTATTACCATTCCTTTGTCAATCAAATAAATAATAAGTCGAACGGCAAACTTAAATAACTAACCGCATTGTCTGTTCGCAGTGCAACGGCAGTTCGCACTGTCCGCACTTAAATGATTTAAGACAAGATGTAATGGCAATAATCAAACACCACCGAGTAAATCTAACTAGCTACATCCCCTAATACAGTTTATTCTACATGCATTTTATGTATTATTTATTTCTTTATATTCACTATAGTAATTAATAAATAATAGGTAATATATTTTTACAGAACATTTGAAATAAGAAATACAGATATTTTATAAAAAGGGAGACATTTTTAAAAATCGGCGGGACGCGGGACTGTCCCGCAAAGATCGGGACGTGTGGTCAGTTTAGTGTAGGGCTTCATACGAGAGTCTCGTTTCTGATCTCGTCTTCAATCTTAGACTTTGACACGGGCAGCCGTAACATTGTCTTCATAAATTTGAACTTCTCTTTCTGGGCTCGGGCAAGTTCGGGTTGTTCTGGTTCAAATTTTTGAAGAAAATGTTACGGCTGCACGGAACGAGATCAGAAACGGGACTCTCGTGCGAAGCCCTAATTATGTCGTCAGATCAGTTAATAAAATCAAAAGGAATACCTTGAATGAGAGATTATTTGCTCAACTTTGTTTGGAAAATGATGATGCCTATAATCGTTTACTACATAACGCAAAAGTACGTTGATTACCTAAAAGTGCATGCACGGATCGCTTCTATTCTTTGATTCAGTGCTTTAATTCCTGGAGAGTACAGACAATTATTTGGGGTACAATTTAATCTCAAAAAATGACATCACTTATATGACTGATTTATTTGCCAGATTTAACGAGACTAATTTGAAACTACAAGGTGACAAATTAAATTTAATCAAAACTAAAAGTGTAATATCAGCTTTTGTTGCAAAACTTTTGCTATACAAACAAAGAACGTGGATTCAGTGCCGTTATGAGCCTCGTCACAAAAAAATAAACCAACTAGAAATTAGTACTCGTGGGGATTTGCGGTTGTTTCTCACAAACATTCAGCGGGACATATATACACTCAAAACATCCCATCAGGTTCATACAAGTCATTAATTTATTTTGTATTTTAAAACAAAAGTTATAATTTCAACAAATACTTCTACAACAAAATGTTTTATTTATAATTTATTTTTACGTCACCATTTACCGTTGAAGACATCAAAGTTAATTTTTTATTTTTCTATTATGAATTTATGTAGTTTTTTTTCCCAGGGTCCGTGGTCAGTTTTGACTACTTTTGAAAAGGGATCCGTGGGCCAAACGAGTTTGGGAACCACTGATCTAGACAATCTCGTACAATCTAGACTTAAAAGTAACTTATTTTAATTTGCTTAGTTTATAATTTGTGTATCTACGCTAGATCCTGGAATGTTAAGTTTAAGTCATCAACAATCTAGACTTAAACTTGAAATTTGTTGCCTTAATTTGAATTTAACTAGTAATAAATAGGAAATGTCTAGTCTAGAACTAGTTACCAAGATTTTTAGCAATCTAATAACTTCGTAATTTTTCGTCGTAATTTAAAATTAAGTTTAGATTTAATTGGGATAAGTGTTCTTGGGATAAAACTTGCAATATCTGGTCTGAATTTTAGACTGGAATGAAAAATTCGCTTTAGTAATTTTTTGATTGTAAAGTTTGAGTTGTCGGATATTATTCTAATTATTTATTTAAATAATTAGAATAATAGACATGATATTTATGAAGTCTAAATCTCGAACAATATTAACTTTAATACGTAATTGACTAATCTTACCAAAAATTACCCAGTCTTGCATATAATTTTAGCCAATCATATCTATAAGTTTTTTTCTGTCGAAAAATGACGAGGATTAAGGGAATCAAGAGATGAAAACAAAAACAAACGACAAAATTGCTAAGCCTGATATATGATAAACAAGAACAGATGACAACATAAAAATTAAATATTGGAAACATACATTATCATAAAACTATTCTAGTTATTAATAAAATTATTACATTTACAAATTTAGTTTATAAAGAGTTTTATTTAATGGTTTCATAATTACATGTATTATTTAAAAAAATATAATCTTGCATACCCAACCTCCTATATTTTTACATACTGTTTTTAAAAGAATGATGAATTCAAAATATTCGATTTTCTTTTCTCTTTTAACACAATATATAACCCATTTGCTGATTTAAGAATTGCATCATTTTTCAAAATGGGTTCAAATCCGCGCACCGCCGAAATTTCGAAATTCGTCAAAAGCTTAACAAGACAAATTTTCATAAGAATGTATGAATATTTTTGCCCCATGCAGCTCCTCGGCCCCGCACTAAAAGGAATATAAGCGTAAGGATTTCTTCCAACGCAATTTTCTGGCAAAAATCTATCAGGGTCGAACAACTCCGGTTGGGGAAAATTCTCTTCATTGTAATGCAAACCATAAATAAAGATAGCAATGCAAGTTTTCGCCCGGGCTGTAATCCCATTAAATTCAACATCTTCGGATAATTCTCTTTCAATATACGGCACAGTCGGATAGAATCTCATGCATTCTTTAATAACTCTCTCAGTGAAACGCAGATTTCTTAAGAAATTTGTCGAAATACTTCCATCATATTCGGATTTGATTTCTTCTAAAATGTCCTGTTGAATCTTCGGATGTTTGGACAATTCAAACAGTATGAAGGAGAGTGCGGAAGAAATTGTATCGTGTCCACCGAACATTAAAGTATCGACTTCTTCTCTAACATCTTCCTCGCTTATCACTTTTGCTTCTTCCATGTCGAGCAACAACTCGAGCAAAGCCGCTTTCCGTTTCAAACCTAAAACATTTTCTTCAATTTCGGTTTTAGTTCGGCTGTTTTCCCTTAATTTTTTCTTCTGTTTGATAACACTTTTGGTAAAAGAAATGGCGGTATCTGCATACTCTTTCTGTTCAACGTAAAGCCTAGTGAATTTGAAGAAAAAATCGTTTTTCATAATAAAAGAAAATTGTCTAATCATATGGCATTTTAGAAAACCAGCAACTGCTGTAATATATTTGAAATTTGGGTTGTTTTGAGCATTTATTGAAATGCCCATCGATGTTTCGCAAATGTTGTCTACAGAAAAGAGATTAATGTAAGGGAAAATATCCAAAGCTTCATCCGTTTCTATAGCCGTTCTGAGTTTTTGCACGAGAATGTCAGATTGGGAGATAAATATTGGTATAAAGCTTTCTATGATTTTAAAGTGTATTGTTGGCGTTAAAAGCTTCCTCTTCCTGCGCCAATTTTGCCCATCGCTAGTGAAAATTCCGTTTCCCAGCCAAAGTTTATAGGAATCGTATAAAGAAGACTTCTTGATTTCAACGCTTGACGATAAAATTTTCTCTACACACTTTGCATCTGATATAATCAATAAGGGAGAAAACGGATTTAACCACACTCTAAAAATCGCACCAAACTCTTTGGTTAATCTAATCATATTTTTTAAGAACTCAACACTGTTTCCACCAAATTCGAATACATTACCAAGAAATGGAACCGTCTTCGGTCCGGGAAACTTATCCACATTCTTAAATACCGACACGAAATGTAAGTATTTATAACTAAATATCAATATAATCAATAGCAAATATATAAGATACATTTTTTCTTTAATTAAGCTTTCTCTGAGTGGTTTCTAATGGAAGTTTAAACTGGGACTGGGCAGGTAGAAAAATATACTCGTTTAAGTAATCTCGATCAAATATATACGAGATAGGTGAAGGTCGCGTATAATCGACACAATTGCTCTCTGGTGAGTCGTCTGAAAAAGAACAACTAAAAACTTGTCACTTGGTCCATTTTTTGTTTAATATCCAGCTTTTCAAGTAAAAAAAAGTTTTTTCTGAAAAATCTATGATTTACTTGTAGTTTGACAAACAAATTGAAAAAGTTCAATGCATCTTCTCTCATTAGGCATAATAATTGATTAAAATTTATAAAGAATCAAAAGAGAAAAGTTTCAAAGTGGTCAATTTATTATGGGATATTTCTAATATCACAACAAACATTTCATATTCGAAATTATTATGTATTAAAATTTTATACGTTTAATAGATGTTGCGTGTATTAATTATTATTGAACTTTACGTCGTAATAGTATTTAAAATTGTTTCTATGTTAATTTTATTAAAATAAATTTAACTAGAAAATAAGTTACTATTTATTATTGTTTTGCTCTATAGTATATATACCAGGTGGGTCATGTCATCATCATGATGACTTCTCAAAATACCATCGGACACGCCAGGAAAATCTTTAGCCAAATCAATTAATCCATTCGCGCGGGGGCCACAACCCCTAAAATTTTAAATGGCACGGTGGGGTAGGTGATACCTCATACCTGAAATAGTTTAGCTCTGAATACTAAACGTCTAACATTTTCTAAATGTATCGATTTAATTTCGAGATTATTTAATTTAAGTTATGAACGCGTTCTTCCTTTATGTCGTTGAAAGGAAGTTCAATTGTTTAATCTGTTCTTACTGGGAAAAGTACATAAAAAAAAACATCACAATTCAAAGCCTGAAGAGATTTTTATTAGTCCAACAAATACTGAAATTGTTTCTTTGTATGACCATCTGCATATAGTACAGTCATCTTACAATTAGTGAAAAAAAGGCGCCAATAACGGAAGAAGCTGACTTTTTGTATAGACCTTTATTTTAGCATTACAAATGTTGTCTCAATAGTCATATATGCCAACATGTGAGCGTCCTTGGATATTCAAGGTCAAAAGTTGCAAATATCAGTTTTTTGAGAGTATCTCGTTTTCTCTGCCTCATATCGTATTTGCATTTATTATGAAAGTTTTGTTGAATAAAATTCCCTTTAAAATTTTCTCTGAAACTTTTTTTTATACGTCGGAGTGTTTTTGAGATAGAGGGCGCAGAGTGTGAAGCGCTCAGCCATACGTACCTTAGTGCAAGGTAAATCCTGAATCCCAATGTATTATATCGAAAGTAACCTTCAAGAATATCTTCAATTTGAACTCGTATCTCACATCTTTATTTGATAACAATGGCATAAGAAAAACCACGACGTCATATTTATATAAGAGTATGGTACCTATTCATTTAGAACTAGATGAAAATATTATTACATACATTGTTGATGTTGGATTTTTTCTCCACCGCGTCGGTCGTATGAAGTAAAGAAGACACTTTCTCTGTTTTAGATTAAATATTTACAAATACATATCTAATATTGTTGTCGTATTTAATGGATACTCAGATAATGATAAAAATATTAAATCAATGGAACAACTAAAGAAACAGGTCTTGCTCTTTCAAAGTCGTTTGTTTTGATGAAACAATGGTAGTTCCCATCAGCCAAGAAAAGTTTTTATCAAATCGACTTAATAAAGAAAACCTAATCGACATGCTCGTTGAGAGATTGAAAATTGCTAATATCGCTATGAAAGTAGGCAGAGACGATGCTGATGTTCTTTTTGTGAAACAGCTATTGAGAAATCAGAACAACAAAGAACTGCTATCTTCATAGGTGAAGACATATATTTATTAGTAATATTAATTCGACGTACTAAATCACATAAACCGGAAATTTACTTTAATTGAAATTGGTAAAGGCAACGTTCAAACACAACTTCATCTTCATCTTCTCCTTAGCGTTTTCCCGCAGGCGCAGGGTGCCCTTTTTTGGTCAATGACTGCCATTTTCACGGTTTTGTGCGTCATTTGGTTTTAGGTCCATGATATTTAGGTCACTATTTATCGTGTCCTGCCATCGCTGCTTTGGTCTTTCTATGGGACGTTGGTCTTCAATCTCAAAGTGGAGGGCAGAGTTGAATAGTACCAGGAGCTGCCCGCATGGCATGGCTATACCTACGTTCAAACACAAATTCTTCTTCTTCTTAGTCTTGTCTTCATCTCTAAAGAGTTGTGACACCAAGGTTATGTACACTGATTGCTTAGTTGTTTCCATTGCTTGCGATCTTCTGCCGCTCTTAAGTTGGTTTGCAGGGGTTGTCCCGTTATCCTCTTGATTTGGTCCAACCACCTCGACGGGGCTCTGCTTCGCGTTCTTTTCCCTCCATTTTGCCCTGTACGATCATCTTCTCCAAGTTGTCTTGTGCTTTTCTGGTATATATACATATCGGATTATAACGTTTTACGTCTTCCGATTCCTAATCGCCACTCCTCTCTGTTCATTCACAGCCTTTCTTCCAGATCCGTCTCTCGAATTTCCTTGTCGCTCCGTCGCTCCAGCTTCTGCGCGGTCTTCCTCGTTTTCGGTTTCCTTGGGGGTTCCAGTTTAGTACTTTCTTTGGGATTCTGTGTTCTGACATTCTTTGGACGTGTCCATACCATGTTAGTTGTTTAGTTGTAATGTCATCAATAATGTCGTGTTGTATTCCCATTTCTTGTCTAATGGTTTTATTTGGGACTCTATCTCTCCTGGATTTTCCCGCCGCTCTTCTCCAGAAGTCCATTTCTGTGGCTTTTAGCTTTTTTTTCTTTTATCGGCCATACCTCCGAGCTATATGTTATTATGCTTTTCACGATGGAGTTGTAAATACTTTTTTATTTTCTTTTGTAATGGTTTTGTCCCAACGAATACTGTTCAGCATGGAAATAGCTCTTCTTCCCTGAACGTTTCTGTCCGATATTGCTTCGTCTAGTGTCCCTTCCTTAGATATTTTCATTCCTTGGTATTTGTATATATTGCATTGTTTAATGATCTGTCCCGTTGCTAGATGTAAGTCTTCTTGCTGTCGTCCTATGCACATATACTTCGATTTTGTAATGTTGACATCCAGACCCCATTTTCCATACTCCTCGATGAGCTTTCGGCTCATATATTCCATGTCATCTATATCTTGTGCGATAACTACTTGGTTATCCGCAAAAGAGAGGGTATATACTGTCGTGTCGTTATCCACTGGCATTCCCATGCCATTGCATTTCCGTTTCCAGGTCTTCAGCGCGTGTTCCAAGTAGATTTTGAACAGTGTCGGAGATATACAGCAACCCTGTTTAAGACCTTTGGGTACTGTGAATTTAGATGTTAATCCTTCGTTGGTTTTGACTCTGGATGTAGAGCTGGCGTATAAAGACTTCACAGCTTTTATTATTTCTGTGTTTATATTGCTATGCTGGAGAGCCTCCCAAAGTTTTACTAAAGGTATACTGTCGTAGGCCTTTTTCAGATCTACGTACAGGAGATGTACTTCTTGATTTCGTGCTGTTTTCTTTTCTAAAATTTGAGTTAGCGTAAACAGATGGTCGACTGGGGATTTTCCTGCTCTGAAGCCTGCTTGTTCTTCTGCCTCCATATCGGCATATTCTTTTTCTATTTTGTTCTTTCCATAAACTCTACTTATAGTGCTTGTAACGGCTATTCCACGATAGTTGTCGCAGTTACTCTTATCGCCTTTTTTGTATATCGTCGATAGGTATGATGTCTTCCATTCTATGGGTACTTCGTGCCTGTTGAGGCACCTTTGGAATAAATTTCTTAATACCCCGTATAGTTTATCTGTACCATATTTTAAAAATTCATTAGTAATATTACCCGGCTTTTCTGGTTACGTGTCCAAAGTATTTTAGGATGCGTCTTCGACATATTGTGGACAATCGGTCTTGAATTCCTATTTTATTAATTATCGATACATTAGTTCTCAGTGCTGTCCAAGGTATCTGGAGCATTCTCCTTCAGCACCATATCTCAAATGCATCTATGCGTTTTCTGTAGGAGGACTTGATTGTTCAGAGTCGCATGACTCAGAGTCGTATGCTAATATAGAGAACACTAATGTTTTAACCAGGGACACTTTTTTTGTTATTTGTCTGTCTTTACATATCGACTAAGTTGGACATTGCGGTTCTAACAATCAATATTCGTCTTCTAATTTCAGCTTCGCATCCTCCCTTGTTAATTATTGATGCTCCCAGGTAAATAAATTCCTCGACAACGTCGATGTCATTATGCAGGTTCTCCATCTGTATTGTTTTATTTATATCGATGAGCATTAGTTTAGTCTTGATGCAATTAATCTCAAGACCCAAGGGTTGACCATTAATTGCTACTCCTCCCTTGCAATTTTCTAATGCGCGTCTCATTATAAATTCACCATAGACATTAAATAGTCTAGGCGACAATATGCAGCCTTGACGCACTCCTTTGCTTACTTTAAAGACATTTGATGTTTTGTTATCAAGACAGACAGTGGCTTCGTTACTTTTATACAGACTGCTTACGAGGGATATTAGGTGCGTTGGGACTCCCATTTCTTTTAATACACGCCATAGATTTTTCCATTGCACACAGTCAATGGCTTTCTTATAGTTTATAAAACATAGAAGCATAGGTGTGTTGAACTCGCGTGCCTTCACTATTAGTTGTCTGATGTTAAATTACTGGTCCCTGGTTCCACTACCTTTGACGAAGCCTGCCCGTTCCGGGGGGGTTTGGGGTTCCAGGTATGTGTGTAGTCTCGGTCCATTATTCTCAGGAGAATTTTACTCGCATGTGATATTAAGGAAATCATGCGGTAGTTTTGGCACTTCATTGTAGTTCCCTTTATGTGGATCGGGATAACGGCTGATCTAGACCAGTCCTCCGGCCATCGTCCGGTGCGCCAGATTTTATTGCATATGTTGTGCAGAATTTTAGCACCATCATCTCCGAGCAGCTTTATTATTTCCAAATTGGAAATACCATCAAATCCTGGGGTTTTATTTAATTTTAGATGCATTATGGCTCTTTGATCTCAGAGATAAAGATATCGGGCTCTGATTCTGTTTGCGGTTCATCTTCGTTTTGTTGTTCATTTGTAATGTCTGGTTCTTCTTTGTACAGCTCTTCACAATACTCTTTCGATATGTTAAGTACTTTCTCGTATTCCCATACGGTGTTTCCGTATTTAACTTCAATTTTAATTGTTTTTGGTTTGAATTTTCGTGTCAGTTCTTTCACTATTTTATTGTAGGTCATGAGTCCAAGCCGTTTGGTGTTCCTCTATTTCATTGCACATTATCTTGATGTGGTGGTTTTTATCCTGTCTACATTGCCTCTGAATCCCTATGTTTAGCTGTCTATGCTGATCTTTACTTGTTTGCGTGGTCAGACCTTTCATTTTTAGTTCTTTTCTTTTGTTAATTGTTGTCAAACACAACTATACTCCCTTAAAAGTTTTGATAAATATCCCCGTTGTAAAGAACATATTTTATTCTTACACGCATTCAGTGGTTGTGACGTCTGCTCTTTTTTTGGAAAGAAAAAATAGGGTCATCACAACATTAGAAAAATTACCTGATTTGAATCGTATGGCTCAAGTATTTCAAGAGAAACACTGTGCATTGCCAACATTATATAAAAATGGAACTCGACTTTTCTTGGTAGTGTATAATACTTCAAAATCTGAGGGCAACATCGATTACTTTCGATACACACAGTTTATTAAATCAATCAAATTAAATAAACCTGTGCAGTTATCACTTCTACCACCAACTAGTGCAGCAGTTCATCAACACATTAATCGTGTCTGCTACCAAATTCAAACTTAGTTAGGAAATTATTTACAACCCCAGGAATGGGGGTTGGGTACTGCAAAATTAAACCCTAACGCCCGTAACAACACTTTTACCACCTGCACCAGATGAACTACTCATTATTTAATAATTTGTATGTCAGAGGTAAGTCATATTTTATGATTATTTGATTTAAAAGAAATATAAATATAAGTTTAAGGTATTAAATTGTTATTTAAGTAATATTTAAGAAGAAATTTTATAAAAAAAACGGTATAATACATTGGGATTCAGGATTTACCTTGCGCCAAGGTATGTATGGCTGAGAGCACAACACTCTGCTCAAAAACACATCTATCTCAAAAACAGTTTGACGTATAAAAAAAGGTTTTAGATGAAAGTAGAGAATTTTATTCTCTACAACTTCCATGATAAATGTAAATACGATAGGAGTCGAGGAAAAACGAGATATTCTCAAAAAACTGATTTTTGCGACCTTTGACCTTGAATATCTAAGGACGCTCACATGTTGGCATATGTCACTGTTGAGACAACATTTGTAATGCTAAAATAAAGGTGTGTTCAAAAATTTAGCTTCTTCCGTTACGTTCCAGGGTGATATGCCTAGATGACTGGACTAATATGATTTTCTATTAAGCACTGGATTTTGTTCTGTTTTCGGAATATTAAAGATAATTTTGTATTCTACTTTTTATTAGTCTCTTACCACCTATCAGATCCCATTCGATTTCTATTTAAGCTGCTTTTTGAATTGTACTCTATTGCGGAGAATTGAAATGACGTTGTTAAAAAAAAATGGTGAGAACGGCAATCGTACGGTAGACTTATTTAATCAAGAGCATCCCGATAAAAATGTAAGCAGAATATACCTGTTGGAGTTGGTCACGAAATTTCAAGAAACAGGTTCAGTAGCCAATTAAAAACGGAATTCTCAATGTGAACTCCCGGTGAGAAATGAGGCTACTGACGCTGATGCGAATTTTCTTTTTAACGTTTGTTTTCGAGGAGTGACGAGTTCTGACATTTTTTGTAAACTCTACTGAAAATCGCCATAACTGTCGATTTTGATCGGACGTGAATCGAAGGATTTTCCACAAAGTCCATACTCAAAATCCACTAAAACTAAATGCCTGGGCCGCAATTTTTGGACACCACATTATAGGTCCCATTTTTCTTTATAGTAATTTGACGGGTGAACGTTACCTGGAAGTGTTGGAAGATGTTTCAGCGTTTCAAGCGTTCCATCACATTATACGCAGGCTATTCGGCAGTTTCTGGACAGTTTTCCCGGGAAAATAGATTGGACGAAGAGGTGCTCTGGACTGGCCGGCCCACTCAAGCGATTTAAGTCCTCTGAAATTTTTCTTGTTTTCTCTTTTCTACTTTCTCTGTTCTAAAGAGTAGAATTTATACAACAAAACTAGAATCCCTGGAATAGTTACGTCTACGCATTATTGAAGAATGCCATTAAATTACGCCACAGATCCTCCAAAATGTAAGAGAACGTTTAGAACGAAATTTGTATTTTTGTATGGAAGTTGGTGACGCACAATTTGTGCATTTGTTAAATTAATAAAAATATTTTCTGGCGTTGAATTGTTTTTTTTCACTTTCACCTTCACTTTCGCAGTTTTTATAAGGACAGATTGAATAATAGGACTTCCTTTCAACGACATAAACGAAGAACGCGTTCATAACTTGACATTAAATAATCTCGACAACAAATCGATAAATTTAGAAAATGTTAACCGTTTAGTATTTAGGGCAAAAAGAGCTTTGAAATGAGGTATCACTTACCCCACCATGCCATTTCAAATTTCAGGGGTTAAGTGATTAGGCTACAAATTTTCTTGTAAAAGGTTAGGTTAGGTCCCCCCTCACTAACAAATTTGACGTGTCCGAGCGTTTTTTGAGAATTCATCTTTAAGTATACGAAAATCCCTTTTTCGTTTTCAATGGAACACACGTTATCTATATATATATATATATATATATATATATATATATATATATATATATATATATATATATATATATATATATATATATATATATGTGTGTGTGTGAAGGGTAAGGGGGAAGAAGGATCATAGTCAATATTTTTCAGAATTAGAGGTAACAATGCCATATTGTAGAGAGACTAGTGTTCTATGATATAGCGAAAACAGAAAAAACTCGAAAGAAAGGTAACCCCTGGACAGAAGAGAGCAAGGAGTTGCACCGACAGAAGATGCGACAATACTGGGCAAAGATCAAAGCCCAACAGTTGAACAAACGTGGTCCAAAATAGGCCCACTCGAAACAAAAAGAAGAAGAATAATGATTTGTCTCTTGACGAACTAAATTTAATGATTAATGAACTGTTATCTACATATAAAGAAGATATTAATTCAGTTCTTGGCATATGCTAATGAAGAAAATCTTCAGTCACCAACAGAAATGTATCAGGGGCATTAATTATTTAAAAAAATATTCTATTCAGAACCAACCCTCAACATCAACCCGGAATCCCCGAGAAAACAAACCAATTCATATACTGATGATAACAATTCATAACAATACATATATATATATATATATATATATATATATATATATATATATATATATATATATATATATATATATATATATATATATAAAATAGTATTTTCTACTGGGCAGACACAGTCAATTTAATACACTCTTGAGTTGCTCTATAAGAAAAGTATTTATTTTTTAACATTATAAATTCTAATAACAAAATCTTGCCAATAAGAAAAGAAACGACAATTAATGTTTTTAATTGAAATGTCTATTTCCCAATTCACGTACCTAGTTTAACAAAATTTTAACATAAATAAAAAAACAAATAGTATCCGTTGTCTAGGTTTCGGACTACTATGATGCTGTTTTAAGCAGAGTAATATTAAAGAAAATTATATTTTTCGTTACATCTCCCTCCCTCAGGGAAATAATATCTATAATGTATCCTCTTCAGGGTTCATAAACGCATGAGCTGGGTTTAATTTTGAGATATTTTTGACATATGTCAAGTTAAACGTGTTGTATTTCGGCTCCATTAAAATTTTTATAAGGTTGTGGTATTTTACCCGTTAAATATAATATTTTTGCTGGAAGACCTACATAACAATGGGTCCCAATCGTACAACTCGTAGTAATAACCCAGGCCGCAGAGATTCAAAGTCCAAAGAAGATCTAGCGAACCAGGTTCATAGACTAGAAGAATCAATGCTACAAAACGTGCAGGAGTTAAAAAACCTGATAACGGATAACTCGGAACGTTCCAGTAAAGTGTTAGATTCGAATGAACTTATGTATAAAGCAAGTGAATTTCAAAAAAATACAGAAAATGCTATAGAGTTGATAAAAAATGAGTTGCGGGGAGTAAATCAACGGCTGGCTGCACAGGAGAAAAAAAAACGATGAACAGGAACTAAAACTCTTATCAATTTTTTTAATATTCAGCGGTATTCCCGAACAACCAGATCCTGCTAGTCTACGGCAAGATTTGATAAATAGCATAAACACAAAATTAAAGTTAAAATATCTCTTGACCGTGAATGACATCGGGGACTGTTATCGAATGGGTAAGTTTGTTGAGGGCCGTTCTAGGCCTCGTCCGATATCCATTCGATTAGTGCATAAATGGAAACGCGATGATATTTTTCGAGCAAAAAAACTTTTTAAAAACAGTGGTATAGTGGTTTCCGAATTTCTCACTAACAAAAATTTAGAATTATACGTAAAAACGTGCACAAAATACGGAGTAAAGAACTGTTGGACTTTGGCGGGAAATATTTTTGTAAATATTAAAGGTTCAAAAAAACGGATTCAAACAGTGAATGATATTTAAATTAATTAAAACGAAAAATTGTAAGCACCACAACAAATATGTATATACTTTTAGTATATATGGAGTCCTAAAAGCAGCGACTTAAAGCCAAAATTTATATTATTCAACTACATTATTCTTTTTTTAATTTCACCTATTATTTATAACAAAAGATTATCAAGCCAGATATATGACTGATTTTTTTGAATTAGCTCATTTGAATACAAGATGTTTGATTGCACACTTTAATGATTTAAGCGAATTACTGCGGTCAAGGAAATTTGACGTGTTAGGTTTAAGTGAGACATGGCTTAATAATACAATTGTTGATAATGCTGTACATATTAATGGATATAGTTTTATTAGAAACGACAGACAAGGTAGAGGTGGGGGTGAGGATTTTACATAGCAAATCGTGTACCGTACACTATCATTCACACGTCTCTAGATATTGAGAAATTGTGGATAAAAATAAAATTATCGAATTTATGCTTAGCTATAGGGGTTGTTTATAGACCTCCGAATGTGAACTATAATGATTTTTTAACAACATTTGAGACCACAGTTTCTTCTTTGTTTGTATCTGTGGATCATGTGTTCTGTCTGGGCGACTTAAATATCGATCTTTTAAAAATTGGAAATACTGATACTGATTCAGCACTTGACTGTTTCGAAACACTCGGACTTTCTCAAATTATAAACCAACCCACTCGAGTAACAGGAACCACATCGACACTGATTGATTGTATTTTAACATCAAACGTAGATATTGTAAATTCAGTTAGCGTGAATTCTGTACAGATTAGTGATCATGAATTAGTCTCATGTATAATAGACACTAAATTAAAAAAACCAAGAACTCAGTTTAGAACAGTCAGAAACTTTAAAAATATTAACAAACAACAATTTTACAGTGATTTACAATCAATACCGTGGCGAAATATTTATGATTTAACTGATGTAGATTGTAAAGTTGATTTTCTATGTAAAAATATTCATATTTTACTCGATATACATGCGCCCTATGTAACTTATAGAATAACTAAGCCGTATGCTCCTTGGCTTACGGATACTTTACGAGCTGCTAAAAGGGATAGGGACAGGGCTTTGAGTAAGTTTAATAGAACTAGAGACCTCTTTGATTGGTCACAATACAAAGTTTTGAGAAATGGTTTCACACTGGCAATAAGGAGAGAGAAAAATCTTTTTATCAGAATTCTTTCGAAAATAAGAAACCTAAAGACTTATGGGCTGACTTAAAACGACAAAATTTTAGTAATAAAGTTCGAGAACAATTAGTGTTACCACCAAACTTATCAGACCCTAATGCTATAAATGATCATTTTATTAATGCTGTTCCAAAATTAACACCTAATCAGAATCAAATACATTTTTACAGTAATAATAAAAAAAAATAAAAATAGTTTCAATTTTAAAAGAGTAACAGAAATAGAAGTTTTAAAAGTTATTTCTACAATAAAAAGTACAGCTACAGGGCTGGATGGAATAAATATTTTGACGTTAAAATTGTGTCTTCCATTTCTGCTTCCATATATAACACATATTATAAATTTTAGCATATCTAATTCTACTTTTCCTAGTATGTGGAAGAAAGCTCGAGTGATACCATTACCTAAAATTAGCAACCCGTCTACTTTCAATGACTTGCGCCCTATTAGTATTCTTCCAACTCTATCTAAAGTCTTTGAAAAACTCATTGATACTCAGCTAGAAATATATTTTAACGATAATAAAATACTACCTGATTCACAATCTGGATTCAGAAAGGGTTTGGGGTGTAATACAGCTTTGATGAATATAACAGATGATATAATAAGTAACCTGGATAAAGGAAAGCTAGCCATTCTAATTTTATTGGATTATTCTAAAGCATTTGACACAGTAAATCATAACATCTTAAAAGCAATGTACAATTATGTGGGGTTTAAAGACCAAGCTACTAATACCGTGGCGAAATATTTATGATTTAACTGATGTAGATTGTAAAGTTGATTTTCTATGTAAAAATATTCATATTTTACTCGATATACATGCGCCCTATGTAACTTATAGAATAACTAAGCCGTATGCTACTAATACCGTGGCAAAATATTTATGATTTAACTTACAATTATGTGGGGTTTAAAGACCAAGCTACTAATCTTATGGTAAATTACCTACAGGATAGAATGCAATTAGTGTGTTATAATAAAGAAAACTCTGTTTTTTTAAATGTTACTAATGGTATCCCACAGGGCTCAATATTGGGCCCGAGATTATTTACATTCTATACCTCGCATTTTCCATTAGCCTTTCTTTCTTGTAGTAGTCATTTCTATGCTGATGATACTCAAATGTATATATCCTTTTATCCAGACGAATCTTCGCAAGCAGTCACCGCAATAAATTTTGACTTAATAAATGTTTTGGAATTTAGTAATAATCATTGTTTAAAATTAAATTATAACAAAACAGTTGCCATGGTATTTGGAGGAAAATTGGAAAAACAACGATTTATTGAGCAATATAGTCATCAAATTAATGTTCATGGCCATAATATTAATTATAGTTCTGTGGTGAAAAATTTAGGTCTTTACGTTGACAATAATCTAAGGTTTTCAACTCATGTAAACAAATGTATTCAAAAAGCTTATTCCAGTTTAAAGCTAATTTATCAAAATAGACATGTGCTTAACACAAATGTTAAATCGTTGTTATGTGATGCACTTGTACTATCATACTTTAATTACTGTGATGTCGTTTATGGACTATGTTTAACTGAGACGGATTCAAAACGTATTCAAAAAGTCCAAAATTCTTGCTTGCGTTTCATATTTGGCATACACAGATACTATCGTATCACGTATAAAATTAAAGATAACAATTGGTTAAGCATGGGCCAAAGACGTTATAGGCACACGATTTGCCACTACCACGCAATAATAAAAAATAAATTTCCCATATACCTATACAAGAAAATTAGATTTCGTACAGATGTGCATAACATTAATATTAGGTTTAAGGGTAAGCTTACAATACCACAGCATAAAACAATTATTTCAGCGCTCTTTCTCGTATAGCATTGCTAATATGTTAAATAAATTTTCTAATAATATCCTTAGCTTGTCCGGACCTAGCTTTAAGAAACTCATTTATAAGAATTGTGTGAGTAACTAATTGTAAATGGACTATATTCAGGAAATTTGTAGTAATTATTTGGCTTGGTTAGCATTTTCTTTCAATAAAAAAATTCGTCTCTTTTCATTATATAATACAATTTTTTTTTTAATTTTCTTGTTATGTTATTATTATGTTATTACTTCTATGTTATGTTATTATTATGTTATCATTTTCATTATTTTGGCTATTTTTAGTTTAATTATTTGGGTTAGTTGAACAGACGTCTTGTCTACTATTATTGTAGGCAGGGCGAACTGAACCTCGCCCAATGGATTGCATGTTTTATTGATATTTTTTTGTTTATTACGAATAAAGGCCTTTATTATTATTATTATTATATGTAAAAAGTTTTACTCTGCTTTTTGTCGGCCAGTGTTTATCTTATAAATTGAGTTTGACATTTTTTCTGCGATTTTGGAGGGTCCGATTCTTACTTCGTCGAGCTTGTTCCTATTTAGTTTGTTTCCATTGTCCACTGAAACGGTATCACCAACTTTAAAGTCAAAGTATTTTCGGTTTTTATCGTAAATTATCTTGTTGTAATTATGTGAACTTGTTGTGTTTTTCATAGCCTTATCCCTATCTTTAATCAAATTATGTTTGGTCTTTTTGAGTTTTAGTTCTTTTGGTAAAATTGTAACATCTGTGCCATTTAGTAGATATTTTGGTGCGTATCCAGTGATAGTGTGCTCCGTTTCATTATAGTTTTTTACACAATTATGTGCTGTAGTTGTCCATGCTAATTTTTGTCATTTTAATTTATTTTGCATCTGATTTTATTAACTAGTGTTTGGTTCAATCTCTCATTTAAGCCATTTGAGAAAGGTGAGTTCACTGCAGTAAAACTGGAATATTTTTTTCATTTAAAATTTTTTTGAATTCTCTAGAATTGAGACCCGGATATTAGTCTGAAAGAATCATGCCAATGTCGTCAGTTTCTGTAGAGTTCACTAGTTTGATGAAATCATTGTCATTTTGAGTTTTTGATGTCAAAATATATTCGTACCTCGTGAAATGATCCGATAGCAGGTGTGTAAGTATCTTTTTGTTGATCGTGAACCTCCAAAACCTCCAATGGTATCAATAGAACATATTTCAGAAGGTTTTGTGGCGGAACCCAAATGAGACATCAAACCATATTTAATTTTACTGTTGATTTGTTCTTTATACATACAACACAATTTTCTCAGGTTTTTCTTATGTTTTTTGTTATGGTTTTTGCTGTATACCATGAGCTGATTATTTTATGCATCTCTTGAATTCCAATATGACCTAGTTCTGTATGTACATTTTTAATACATTTTTTACTGAAAATTTCCGATTATTTTTTTCTTTTTTTTTCTTTCTTATTTTCTTATAATAAATATTGTTCTTTGATATTAACTTGTTTCTTCTGCATTGTATATTGTCATTTTTTAATTGATCTTCTAATGTTATTAAGTTTACTACTTTTAGTTGTTCATCTAGGTTCTCATTTAGTTCTAGCACTGGATTTCTACATAGGCAGACTGCTTCGATGTTGTATCTGCCTGAAGAATATTTAATTTGGAAATCATATTGTGATAGGTAGTACGTTAGGCCTCCTAATTCTTCATCTGTTCTTGACTTTATGTTCATATTCTCCAATGGCTTGTGATCTGAAAAAACCGTAAATTTCCTACCTGTCAACCAATGTTGCCAATACTTAATACATTCTTTGATTGCTAGGCATTCCAGATATATAGCCTTCTTCTTTTTTGAGCTTCGTTCAATTTTTTTGAGAAGTATGCTGCTGGTTTTTCCTCGTTGTTTTCTTGTGGCTGTGTTAGGATAGCTCCTACTCCTAGTATACTAGCATCTGTGCATATGTGTATAGGTAACTTTGGATCAAAAATGGTTAGAATTGGTTGAGAACATAAAATATTTTTCATTTCATCAAATGCCTCTTGGCGCGCCTTTGTCCATTTAAAGATTTGTCCTTTTCTCAAAAGGTTATGCAATGGATCCAATTCCAATACAATTTTTGACACATACTTGTGATAAAAGTTTATCTTTCCCAAAAATTGTCTCACATTTTTTTTCGAGTTTTTGGAGTTGGAAAGTTTCTAATTGAAATCAATTTACTTTCAGAGACCTAACTGAATTATTTTGGATATTGTGACCCAAATATTTAACCGAGACGACTGCGAATGTGCATTTTGAAAATTTTGATCTTAAACCTTCATTTTTTATTACCTGAAACATTAGACACTGCTGTCTAACATTATCTGAGAAAGATTTAGAGAATATTAGGATGTCGTCAATGAAATTTTCTGTGAAGTCTCCAAGTTTGTGTTTCCGTATTATGTTACACATTATTCTCTGAAATGTAGCTGGTGCGGTTTTTAATCCGAATGGCAAACAAGTTCATTGGAATTGACCCTCTTGAGTGACGAATGCACTCTTGAGAAACGTCTGTAATTCGTAGAGGTATCGACCAAAATGCTGAGTTTAATTAATATGTTGAGAAAAACTTTCAATCTCTTGTCTTTACCATAAGATCTTCAATAAGTGGAAACGGCTGCGATTAAGAGATAACAATTTTATTTAAATCTAGAAAATCTATGTACAATCTTGATTTTTTTTTCATCTTTTTTATAAGCCAATGTAATTGGGGCTGCAAACGGATATAAGATTCTTCTATTATATTCTTTTCAAATAATTTTGCAATAGGTTTTCAATCTCCTTTTTATCTTCAATTGTGCAACGATATGGTCTTTTACTGCAATATTTTTTTACCAATAGATCAATGCGAGCTTCATAACCCGTTACTGTTCCGATGTCATATTTATCCTTTGAAAATACAGATTTATTGTTCAATATTAAGTTATCAATTACTTCCTGTTTGTCGTAGTCCAGATGATTTATACAAATTTTGAAGTTTTTTCCTTTGAAATTTTCATTAAAATTTATTTATTTAATTATCAGATTGTATTTCCTTAGAAATGTCATTATCTGATTTTTGTTTCTTGGAAACTACTTGACTTCTTTGTATAGGAACTTTCTGAACAATTTCTTGATTTTCATTTTGAGTTAAGTAAAACTGCTTTATGCAATCAAGAGCAATTAAAAAATCGTAATCGAAATTTTCTTTCTCTATTACAAAAAAATCCATTTTTTTATTGACATTAAAAATGGTTACATCTAGTGCTATCCTGTTAATTGCCATTTTAATGCCATTAGGGGGAGGTGGGGCAGATTGATTCATAAAAATTGAAACTCAAATAACATAGGTATAAACGTAATATTTTTTATTTATTTTCAACTCAACGTCTAGCTAATTGTATAAATATTATAATGTCAAGGATCAAAATTGTTATAGAAAAGAAAAATTATTTGTTTTGTAAAAAATGAGATTTTGAATCATTCTGCCCCACCAACGGGGTACTTAGATACATCACGTGAGGCACTTTAATACTGAATGAAAATTGTATGAAATGGTTATATTATAACACTAAAAAATAGATAATCCCATTATCACCACAATAGTTAACAGATTTAATAGAAATATTTAATTCGTGGTTGTCACAAATTCTAAGAATTGGGTTATCTTTAGTGCACAGGTGTCACCCACCCGCTCCTGTTTGCCAAACCAAGACTGCCTTGGGGAGCTCCATTTAAAAATGGGTCTTTGAAATGGACACGAGAAAAAACATAAACAGAAGGAAGAGCACCACATGTTGCTGTTACTTTTCCACAAAAAGTTATGAGTTCTCCGTGTTCAACTGACACAATTTGTCTTTCTTGCCTCAGTGTCTTTTCAGCCAAAATTTTAGGCGTTGGTAAGACCGTGTTAATACCTGTTTCGTATAAATTTAATATACGGTTAGGTGTGAATTATAACGTAACATTACACGCTCAAAATTATCAAAAAATTCAGCCACTGTAAGACCGCAGTGGCAAAACCGCAGTTAAATGCAAAACTTCTAGCGACGCTTGGAGCTTTCTTTTTTTCTTTTTCTTTCTATTTTTCTTTTTCTAAATCCAGCTGCCCAACTTTCCCGGCGCTTTTATTTTCTGATCATCATTTTCTGATGGTAACAACAGAACATATAATTTGAACATATTTTATATTATTTAAGAACAGATTTATATTGTGCAAATTTTATTGGGGCACTTTAATATGAGTACGGGGCACTATGATATGTATAATTGTGCCCCGTACTTTGTTGTATCTAAGTGCTATACTGATGAAACTAATTTATTTATTTAAAAAAATGCACTAAATCCTTAATACTTGATGCCCTAATTACCTTTGGTATATATAGATCTTAACAAGATGGCAAAGAAGATCTTGGAAACAGCTTTATATTTAAAGTATTTTTTTAGTTGGTCGCACTCGAAACACGTTAGGAATTGTAAAATGCCATCGACTGATTGGCTGTCTGCGCGATCGCAATGGATGCGTTCCAAAATTTATAGGACCGTTTTAGATATGTCGTCAGTTGAAAACATTCAATAGATTATTAAATAATGCTTGTGTATCTAGGTGCTCCTTGTATCATTGTACCCCACCTCCCCCTAATTGTTTTCAAATTAGTATTGTTTGAATGATTTGATTTCTCATTGTTTATGTTCACTAACCTTGAATTTATCAATGACACATTAGAGCCTGAATCATAGATCACAAATACTTTAACATTATCATACAATACTAATTTTACTTTAATTAATGGCGGCACTATAATTTTTTTTGTTCTCACACTGTAGTTCATACTCCAATTCTGCATTGTTAATGAACCTTATTTGTTTCTTATCCCTTTCTCTTTCATTATTATTCCTTGTTCTGAACCAGCTCATCTCTTCTAAGTGATAGCGCACACCTTTCTTCAATTTTTCACAAATGTTAAATTTTTCTTTCATCGGCTTTGTGTCATCTTTTTTTTTAAATATATATTTTTTTGGAACTAAATGTTCTAATTTGCCAAGTTCATTAAATAAGTTTTTTGTTTCAATAACTCCTTCTTTGTTTACCCTATCTGTTATAAAACCTGGTAAACCGGCAGCAATTATATCGATTAAGGGGGAAACCACATTAGGAGGTTGTTGATACTGATTTTTTAGGATTTTTTTTTTTTTGGGTGGGAAAAATTAACTAGAATTTAGTCAAATTTTGACATCATTTCATTCATATTTCGAACAATTTCTGTGAATTTTTTTGAGTAATTTCAGCCAAAAATAAAAAAGTTACGGTGTGATGTCCGCCGAAGGTTGTAAGTATAGTTTTTAGTATAGTAAGTATAATTGTGAATCCAATTGCAAATGTGAAACAAAAACGTTTTGATTTTACATTAATAACATATTTTCTAAGAATATGAACCTCAATGCAGGCGAAAAAAAATGAAAATTAAAAATTTTGCAGGTGTTGAAACAATTTTTCTTCAATTTTTCACATTTTTTTTCTTTAATTATGCAAAGAAAAATATCCTTAAAATCATGATATCATCTCACAAGTTGGTTCATATAATTCGAAATAGCATAAAGAATCATACTATCAATTGTCATAATGATCGGTTCCACACTTTTTGAATTAGATTGCACGCAAATGTGAAAAAAGTCATTTCGAGATAAACGAGGTTGCTCCGCTCGAGCCTGTACCCGATGTGCACTCGGTTCTATGCTCATAAAATCTAAACGAATGCAAATTTCGATTTGAAATTTTGACGGCGTATTCTTGGATAGTTAAGCTAACGATTTATGCAATAAAAAAAGTAGGATTTTTTGAACATCCTAATGTGGTTTCACCCCTTAAGGTCCCCAGATCAATTGTCTTTCTTACAAGTAAGAGTTCTTCTTTTTTTATAGCATATTCTAACAAATATCCTGATTGATACTTAAAAATAAAGCATATTTGCTTACAGTCCAGCCCTTATTGGCATAAAAATTGATTTATTAATAATTGATTAATGTAAAAAAATTGATTTCCATTCTAACCATTCTGAATGTAAACTAAACTTGATCATCATGGATGTCATGGATGGAATACCAGTCTGTACCTGATTTTTCCAGAAATAGTCTAAAGATTTAAATTTTTTCTTCTCTCTCTTACAATATCAAACCTTTCGCATTCTTTTTCAAATATTTCCATCCAATAATATGCGGTTATATTTTTTCCATCAAATTTTTCAATTACAAACCAATCTGCTAACTTTTTTATACTTTGTTTTTCTTTTTTGTGCTAATCTTCAACTAATTTTTCTAAAATCTTTACAATTGGATCTTCTGAATTACCTTCATTGGCAATAGTCTTTCGTTTTTCTTGTGTAATTTCCTCTGAAAATTTGTCTTGAAAAATCATGTCTCCATCTACATCCACATATGTTTTTAGTATATGTTCTGTCATTTTTATCCATACACTTCTAGTTTTATGTCTTTTTCTCAATGTATTTTTAATGTAGTGTTGTAATAAAAACCAGGACTGGACATCTGTGCCATTAGCGCACATTCCAAAACGTGCCCTTGGTCCCACGTTTTGGATAAATGCAATAGTTTTATAGTTTGTCCAGAAACTAAGGGTTTTTATTACCACGCTAAAATCTACCTCCCCCAAACATATTAGAAAACGTGCGAAGGCCTATAAAAACCTTCATATGGAGATTAACCAGAGGACCAGACATTTTCAGGGATTTAGAGAATTTAACACGTTGACTGCCGTCTCGGTCAATATGACCGAAAAAAAAATTCCCTTCAGGCCGGCGCGGTCTATATGACCGAGAAATTTTTTTTCACCTCCACGCTGACTCGGTCAATATGACCGAGTCAGTTTTTTAAGCCCCACAAGCCAGGCGCTCGGCATCTAATGGTTCTGACCGTGCAGAGTGACCGGGCCGGCCTAGAAAAAACGCTAGTTTCTGGCGTACAAGTTTAACGACAAAGAAATAGCAAAAAATTGAAATTCATGTAAAAATCAGTCTTTATTCTTTTATAATTGAAAACAAATCTGTAAATCCATTAAAAATTCAACGCACTTAGTCTAATTTAAACAAATTAATATAAATTCTTTCAAAAATAACATTCATCCTGAGTAATAAACTACTCATATAAGATTTTACTCCGCAGCATAGCGATGTTTTTTTATTGAAACAGTCAATGCACATAAAGGGCTGCCCTTCACATCCTTTACAGTAGGTTCGAATCCTTTTCAGATTCCTTGCTACACGCCAGTCCAGATTTTTCTTTGGGGTCCCATTTCATGACGTGGGCGACGACTTCGACTTGGCGTGTCGACTTCTACCTCTTCTGCTGCTGGACGCGCATAGCATAAGCCATAGGCAACGGATTTACGAAATTTCAAGATGCCTGTGTCCGAACTTTTAACTTCTTTGTACATCAACCACGCATTTACCATAGCAGTATTCAATAAGATCTCAAATGCTAGCTTCCGATACCATTTGATACTTTTTCTGAGAGGTGTTTGGTATGCCGTCATTTGATCGGACTGATCAACTGGCGATTTTCCCTCATTATAAGCCAGTATCGTTTCTGGTTTTGTGCTTGCTTGGCCCCGACGATTTCGTATTTCAACTTCAGAATCTGAGTGTTTTGTCGACTGCATCAAGACGTACCTCTTGTCTCGCCATGAAAGTACTGTTATCCCTTTACGATTTTCTCCGCGCTTAAGTTTTTTCTGGACCACTTGGCGTGGGTTTCCTTGACGGTTTTTCCTCAAGGTGCAAACTAGATGTGTTTGCCGATTTAGCAACTGCTCGGCTAATGACAGACTAGTGTACCAATTGTCCGTGAACATGGTTCTTCCGCAGTCCAACAATGGATTACTTAGTTTCATCACGACTCTGGATGGGGTTGTTTGCTGCATATCGAGATTCTTGCCGGCATAAATTTCCATGTTGTAGGTATAACCTACATTACAACAGAGCTTAAATATTTTGATGCCATATTTATGACGTTTTCCTTTTAGATATTGGCGCATCACGATGCGGCCACGGAATGGTATTAGTGACTCGTCTATGCATATCGTTTCTCCAGGTTCGAGTGCTGCTTGAAAATTGTGCACTACCTTATTGACTAAACTTTTGATTTTGTGGAGTCTGTTATTTTGAGTATTGTTCTCGTTATCCGCGAAGTGCACCATTCTCAACAGAAACTCGAACCTGTTCCTTGACATTGCTGCAGAAGCAAATTCGTTTCTGAACATCGGTTCCCGGCTCCAATAATCTGCTAGCTTTGCTAAACGGGCTATACCCATATAAATAATTAATCCAAAAAAACGCTTAATTTCGTAAATATCTGTCGGAAACCACTCGTGTAATCTTGCGTGTGGTGTAACATCGTTATTATTTACACTAGTTTGCGTAGTATATAGATTCGTTTGCCCGACAATATATTCAAATATGTTATCATCAACAAGAGCAGAATAGAACACTAGAGGTCCCTCATCAGTAAGAAGCTCGGACAGATTTTTATTGACTCCTGACTCTCTAGTGAAAGGAACAAGAACTGGCTGCCTACCTTGCGGCTTTTTCCATTCAGGGCCGTCGTTTGTTCTGGGCGCAGTTCTAGTAGTTCTATCATCTTCAGAATCAGAAGATCTTTCGGATTCTTCGCTACATCTTTCACTACCCGGTTCTTGTGTTTCCGCATTCTCATCTCCAGACTCATTGTCCTCTAAAGAATCGACATTCTCGTTCTGTGTAATCTCAAATTCTTCAGCATCACTTTGGTGCTCTTCATCTTCAATAGCGTCAACTATTTGAAAATACAGAATGCAGGATAAAACAGTCATTTATAATTATTTTGGAAATACCTTCGGACTCAGATGAATTATTCAAAATGTACAATTCCTTATCTGTCAGTGGGTGCTTGTTGCCCATATTTTGATTTTGCAACACGATTGTGCACGCTTTACAAGTAAACAAAACGTGTAAATAAAATAAACGCTCAGCTGTCTCTGCGCATGTACCGAGAGTACCGAGCAGCTCACCGAGTCGGCGTTTCGCGGTAACATTATTTATAACTTTTACACAGCGCCGGCTTGGTCAATATGACAAAATTTTGAACAAATTTTTTGAAAATTTCTTGTGCAGGCCGTCATTATTTGTCGATATCTACATCTGCGCATAATGGCCCATTGATTGAAAATTTTGTCCTAATATGAAAAATTTTCGATGGCTCAAATGTAAAAGAGATTTAAAAACACCCTGGCAGTCAACGTGTTAAGCCTCGATTGTTCATGGGAGGAGCCAAGAAAATCTCCCCCTTATTTGAATTAGAGGGATGATTTAACCCCTCTAACCCCACTTACATATTATACTAGGAATGGTATAAATACCATTCCCCAGTTGTCAGTAAGGAGTAAGAGAAAAGAGAGTAGAGTGGTAAGCTATAAGTTCTTAAGTCTCAAGTTATTTCGTTGTATTATTGTTTAATTAAATCGTTAAAACCAACTAGACTATTATTCGACAAACTAGGTGATCATTACATTACAAGATCCCGAGATATTTAGATATATCTCAGAGTCCGAAGAATTGTTGGCCAGCAGCCCTTCCCTCTCAATATTGAAGTCGGCGGTGGTTCACACCATAACCCCCTTCAGTACATTGGTGACAGCCCCACAATAGTGGCATAATCTTTAGAGGCGTAGATAAGTTTGTGAATTGATGCTGCTGGAAACTCTTCAGGAATCAGGAAAATTTTGCCATCTTGTGTGACAATTAAGGTTATAACAATATGGTTTGACTTTTCGTCTGTTTCTGCCTTTGTCTCGAACGTAAATTTCAATTTTTCTATTTTCTGACAAAAATTGTCGTTTAATAATAGTATTTTGTACTGATTGGGTTGACACAGCCAATTTAAAACACTCTTGAGTGGCTCTATATTAAAAGAATTTATTTATGAACAATATTATAAATTTTTTAAAAACAATATTATAAATTCTAATAACAAAATCTTACCTATAAGAAAAGAAACGACAATTAATGTTTTTAATTGTAATGTCGATTTCCCAATTCACGTAACTAGTTTAACAAAATTATAACATAAATAAAAAAACAAATAGTATTCGTTGTCTAGGTTTCGGACTACTATGATGCTGTTTTAAGCAGTGTAATATTAAAGAAAATTATATTTTTCTTTACATATATAGTTAAACCTGTCTTTGTGTGGGCCTTTTTTATGCGATTTTGTTTTTGTGCGATTGGTTTTGTGCGATTTTATTTTTGTGTAATTTTTTTCGTGCGATTTATTTGTATGCGTTATATGAATCTTAGCGGCGTTAGCACCAGTTTAATGTTTCCTATCAATGTACATATACATGTTGTATCTGTGCATTGTATATATTCGTATATGTACATGTATTCGAGAAATATTGTAATAGAGAAGACGGAAAAGGCTCTCGTGTTGTGGGATGAAGATTTAACTAAAAATCGAATCCCCGTTTAAAAAGAATTAATTCAAGAAAAAGCTAGACAGTATTTAAACCAACTGAAGGATCCTGTTTATGAAACGTAACCTTTTCGGCGAGCAATGGCTGGTTTGCTAGATTTTTACAACGGTACGCACTTCACAATGTGAAGATACAAGGCGAGGCAGCATCCGCCGATGAACCAGCTGCTATAAATTATCGCAAAGTATTAGCGGAAATCATTGATGATGGTGGATATTTCCTAGATCAAGTATTTAATGGAGATGAGACTGGGTTATTCTGGAAAAAGATGCCCAGCCGAACATTAATTGCGAAATCGGAGAAAACTGATAGTGGTTTTAAAGCGGCAAAGGATCGAATCACACTTCTTCTTTGCAGTAATGCCTCTGGTGCAAAGATGTTAACACCACTTATTATAATAAGTAGTGTTTATAATTATAAATAAAGCTTTACACCCACATGTGCTAAAGGCCGTAAATATATCTGAATATCCAGTACACTTCAATAAAAAAGCATGGGTCACATCAGCTGTATTGGCAACATAGTTCAACGATTCTTTTGTACCAGAAGTTGAAAAATACATGGAAGACATGGATCTTCCGTTTCAAGTGTTGCTAATTGTAGATAATGCACCTGGTCATCCCAGTATAGACCATCCTAATGTACAAATAGTGCTTTTACTACCAAATGCGACTAGCCTTATACAACCACTGGTTCAGGGCATAATCGCAAGTTTTAAGAAACATTATATCAAATTAACTTTCAGCTACATTTTGAAAAAGCTAGAGAACGATAAATTAAGCCTGACTGAAGTTTGGAAAAAAATCTCAATTTTAGACTGCATAAACCATATTATTGCAGCAACTGGACAAATCAAACAACACACATTAAATTCTTGCTGGAAAGCGATCTGGAGTGTATGTGTAATTAATCGAGACATTACCAAAAACGCGTCAACGTTATTATCTGAAATTGCGCTCGCACATAACTTCGGCGGAGAAGGCTTTGATTCTTTCGGCAATATTGACCTGGAGGAGATGACTGAGGACCAAACTGTCGATGATAGTGACATTATGAATATATGCAGGGTTCCAAATTTCGAAAAAAATTGGAAAAGCATTTTCTTAAAATAGATGCCAATGCGGAAAGACGCTTAAAATTCTGAGATCATGCATGTTTCACTATCGTGTCGTTGACTATCGTTGACCAGTCGACCGCCGTCACAAAAACTGATTACTGACTTTATGGTGCCAAAAAACAAATCAATTGAAATCCTATCTTCAAGCGACGAAAGCGATTTTCAACGAATTCATCACAAGAAGATACGCGTTTTGGAATGCGACGAGTAGCAGCAAACTAAATATTTAATTTATAATTTGAAAATTTCTCTCAATTTCAGATAATGAATTCTTCTTAACTCCGCCTGGGGTAAGTGCTGGGTGGATTGAGTAGCCCAGTAACTGCCACTGCCGGTCCCAAGCCCAGATAAAGGAGGAGGGTTCCCGCGTAAGGTCAGCAGCCTGCACGGGGTAAAAAATAACTTACGCTCAAGCAACCGATACATTGCATCGGAACAGGACTGATACACGGATAACGACCCAAGCTCGGAAAAGGATTAGAAATTGGAAAAAGAAACATACCATAAGATTTGCCTCTTGGAACATCAAGACACTAAACAACAAAGAGCAGGAAATCATACAAGAACTGAACGATCACAAGATTGATATATGCGCGTTACAAGAAACCAAGAAAAAGGGAAAAGGTCAGAAGATATACGGCGATTATATGATAATTTACAGCGGTGTGGACAAAGGAGAACGAGCTAAAGAGGGAGTGGCAGTTGCAATACACAAAAGTTTAATAGATCTTATACAAGAATGTCAGTACATCTCACCACGTATCTTACTCATTAAAATTAAAGCGGAACACCAACATCTGCACATAATATCGATCTACGCGCCGGAAGACTGCAAGCCGAAACAAGACCGGGAGGACTTCTATAACCAACTTGAAGACATAATCGGAATATTACCAACAAACCAGCCAACAGTCATTTTAGGAGACTTTAATGCTCGCATAGGCAACGAAGCGGTACCCGGGGTAATGCAACGTTTTAATGAACACCTATTAAATGCCAATGGAGAACTAATGATCAACCTTTGTTGCTTCAACAACCTTCGCATCAACAACACATTTTTTGATCATAAACCGCAACACAAATACACATTCATGAACTCCAGAGGACAACAATCGACTATTGACTACATCGTAACAAACAGTTGCATAACTCCGTCACAAATAATCGATGTGAGGACATTGAACTCTGTCAATGCTGGCAGTGATCACAATCTACTACTCGGAAAAATAAGGATAAAACATAAACCAGAAAAAATGAAAAAACAAGTAAAATTAAACACCGAAATAATTAATATAGAATCAATGTGGGACCCAAGCATAAAACACTTGTACCAAAAACGCTTAGAAGAAAAGATCAGCGAAAACCCTCTGGCAGAAGGAGAGAACATCAACAACGGCTGGGAAAAATTACGTAATAATATTAAAGCAGCGGCAAACGAAGCACTTGGAACTAGAAAACAAAAACAAAAACAACTAACACCAAGCAAGACCCCATGGTTCTGCAAGGAAATAAAGGAACAATGCCAAAGGAAAAAAGAAGCTTACCTAAACTACATCTCGACACAAACCGCAAGATCATACAATAAATACAGAAACATCCGAAATGACACTAACTCACTGGTCAGAAAAATAAAAAGCGATTATTGGGAAACATTCTCGAAAAGACTGGAAAGCGATTTCTATGGCCTCCAAAAACAAACATGGCGATTCATCAGGACCCAGAATAAAGAAACAAGAGAACTCATACCAGTCAGCCAAATAAGCAAAAATACATGGGTAAAATACTTAAAAGCTCTTTACCAAAAAAACGAACCTAACCAGCCTAAAGATATCCCAGGAATCAGCATAAATAACAAAACAATGATAAACACCGAAGATGTCCAACTAGGACTTAAAAAGCTAAGAAACCGAAAAAGCGCAGGACAAGACGGCATTACTAACGAACTCCTAAAATATGGCGGAAGACATCTAGTCGAACAGCTAAAAATTCTAATTAACAACATACTCACGCAAGAGTTGATCCCCGATGAATGGCGAACTAGCATTTCAATCCTGTTATTTAAAAAAGGAGACCGAAAGATGCCATCAAACTACAGAGGAATAAACCTACTATCGACTACCTTAAAATTAACAACGAAGATTATAACAAACAAAATAAATGAACTAACCACAGTATCGGACGAACAACAAGGATTCCGATCAGGGAGGTCATGTACAGACGCCACATTTGTAATAAGACAAATAGTAGAGAAGTCCATCGAATACAATAAGCCCGCATTCCTCTGTTTTATACATCTGGAGAAAGCCTTCGATAGAATCCGTCTTGAAGACATCATATATCTGCTGCATGACAGACAAATACCACACAACATAATTAAAACCATTGAGAACATATACACAAATAACCACATACAAGCCAAAATCGACAACGAATTCACGGAACCAATACCTGTGCAGAATGGTATCCGCCAAGGGGACTCCTTGAGCCCATTACTTTTCAACATAGTAATGGATGTAATCATAAAAGACGTTCGAAAACTAAAAGGCTATAAAATGGGAAAACAACAAGTAAAGATATTATGTTATGCCGATGACGCGGTACTGGTGGCGGAAAATGAAGATGATCTTCAGAGATTACTATTTCAATTTAACATCACGGCAAAAAAGCTAAGGTGTTGGGAAGAAAAACCGAGTGGAACGAACACATTAGCAGAATGTCAGATGACCGAATTGTAAAAATCTCAAGAGACAAATCGCCGTCAGGGAAAAGGAGTACCGGGAGACCACGAAAACGGTGGAACGACAACCTCAACGTACAATAAAAAAAGGACCGGGCAAAATCGACGAAGAACAGGCGATTCGCCTATTTAGAAGAAGAAAGAAGAAGAAGAAGAAAATTTCTCCATGTATATGTACAATGAAGAATTAAATATTTTTACAATTTCTTTAGGTCTAATTTAATTATTTAATTTAATTGAAAGCATTCGCTCATCTATTTCATAAATCATTGATTATTTTCTCCGACTTTTTTTATGCGGTCCCTATCCACCGCATAAAAGCATTTTAGGTAGTAAGTACATCGTACAAAGTTGTGTATTATATGTAAGAGTTTATAAAATTTTCGAATATTTTTTTGTACGATTTCTTTTATGCGGTCCCTCCCTATCCACCTCCCAAAAACAGGTTTCACTAAATAAATAAATATATATATATATATATATATATATATATATATAATCCATACATGGTAAAAAGAATTTACGATTATGTGTGTCAGTGCACAAGATGTAGGTCATACATAAAATAACGGAACGATTAATATCTAAAAGACAAAGAGCACAATGTAATAATAATAATCTAAATGTCTAATAATAGTACGGTCAATCTTCAGTCACTTTTAGCACAATAAACATTGTGAACAATTTTTGTCAATAAACATTGTTCCGGTTAGTTCTGAGTGTAAAAATAACGTTTGCAAAATTCTGACACAAACCATTTGCGCTATATCTACAAACATCTCCGAATCATCAAGCATAGAAGGTGTGGCACACAATTCAATTGAATCGGACGTACCGGGATAATCTACCAATAGTTAAGTTAACATCCAGTTTTTAGTCGCTTTTTAGTTATTTTGTAATACTGCAGGCCTTCAGCTCCTGACACTATAGGTGTTGATGGTTTCATAGTCCCTTGCTTTGACGCAGCCAAAGGCTCACATGGAGCATCTTGAGCTCATGTGCCAAAAGTGACTGAAGATTGTCGGTACTATTGTTAGACATCATTAGATCGAGCTCTTTATCTTTCAGATATGAATCGTTCCCTATGAATATATATATATATATATATATATATATATATATATATATATATATGTATATATATATATATATATGTATATATATATATATATATATATATATATATATATATATATATATACATGTGTAAAGAGAATATACTCTCTTTAAAATTTAAGCGTGCTTAGTAGGCACCGCGCGCGCTTCTATGACAACGGCTATGTTTTGTTAAATATAAAGAAAAATTAATCAATACCGAAAGTTGTTGACAGTTAGATAGAGTTGTTGACAGTTAGAAGTTCTGAAAGAGGGACGAATAATTTATAATATAGGTAATTTTTATATATTATAAATAGTAAAATAAGTTAATAATAAAACTTATTTATAAAGAAACTAATTTGGTTTATTTATTCGGACAATCCAAACTTATATATATATATATATATATATATATATATATATATATATATATATATATATATATATATATATATATATATATATATATATATATCCAAACTTATAAATAAAACGATATTATAAAACGACAATTTCGTCACAAAATGAAATTAAAATTTGAGTTCAGAGCTGTAGCTTCCCCAAAGGACAGTAAAACTACAGTGGTAGCCATAATCTCAATTGTTACAGAACAAGGAGAAAAATATGCTATACCAGATGAGCTTATCTATGCAGATTTTCATGAGGAGTTAAAAAATACGGATGCTTTCAAGAGGGTAAGAGATTCATTGGTAAAAAGGAATGATAAGTTGAAAATATGACTGCGTTGAAAAATTGAAAAAGATATATTTGGACCATGATGGAAATATCCAGTTTGGAGGAAAATTTTTAAAACAAATATTTCAAGAGGATATTAAAGAACACTCAAACTTGACAAAGATATTGGAAAAATTAGTGGAAAAATCAGAAAAAAGAAGAAGAAAAAAACTTAAAACACATTGTATATAAATTTATATTAGAAAAATTTAATTATAAAACATCTAATGTTTGACAATGGTTAGACACATTCGAGAAAGAATGTAGAAGATTTAAAATTGAAAAAGGTGAAACCAAAATCGAATTATTGAGAGTATTTTTAGATGGAACTTGCCAAGACTGGTATAATACTACAGTGATAAAAGGAGAGCATGAAAACGATTGGCATGGATGGAAACAGGTATTAATAGAAACCTTTTCAAGTAAAGGATGAAGTAGCAGAACATATGCTCTTTATTTTAAATACAAAGAAGGTTCATTAGTGCAATATGCAATAAAGAAAGAACGAGTATTATTAGAAATAAATAAGAACATGGACGCTGATACAATGATAGATAGGATTGCATTTGGTTTGCCAGAATTTATCAGAGAGAAAATTGACAGAGATGAAATGGAAGATACAAAAGATTTAATTAAGGAATTACAAAATCTCGAAGGAATAACAGAAAATATTAAAAGAAGGTTACCCAAAACACAAAGTTAGAAATGAAGAAAAAAAAAACATGCAAGACATGTAAGGATATGGGTAAAGGTGTAAGATACCACCCAGAAGAGAAATGCTGGTTTAAACTAGAGAAAAAGGAGAAACCCAAAGTTATAGGGAGCAATTCAGTTATAGAAGTAGGCCTTTGTACAGAGAGAAAAAACGAATAGTCACACCATTGATCAGACTTAAGATGCTAATTGAAAATAGGATAGAGATAATGGAAACATATGACCCAGGATCTCAAATCTCATTAATAAACTCGAAATGGATAATTATAAAAGATAATAGAGAAGATGTAAACAAAATACTCTTAAAGTCTGTCAATAGTGTGAATTCAACATATGGATTGGTATATTTGAATATAAAAAAATAAAAGAATAAAAATATTTAATATAGAAAAAGAAGTGGACATATACTTAGTTGAAAGAGGAGATTTCGAAGAACATCTAGATCATATTCAAAAAGTATTAGATGCAATAACAAAAGAAGGATTTAGGTTAAAATTTAAGATATGTACGTTAGCTGCTAGTTCAGTTAAATATTTAGGACATGTAATTGGAGAAAATACAGTTACACCAGCATGAAAGATAACATAACATCAATTAAAAAAATTCCCGACTCCAACCACACGAAAGCAGATCAGACAATTTCTGGGAAAAATAAACTTATCATGAATATATAGAAAAGAGCTCAATATTATTAGATCCATTACATCAATTATTAAGGAAGATGGTAAAATTTAAATGGACAGAAGATTGCGAAGAAACCTTCAGAAAGATAAAAGAAATGCTATGTTCCCAACCAGTGCTAGAGATATTTGACAACGATCTTCCAATTAAGATAAATACAGATGCATCACTAGAGGGCATAGGCGCAATATTAAAACAAACACAAAATGATGGAAAAAAAACCTGTTGCCTAAAAAGCCTACTTCTCGAAGAAACTCAATGAGACACAAAAAAGGGAAAAAGCAATATATCTGGAATGTTTAGTCATAAAAGAGGCAATAAAATATTGGCAACACTGGCTAATAGGGAGATACGTCAAAATACACTCTGATCACAAACCTCTAAATAATATGAACAAGAGCACGAAGAGACGAAGAATTAGGCGATCTAACACACTACCTATCAATACAATTTTAAAATTATATACGTCCCAGGGAAACATAATACAGAAGCGGACAACTTAAGTAGAAACCCTGTGCTAGAATCGAATATAGAAGAAGAGGACTTATTAAAAACTGTAAATTTTATTCAGATAAATAAAATAAAGTTAGATCAGATGAATAACATATTATTACAAAATAAAAAAGAAAAATTAATAAATAAAAATATATTATAAAAAAGTTAAAAAAAGAGAGAAAATCATATTATCTGAAAAGTACAGTATCGATTTAATTAAGAAAATACACAAGGAATAGTGTCACACAGGGATAACACAAACGAGAATGAAAATAAGCCCATATTATACTGCAAAAAAAAATAGTAGAGAATATAACAAAAAATTGTAAAGAATGTGATATATATATATTAGCAATAAATTAAGAGGACAACATAAATTCGGCTCAATGTCCCAATTAGGACCAGCGACTAAAGCTTTCGAAATTATGTCCATAGATACAATTGGAGGATTTGGAAGCACTAGATCGACGAAAAAATATATACATTTACTTGTCGATCATTTAAAATTCATTAAAATCATTTCACGAGATACGCGTTTATTCTAACGTCAAAAACTCAAAACGCCAATGATTTTATAAAATTAGTTTGTACTAGAAAAGATCGGAACAATCTTAACGAATCAATATCCTGGAATAAATTCGAGAGAATTTAAAGATTATATAAAAAAGAAAGAAGTGCAATTGATTTTTACTGCAGTAAATGCACCATTTTCTAATGGTTTGAATGAAAGATTAAACCAGACGTTAGTAAATAAAATAAGATGTGTGAATAAGTATAATAGACTAGAACATACAATCACAGGATTTACACCAGAGTATCTATTACATGGCACAGACACCAGTAAGATACCAGAAGAATTAAAAATAAATAAAAACGGAGAAGACTGGATAAGAGATAAGAAGTTAGCATTGGAAAGAACACTAAGATCACATAAGTATAATAAAAGTATATTTGACAGAAATAGAAGACACCATGAATTCAAAGTGGAAGATAGGTATTCATAGAAAATGGCAACAAACTCAATAGGAAAAAGCTAGAAGAACTAAAAATCGGACCATTCACAATAGAAGAAAAAATTTCAAACTCAAACTCTTAAAAGAAATTATAAAAGAAATATACAAGTCTATTCCATGTGACAAATTAACTCCAATATTAGAAGATGAGGATGGTTAAAGAATTGTGCAATTTTCATCTCGAAGAGGGGAGATGTAATAGTTATTTACATTAGAGTGCGGAAACATTTATTGTATAATGCAACAGCCCGAAGGGCGAGTTCCCCATTTGCTGGAGCATTGTAAAATCATTTTCGAACAGAATTTGTAGTTATGTGTAATTAAGTATAAGATTTTTTGGCCGACAATTTTTATTTAAGAAACAAATAAATTTAGATTAATTACATTATTGGAAATAATTTAATTTTTTAATTTTGGTACTCTAAAACTTTGACATTTTTACTAATTCAAATTTATTAGTTTGGTTATGTCATTTTTCCAAATGTCAGACGCACAGTAAAATTTAAAAAATCACGCTTATTTTCTACATTATCGTCACAAATGTGGTGTAAAGTAGCGTTTTTAGCGTAAGTTAAGTAGAGTAAGTTAACACTCTGTTAACTACTACTATATGTTAACACTCTGGAAGCTCTACCAACGCATAAAGATCAAGAAAACAATCTGGAAAATACACAAGACAACAGAGAAAACAATACAACACTGGTATCTATCCGCGAAAACCTCAAATACAATATATATATATATATATATATATATATATATATATATATATATATATATATATATATATATAGGTGGCCGTTATTGTGAACATAGACAAATGCTTACGCGCTTTGCATGTAGCGACATCTTGATTATGCATTATTTTTAAAATTGTGTTCTGTCAGTTGCTGTCATAAAAGAGGCAATAAAATATTGGCAACACTGGCTAATAGGGAGATACGTCAAAATACACTCTGATCACAAACCTCTAAAAAATATGAACAAGAGCACGAAGAGACGAAGAATTAGGCGATCTAACACACTACCTATCAATACAATTTTAAAATTATATACGTCCCAGGGAAACATAATACAGAAGCGGACAACTTAAGTAGAAACCCTGTGCTAGAATCGAATATAGAAGAAGAGGACTTATTAAAAACTGTAAATTTTATTCAGATAAATAAAATAAAGTTAGATCAGATGAATAACATATTATTACAAAATAAAAAAGAAAAATTAATAAATAAAAATATATTATAAAAAAGTTAAAAAAAGAGAGAAAATCATATTATCTGAAAAGTACAGTATCGATTTAATTAAGAAAATACACAAGGAATAGTGTCACACAGGGATAACACAAACGAGAATGAAAATAAGCCCATATTATACTGCAAAAAATAATAGTAGGGAATATAACAAAAAATTGTAAAGAATGTGAAATATGTATTAGGAATAAATTAAGAGGACAACATATATATATATATATATATATATATATATATATATATATATATATATATATATATATATATATATATATATATATATATATATATATATATATATATATATATATATATATATATATATATATATATATATATATATATATATATATATATATATATATATATATATATATATATATATATATATATATATATATATATATATATATATATATATATATATATATATATATATATATATATATATATATATATATATATATATATATATATATATATATATATATATATATATATATATATATATATATATATATATATATATATATATATATATATATATATATACATATATATATATATATATATATATATATATATATATATATATATATATATATATATATATATATATATATATATACATATATATATATATATATATATATATATATATATATATATATATATATATATATATATATATATATATATATATATATATATATATATATATATATATATATATATATATATATATATATATATATATATATATATATATATATATATATATATATATATACATATATATATATATATATATATATATATATATATATATATATATATATATATATATATATATATATATATATATATATATATATATATATATATATATATAGAGGTGGCCGTTATTGTGAACATAGACAAATGCTTACGCGCTTTGCATGTAGCGACATCTTGATTATGCATTATTTTTAAAATTGTGTTCTGTCAGTTGCTGTCATTGCTGTATAATATTTGCATTTGAAAGAAAAATTTTGGTTAGATGGACAAATACAAGGTAACTGAAAAAGTACAAATCGTAAAATGGTTTTATGGGGGCATGTTAATACGTACAATTAGAGATATGTTCAAAGTAGCATTCGAAAATCGCTCCATTCCCTCTGTTGCCATTATACACCGAATTTTTAAAAATTTTGAAAAAACGTGGATGTTTGGGTCGGGTATGCCATAACAGACTACTTCCTAGTAATGAGAAAGAATTGTTTGAATTAAGAATTTGCGCTGCTGTTGGAGAAAATCCACATATTTCATCTAGAAAAAATATTGCTCGCAATGTTAATCTGCACCATTCTACAGTGTTAAAATTTTTGTAAAAAACATGAGTATAGATCTTATAAATTACAAAAAAATCAAACAATTTATCCGTACTCTACCAAATTAAATGCATGGAATTTTGTGAAGAGGTGAAAACTTTTTAAATAACCTACTACCTCCGTTCCACAATAAGTGAGCTATTGAACCATTTTAAAAATTCCAAAATAAGTGAGCTATTAAAAAATATAAGAACTTCAACAATGGAAACATTTTTAATGAATTATTCTGATACAACTACACATTAGTTAAGTACAATTATGAACTAAACAAATTTACTAATGGTTTAAAGTGAATTCTATAATACTTTGTTGCAATTGATACTAAGCGGAAGTTCTTCTTCTTCCAATGCGTATCCATTAATGGATGTTTGCGATAACATTTTCCATTGCTTCCTTATTCCTTGCGGAGTGTATCAACGACTGTATATGGCGTAGCCCTGTCCACTGTCTGATATTTCGCAGCCAGGACATTTTTTTCCTTCCGATCCCTCTCCGGCCTTCGATCTTGCCTTCGATCAATAGATGCAAGAATTGATATTTCGTGTTCCGCATTATATGCCCTAGATATGCCGTTTTTCTTTTCTTAATCAATTCAAACAGTTCACGTTGTCTGTTGACACGTCTTAGAACTTCTTCGTTTGTTAATCTAGCCGTCCAAGGTATCTTCAGGATTCTGCGATACAGCCACATCTCGAAAGCCTCTAATTTGTTAATTGCAGCCGTCTTTAATGTCCAACCTTCCATACCGCAAAGAAGCACCGACCAGACGTAGCATTTAATGAATCTGAGTCTTAGGTTGAGGTCAAAATCGGAACAGGTCAGCACTCTTCGAAACCTCAGAAATGCCTGTCGAGCTTGTTCAATGCGACATTTTATTTCCTTGTCTGATGTCCAGTCTTCGAAAAGCCAGATGCCCAAGTATTTAAATTTTTCTACTCTTTCTATGGGCCCTGCGTTAAATGTTATGGTGGAGTTTTCAAACATATTTAGGTTTCTAGAGATAATCATAAACTTTGTTTTTTTGATGTTGATATTTAAGCCCATTGATTTGCTCTGTTCTCCTACCTTGTTGACCAGTTGTTGTAGGTCGTGTATGTTATCCGCGATTAAGACCGTATCGTCAGCATAGCGGGTATTGTTAATCCACACTCCATTAACTTTGACTCCCATTTCCACGTCTTCCAAAGCCTCTTGGAATATTGTTTCCGAAAAAAAGTTGAATAAGAGTGGAGACAGCACACATCCCTGTCGTGCCCCCTTTCTATTCTGTATGGCTTTGGACATATTATTGCCTAATTTGATTTGCGCTGTTTGGTTCCAATATAGGTTTTCAATGCATCTAATGTCCTTTTGGTCTATATCAAGCCTATTGAGGAGCTGCATTAATTTGTGGTGTTGTACGCGATCAAATGCCTTTTCATAGTCTATGAAACATAGACACACATCCTTTCTCTGATCATAGCAGTTTTGGACAAGCACTTGTGTTGCAACTATCGCTTCTCGTGTACCTAAACCCTGTCTAAACCCAAACTGCGAGTCGCCTATGTCTCTTTCACATTTCTTGTAAATTCTCGGGTGTATGATTTTGAGGAATATTTTTAAAGTGTGGCTCATCAGGCTAATAAGTCTATGATCTTCACATTTTCTTGCATTGGTCTTCTTAGGCAGGGGGATAAAGGTAGAGCACAACCACTGTTTGGGGTAAAATGGGAAAAGCGGAAATTGCACTTCCCAAAGAAGTTGCAAAATCATTGTACGCTTTTGAATGTTTAAATTAGGTTTTCACATTTTTTTGAAAAAATTGAATATGCTTTTACTACAATATCTCCTGAAATGTATCACAGCGTAAGAACGGGATTTTATAATCCCCTGGGTTATTGTTCGGCAGAACAAGGAAATTTATTTAAATATTTATTGTAAATAATTAGAATTAAGGAAATTTGTTGGTAGTTATTTGTTGTGAATTAAATTGATGTTGTTTGTGTAACTTTGAACCACTAATTTGCCCTAAAAGTTAGAAAATTGTATGTATTAGTTCAAATAAAACCCAAGAAGGCGTCTAGTTTAAAACCATAGCGGCATCCTTAATTATTGTTAACTGATAACTGACAGAACAAAATTTAAAAAATATTGCATAATCAAGGCGTCGGTACATGCAAAGCGCGTAAGCATTTGTCTCTCTATGTTCACATTAACGCACACCAATCTGTATATTAAATTGAATAATAAATAATTATTTAAGTAACAATTATCAAATTTTGCAGAAATAATTTCTTGAAATAATATTTTTTTTATCTCTGTTATTATTACCATTCTCGGTATTATTATTAATTTATACTATTTACAGATACCTATGCTTACTTCGATTTTGGGTTGGATTTATCAACTTCGTTCATGTTTTCTGGCCATACTTTAAATATTAATATGAAATATGTTATTTCAATTTTGAATTAAAATAGATAAGTTAAAAAATTCAAATTAGCTATTTAAATTTCAAGGAAAAATATAAAACCTCCTATTTATTGCCGAGCGAATATTCCATGTTCTCTACCTCAGTTCACTGTAATTTAAAATATTGTTATATTCCATACCAAATCTGAGTTTAAAATAATTATAATATTATTATAGAATATAACACGCAGATTAAAATTTGAGCTAATATGTATATTTTTTTAATTCATAATCTTTCAGAGATTTAGGTTTATTTTCTTTCTCGCTCGATGTGAAAATGAATTATTTATTTATTTATTCTACCTCTCTTCAACCCTGGTTGGTTCTTGGCTGACTGCACTACTTTTTGTCCACTTAATATGGTCTTCCATAAATCTGTGGTCAAAAGGAATAATTATATTTTGGAGATCTGATTTAATGTTGTTTCACCAACGCTTTCTAGGACGTCCGAGTGGTCTCCTTCCTGTTGGAACCTCTTCCCATACTGATCTTACAAGTCTTTCGTCATCAAGCCTGTATACGTGACCCGCTTATCTTAGTCGTTGTGATTTAATCTCTTGGACAATATCGCTATCGTTGTAAAGCTCTTGCACCTCGGAATTGGTTCTAATGCGATACCGATTTGTGGTCGGATCGTGCTGGGGCCCAAAGATTTTTCTGAGGATTTTCCGTTCAGAACGCCTAAGTTTTTATGCGTTTGCTTTGTCATTGTCTACGTTTCGCATCCACATGTTATTACTGGCCTGATAATGATTTTATAAATTTTAATTTATGATGTTCTTGTTATGTTTTTTGATTTCATAAGATTGTTTATTGCGTATAGGCAACGGTTTGTAGATTGGATTCTGTCCTTGATTTCCTCAGTGACGTCGTTATCAGCAGTCACTGTAACTCCAAGGTATTTGAAACGTTCTGCCCTTTCGAAATTAAAAGTGTTAATTGTGACGTTTTGCCCTCTTTGCCTTTATACATATGTATTTGGTTTTCTCTTCGTTCACTTTTAGTCCCCCTACACTTGTTATAGGTTATTACTGCCACCCTAGTTTAGATCCTGGGTACGCCCTTGGTAATCATTACAGTGATTGGCCCTTTTAGAAATTGAACAAAGAAAATAATAAATTGCATGCTTGTACTGAATGAATTTATGTATTATTATATTGCTTTTAATTGCAAAAAAAGATACTTTTCTATTTAAATAATAATTCGAATCAGAAATTAAAAATGTTAATAGAAAATAAGAAGATAAATGTTTGATTCATCCAAAAACATAGTTATCGGTCACATAAATGTAGTGTTTGCCCAGTGGATCTACAGAAATTGGTCAATGCCTCATAATAAATAAAAATAATTAAAAAATATTTAGAACTGACTTTTATAAAGTTCCAAGATATGTCTGTCTAGTCTTGTCGGTGTAGCCTTGTCTGCCTAGCATTGTATGTCTAGTCTTGTCAGTCCACTATTGCTTGCCGTCTTGTCTATCCAATCTTGTCCCTCTATTAATGTCTGTCTAGTCTTATCTGTCTAGTCTTGTCTGGCAAATCTTGTACGTCTAATCTTGTCTGCCTAGTCTTGTCTGTCTAGTCTCGTCTGTCTATTCTTGTCTGTCTAGTCTTCTCTGCCCAATCTTGTCTCTCTAGTTTTGTCTGTCTATTCTCGTCTGTCTACTCTTGTCTGTCTAGTCTTGTCTCTCTAGTCTTGTACGTCTAGTCATGTCTGTCTAGTCTTGTCTGTCTAGTCTTGCCTCTCTAGTTTTTCCTGTCCAGTCTTGCTTGTCTAGTCTTGGCTGTCTAGTCTTGCCTGTCTAGTCTTGTCTGTAAAGTCTTATCTGTCTAGTCTTGCTTGTCTAGTCTTGCTTGTCTAGTCTTGCCTGTTTAGTCTTGTCTGTCTAGTGTTTCCTATCTCGTACTGTTTGTCTAGTCTTGTCTGTCTAGTCCTATCTGTCTAGTCTTGCCTCGTCTGTTTAGTTTTGTCTGTCTAGTCTTGTCTGTATATACTAGCATATTCTTCACTCTCTGGTCTTATCTGTCCAGTCTTGTCTTTTATACATTCATAGGATATAAATCTACATTTGAATCAAAACCATTATGCTTAGCTTCTCATGCTCTTATTTATAAGTTAAAACTTACTGCCACTAACTGTCACATAGTTACTCTAACCTCAGAATGGTAATTGACCAATCAATATTCTTACCGTTTATCGTGAATTTTTCACAATCAGTACTTTATTTTTATTAAAATACTTTTTTTCTATAATTTAAACCTGTATTGATTTACAATGAAAAATCATGAATATCTATATATAGTAGGGTCACTTTTTTTTAGCTTTCTGTAAAAAAATATAATATGCCATATAATATTGCCATATATATTTCTGCCAATATAATATTATAATTTTTTTTTTACAATGGACATATTTGAGGGCAAGGTGCTACGTAGGATTCTAGGGGCGGTAACGGTCGGAAACATCAGTAGGCCAAGGTAGAATAACGAGCTATATCAGATATACCAAAAACCACCGATTTCTACATTCATCAGACTGAAAAGACTAAGATAGGCACGACACGTGCTCAGGATGGACGACAACCGTCTGCCAACATAAGGCAGGTCCAAACGCTCCGTTTTGCACAACCTTTTGCCTGCGCAATCTTAAGACGGAATGAAAACGTTTCAATTTGAAGAGCGTCTACACAGTGAAGATATATCTGTATATTTCGCACAGTTTTAGTTAAATCGTCATGGAGGAGGTACTAGTCTGGTCATTTTTTAATAAAATGAATCGGAAAACGGAGCTACCGTCCAGATGCGCCGACTTGTCTGCACAGTTCATGGATATCTATGCTCTTTACCTCAGTTATCGCTGCAACTGTACCATCTCCGCGCAGTTTTCAAAACTGCACAGTTTTCCTGTCTACACGCAACGTTTTATCTGCAGTGTGTTGAACTGCGCAGACAAAAGGTTGTGCAAAACGGAGCGACTGGACCGGGCTTTAGATATTTGTCTCTGTCTGCCACTAAAGGCCGGTCCAGACGCTCCGTATTGCACAGCCTTTTGTCTGCGCAGTCTTATATCTGTGTATATCTGTATATTTCGCACAGTTTTAGTGACATCGTCATGGAAGAGTACTCTGGACAATTTTGGCATGCTGTGTTGTTAAGAAACTGTTTAGCATAATCTTTAATGTAATTTAATATTATCTACTTTTAGAAACAAAATTAAAAAAATAGTTTTAAGACCAAATAAAATAAAATAAAATTGTTAGATCTTAACATAGAGATATAATTTATTAATAATGTAAGTTGCTCTTTATAGAGGTATAATATATTAATTATAATATATTAAATAAACACACACAAAGAAAGTAAGGAACAAAATGAATCGGAAAACGGAGCTACCGTCCACATGCGCCGACTTATCTGCACAGTTCATGGAAATCTATGCTCTTTAGCTCAGTTATCGCTGCAACTGTACCGACTTCGCGCAGTTTTCCAGTCTACACGCAACGTTTTATATGCAATGTGTTGAACTGCGCAGACAAAAGGTTGTGCAAAACGGAGCATCTGGACTGGCCTTAAGAGCACTAAACGCAAAAATGCAAGTCAGGCGGAAGGTAGGGAGGCCAAGAAAACAGTGGGAGGAAGGGTCCCGGGAGACGCACACCAGTAACTCGGAGTAAAGGCTAGCTCGGACTAGAATAATAATTTCGTAGAGTAGCGAGTAATTTATTGACTAAACTACTCGCTACTGCACAGAAATCGTTCGCATTACGGTTCAGTACAGTACACAATTGTTTTGCAAGATGAACGGTCTGCAACGCAATATAGTGAATAAACTGATTAGGCTAATCGTAATGGCTATTTTAGAAGAGATGGATGAGGAAATTTGTTTGTTTAAAAAAAGGAAGTTGTGGGTACCAAAAGGGATTGATAGAAGAGATAAACTAGGAGCCACTACCTGACTAATGTCTTCTGAAGGAATTAGCATTGGAAGATCCCAAAGAATACTTCGATAGTTTGAGAATGTCCGAAAGTTGTGTCAATTTTCTGTTAACCAAAATACACCCAAATTCAGTGTAAAGATACCCTTTTAAGAAGTACGATTCCTGCAATTACAAAATTACAAGCAGTTCTATTCTTTCTTGCTACTGGATATACTTTAAGGATACTCACGCATATATTTAGACTCTGAAAATCAACTATTTCTGAATTCATCATCAATTAAATTTCCTTTTCACCAAATCCGGTTATATTCATTGCATTTTCTAAATTCAAGCATGCTGATTGTTTCATTTGTTTGTTTTTATAATGCGGGGACTTAATATTCCACAAGAATTCATGTTCTACATATTTGGAAACAAATTTTAAAGTTGTTTTTTCGGTCCAGCGAGACTACATTTTTGCGGCCACTAATGAACTCGACTAATGAACAGGTTCGGACTTGTTTAACCGGTGATCCAGTGAGCACGAACGCGTGCTAGGAAGTAAAATGAATCGACAAAATCATTCACTAAACTACTCGACTAATTTTTTGTGGCTGGCACACATTTAGCCACTAAATTACTCGCTACTCTACTAAATTACTAGCCTAGTCCGAACTAGCCTTAAGAGCATGGAGAAGAACAGCATAGGAGGGAAGAATGGAGGACAAAAACAGGAGGCCAGGGCCCGATTTGAGCTGCAGCGCCATATCAAGAAGAAGAAATGTTCAAGGCTACCATCTTTCCACCAAAAACAACAAAACATTAAACAACCCAAAGCTAGGATAACCGGGAGAAATACGAAAATTATTCTCACTAACAAATATTTGATAGAAAATAGCTGATATGAAACTAAAATTTATTTTTTGAGCTGGATATTTCCACTTGATTTCTACAACTTCGATTTTATGCGTTTTCGTCACTAATTTTATGTATTTATTTAATTACATTAACGAATTTGAAGCTAGTGAAAGTCGACCATTATAGCAGGTAGATAACTGGTTTATGGAAGATTATTATGTAAGGTGATAAGGTTTTAAGTGTGTAAAATTTACTGGTAATTTATTCACTAATTTATATTCTACGATTACAGTTATTCTGTGACTTAAATAATTTTTAAAAATAGTCTTATAATAACTATGGCCTATTCTCAGAAGGATTTACTGGAACATTTAGTCTAAAGTGACCACATTTTCATTAAGACAACGCGGGACAAATGGGATGAAATGAGAATTATAATTTAGTTATGAAGGCACCAATAATTCAAAAAAATATATTTTATACAAAAATATATCACATACCAAAATGAACACATTCATAAATACATTATTGTATGTGAAGGATGCAAATGCAGGGCTTATTATAATCGTGTGTAAAAGTAAACAACGTAAAGGTTAAAAAATGTGAATTAAATGGAGTTTCATTATTAAACGATTTCTGTTTGTTGTTTCTATGGCAAAAATAAATGGCGTCACTAAACAAAAAAACATAGACGTAAAAAAATATTATTTTCTTTCACGGTCATATTTTCGATCCGAGTTAATATTTTGCAATAGATTCGGATCATTTATTAAAATGTGAAATTTCTTAGATGAATTGGTCAAATTTTTTTTTACGCTTAATATAGATTCCAAAGTTTAATGTTCAACTGCGGTTTTTCAGTTATCCATATTTTATTAATACTCAAAAAACACTTTCTGTTGCTGCATTTGTTTCTAGAAGGGAGCGCGCGTATTCTACAATTTTCAAAATATTTTGATAAGTAATATTATACTATATTTGTGTTTGACCATCTTGAAGTTTGATATTTTTTTTGTTGTTATTTTATACTTATTTTCTTACCTACCTACTAGTTTCGGCTTTATTAAAAATTAGCCATCTTCAGGGTAAGTATGAACAAATAAATATGAAAATAAAAAATTACAATTTTCAAATTTGTTATATCGGTCGTCTTTCTTTTTTGTTTTTTGTAAAAACTATTAATTTATTTAGTTGGTCACGTTTTGTCAATTGTCAATATTGTCAGTTAAATCATCGTCAATTTTGTCATAAAAAATTTCAAACATTGTTCTCGATCTAGCGTCTAACCTGTGAATATAGTCAAGTTTTTTTAATGTTCCGTCTTGATCTTCCAATTTCCAATTTCTCCAGGTAATCAGCTTTCCAAAACGTGGAGCAAACATGTACAATTTTCACCACTTTTGCAGATTCAAAAGAGTGTTGTGTATCATAGATATGTTTTGCAAATTGAGAATTTGGGTTTGAGCTTCCAATTTCTGCTATATGTTCTTTTAGCCTCACTTCTTCTTCTTCACTTCACTTCTTCTCTTGTAGTTCAAATTTGTCTTTGTTATTAAATATTTTTTTACTAATTGTATTGTTTGTTTTAGGTCTAGGAAAGGTCTAGGAAATTAATAATCCCATCCTTATTTTGTCTCTCTGCTGTGAAATTTATTTAACTGTTAATTTATTTAATATATTCAATGAAGTTCAAATTCATCTTCTCTGCCAGACCAAATACCAAATATATCATCAACATACGTATTGTAGTGGACTAAGTGTTGCTTATATTGATTATTTTCTACGATAAGTTTTTCTAAATTGTCCATGTATATATCCGCTAAAATTGGTGATAGTGGGCCACCCATTGGTAGGCCTTCAATTTGTACGTATGTTTTAATGTTGAATTTAAAGAAATTTTGTTTTGTGCAAATTTCCAGTAGTTTATAAGCATCCTCTACTTCTAAATTATTTAATGAGTTATCTGTACATTTTTCCTTCATTATTTCCAAAACTCCATTAACGTCTACATTTGTGTAGAAATTAGTAACGTCCAATGTAAACATAAATACTTTTGTTGGTATATATATATATATATATATATATATATATATATATATATAAATCTTTACTGTGAATTTGCATTTAATATTCATGTTATTCTTTAAGAAATTTTTCAAATATTTCCTAATTTTGTATGTTGGAGAATTAATGTACGAAACAACAGGTCTAATTGGTATATCTATTAAATTTTCTGATTTGTGGAGTTTCATTAGTCCATATAGTCTAGGCATATTTGTATTATTTGCGAGAAGGCACTTTTGTTCAATTTCGTTTAATATCCTTTTTGCTTCTTTGATCTCTTGATTGACATTCTTTATGAAACTATTTATTTTGATAGATTTTTGAATGATATCATTGTCATTGAGAAAATTTTCAATTTTTTTGTCATATATTCTTATTTATTAGTAGTAAAGTGTTGCCCTTGTCAGCTTTAGTTGTTACCAAGTTGTTTTCGGTGATCTTTTTCTTTATGCCCTTCATTATAAGATTTTCTTTTTTCCCTTGCTTGCCAGGATACTTGTTCAGTTCTTTTTTGATAATATCTTTACAATTAATTCTTAAAGATTCTCTTTCATCTTGGTTAGTTATTGTTCTAAGTCCAACTTCAATTTCCACAGCCAAATTTTCTAATTGTTTGTTATATTCATTAATGTTACTGTATTTTATGTTATATTTTGGGCCTTTGTTTAGCAAATTTATTTCTTCTTTATTGAGATTAATGTTACTACAATTTATAAATGGTTTATAGAAATTATCAACTTTCTCATTATTTTTTTTTCATTTTTTTCATTATCATTAATTTTGTTTTCATTATCTTTTTTGTGTACGCATAATTTTTCCAGTTTTTTTCGTAGTCTATCTCTATATTTTCTATTTATTTCTTTCGTAATGTTATTGATTTTCCCAATTTCTTAATTTAATACAATAAAATTTATTTTCTGTTTAAGTTTGTCATAAGTGTTTTTTAATTGAATATTAGTATTGTCCAATTTAATGTAGGCTTTCCTGATTTCGATTTTTATTGCAAATAATTCAATAGTCGCTAGCGTCGGTCAATAGGGCGAATTCCCTGGGCCCACGGGCTAGGGGGGGGGGCACAGAGCTACCTTATTTTAATCAACAATACAGACGATTTGAAGCCGTTTTCAAACAGAAAAGATGCGAAATAATAAATTAGGAGGTAACTTTTAAAACGCATTATTTAATCCTTATTTTAGTTTTATTTTTCTGTTTTAATAGCCTTATTGTAACTTTTAGATATAGATTTCTTAATGTTGCGTCATTGTTAACCAGTCTACCAGTAGAACCAGTAGACTGGTTAACAATGACGCAACATTTTTTAATGTACCACAATTGCATGTTGGCACATTAAAAAATAAAATATTCGAATTAATAACTTAAGAGCAAGGATTTTCTGTTAATCCTAAACAGGTTTTTGTTAAATACTGCGTTCTGAAAGTTACCTTCTCAAATGTAACGTGAGTCCCAAAAGTCTTGGAATCCACTCTTGTCATGAATTTGAAGACGTAGGTCATTTCTTAATTCCAGACAAAATTAAACAAATTATCAAATGTCATTTTTGAGTAGCTGTCAGTGGTCTTGACGTTATGTCGCATTGTTTTTAGTGTTAAGTTCAACAATTTCATTAGCTATAAATAAAACGCCTTCTCATAAATTTAACACTGATTTATTTTATAGTGTTGTGAATTATAAAATTAACAAAGAAGAACAAACATTACAACATATTTGAATGTGTTGTCCATTTTCAGGAATACACAAATTAATTCGACTTTTTATGTTATCGAACACATTTTGTAATACTGTGTTGTCTATTTCTTCACATATTCTTTTACATTATTTCGCAGATTTTCTACCGTATGCACTGGACTGCTGAATACTGAATTTTTTAAATATGGAAAAAGAAAAAAGTCCAGATGAGTTATATCACTATCGGTCTTAGATTATTAGCCTGTCGTCGAAGAATTCCTTAAGATAATTTAATGTTTCACAGGCATTGTCCGGTCTAGCAAAATCTTGTTGGAAGAAGCCATTGTGGAGTTCGTCATCATGAATATCGTTGCAAAATAGTGGCTCTATAAGTGACAGTTTTTAAATTACCATAAAAAAAATATTGGACCGATAATTCTGCGTGTTGACATTGCTAACCACACACCAACTTTGATTGGATGCAGTGGGGTCTCTCTAAAAAAATGTGGGTTGCCAACACTCCACATGCGCATGTTTTGGGAATTAATGTATCCGTTTAGATGAAACCAGGCTTCATTAGCAAAAAATGTTAAATTTAACACTTCGTCGTTCATATTTTCATTGAACCACCTACAGTAGGCCAGTCTTATTATAATCGAGTAGTAAAAGTTCATGGTACATTTGCAACTTACATGGTTTCATGTGAAGATCTTGACAAATAATTCTGTGAGTGGTAGTATTACTTAAATTCAACTGTTGTTCTAGTCTCCTAATTGAAGTGGTAGGTTCGTCCTGGACTGCATTTCTGATGTTGTTTATAATATTCTCATTATTAATACGAGGCCTTCCACTTCTTTGTTTCTTGTTAATCAGTTACCAGTACTTCGGAAGCAAACAACTGATCGTAATACCTGCGTTCTAAACTGATTCCTATTAAATACAAAACTTCAAAAATTTACAAAACACGTAGTAATCCTTGAAGGATTTCAATAAAACTTTTACTGAATGTAGGTGGCCACATAAAGTACCCGCTGGCCAAATTTGAACGCTCAGCCTCCAATGGAGGCGGTGTGGTTCTTTTTTTTTGCAAATATCTCGTCAACGCCTCAAAATAAAAAATTATGATATACGGGATCTCTGTATGTAGGACATCGGTGTCAAATCATAACCGGGATATCCGTATGGAGGACGTAGGTGTCTACAAAAAAGTATTCTTTGCAGATTTTGTAAAAACCTTCGTTTGCGTCACAAAAGTCAAAAATATAAAATGCAAAAAAAATTCAAGGGGTACATTTTATTTTAGGTTATTTGGCCTCTATATTTTACTGTAACCCTTCTCTGAATTTCGATTTTCAATTTATAGGGTTTAAATGGAGGACGTGGATATTAAACAAAAAAATTATAACAAACAATTACAAAAAAACGTTTATTACAAATACGTTTATTACGAAACTAAATACATTTAAAACTCGGAATACAAAAACAATTTAAATAACCACAAATATTTTGGCACATAATTCCACTAACATCACATTTATTCCAAAATGATTTTGGCTAATCCAGAGACCCGCGCATGTAAACTTCTGCGCCTCCGTGGCAGAACCTGTTACTAATAAAAACGCACAGTGGCGGGAACTATATTTTAGGCTATTTAGCCTCTATATTTTACTGTAACCGTTAATTTTTGTTTTGTTTTATTTTACTGTAACCGTTACAGATTTTGTTTTGATTTCTTCTATAATCGTTTTACTCAGATTGTTTCAGTTTTTCACAATTTAGTTTTCAAGATACCATTGACATTAGATAATATTATAATCAATTAATATGCATAATGACAGAATGATTGAATTGCTAATGGTTATAGGTTTGCTTGCGAAAAGGTATGTTTGTGTTAATTGTGGAGATGAAATGACATTGGTGAAAGTGAAAAGAAATGATGGGTACGTACGGCGGTGTGACAAGACTAGAACGAAAGTGAATGCAAATATGCGACTATAACCGGATAATGCGCATGATTTTCAAAACGACCGGAAACTTCAAAACGACCGTTGAGATTTTTAACTAGCTGAGATCAATACGAAGATGGAAGCATACAACACAGACAAATAATGTGGCAAGGACCGTTGGTTTAACCCCGGTTAGATTAGGTTTCCCGCCGCGAAGCGGACAGATAAATCAAGACAACATACGCGCGGCAGCGCGAATTCTCGATCCAAAATAGAACAATGTGGCAATGACCGTTGCGTAACTTAGTAAAGGACAACAAATTTTACTCTTTTGTTACCACTGCTGTAAAGGTATATTGGCGCTTGCACTAATTTAATTTCTGAAACTGCCACCCAACGTGGGCTATTACACACTTTTCCCAATAATTAATGTTGCTTTTCTAATGACATTTCTATGTGATAATCTATACCGATTTTTTTTACAACTAAATATAATCGTCCCAACCTTTATTACTTTTGTTTACACTACACCACTGCCACCCATTCATTTACGCATGCCCACTTTAAAAAAAAAACGGACGAGTTTTACATGCGCACTTCTCCGGTTTTACCATGATTTTCACTGATTTCAAGAACAAACTTTTCTGTGCGAAACTTGCTTGGGGGTCTCTTCTCGGTCAGAATTTTTCGAAAAGTATGAGTTTTGTCCGAAAACAAAATTTTCAGGTGAACTTGCAGGTGAAAGTGCAGAAATGTGTTACCACCGATGGGTGTTCTTCGTTGCAGCGTAAATGTCGTGGTAGAAAATTGCGATTTTGACGTACCCGAAATTTGAGAAATTTTGGAAAATTCTCCCTCACCGAACCGCAGCCGGCGAAGAAGCGAAATTTACTACCCTTGCATAAAAGAGTTGAAATTTGCGAGTGGCCGCGGTAAAAGTTGCTAAAGTTGAAAAACGGATGAAATATGACGCGCGAAAAATGGGCGACGATTCCCAGGGCTCTGGGGGGCGCAGCGTGCAAGCGAAACGTGAAAACTTGGTTTCAGAATGTCGGCAATTTCCGGCGGAAGGACACCGTTTAAAAATTACTGAAAAATTCACATGCACCTCCCAGCTAGGACACAAAATGCGAATTTCGTTTTTTTTGCAATAACTTTGCAAGTTGCGAACTTTTTGCAACTTTTAATAGCCTATGGCACGGTCCAGTCTGTTCTCGATCTACAACCGTAGGGAAGAAAGTTGTGCCATCTGTACTTTTGTAGATCTCGATTGCGGGTTGACATCCCACCGATTTCCTACTATCGACCGTGGCGACATCGTAGTTTCTGCGAATCGACAAATCGGCACATCATTCGCAAGATACCGTCGACCTCCATCGAACGGTGTAGAATAAATTGCAAAATTCCACCCTCTTCCGGTTCGACAGCCGCAAACGTCCGGTTTTGCAAAAACGTCTACCGCACAGCTATTTTTGTAAAAACTCACACGGCCTCTTCGAAGACCCTCAAACGGGAAGGAGTTCCGTTCAGCAGTCGGCTCGCAATAGAAAGTCAAAAAGATCGTTTTTTGCGTTTTTTTCGGTTTTTCGCAAATATTTCCAAATTTTCAGCGAATACTCGAAAACACGAGATGACAGTTTTGTGCGGAAAAAATCGGCGCTCTCGATAACACCACTCTCGTCGCGATGGGGCCAAATTCGGCCGCTCGGCGGCCGAGAAAGCGAAATTTCGTTTTCGCGCCGCACCCCAGCCGCCTTCTGCGGCACCACAATATCTCAAAGATTCGTCAATTGTGTGGAGTTTCTTAAACAATTTACCACTTTCTCCCTACAAAATTTCTTTCGAAAATCACTTAAAACGTCCGATTTCATTCTCCTAACCCGATTTGACGCATTTCTCCCGCCCCCTCGCAGAAAGGCGTGCCAAACTATTTTAGTATGTGTAATAAATAATAAGTGTAGTTAAAACATACTGAATTTTTCAATTCAATGTAAATGAAATGTTTCAAAAAAATATCAGGGTAGAACTGCTGAAATGGCCTGAGTACATGGGTCTTACCATTCTAAACGACGGGAGAACACCAACCCTAGTCCGATATAACGGAATATCATACATTTATCTTACACTGGTCAATGACGATGTAGTTGCAAAAAAACCGCGGTGGTCGATGAGCGATCACCATTTCATTCTAACTAGAATATCTGCCACAAGCAAGAGGACGAGAACAAGGTGGAGATGTGGTATTACAGACATCGTAACACTAAATAGGACTTTCACGGAAGAAATTAATGACAAGGAAATTAACACGGAGAGCTGTGAAGAGTCTCTGGGTAAAGCATATAGGAAAAGCACACCACTCATAAGGTGCAGAGAAGACTACAAGTTGCCCTACTGGTGGTCAGAAGACATACACACCCAGATTTCAGAAACAAAGCGTAAAAGGAGGCGGTTCCAAAGGAGCATAGAAGTGGGAGATTTATACATAGAGAGGGAAAAGATGATCTGAATACAAACAAGCAAAGCGAAGGCTCAAAAAGTCCATATAAGAGGCTAAGAAAAAAGCCTGGTCCAAATTATGTGACAGCCTGGAATCTGACATCTTCGGAGAAGGATATAAAATCGTAAGAGCCCAATTAAATGCAAAGCCCAAACCCGAAGATCACACTACCGCTGCAGGAACGTGAAGAATTTTTCGACCAACTTTTCATCACTAGCGGGGAAGATTACAATCGATGGGATAGACCTCTCACCACTTTCTCAAACATCAACGACCTAAATGAAGACGAGGTGATAAGGGCATGTACAAAAATAAAGTTGGGCAAGTCTCCCGGCCCGGATGAAATACCGCCTGAAGTAAAGGCAGTTATAGGCAGTAACACGGAATACTTTCTAACTCTCTTCAACTCCCTGCTAGAGTCGAACCGGTTTCCCGATATACGGAAACTCTCAAAATTGATCCTAGTTGAAAAACCTAGGAAACCAATGGACGAGGCAGTTAAATATAGACCAATATGTCTGATCAGTGTGCTAGCTAAGGTGTACGAGAATAGTGTAAACCAGAGAATTCAGGCAGAAATTGAGCATAATAGAGGAAATGATCGCGCACAAGGACAGCTGGCAAACTGTGAAGAATTTTGTAGGAGAAGTGATGCGGAAAAAGGCAACAGATAAATTAGAAAAACAGAGCAGAGAAAGAGGCGACACCTGAGAAAAGAATATTAAGACCAAACCTGTAGGACGTAAGGCTGAAAGGCGGGAAAACTACAGGAGAGAAATAAAGAGGAGATGGTTTTAGTGGATATGACTGCCTTAGAGTGCTGGTGAGTCCCACACTCCCCAAAATTGAAACCATAGTTGGGGGTGCGTAAAAATTGAGAGAAGAGGAGGTCTCCATAGAAATCAGTACGGACTTCGTAGAGGGAAAACCAAAATTTACGCGCCAGAAAAGGAAATGCAACAAGGCCAATTGAGTGCCCTTGTCCTCATTGACGTGGCACATAATTCAATCCAAACTTGAAAAGAGCGGAGTTAGCCAGTACCTAATCAACACTGTACAACCATACTTAAGAAATCGCGTCATCCAGATAACATCCAAGATGAAAAAGAAAATCCTGGGAGGTATACCGCAAGGTTCGGTCCTCGGGCCAACCCTATGGAACGTGTTATATGACGATGTCATGTCTGTGGATACGGAGGAGGGAGTCGAACTTTTGTGCTATGCGGACGACCTGGCCGTATTGGCGTCTGCAATAAATCCCGAAGAGCTGGTACTCTAGGTGAATGTAACGTTAAACACTATAGGCAGGTGGATGAAACGAAATGAATTGAAAGTTGCCGTGAATAAAACCGTGGCAATAGTTCTAAATAGGAAAAAAACTACCTCCTATAAAGTTTATTATGACAGGAGAAGATATCTATCCCGTGCAACAGATAAAATATCGGGGCATGGTAGATAGGGGGCTATCGTTCGGGCGACATATCCACTATGCGTGCGAGAAGGCGAAACGTACGATGAAGGCCCTAGGCAGCATACTGCCTAATATTAGAGGTCCAGGACTACAGAAAAATAAGGTACTAGAGATGGCAATGAGGCCGATAGTGATGTAAGGGGCTCCGCTATGGGTCGGGGCACAAGACGTCAAATCTATCGGAAAAAAATCACGTTCACTCAAAGATTAATGGCCTTGAGAGTATGCAGTGCATACAGCACAACATCTGCAGATGTCTCGCTCGTAGTGGCAGGTCTCGTACCGTTGCACCTCCTTGTCGAAGAGAGAAAGCGACTATATGACCTACACAGGAGAATAACAATACCAGACCGGAAGGAACAGAGGGAAATGACTTACCAGAAGTGGCAGACAGAATGGGACCTCGCTAAAGTCGGAAAGTGGACCTACAGGATGATACCGGACAACAAGAAATGGGCGGAGAGGAAGCATGGGTCGGTAAATTTCCACATTACACAGTGCCTTACAGGACACGGAGTCTTCTGCTCCTACACGGAGAGAATTGGAAAGACGGGAAGTGCACAATGCCGATACTGTTCAGAACAAGTAGATGATACTCCAGAACACACAATATTCCATTGTGGGAATTGGGATAACGAAAGGGACAATATACAAAGAAACCTACTTGCGACAGCCATGTCCCATGAAAGCATAATAGAGGAAATGATCGCGCACAAGGACAGCTGGGAAACTGTGAAGAATTTTGTAAAAGAAGTGATGCGGAAAAAGGTAAAAGATGAAGTAGAAGAACAGAGCAGAGAAAGAGGCGACACTTGAGAAAAGGATCATAAGACCAAACCTATAGAACGTAAGGCTGAAAGGTGGGAACACTATAGGCGAGAAATAAATAGGAGATGGTTTTAGTGGGTATGACTGCCCTAGAGGCAACACTCCCCAAAATTGAAACCATAGTTGAGGTGCGTAAAAGCATTTCCTCTCCTCTGTGGAAAAAAAAGGTACTACAAACCTGTCCAAAATAAATTGTCCAAATAAATAGAATGTCACTATGAATAAATTGCTCCCAATATTTATGTTTATGGAAAAATAATTATGTGAAACTGAACTAGTTGTTTTGCAAATGTATTTATTTATCAGTAAATATTTAAATCGATTAATACATAAAAATTAAAATATATTAAATGTCAAATTTCCTCTCTCTTAATATAACATTGATCCCATTTGCCGATTTAATAATTCCCTCGCTTTCAATAATAGGTTCAAATCCAGCGACAGGAAAAATTTCAAAGTTCAATAAAATCTTAACCAGACACGTTTTCAACACCAACCAAGCGTACTTCTGGCCGATGCAATTTCTTGGTCCAGCGCTGAATGGTAAATAGGCAAAGGGATTTCGTCCAGCACAATTCTCCGGCAAAAATCGATCGGGATCAAACTTCATCGGCTCAGGGAAGTATTCTTCGGAATAGTGCAGCAAATGTAAATATATTGAAATAGTAGTTGAAGCCGGAATGGTGATTCCATTCATCTTTATATCTTGCGTTAGTTCTCTTTCGAAAGATGGAACTACTGGATAAAGTCGTAGAGTTTCTTTAAAAACTCGTTCCATTAATGAAAGATTTTGTAGAAAATTGCTCGACATGGTTCCATCATAACAGGCTTCAATTTCTTCAAAAACTGCTTCTTGGATTTTCCTGTGTGTAGCGAGTTGGTAGAGGGCAAAAGATATGGTTGTAGAAATTGTATCGTAGCCACCAAACACAAAAGTATCAACTTCGTCGTGAATTTCGTCTGGACTAAATGTATTTGCTTCAACCATCTCCAGCAATAAATCGAGTAGAACTGTTTTTCTCTTGATTCCCAAATCATTGACTTCTTCTTTAATTTCAACTTCGTTTGCTCGTTGCATTTTTCTTTTCTTGATAATACCTTTAGTGAAAGACTTCACTTTTCTAAGATTATTTTGCTGCAACTCGTAAGTTTTGGTAAATTTATACAAAAACTCGTTCCTCATTAGCACATTTAAAAAGCGCTTCGCGTAACATTTCAAGAATCCACCAATTCCCGCAATATAATCCAAATTGGGATTATCTTGAACATTTAATGAAATTCCCATCGAAGTCTCACATATACTATCCAAAGCAAAACAATTTAGGAAAGGATAAATGTTCATAAGTTCACCTTCTTTAAGAGCTTCTTTGAGTTTTTTCACGAGAATATTAGTTTGAGTCTCAAAACTTTGTAGAAAACCTTCAATTATTTTAAAGTGCAATGTCGGTGTCAATAACTTTCTCTTTGACCGCCAAGTATGTTCATCACAAGTGAATAATCCATTGCCCAACCAAGGTTTGAACAGTCTGTAAGATTGCGATTTCTTAATGTGTGCACTTGAAGAAAGAATCTGCTTGGTATATCTTGCACTGGAAATTATTACGGATGGTTTGAATCCAAGCCAGATCCTAAATATTGGACCATATTCGCTCTTCAATCGGTTGAGATTTTGAAGAAAACTCCCTTTTTGTAACTCCAAAATATTTCCAAAAATCGGATGTGTTTTAGGCCCGGGTAACTGTTCGAGGCTTCTAAATTTCCACCAAAACAGCACATATTTAACAAGTATCAGCACCACGATAACGGAGAGTAAAACCAATATCATTCTCACTCACAACACTTATTATACAACACACACCACGGTATTTGCTAAGATATGGCTGATTTGAAACTAAAATGTATATTTTAAGCTGGATATTTCCACCTGATTTCTTCTTGCAGGTAGAGAACTGGTTTATTGAATGCGATAAAAATACTTTGGGTCTTGTTTTCAAAATTGTATTTTTATAAAATAAAGGTATACATTTCGTCAACTAAGTTGACATCATCAATATAACTGAACTCAACAATAACAAAAATAACTCAACAATAAATATACATATTTAATGGATTATTGAACTTAAGGGCTGGGCAGACGCGCGGCGCTCAAGATTTTATAATGCCGTAATTAAGGATCGCGTATTGCTACATTACGTACATAATAATAAGAACTAATTTTAAGCTTAAATGTATACATAACTTGAATTACACTTGCAATGCATTTTACGTGTTTCTCTTCCTAGAAAATAAGTCTGGAGGTAGGCGCAAAATTTCAAATCTTTCCGGAAGCTCATGACCCTGATATGACCATGAAAAAAAAATTCTTATAATTCATTCAGTAATTTCTACGATTACAGGTATTCTGTGACTATAGATAATTGTTGAAATATTCCTAGTGTATGCTGTACGGCGCCCGTGTCTTATAGTAACTATGGCCTAATCTCAGAAGGATTTACTAAAACATTTAATTTCAACTTACCTTAAATTTAACCTATATTTATTGTATCTAACCTTCTTTAACATTAAATATTCTTCTTCCGTTTTATATTATCTAATATATCTCCAAATTTAAATCTCCAACAATCAACACTAATATACTCCGTGACAAAAAATTCAATACAAAGAATTTTTAGACCAAACTTGGCACAAATGTTTTACTTGTCGAAGGTAATAATTGATTAAAATTTCAATAAGCCTAAGATCATTTTCACATTATCCAAACCATATCGGCCTTGTTTTCTTAGATTGGATGAAACTCCATATTCTTTTGGTTAGTCGGTCACCGTCCATCCTCATGAGATGACCGTAAAATAACAATCGTCTCTTCTTAATGGATGCTGTAATAGGTTCTGTCTTGCTGTAGAAGTCCTCATTTGTTCTCATTCGCCATTGTCCATTAACCCATCTGTTACCGAGGTTTTACGTTCTCGTTTTTCCAGCCGCTCAGCTTAACCTTGCCTATTCATGGTCAAAGTTACAGACGTATATAAGCCCTCAGGCTTTAAAACTGTATTATAATGTCTGAACTTGGCTCCTATACTCATAGACTCGTAGTAGTTATTTCCTTCAGTTTTTTATACCTGATGATGTTCTTTAGGTTAAAGATCTGTCGAAAGAACGGCCCTTTCTGAAACCAGCTTGATTCTGTCCTATATTGGTTTGGAGAGTCTTATATGGAACAGATACTAATGAGATTCCCCTAGACATTCTTTTAATCACCCCATTTGTGTAAAAGATGGGTTAAAGCTGATTGCCATTGAGTTGGTATCATCCCTGTTCTCCAGATCTCCTCAAAAAACTAGACTACTACATCTAGAGTCTAATTATTTGCCAGCTTCAGTAGTTCCCCACTATTGAATCCTCTCCAGCTGCGTGATTATTCTTAAGGTGGTTGATGATCTCTTTGATTATTTGCGCATCTCTTTGATCTCCTCTTTACCAGGTGGAGATTAGTTTCGTAGTTTGTAGATCGGGGCGCATGCAGGAAATTTTTCTTTCGGTTCATCACAATTAATTATTTTTTCAAAATAACGAGACATGATCTGCACGATCATGTCTCGTTATTTTGAAATCCTAAAACTGCGCGTTTTCTTTGTTGGTCAATCCCGGTTTTCCATTTAGTAGCTGCTTGTTGGATTTTGTAAGCGATGTTCGTCCAATTATGAGATTTAAATGTCAGTTGCTGGTGGTATTTTTCTAATAGTTTGTATTGATTTTAAGCTTTGCAACATCTAATTTATAAATTTTATTTCTGGTTTTCACGGCCTTATTTAGAGGGATGAAATTCATTTTGATTTTGGAGTGGCAACGATCCGAATCGAACTGGGAACATATCTGTACCTGCTTTAACATTCATTATTTCTTTAATCGCTCTCCTAGATATCGCTACATGATCAATCAGTTTCTCTCCACACATTACCTGGTGATCGCCAAATCTTCTGTATACTTGGCTTGTTTTTGTAAAATTATGAAGATTAAAGCATCGACACAAATTGACTAGTCTTATACCATTTCTATTGGTTAGCTGGATACTTTCCAATTGTTGATCTGAATTGCGGTTCTATTCCCAGCTGGGCATTAAAGTCACCTAGTAGGATCTTTATGTTCTTAGATGATATTTTATCTAAATGTTCTTCAAGAAGGTTCCAAAACTGTTCCACTTTCTCAGGATTACGTTTGTCATTTTCATTGATTGGTGTATGCGCATTGATCAACGTGTATCCTTTGTTACCACAGCTGAGAGTTAGAATAGAAAGCCTTTCAGAAGGGCTGAAGAACTACACGATTGAACTGATAACCTTTTTACGAACAACAAAAGCTGTGCTAAGTATAGGCATGTTCATACCTATTTTGACTGCCCTTTTGCCTTTATAAATCCTGTAACCATCAATGTCCATTATGTCTTCATCTAGGTATCTGGTTTCCTGAATGGCCAATATGGTTATTTCATCTTTGTCCATCATCATCGTCAACTCTTTGTTTCCCAACTTTTAATAGAGAATTGACGTTCAAAGTTCTAAAATAATAATTGTTTTGTCTTGAATTTAATATGTGTTTTCAAAGCATCTAGGTTCAGACTCTACAGAATCCATGAGCCTGATTACACTCTTAAGAGTGGTAGATTCCCTCAAAGAAGTTCTACCTGGCGTAGTGTCCTTTTCATGACGACATTCTATGATGCTTGGCTCTTCAAACTAGTGTGGGTTGGACAAATCCTTCCCGGTAATAGAACCGAGATCGTAAGCTTGATAATAGGCCGCTCCATCAGACAGAGTCAGACGCCCTTCGCAGCCGCTTCTCTGAAGAACAGACGCTGCTAAATGAAGATAGTTCATCCGCTTTATCCACAGTTTGGACATGGTTGTCGTCTTTCGCCTTCAAAACCGTTGATTATCTTCACCATAACACTTTTACTTAATCCCGAGCACTGGGCTGCCACATCTGTCATCTACACTGTACCGAGGATTATGCTTTCCAATGTACCTGCTCTTGAGGTCTTCACCGCAACACTGGCAAGGGACTCTTACAAGGGGCTACCGGCCGGGTCAGCTGGACCAAGGTTTTTTAAAGAGGTGTTACTCCTCTATCTGGCATTATTATTATCTCCTATCAGAATTTCATGACCAGCCCTACATGTAAATATTTTTCTTCCAAATACAATTTTAGATTTTTTAAATGTAATGAGACGTTTTTCACCCTTTAGTGTTTGTTACTGATTTCTTATATTTGGTTTAATTTTTGATATTTATAATTGTAAATAGTCGTATAAATGTTAATATGTTAAACGACAACGATTTTTTTTAAATAATTTATTTTCAGACTATATTTCTATAACATGATAACATTTTTCTAGATTTTTTTTATATGTGGGAAATCACTATCCTATTTGCTCCGTGCATAACCGCGCTTAGCGCCACCCGTGGCCAAAAAGACAACTTCGTCTCCAATAATAGTGCATAAAACATTAGGCAAAAACAAAAAATAATTAATTTAATAAAATATACAATATACACAATAAAATACTCCATCTGGCATTTTCGAATGATTTCACACTATCATAACTTTTGAACGGCTCGCCGCAGAGACTTCTAGTCTACACCAATCGATTCAGCATCCCAAAATTAGTCGGAAAACTTATATAAAATTCCCTAGGAAGCTTTCAGTTACGAAATACCATCGACACGGGGAGTCTAGACCGCGGAAACGACGAAATGCGAGCAAATCGATTTAGTCAAAATCGTTATTTTTTGAGTTACAGCTAAATTTAAAAACGTTTAAAAAAGTTTCACGTTTCATTTCTATTACTAGCGCAACCAAAAAATATGCAAATTCATATATTTTCCCATTCTACTTATAAAAGAATGGACAAGCCAGATATGTGCCCATAATTATGAAATTGGTCTAAGACAAAATTAAAAAAATAAATAGTTTATCAGTTATTTCACACAGCATTATTTTAAACTAAATTTATTCAATGTATTTTTTACGATATCGACAAGAATTAACCATTAGGTAGTGGTTGTAATTTCAACAATATATGGAATTCATTTAATGTTAATAATGCGGTGTGATAGAACTCATTTTTTTTTAATTTTGACTTAGACCACTTTCATAATTATGGCCACATATGTGTTTCTGACTAAACTATGAATTTAGAAGCCTATTTGTAAATGCATATTTTTGCTTATTTCACCAATAAGAGCATACATTGCATATTGGCTATGATAAGACATATTTCGAAATAACTGCATATTTTTAGTGCATATTATGCTAAAGTTGGTTATTAGGATTCCGTACCGAAAACGGAACCCTTATAGGATCACTTTGTTGTCCGTCTGTCTGTCTGTCTGTCTGTCTGTCTGTTCGTCTGTCTATCTGTCAAGACCATTTTTCTCAGGAACGCGTAGAGGTAACAAGTTGAAATTTGTATCAAATACTCAGGTCTGCGGTCTTTTTCAGCTGTGAAAAAAAAAATCAAACTTGTAAGTCTACGCGATCAAAAGATATGACCGTTTATGTCGCATATTTTGCGATTTCACAAGGGAATCAAAACCTATAGGGCACTTCCCGTTGACCTATAATCATGAAATTTGGCAAGAAGCGGTGTCTTACAGCACATGTAAAAGTAAAAATCTGAAAACCGTAAATATGTAGTTTAATTACAGGAAAAATGCGAATTTACTATTAGAAACTTATGAAAATACACTAATGTTGTCGTAGTGGTATTGTCAGGCTCCAGAAGCATATGGGTTGCATACAGTTAGGTCCTCCTCGGTTAGGTCCGAAGGTTAAAAAGTATGTGTTGGCACCAAGCTGTTTATTCTGAATTTTCTTTGTTTATATTCGTTATGCATTTCATCACGTACGCTCTAAATAAATAATATATACAGGGTATATATTATGTGTAAATTTTGCTTGTTTATAACCGACATACTCAAGTCCCGTAACATCCTGTATATATTATATTTCGTCTAATTTTTCTTTATAATCTACATAATATGTTGATTATCTACATAATAATACTATACTATAATCTACATAATCTACATAATATGTTGTAGATAATATGATTTAAGTATATTATACTCAAATCACGTACGCCCTATATTTTTTGGTAGTCAATTGCCCAAAAGCACTCAATTGAACAACTGAATGTTAAAAGTATCGAAATAGATCTAGAAATAGTTAATATATTAGTTTATATTAGATCTAGAAATAGTTAGATCTTAATATAAGTTAGTGAATAAGTGTAATATTAAAATAAAGTTTTCTTTTTATAAATTTAAAAATATTCGCGTTATTTAAAAAAAATACCCTGTATACCTTTAGACAGGTATACAGGCAAAATTGAGCAGTAAAAACAAATAGTGAAGTTCCAGAACCCCTAAACACTCATAGTGAATGGGGGATGTATGGTAATAAAATATAGGGTAGAATTCCAACGTACGACAGCGACATCTCGAGGTTATGCTTGCAGCGATACTAAGATGGTCGTTATTTCAGGAGGGCCACTTGTCAAGTTAACTGAATGTGCTTGCTACGTCCTCCACAAAAAAGATACCTTACTTACAAGTTTGTACGGAACCCTCGGTGCGCGAGTCACAACTCGCACTTGGCCGTTTTTTTTTATATTCATATTCATTGATCTGCTTTTTGACGGAAATCTCAAGGCGCGTATTAAATACGGAAGTGCTAGACAAGGCCAATCGCACTATTATTGCAAGACTAATGATTCAATAAAAATTCTGGGTGAAAGTTTCAATCGAGATTCGATTTTACTCTTTATATCAGATGCCGCTTCATACATGCTAAAAGCAGCTCAGGCCATACAAACCAAAAACTTTTTAGCCAAAAGTGACCCATCTGACTTGCCTTGCACAGGGACTTCATGAGTTCAGAGTTTGTGAACAAATTCGAGGAATTTATACTAACGTCGATCGTCTAATAGCCAATGTAAAAAAAGTATTTTTGAAATCACCGTCAAGGGCAACGCTTTTTAATGATTTGGCACCTGGCGTCGCACTTCCACCGCAACCAATAACTACTAGATGGGGAACATGGATTGATGCCGCAGTGCACTATGCCACCAACTTCGAAATTATTGTGAAAGTGTTCAATGTACTGGCCGCATCAATCAAAAGAGCTACTAATTTCAAAAGAGCTACTAAATGACGGTGAAATAAAATTTGACTTAATTTTCATTGCCTAAAAATATAGACTATATAGACAAACGTCTGGGCTACTGCTTGCTAAACGGATTGAGGTAATAGAACACCCTCAGGATGTAATTAATGGCGTTAACGGTGAAGCAGCTGACTTTGTGAAAAAAATCTTGTTATTTCAAAAAATTATAGTTTTCCATTATGAAGCAAATTCCAATAAAATTGTTTAGGTCTAGAGGTTTGTCTAAAGGTTCTACAACAATAGACAATAAATATAGTATCATTGAAGCAATGGCATTTAAATTTGCGCCTATAACTTCGATTGATTTTCAATGAAATTGAAATTTTTCAATGTACAAACATGTCCTACGATCAAACAGGAATAGATTTCTTAGAGAACTTAAATGAGATGTTTGTCATTTTTTGTAATAAAAATTAAAAAAATTCAATTATTTGCTAATTATTTGCTAAGCTGTATTTTTCTTTTGTATTTATGTTTTCGTACCTAGAATTTAACATTTTTTCATATATTTTATTTCAGATATAAGAGCATATATTTTTTTAAATGCATATTTTTAATTTTATAGAGTATATTTTCATTTTTATAGAGCAAATTTTCATCTTTATAGAGCATATTTTCATTTTTATAGAGCATATTTTAAGCGCTTAAAGTACTTTTTTAAGAGCATATTTTTGGTTGCCCTATTTATTACTGATTACAGATATGCACATTATATTTCGCTAGCTCTTTCCGTTAACTATCTCGCCTGCAAGAATTGAAGAATTTTTTTAAAAATTTCGGCCCTCGAGTAGAACTCTCAGAAAGTCGTGAATTTTCCGAGGACAATCTTAGTATATTAACAGGAGAATGACCTTCTGAAAATGATGCCGCAATCCGTTTTGGCTTATCTGCAACCGTTTCCGAGACATCTACTTATTAAATCGAGAATAGGATAAATTTCAGTTTGAAATTTCTCGACGAATTATTGCATATTTACGAACAATTTACACATCTACTTGTTCGTCTTGTCGTGTAGTTTCTGTGTGCCGAAAATAACTGTGATACTTTTTACCGTTCTCGGGAAAATCGAAAAAACCGAAAAAGCACATATTTTTCGAACGAAATGTTTGAAATTTTTTTTGGTTGAAAATTTTTTTGGAATTTTTTTTTTGGGTACCCGAGAATCGGGTACCTGTGTGCCGAAAATGATTTCGCTGCTTTTTACCGTTCTCGAGAAAATCGAAAAACCGAAAAAGCACATATTTTTCGAACGAAATGATTTTTGTTGAAATTTTTTTTGAAAATTTTTTTCGTTATTGTTTTTGAGTACCCAATGGAAATCGAATTACTGAAAACGGGTTTATTTCGCTCTAAAGTTACAAATAAACAAGTTTTATATATTTTTTCGCTGTACCTACACCATCTCGTATTTCCGACTGAATTCACGCTGTCCTAACATTTGAAAGGCTTACCATAGAGACTTCTATGCTTCACCAATCGTTTCAGCATCCCAAAAATAGTCAGAAAACGTATATAATATTCCCAAGGAAGCTTCCGATTAAGAAATACCATCAACACGGTAAGTCAATACCGCGGAAACGACGAAATGCGAGCAAAATAAATTTTGCTGTAACTAAAAAAATAACTAACTAAAAATTTTATCAAAATCAAAATATTTTATTTTAAATTTTATCAAAATATTTTATTTTGATAAAATTTTTAGTTAGTTATTTTTTTAGTTACAGCAAAATTTAAAATAGTTTCTGAAAGCATGTTTGCTGTTGATTAATAATATGCAAATTATATTTCGCTAGATCTTTACGTTCACTATCGCCTGCTAAAATTGTGGAAAATTTTAAGAAATTGCGGCGCTCGAGTGGAGATCTTGGAAAGTAATAATTTCCCGCGGATGATCTGAGTGTGTTAATAGGAAAATGATTCTGAGAATGATGTCGCAATCCATTTTCGATTATCTGCATCAGTTTTTGGGATATATCAAATCGAGAATCGTAAAATTTCAGTTTGAAATTTCTCGATGAATAATTGAATCTTTCCGAACAATTTACCCATCGACTTGTTTGTCTTGTCGAGTAGTTTCTGTGTGACGAAAATGATTTCGTTGCTGTTTGCCGTTCTTGAGGAAATTAAGATAAACCGAAAAACATTATTTTCGACCGAAATGATAAAAAACTTCGATTTTTGAGTTTATTTCGCTCTAAAGTTATACATAAGCAAGATATAGCCTATATTTTGACCTTGAATCCATTCTCAATTTATGCACTTTATTAGTTTATGTAAAATAATAAAACACTTTTTATTTAGCAAAATACAAGTCAATATATACAAATAAATAATGAAGTAACTGGTCATGAAGTTCTTAAATATGTCACCTTTGGCGCTGGTGCTGTTGCGCTCGGAGCGAACAGCAAAGAGTTACAATCATCTAACTTTTCAATTTTAAACCACGATTTCAATTCATCATTAGCTTGAAGATCTATCCGTTCCAGTCGTAAATATTCACTAACATCCTTGACAAATACATCAAATGGACTATGACACATTATTTTTCGTTTTAAAATGCGGTTTAGGAAATTTGTAGGGCTGATCATTTATATTTAGAATATCCAGGGGCCGGATAGAATCGTCTTGGAGGCCGTTTCAGGGTCGATGAGCCCTGCATTAGGCAAACATGATATCTTCGATCGTGGCTTGGCTTAAGCAAACCACTCATCTATCTACAATATCTTATAATCTACTTGCTTATTGTAGACTGGCAATTTTAATCAACCTTATGTTAAGGAGACAATAGTCCTTTTTATGGTTAGTTAAGCGCATGTGCTTCCGCCAGGTTTAAAAGGCGGGAATATGAAAGTTTCGGGCATATATTTATTTATGTCATAAATTTCGGGCACTTTTTGACGTATAACATGGCGGAAATTGACACATGGGCACAAAAAAAAATCAACTATGAAAAGGTCTATTGATTTGGTTTGAGAGGGATAATATGTTTGATTTGAATAGGAATAGCATCTATAATAACAAATTCTTTCAATATCATTCGCGTTACTACTTATGTCTTGTGGAAATGATTTCAATTCTCTGGATCTAGATGTGTTGCTATATTTGTATAATCTATTAAAGGTCAAGAATTGCGTGAAATTTATTGAAACACATTTATTAAGATGTATTATGAACGCGAGAAAATCTCAATAAGTCATCTATATAAATTTGAATAAATGTGCAGTAGGTATTTAGTCACATATACTACTAGCATTCATTGTCATGCAAAGTATAAGCTAATTTTTATAAGTTTTTATAAATAATTATTGATATCTTGATATAGCCATCATTGTTAATTCTTCAAGTTTTATATTGGATAGTTAAGAAAATAATAATAATATAATTTATTACTTATGGATACCTCCAATAAAAACATTATTTTTTACTCAAATCCCATTTATTATTCCCACATATAAAATATATTATTAGATCTCCTTTCAAAATCGATTGTTGGCACTTTTTTACAAATGCTAGCGGAAATCAATCATGGAAAGGAAAGTAATCATGATGCTCAGACAGTTGGTCCTCCGCCGGCGAAGTGAAAAGGCGGCAGAGAACAAATCGGTCTGACAGTCACACCAACAAAATATAAGAGAACAGAAAATATAAAATAATTCTAATTGTTAATAAATTCTTTGATTTTATCATGAACTTGGGAATTATTGACGATTGAAGAATGGTCTCCTTCATACTTACTAATGGACAAAATATTTTCGCAATAATTTGAGAGGAATAAGTCATCCGCAAAATTACTTATAGTTGGTTGAGTTGGTACAATTAGGATCACTTCGGATTTTACCTTGGTAAAACTGGGTTTGTACTTCAGAAGCATTTTTGTGATTTTATATATAGATGTAAATATGTCGAACATGATTTCTTTGTTGCATTCGACTTCTGCAGGAATACAATTCAGTCTTAATTGTAAGAGACTTGAAAAATCTAAATTCTTTGCCTGCTCATCCTGAGAAAATATTAGTTGAGAGTTTTTTTTATGATCATTTCAAAATATTGATATTATATATAAATAATTGATACCTTAATGTTGCTTAAAATGTTCGCTGGAAAATATTTGGTGAATATAGTGGCCAATATTTTCATATCAGAATCATTGTTTGATTCAGATATAACAGATGATGTCAACCTAACTAATAAATCTGGTGAGCCATCAATAATAACTATTTTGCCATAATATCCTTGACTTTCCATCTTTGCTGCTAATTCTAAAGCAAAAATTGTACCAGTAGAATGGGCTATGAATTGAAAATCTTCCTTGAAACTTTCAATGTGCTAAAATTATTAATTAGCAATATTTTGTTACTTAAATATTACAGATATCATGACATACAGGCCATAATCCATCAACATATTTTGCGGGGTCATTAGTATCACAAGTAATATATTGGAAACAAGTAGAGTTTTTGCTAGTGGAAACCATCAAGTTTTCAATGTGCTGCACTACACCTTCAACACCCGGGAAAAAAAAAACCTTTCTACTCTTAATATCCTCCACTATGTCTATTTTCGGTAATTTATAAGTGCTGTTGTTAAGGAAGTTATCGATGTATAAGTTAAATGAAGCACTAGCTGTAGAAAGTTCTTCTACATTTCTTTCGTTTTGCATATTCATTAATCTATAATTAAAAATGCAGAATTTAGTTAAAAATAATAGGAAAAAAATGTTCAGTCGTTACTTATTAACTGTTAAATTTTTGATATCGTTAGAAGTAAGAAATTGATCGTAATCTCTTTCTAAAATATTTTTTATTTCAACAGCCATCATCGAATCCATGCCAAGTTCAGCTATACTTGCATGTGGACTTATTGTATTCACATCTCGTATGCCTATAACGTTCAAAACAACATCCAGTACATTGTCACTTCTTTTCTTCGCAATTTTTTCAGCCACAACCATACTACCTACCACAGCTTCTTGACTATAAAGCAATTTGTCCAATACCTCTAGACAACTATTTATTCCTTGTTGTAGAAGACCAGCAATAATAATTCCATTTTGTTCCTTCTGCATTTCCGCAACAAGCCCAACATCTCCGATCACTCCCCATTGGATTGCTAATGCTGGCAAACCTTCAATTTTTCTACGTTCGCAAAGTCTTTCCATTATTGAATTTGCCAAGCCGTAATTTGTTTGACCGCCATTTCCTCTACCACATGTCACCGATGAAAAGAGAATGAAATGTTTGAGGAGTGGACAATGAATTTTTGAAACTTCATCGAGTAACATACTTGTTACAGCTTTTGGATTCAATGATAGTTTATAGTCATTTTCTGTCAGGTTATCAAAAATTCCGTCACGGAGATCCACGGCAAGATTGAAAATTCCTTCGATTTGTGCAATTCTGTTTGCTGTATTAACTATATTTAAACAACCCGACAATTTCGTTACATCGTCTTGTAACACTTCTATGCGTACACCATCATTTTTTAACTTTCTAAAATTATTGTTCTTAGTTGTAATTATTTATATATTGTTGAGATTGAAGATTTTGATAATACTAAATAGTAACAGTTGTATCTTTTCTTCAAAGATTATAATTGCTAGGAAATCATTGTATACATATTAGGGCATCCAAAACACCGATAAAATTTCAAAACCCGTTTTTTCGTAACGTGAAAAACGGTTAAAACCGGGTTTAAGTATAAAAATAAATAAATTGAGTATTACCTTTTAAACTTATTTCAAAAATAGTGTAGATGTAAATCAAAGAAAATAAATATTATTTGCCTTTTATAATTATTTCATACAAAAACTTAAAATATTCTAAAAGGTCATATTTCATGGACGATCGCAATTTTGTACAAAAATTACCGTTGACCGCAAAAACTCTCTCTCTTGAAAAAAACTATCTGTTGAGGTGGGTTAGGTTAGGTAAGGTTTTCACGTTTTATCAACCATCGATTTTGTCTTATTGATCCTGAACATATTTTCTGAAAGATAATTCAAAACTGCCCTCGTTGGCATTGGCACATTCCATTGAGAACTATGATTCTATAGAAATGAAATTCTTAAGTTCCAATTATCTTTCAGCAATCCCTTCTCTATTTTCAGCAAATAATTCTTGAACTGGTAGATGGCCAAAAACCTTATAGCCAAGGTTGTTACTAAAGACCTAGTCTGCGCTTTCGGCGAATATGGAAGTTCCACCATGTTCGTTTGTGGAAAAGTTCCACTTTGTAAGAATTTATACAACGTCAATATACTTTATTCCGCTTTTTGAAATTCTTATTTTTAAACAAATTATAATTTTTTTCCCCAAAGTAGTACTGTTTTGTATCAATTGTACAAATAAAAAGGTCAGCACTCCTTCTGCAGTCAGTAACGTTGAAGTATTGTTTGATTAGTTCTTTTACTACCAATTCTGTCGGCTTTAATATGTCAATTAAATCTACTAAAATAGTGTAGTCATTTTCTATGGATAAATCCTCTCGCCCGATTTCTTCCAATGCTTTTTTATGGAAACTTTAAGTAGTACTAATCTCTCCATCAAGGTATAAGAGTTCTATCTAGTTTACACTCCAAGATTAGTTTAAGCGATTTAACATCTTTTTCAACATATCTTTGCAGTATGTCATTTCTTACTGGAGATTTTGTAAGAAATCTGACAGTCTTTCTACAGTTTGGCACTTTTGCAGTATTTTATAAATCTTAGTATCTCCTAAATTGCATTTAGTATTATAGATGTTTGCCAGCAAAGGAATTAAAATGAATTGTTGCTTCCTCATCAGCACTCTCAGAATCTGAAGTTTATCACCGCTACTGAGAAGACGATCGACTCACTGATGGAGCGACTTCGACTGGAGGAAGATCGCCTTGATGACAGCCAGGAAACCAAGGGGATGACAGCAGGGAACGCATTATTCGTCAGGACGAGTGGCAAGCAGGGACCACACAATATCACGAAACAGGACTGCACACAAGCCAGCTGTTTCAAGTGTGGAAAGAAGGGTCATTTCAAGAAGGATTGTCGCAACAAAGCTAGTGACAAGTACATAGCCTACTGCAAAAACAATTACGCCTGAAACACGTGTGGAAAGAAGGGACATTTCGCCAGGGAATGCCCAAAGGGACAGGACAAGCAAAATGACAACGACACTTCACGCAGGAAGGATCCGGGATCGTCCAACCGGAGAGCACTAGTGACCCTGGGACTGTCAACCGGAAACCTGAGTGATATAAATTTCAAGAAGGACTTAGGAGACTATTGGTACCAGGACTGTGCCGCAACGCAGCACATGACACCGCAGAGGGATTGGTTCACCGACTTCGTCGAACTAGAGAATCCGTCAGCTGTACTCATTGGAGATGCGACAAGATTGGAGGGAACAGGCATAGGTAACGTTGAACTGGAAGCTTTCAACGGTGAAAACTGGTATAAGATACTCCTGCAAGACGTTCTGTTTATTCCCAAGCTAAACTTTAATCTATTCTCGGTGGGTCAAATTCTGGATAAGGGCTATATCCAGAGCGCAGATCAAAACAGATCGATCTTCCAAACGTCAGATCGGAAGGAAGTCGTCGCCGTGGCAGTACGTGAAGGAAGTTTGTATCGAATGTAGCTACGACGAGAGATTGGAGCAGTGCCTTGCCGCTACTTCAATCAAGACATGGCACGAGAGATCGAACAAGATCGCGTTCACAGACGATTAGAATAAGGATGCGTACTTGGAAAGCAGCACGAGTATCTCATTCAACCAACGACAAAGTAGCCAAGCAGCCATTGGATTTGGTACATGTGGACCTGGGCGAGATGCTTAAGCCGTGTCTTGGAGGAGCGGAGTACATCTTACTTTTCAAGGATGATTTTTCACACTACAGGACTGTCTACTTCCTGTAGTCAAAGGACGAAGCACCTTAAAAGTTGGAACACTTCATCAAACTCGCCGAAAGACAACTGGGAAGACAGGTAATAAGTCTCAGGTCAGACAATGGTACAGAGATCAAGAATGCACGAACGAAGAACCTGCTAGATGAACTGGGGGTTTTTCACACCTTCTCAAATGCTTACACACCGGAACAGAATGGAAGGATAGAAAGGGAAATGAGGAGAGTTGTTGAATCAGTACGGTCGGTCATCCATGCATGCAAGTTAGATGAAAGTGTATGGGCCGAAGCCGTAAATTATACTGTATTCACACTAAATCAGACGGGAACGAGCTCCGTGAAAGGGAAGAGTCCAGTAGAACTTTGGTTCGGACGTCAGACTGAACTCAACAAACTGAGAGCATTCGGCAGCACCGCCTATGTGCTGACCCCAGCACACAAACGGACAAAGTTGGACCCAAAGTCACAAAAGGGTGTCTTCGTAGGATACGACTGGAACTCCCCCTGCTACAGGATCTATCTGCCAAGGGAACGGGATGTTGTCTGCTCAGACAACGTCATCTTCAACGAGGAAGAAGCCAGTGGATCCAAACACACAAAAGTGGAAGCAGCCGTGAGGAATACGAGACAGGAGGAGCCACACCCAGATTCAGAAGTATCGGACGTCGAGAGCGAGGACAGCCAGGACAGACAGCATAGACAGAAGGAGCAGCCAGCTGAACAAGAGGACTCGCCAGACGAAGAGGAGCCTAGGGGCCAGGACTTCGAAGCCGCCGAAACATACAACCGCCTGCAAGATTATTCGACTACGTCATGGGTATACCTTGAGAAGGCAGCAACGCCAACACGGCCATGATTGGCGAAATAGAGGACATACCGATGTCAGAGGCCCTAGAAGACGGAAACTGGATTCGAGCGATGAATCAAGAGTTTGAGTCTCTACAGAAGATGAAAACCTGGACACTGACTAAGTGCCCAGAAGGAGTAAGACCATTGACGTGCAGATGGATTTTACGCGAGAAGTCGGATGGAAAGTTGAAGGCTCGACTGGTCGCGCGGGGTTTTGAGCAGAAAGAGGGAATTGACTATTTCGAAACTTTCAGTCCCGTTTTTTTTCAGGACTGAAACTCATTCCATTTGACGTGACTACTGCATTCCTGCATGGGGACCTGGATGAAGACCTATACATGGTACAACCCGAAGGTTTTGAAGACGGTACAAGCAGAGTCTGCAAGCTAAGAAAGAGCCTGTACGGACTCAAGCAAGCAAACAATGGAATGTTAAAATAACAAATTTTCTTGAAAGTATAAGGCTGCACAGCACAGACGATGATCCATGTGTCTATTACAACGATGATCGAACAATAATGATGACCTTGTTCGTCGACGACGGACTCATCGCCGGAAGAGACAAACGACAGATCTATCAAGTATTGGACAGGATCAAGAGGGACTTGGAAATCACATACAATCGACAGACTCAGACCAAAATATCTTAAATTGGAATGGACATTCAAGTGCAGCCAGATGGAATTTCTGTGAGCCAGGCAAAGTACACACAAAAAATTCTACAACGCTTCGACAGTATTACGTGCAACCCAGTATCGACGCCAATTGAGAAAGGTATGATTACGGAGGAAACAAATCGTATTATTATTGTCTGCTAATAATCCGTATCGCGAAGCTATAGGAAGCCTCCTATATCTCACAACAATTTCTCGTCCGGATATTGGATTTGCTGTGAACTTCCTCAGTCGGCATTGCAACAGGCCCATGACAATCCACTGGAGGATGGTAAGGAGAGTTTTCCAGTACCTGAAAGGAACTATGCACGCAGAGATCTTTTTTGACGGAAGCAGCACTCTGGAAGCCTACTCACATTCAGACTACGGAGGAGATGCAGAGACAGGCCACTCGACTAGTGGAGTTCTACTAAGGAGAGGAGGGCCAATCGTATGGTGCACGCAGAAGCAGCACCTGGTAGCTACATCGACGGCCGAAGCAGAATTCAGGGCAGCAGTCGCGGCCATCGATGAAGTCAGTTGGATTAGGAGGATCGGGCACGAGCTAGGTATCCTCGAGACAGACTTGCCCACTACTCTCTACGTGGACAACCAGTCAGCTATACACATGTTCCACAACGCACATAAAGGGAAGACATCAAAAGGTAAAAAACACATTGAAATTCCCAGGAAGTTCATCCGGGAGAACATCGGAAAGACTATGAACCTTAGACACATTCCAAGCAGAGAGCAACTTGCTGACATATTGACCAAGCCACTCAATCGAAATATTTTTGTTAAATAAATGTGTTAAATAAATTCGCTAGTTAGTTTTTAGGTTGGCAACGAGCCTAAGTTATTATATATGTAGTTCTTTAGTTGGCAACACTGCGACATGAACTTAATCACTGCATCTACTGTAGTCGAGGTAGTAGTCGCTCTAGACCTTAGAACATTTACTTATGGAACAGGAATACAAATCATAAAATTGTGTCCAAGAAGTGAGATGCAAAGCCTCATTCTATTTCTTTGGTTCGAAATGCTCATGCGCGGCCTACACGTATTTTTCGATGTTGTTTACAGTTGCCATCTTGTTAGATGTATGTTATTAATCCAGTTTATTAAGAGTATATTACTTCTTTTTTGATAATATCAATATCGCTAATCAACAAAATGGGTGTATATTGCTGACAATGCGGCATTCGTAATAAAACCGTTTCGGAAATTCAGGAAAGTTGTAGTAATTATTTGGCTTGGTTAGCATTTTCTCTGTCACAAACTTTCAAATGTTATTATTTTCATTATTTTGGCTATTTTTAGTTTAATTATTTGGGTTAGTTGAACAGACGTTTTGTCTACTATTATTGTAGACAGGGCGAACTGAACCTCGCCCAATGGATTGCATGTTTTATTGATATTTTGTGTTTATTACGAATACAGGCCTTTATTATTATTATTATAAACTTAATATAGTCGGAACACGGTCAGAATATATAAATATATTCAACCTTTCTGGAGCTCTATAACACTAATAAGTCTTTTTAGGACTACCAAAAAACAAATCTCATGTGAAATTTGTCAGTTATTTTATATCTTTCAGTCCACCTTCGTGGCACTCAACAAAAGCCAGAAAAATAACATTGTTTGTTAAGATCATGTATCAACAAGTTATCGGAATGACATGATCTTAAAAAACAATGTTACTTTTCTGGTTTTTGTTGAGTGCCACGAAGGTGGCCTGAAAGCTAAAAAATAACTGACAAATTTCACATGAGATTTGTTTTTGGTAGTCCTAAAAAGACTCATTAGTGTTATAGAGCTCTGGAAAGGTTGAATATATTTATATATTCAAGCTGTGTTCCGACTTTATTAAGTTTACAGTAGATTTATTTTTATTTTGTAAAAGTTGTAATTTATATTAAGTAAATTTGTAATAAAGTTGTAATGTAATATTAAATAAAATAAGAGAAGTAGTTTTCTTGTTACAGTGTCAAGTTGTATTGTTATTAAATCGTACTATACTAGTACTTAGACTAATAAAAAAATACTTATTATCTTTTGATAAATCTCTTATTTTTTATGTAAACTTAAATATTTTTCTTTTAAAAAATAAACACTTTTTTTTTAATTTTTCTTTAATATATTTTTAACAGATACAAATTATAGAACTAAATACACCACCTAAAAAATAAAAACCACCTAATGTTATAAAAATTGTATAAGTAACCATAAAAATATTTCTAAATTAAAGTTCAACCATATTTATGGTTAAAATTAAGGTTAGAAAATAAATGTTTATTTCATTTGGAGCATGCGCATAGCGAACAAAAGAAATGTTATCTCTTTTCTTGTCGCACAGATGTTGGACACAGTTTCGGTACACGTAAGTTATACGGTATTCCTATTCCATTAGTATAAGTTCTATGGTCTAGACGAGCAGTCGTGTCCAGTCTGTTGCATTAGTCAGTCGTTAGTACTAACAAGCAAGTTTTTAGCACGTGGTTTATATTCACTTTTCTTTTGTTCACCATTTAATGTTACTTTACTTTTAAGATTCTATTGTTTAATATAAAATTAAACTACGACCACGTTAATCTATTTTATTTATTCTCCCGAGCCAAACAAAATCTGCCACAAAAAATCTCATCACCTAATTTATAACTATCCTCCAGAGAATGCATTGTTATATTTATTCTAGTTTTCTTATTCTAGTTTTTTTCTAATTTGCAAAATTTACGCTTAATTTTTCGTCGTTTCGCTTCTAGGCATTTCATAATTACGTTTTGTAATAAATTCTCGAATAGTGCTTGAATGTGCCATATATCGAAAACGTCATATGTTGCGCATTTGGACAACAACTCTCCCAAAGATTCTCGTATAGAGAAATTAAACTTATCTGAAGTTGTTTTTGCCTTTTAAACTACGGGTTCTTACATTTTTCATTACATCGGCTTTATGTTTTGCTTGATTTGACAAACTTGATGTGTTCCCACATTTTAAAACTGAATTGCACATTGCATTTTGCCGAATTTTCGGTTACTTTTTGGAAAATTTTCTATACCCCTGACTTTTTGTTGTTCATATTTGGGCTAAACTAAAATTTTATAGGAGTTTATAATATGTAGGTCGAATCCATTCAATTTCTAAAATGTAATATGATTAATACTTACTTGAAGATATTGTTGTTCGAATAAATTCTTCACAAATAGATAACTATAAATGTATATATATATATATATATATATATATATATATATATATATATATATATATATATATATATATATAATATTATATATCTACATTTATAGATTAAGATAATGCGAACTCTAAATCTGTGAATGTGGTCTGTTAGAAAAGTATTCGACCTTTAGCCGATATAAAAAAACTGGCATATCTGGAGTGTTGGAAACCTAATCACCCTCAAAGTAGTCTCCTTGGAACTCTACACACTTCTACCAGCGGTGCCGCCATTGTTGGAAGCGTTCCGAAAAAGCCTCTTTCGGCATAGACTTTCGCTCGGCTGTCGTTGCAATCATAATGTTCTCTCTTGTCTGAAGTCGCGTTCCTTTCAATATCCTCTTGACTTTGGGGAATAGCCAGAAGTCGCAGGAGGCCAGTATCAGGACAGTAAGGAGCCTGTCGAACCAGAGGAGTCAGGTTTTTCTCCAAAAAAATGTGAGCCAAGTGAGAAGAATGTGCTGAAGGATTGTCGTGATGGAGTCGCCAATTTCCTGATCACAACTCCAGTCGCAATTTCTCGGATAGTCACACGACGGTCCCGCATCACCACAGCGTTTACTTTGGCAATGACATGGTCATTTCGGCATGTTGATGGCCGACCAGAGCGTGGCTCGCTTTCCACCGATGTGCGACCGTCTTTAAACCGGTTGTACCACTTCTTAATCTGTGTGATACCCATAGCATCGTCACCGAAAGCCAACTGAATCTTCCGAATGGTTTCCACCTGGTTGTCCCAGTTTCTGGCAAAATTTGATGCAGTAGCGCTGCTCCAGTCGTTCGATCATTTTACTTGCATTGAAAAACCAATGAGAGCACTACACACTACGTCACTCGAACACTGCTCGACAGCAACTGACGCTATCTACAGGCGGGAAAAAATTCACACATGCGCATGAAGGTTCAAGGTCGGCTCATTCAAGCGCGCTTGATTCAAATCCATCAGGTTTTCAAAATAAAAAATAAGGTCGGATACTTTTCTTACAGACCACGTATTCCACTACGTATTTACTGCTCTTACGTTTTATTTGAGTACAAATAAATCCACAACGTAATACTTGTAATCACCGCAATGAATAACCATATTAAAAATAAAATTATCTTAAATACAAACCGACTTTCGGCTTTCCGAAAAAAAAAACGGGTTTTACGGTTTCGTAAATTTTAATAGAAAACCCGGTTAACTGGGTTCGCTTTTAACCGGTTTGGATGCCCTAATACATATCGTCAACTAAAATGGACTTCACTGGCAAACACCACGATTGACATTGAATTACATTAAGAAAGTTTTTGCGTTTCATATAATCCTGTAATTTTTCCCAAAAAACAATATCCTGATCAAATACAAAAGATAATTATTTTCATTAATTGATAATTATCTTTTATCAGGATATTTTTTTTTGGAAAAATTACAGGGTTATATAAAACCCAAAAACCTTCTTAATGTAATTCAATGCCAGTCGTGGTGTTTGCCAGTGAAGTAGTTGTTTTTAAGTAAGTTTTTTATAGAAAGATTAGTTACACTAGTAAGTTTGTTGACGATATGTCAATAATGATTTCCTAGAAATTATAATCTTTGAAGAAAAAATTCAAATGTTACTATTTAATATGTTCTTATTTGTTTGAAATTAATTTAAAATATACTTACCTTAAAGCATTTCTTTGATATCCAGTTTTTATACCATTTCGCGAGGAAAGAATGAAATTTCTTGCACCTCTGGTAACCATCCAATCAACTAATTCTAACCCAAATCCTCCAAGACCACCAATTATTATGTAAGACGCGTTCGGATTAAAATAAACTCTAAATCACAAACATGTCCTTGTTTATATTTGTATATTATTCTTGATCTAATAGAAATAAATACCTTGGGATTGCAGAAAAAAGTTGAATGTCTGAAGACTCATTCCGATTTTCAGTATTTATTTTAATAATCACTTTTCCAATGTGTTTGCCTGTTCCAATGTATTTAAAAGCTTCTTGTAATTGATGCATTTGGAAACAAGTGTTTGGAAGAGGTTTGATATAGCCAGAATTAATTCCATGCTGTACCATACTGGACAAGGCCGTTTTCAATTTATATTTATTATTATTAGTACTGCAGTGTATGATTTCGTCTAACATAACTCCAAAAAATGATATTCCTTTATTTTGAAATTCTAGTCCAAGCTCAGAATTATTCGACAAATCAAATTTCCCAATTTCTAAAAATGTTCCATTTTTGTTTAAGCATCGGACGGAAGCCAATAATTTTTCATCTGCCAACGAATTTAGAACATAATCTACTCCCCGGCCATTCGTTCGTTTAAAAATCATTTGCTCAAAACTTGTGTCTCTGGAGTAACCAATGTTTTTAGAATCCAATTGTGGGTAATTTTTAATCAAAAATTCACGTTTTTCTTGTGTTCCCACTGTGGTATAGACTGTTAATCCATAATGCAATGCTACATTTATAGCTGACAAACCAATTCCACCAGTCCCAGAATGGATTAATATACTTTTGCCTTTTTTAATATTCGCTTTCTAAAAAAAAAAAATATGTAAACTTGTTCTAGTTTTGGAAAATGAAATTGTACAAATTTAAAAGCAAAAAGCACAGTGGAGTAAACAACAGGAACAGTGGAAGCTTCTTCCAATGACCAATTGTGTGGAATTATCCAAGATAATTCTGGATCATACTTGGAGAATGATGCAATTATGCCACTTTGTACAATTCCCATTATACGTTCACCTCTGTAAAAATATAGTCATGTAATAATAGTAATATAAATATTGTAATTATAAAGTACTTTTGATTAATACCAGAGAATTCATAGCCTATAAAACAATCCTTTTGAAATGGATTTTTTGGAATAGCACCTGTAGATAATTTGCCCGAAGCTATCATTAAATCTTTAAAATTTATTGGACAATAATGAATCTAGAAATTAAAATATAATTATGTGTGTATTTGCCACTTAATTATGAGATTGTTTACATCCACAATATTAGACGAATTTTTCGATAGTGGTCCAGCAATCCAACTCAACGAACTTAAGTCACCTGTGCGTATTACATTGGCAAAGCAATGTTCCGTTTGAATAAGTTCAGTTGAGTCTAGTAACATGTGTCTGTAAGTTCCCCATTCTCCATTTCTATAAACATTTATTCGTAGATTCTTCTTCATTTGACCTTGATAAAACACAGAATTTTGATCAAAATCCGGTGCTTCATTCAAGAAAAACGAGTAAATTTTGTTTGTATATTCATATCGCAAACAGTTTGAAAAACCTATAATTCCACTGTGCATATCATTTTCGGAATAAATAATGACGTCACTTTCGCTTTGTAACTTGGTTTTAAGAATATTCATCCATTTGAAATCTTTGCTTGAAATATGTACTACTGGTAACGAAGGCGAAGTGTATGATGTTTTAGATAGAAGATAAAGAATTCCATTCTGAACTGTGTATTTAGTTATAGCAATCAAATTGGATGGAATAGTAACAAGTGCGGTTTCAAAAGTTATTATAAAGCCATTTTCGACCAATGTATCTAATACCGTCTCCATTTTCTAATTTAAAAAATTAAAATATTAGAGAAAATTCAAGTACAGTATAATCTCGATAATCCGGTACATATGGGCCTAGACAACCGCCGGATTATCACAAAATTCCGGATTATCGGGAGTTAAACGAAAAAATAACAAGTATACATATTTTTTGTATCCGACTGTATAATTATATAATAATATAATTTGTATTATGAACTAGTAATATTAATATATTTAATATTTACAATGTTTTTTAATATGACGTGTCACTAATGCCTATCTAATAATAATGGAGAACATCTGGTTGACCAGGGCTACCAACTCTTGGAGGGAAACTCGATGCATGAGCAGCTTGGGCGTTCCATTACATCCCTCTTTTTCAACAGTAACGTAACGGTATCTTAATAACACGACCGCTACTAGTCGTACTCAGTGTTAGTTCGGTCGCATCTGTAACTGGATGGCTGGCAGGCGACGGTGGTGTCGTGATAGGCATCGGTATTGGCTGAGCAGTCGCTGACTCAGTCTCGACTGGGTTCTCCTGAAAACCTGTAGAGCGATGCACGTTGTCTGACGAGTTAGATGGTCCGGTTCCAGGGCTAGCGACATGTTTAAGATGCCAAGAGTTTCTGCGATAAGTTGCTCACTCATTAGTTTTGACATTGTAGGATCTGGGTGCTCCCTGTTCTCTGTTTATAACCTTGGCAGGAATCCAATGTTTGTGATCTTTTCGTGGTAGTATATCTTCTCCGATTATAAATTGTTCATTTTCCTTTTTTACCCTATCTGCATTTTCCTTTTCTTTCTCCTTTATTGTTTTCATTATGAATTATCAAATTCTTAGTAACATTTCTTATAATTTTAGGTGTAAAACACTTCTAATTGGTAGGTAATAAAGTCTTGGTTCTTTTATTCATTATTTTTATTAGTCGTTGACATTGTGATCCTAGGTCGAGTCTGGGCGTATTTCTGTAGTGTAGCAGAGCTAAGTAAATATCTGAGCTATTTTCTGAACATTTTTTGATTTTTTGCCTCCTGTACATTTTTAGCAGCTAAACCATTGGAACGTGCAAAATGGGGACTTGAAATTCGGTGTTCGAACTGCCATTGTTTAGTAGATTCTTTGAATTGATGACTGTTATACTGTCTGCTTCCATCTGTTTGAAGTGTGTCTTGTATTCCAAATGTAGCAAACCATGCTTTCAAAACTTTGATAATAGTTGTGCTATTTGTCACATCCACTTGTTTGAAGTAAAAAAATCCTGAGTAAGCATCTGCTATTAGTAGATATTCATTTCCTTGAAAATGGAATAAATCAGATGCGACAATGCTCCAAGATCTTTTAGGTGGTCTCTGTTGTGTCAAAGGCTACATTGGATTATCTTTCTGAATTTTATTACAGGTTTAACAAATTCTTACATATAGTGTAATGTCTTTTGTCATTCCAGGCCAGAAAACGTTGCCTCTAGCAAATTGAAGCGTTCCTTGTACACCCTTGACTCAGATGGCAGTGCTTCATTATTAACGGTACCATTGATGGTGGTATTAATACTCTGTCGCTTTTGAAAATCAGATTATTAATGACGCTCAGCGTTTCTCTATATGTCCAATATTTAGTTGTCTTTGTTTCTAAACGTTATCTTTGACTTCTTCAATTTTTTCAGGCCATCCTTTTAGGATTACTTCTTTTAGTTCTTTTAATTCATTGCTATTTTCTGTAAACCTTTTCAAGTCTTCTTTACGTGATTTGGTGAATGGAACAACAGGACATATCTGAAGCGTTCCATTGTACATTTCTTCGCAGCTTAAATTCCGGCAGTCTCTACTTAGTGCATCGGCGACGTACATCTTTGAGCCTTTTCTATAAATGATTTTAGGGTTATACGACCGTATTTGATATAACATTCTTTGTAATCTGGGCGGCGCTTCCGCGAGTGATTTCTTAAATATTGTTTCTAAAGGTTTATCGTCAGATTCGATGGTAAGATTTTTACAACCCCAAATTTAACTGTGAAAATTTTTACAAGCTAGCAATATGGCATTTGGTTCTTTTTCCAATTGACTGTATCCTATTTCTGTGGTAGTAAAAGACTTGGCGCAGTAGGCAATAGGTTTTCCTTTTTGAATCAATACTTCACCGCAGGCATAACTAGTTGCGTCCACTGAAAGTAGCATAGCCTCTTTTGAATTATAATATCCCAAAACGGGAGGCTCTTTCAGTAGTTCTTTCAATTTTAAAAAGGCCTCCTCTTGCTCCTTGTCCCAATACCATTCTATGTCTCTTTTCAGTTATACTCTTAATGGTCTAGTTCAGGGTTCGGCAAACTCTCTAAACTTAAAAGCCATTTTTTTATTTAACACCTAACCACCTGACATACGTCTCTCAGACCCAAAGTAGTAGTAATTTTCTCACCTGAGACGTTTGCCAGGTGGTTAAGGGTTAAAATAATTTCAAACTGGATCAAGAGCCACGTATAATTTTTTCCATAAAGTTATATTTTTTAATTTTCTTCATAATCGGCTTGATTAGGCGCCTTTGCAATAAAATTGTTGGTGGTCTTGAGTACCAAATCCATAACTTTATCCATATCTTGAATTAACATATCTGGAAATGTTTGTGCGCAAAGTGCTTGCTGGCGAATTGTGCAATAGAAAGGTAACACGTCATGGTCATTTTTTTCCTATAAAATTGTGACAATAGTATATTATGCAACTAGGGCAGTAAGTTGTCAATTCCTCACTTCGACCTGCTGTAGAGGTTTTTTTTCGCTTTTTCTCTTCGTTTTATTCGCTTTTTCAATTGTCTCCGGTGGTGTGGATTCGTTATAAGAACTGTCATCACTCCGGTATCACCATTTACATTCATTTTTAAATATTTTCTTTAATTTCTATTTTTATTTTGTAATGTTCATCACTTAAGAAAAACTTTAAGTTACTTTCACGTCACTTCAATCATCAAATATTGAGGTTTTGATTGTGTTTATTGTATTTATTCATTTTTTTTTTAATATAACTTAGCGATTTTTATTGAATATTTGCGTGCGTTACCCAAGTTAGGTGGTAATGCAGCCAAAAACAGTCATTTATCGCACTAAAAAAACGGGCGCCAGGATAGTATTTATCCTGCACGAGTAATAAAAATTCTTTTTTATTACCTACCATTTTAAGTTTGGTGGATCCTATATAACGGGTTATTAACCGTATTGGTCTTCAGGCCACATTTGTCAGCAACATTTATAAAACAATTTTTATGTATTCACCATGAGTGAATAGATTTCCGTTTTTGACGATTTTCGTGACCACAAAATTTGCCAAGTTAGCATTATTTGCATACTGCATCTAACAGTTAAAAGAGGAACAACAGAAAAAGAGGTATTTTTTTAAATCTTCTGAAGATCTTCAATTGCTCTCTTTCTTAAATTTTCGAATTGTCTCTCGACATTGGACTCTTTGTTCTTTGCTAGTTTTTCATGGCAAATAAAACAAGTTGAAAAACCAGCTGCATTAGGTACAAACCCAAACGATTCAGTTACCCATTCAGTTTTGAATTCACGATGTCGATCGGCTGCTTATATTTTTTCTTCGAAGCCATTTTGAGAGAAACTTAGAGTTTTTGAATTATGTCAAAAATAACACAATATTGAACGATGCACTAACTTGATTAAAAGAAACAACCGAGATTCGCGCTGTGACTGTAAGTTATGAACTTGGCGGCGGCGGTTGTAAGACTTCCGAAAAGGAGTTCACAACCAAAAAGTTCTGTTTCTTTTTTTGTATATTTTTATGTTTCAATATTAAACAGACATTTATGGTTTGCTCTCGCTACATTTCCATGTGGAAGAACAAAGCGAAATTCGAAGATAGTAATAATAACCAAATAGAAAATTTAATTTCTGAAGAGCCATAAGCTCACATCAAAAGAGCCACATGTGGCTCGCGAGCCACACTTTGCGGACCCCTGGTCTGGTTCATGTTTTTCATGAATTTTGAGAGGTATGTTACTAACCCCATGAATCTTTGCAATTGTTTTACATTTCCAGGCCTCTTTATTTTATTTATCGTTTCTAAATTTTCTGGGTCTGGCTTCAATCCCTTGTTAGTCACAATGTGTCCTAAGAATTTAACTTCTTGTGTACTGAATATGCATTTTTCTTTTCCCCCCCCCCTGAATTTAGAAATTTTTCTAGCACTTTCTGTGTATTTTTTTCTAATTTATGTTGTGTTTCAGCATGTATAGCTATATCATCCATTAATACCTCTGTGTTTTCTATGTCCGTGAGGAGTGGGCTCATGACTTGTTGAAACACTTCAGGCGCAGATGCTAAACCAAATGGCATTCACTGGCAAGAGTATCTTCCAAATGGCGTGCTGAATGTTAAATATTCTGAAGTTTTTTTTGTGACTCAACTACTCTTTTTGTGACTAAGCTGCCAAAAATCTCTTTTCAAATCTAATAAAGTGAACTATTTTGATCCATGTATTCTTGAAGTTATTTCTTCACTGTGTTTAGAGGGTAGTGCATTCTTCTTAGGTTTTTATTTATAACTGATGGATCTAAGCACAATCGTATTTTTCCATTTTTTTCTTACTACTCCCATAGGTGAAGCTGCTGGTGTTGGTTCTGTGACTGCTTTTATTATTTTTTGCTCGACCATACTCTCCAGTTCTTTTTTTACTTGATCTCTGATTATATGTGGTACCTTTCTTGGTGGGCATATCGGCAGCAGAAGATTGTCTATCAGGTCTATATCGTATTTAAATTGTTTCAGTCATCCAATTCCATCAAATAGTTCTTCATTTTTCTTTGACAATTCTTCAACTCGTCTCACTAAGTTGAGGTTTACACAGCCTGTTTTGCCGATTATTGGTGAAACTTCCTTTTCTACTATTATGAATTTGACGGCTAACTTTTTATTTTTAATTTGTGTTTCGATCCATGCCTCTCCTAATACAGGCATTTTGTGGTTAGAAAATGCTCTATGTTGGCTCTAGCTTTATCTGCTATACTTTTACTTAATACGTTGCATTGGCTACCTGAATCAAGTTTAAATTTTACCTGAATTCCTGACATGCTTGCTGTCTGAAACCAGTCCTTTTCGTAACCTGTGTTCCGATTTCACAGACATAGTAATCTGAATCACTTATTCCCCTTTCTTCTTCCAGTGTTTGTACATTTATTGTTTCATTTCTTTTACAGTACTTAGTGAAGGGATTTCTTCTATGGCATATCCCACATGTTTTTCCAAAAGCTGGACATGCCCTAACTGCATGTCTCGCACCACATCTTAAATTATTTTGCTTCGAATTCACTTTTTTCTTTTTTACACTTTTTTACACTAATCTTTATCATTGTTATTAATATATTTCTTTTTTATAAGTGACCGTATCTACTGATGCTGTATTCTTCATATTATTCACTTGTTGTTGAACCAGTTCCACTGAGTGATATCTACTGTTTTTTCTAGAGTCAATTCATGTTCAGCCAGGAGTTTTTCCCTTGTAGTGTCACTTTCTACGTCGATTACTATTTTATCCCGAATTATGCTGTCTTCAAGAATTCCATAACCACAATTTTGAACTTTGGTTTTGAGATTAGTCATCTTTCATAGGTTTCATTAATTTTCTGTGTAAAGTAGTTTGTAAATTTACTTTTAATAATTTCGAGAGATTGGGACTCAGTTACAGATAAGTTAAACATATTAAAGACGGCTGCAGCGTCTGGACCAATGCTTGTCATGAAAATTGCGACCTGTTCTTCTGCCTTCTTTTTGCTTAAGTTAGTTGCAGCGGCGTACCACTCCCACTGCTGTAGCCACAGTTTCCATGCTTCTGCGATGTTTTGTATCCTTGTAACGAAATATTTCGGCGGTTTTATATTTGCACTATCTTCCGACATTTTAACTTGGTTTCGGCACCATGTATTATAATATAATAATATAATTTGTATTTTGAACTAGTATTAATTAATACGTTTTATAATTACAATGCTATTTAATATGACGTGTCACTAATGTCTATCTAATAATAATGGAGAACATCTGGTTGACCAGGGCTACCATCCCTTGGAGAAAAATCCGACGCACGAGCAGCTAGGGCGTTCCATTACACCGACATTATTTTTTATTTTGAAAACCTGATGGATTTGAATCAAGCGCGCTTGCATGAGCCGACCTTGAACCTTCGTGCGCATGCGTGATTTTTTCCCGCCTGTAGATAGCGTCAGTTGCTGTCGAGCAGTGTTCGAGTGACGTAGTGTGTAGTGCTCTCGTCGGTTTTTCAATGCAAGTAAAATGACGACAAGTGAAATGAGGGATGTCCTACGTCGCCTACGTGATGCTGTGCGGCGCAAGCGACTGGTGTTGTGGGCATCAGGAAATTGGCGACTCCATAACGACAATGCTCCAGCACAAACGGAAAACCAGACTTCTCTGGTTCGACAGGCTCCTTACTCTCCTGATATGCCCCCTGCGACTTCTGGCTATTGCCCAAACTCAAGAGACCATTGAAAGGAACGCGATTTCAGACAAGCGAAGACATTATGGCTGCAACGAAAGACTAGCTAAAGTCGATTCCGAAAGAGGCTTTTTCGGAATGCTTCCAACAATGGCGACACCGCTGGGAGAAGTGTGTGGAGTCCCAAGAAGACTACTTTGAGGGTGATTGGGTTTCCAACGCTCCAGGTATGCCTTTTTTACCGGATAAAGGTCGGATACTTTTCTAACAGACCACGTACAAACATTGAGTGCGTTGAATGCGTCACCGTTGGTTACAGTTCGCTGAGTTGAAATATTAAAGTCATCGTTAGCTTCGTCGTCATCCATGGTACAAATTTGCCTGAGGATTTCTTCATCAGAAAGGGACTGCAAATTTTCCTCGCTTGTTTCTTGAAGCCAATCTTTTATGTCATTGTTTGTCAGGGTAACATGCACTTCACATTTGCTGGAAAGCTCTTGTAAAAAAACTGAAGACAATTTTATAGTGCAGTTAGCTTGCTCAGAATTGTTGATCAGGTTTTCAGAGTTAAAAGCAGGGTGTGTTGTCCAGACCTGTTTCCAAGAACACTGAATGGTGTCGCTTTTGACTTTATTCCAGCTATGCGCGAGATTTAAAACAACGTCTTTAATGTTTTTTTTCAAAAAATTATTGATTCCATCAGTTTGTTTAATTATATCTGAAAGTATAGTTTTTTGTAATTTATTTTTATTTGCTGAATAATATTTTGATCCATGGGCTGCATTAGTGGTGTCATATTTAGACTTTTTACTTTACTTTACTTGAATTTGCTGGTCAGGAGCGTTATCCAGAAGAAGAAAAGCTTTAGCAGGCAAGTTGTGAACTTGCTTTTACAAAATTAAAAAAGTTTTACCGCCGGAATAAAATGTTGCTTGGACCATTCTTTAAACACATCTCGGGTAACCCAACCTTTGGCTTGATTTTTATATATAACTGGTGAGTTTCGTTTTCGCCCGCGGATGTTTAGCTTTTCCTACAACCAATAAGGAAAGTTTGTATGTGCCCTTTGAATTTGCACAGGGCATGAATGTCTGTCTGTCCTTTGACATTTTTCTTCCTGAACGTACAATGCGTACAATTATGAGAAAACCGGATTACTGAACATGTCCGATTAACCAACGGCCGAATTACTGAGATTATACTGTATTTTTGTAAATATATTGTTATTACGACTGAGAAGAAAATGTTATTACCTTTGGTTCTGCTAATAAGTTTGTTCCAATAAATATATGGTTATTATTCTGCATTTGTATATCTTCCTTAACAACATTAACTTCTCCAAAATCAATATTTAAATCACTGATGATTTTAACATTATATAAAATTAGTGGATGCCCATCGATTGTTTTCATCACAATTGCGGCAAATGGTTCCCGCTCTTCGGTAATATGTTCCAACAATGCAATTGTGGTGTGGCTGCTGTTTTCTAATATAATTTGCGTGTTAACTCTCAAGGCATCGTCCAAATAAAGCTCAGATTCATTTGGAATAAATCTATATGTTTCCAATATGGGATCAATAATTTGTTTCTTTCTGGCGATTTCAATTGTTTGAACACCGATTATTTCAATAAACTCGGTTCTTGGAATTATAAAATAAACTAAATAAATTGAAACAAATAAAAGTTGGAGGATTTAAACTACCTTAAAATATTAGCATTTTTTTCTAAGAAAACTGCTACGCCTTCGTCACTTTCAAGGGCTTTGACATATCGTTTGTGACCTGGAATATTTATCGTCAGTTTCTCAATCCCGGTCGGAACATACAGAGATCTATCGTCTTTTTGTAAAATGTAAATTTGTAACATGCTGTCCAAAAATGTAACAAAATTGTCAGACCAATTAAGAATTGCTTTATTTCCACATATTTCTCTAATTCCACAAAAATCTCCACTAAAATTATATTTAAAATAATTACTGTTAAAAACAAATAATCGATAATGGGTTTACCTGTAATTATAACCTCTCAATCTCAATTCCTTATAAATGTCATTTTGGTCCATTTTGAAATCCGCTTCTGTATATTCAGGAATTTCGAATTGAATTTCTTCTTTTAAAGCAACCACTTCTCCAGTAACAACAGACACGTCATTTTCAGAAATCTGAAAGAGTTCATTCTACTTATTATCTACTATTAAGCGGTTTGTAATATTATGTTGACGCAAACGTATTTCCTAGATTCGGGCGTCCCCTAGGCAACGGTAACTAACCCAGTTCCGGCAAATCTTTCCACACACTGAGCTACACAGTGCAACACAGTGATATTGTATCACCATACCACTGTACCCTAAGATGAATAAACGGTTCTTGTCAGAGCCATGCCTGACTATCATATCTCTTAACACAGAGGGCATCTCTGCAGAGAAGCAGGAATGCATCTCACACGCGTGCAGGAGACGCACAGGGGATCAACCAGCCGCCGTCCACATGTTCCGGCAATGATCCTCGTGAAAGAATACCCACACGATCAATATGGGAGCGCACTGTTTGTAAGGCCGGGCAGTGAAATAACAAACATACAGACCTCCACCGTTAACAATACGGAAATTATCACTACCACCATCGGATGGATCACAGCCTCCTACCTGCATGTAATAATAGGAGACTACAACTACCACGGCAACACGTGAGGCTAACAGAAGACAAACGCGGACGGAGAACTACTGGAAAGCTGGGCCGAGGGGAACGAACTAAGTCTAAAATCAACCCGCCTATTTCAATAGTGGAAGATGGCGGAGAGGGTATAACCCGGACCTCAGCTTCGTTTCTACGTCCCTAGCTGGAACATGCATCAAAACGGTTCTAGATCCCATACCACACACCCAACATAGACCAACCATGCTGAAGTTTAGGCCAGTGATAATGCCCCAAAAAATACCTTTCAAGAGGCGCTTTAACTTAACAAAGGCCAAATGAAAATTCGCCTTAACCCTGGACGCGGAAATCATAGCCCTCCAACCTATCCCTGCAAACTATGAGAGATTCATCTCAGCCATCAAGTACGCGGCAAGACAGTCTATCCCTAGGGGCTTTCTACATGCCTGGGCTACCCGATGAAACCTACGACTAAAGCAACCTACGACGAATACCTGTAACAATAGAGCCGGGACCGTTTTGCCGATGAAACAACACAACTGGGTAATCAACTACTAGAATCTCTGAGTAGGAAGAAAAAAGAGAGTTGGAGAACACAATAGAGAGCCTGGATATGAAACATAGTAGCAGGAAAGCTTGGAGCCCTAAAAAAACTATACAACGACCCAGCGGGAGATAGGGTTGATGTAACCGCTAACCAAATAGAGGAGGTGGTGTGCCCTCCTGAATGGGAAGCCGGACCAATACATTAGGATGGTCACAACCTAAAAAAGAACCCGATTTCCGGAGAATGGACAAGAATCGTATTTCTCCCTAGCAGAACTAGAACTGGCAATTAACTTACTGAAACTCTGGCCCAGATGATGTAATTTCTCCAAAATCTACTGGTTACCACTGGTTACAATATTGGTTACCACTGGCGAAATACTGGCTCCTCCAACTATTTAATCTTTGCTGGGCCGGAAAGGTAATTCCGAAATTATGGCTGAAAGCCAGAGTAGTTGCAGTCTCCAAACCGGGAAAACCACGCGATGAGGCCAAGAGCTATCGACCAATCATCTGCTCCCTCTTTAAACTCCCTCTTTAAACTCTATGAACGACTCATCCTAAATAAGGTAGGCCCGAATATGGAACAGGAAAATCCTGCACTGGCCAGATTTTGAACCTCACCCAACATATAGAGGACGGGTTTGAAAGGAGAGGAAAAACGAGGATGGTGTTCGTGGACCTGTCGGCGGCATACGACACTATAAATCACAAACTACTCCTAGAAAAAGTCTTCAAAAAGACAAGAAACTACCATCTGACAGAAGTCCTGAGATGAATGCTGAGCAACAGGAGGTTCTACGTGGAATTTTAGGGACGGAGGAGTAGCTGGAGGACCAAGAAGAACGGGCTTCCCAAGGGCAGCGTGCTGGCGCCTCTCCTCTTCTTGATCAGCATCTCTCTCTTTAATTTGTATTCGGAATGATCAACCTGTCGGCCCCTATATAAATAGTTTCATCTACGCCGATGTCGTAGCCATTACGTGCCAATCGCAATACATCGAGGAGATTGAAAGAAAGCTTACAGATCCCTATCTAGACTCTCGGAGTTCTATAAGGCAAACCAGCTTCGCCCAAACCCAGGGAAAACTCAGACATGCCTATTCCTATATTATTTATATTCCTAAATAACCGGCAAGCAAACATGGAACTACAAGTGGAATGGAACTCGACCAGGTTACAGCACTGCGCAAACTCAGTCTACCTAGGGGTCACTTTAGATAGAACTCTATCCTACAAGAAACACGTGGAGAAGATTAGAGCAAAAGTAAATACAAGGAATGGTGTCGTCCGCAATCTTGTCAATTCCCATTGGGGAGCCCACCCAGGTGTACCACGGTCAACATCCCTTGTCATGTGTTATGCCCAGACTGAATACGCTTGCCCCTTATAGTCCAGATCAGCACATGCCAACAAACTAGACCCCATCCTAAACGACCCCATCGATGTATGCAGGACTAAGTAGGCAGTTACTCGATGAAACACCCCCTATACGGATACGAGCCCCCTGCCCCCAGACTTAAATCCTGGAACAACTTCATAAAGTCAACAAACCCACTAACAGACTCTAAATCGGCAACTAAAGAAACAATGCTGAAGCGGAGGCTAACAGGTAACAATACCCTAACCTGGAATCCTACAAAAAGCCTCCCTGAAGGATCACAACTAGACTGGAAAACCTGGAAAAGCCTCAATTGGATCAGATGTCAATTGGGAAGGTCCGGGGAAAATTTGTTAAGATTGGGATACGCCGAGGACGACTCATGAGCCTGCGGGGAGATCTAAACAATGGACAGCTCCTGACCTGACCATCCCTACATAACCCCTGCACAATTCGGGACCTGTGGAAGGCGAATGACACGGCGGTGCAGTGTGCCAGACATTAGAAAGAGATATGAGCCACCAAAACAAACCAATCCTGACTTGGGACGCCTGCGAACGTCGTACAGACAATTTATCCTATTATTGTAACGAATAAGTGTAGTTCGGACACGATTAAATAAATTTGCTAGATTATGGCTCTTAAAACATTTTTGTTCGTAGCTCGACGTCCTCAACACCTCAGAGTCAAGGCTTTCATTTCAGAGATATTATGGACCAGTGTTGACCTATATTAAAAAAAAAATTCACGCGAAAATCATGCGAATATTCTAATAAAAACCAATTTTTAATTATTTATGCTTCCAATTATTTTTACGTCAGTCTATAAACAATTAGGTTTTACCTCAAAATGACCGCTTTTATTGATCAATACAGTTAGTTTCACGCCGCCATTATTTCCGAAAGTTGTCGCTTTGTGAAATTTTACATTTGAGAATTGATATACCATGTGATCAATTGTAACTTTTTCTAAAAACATCGAAAGAATTCGTGCAATGTGCAAAATATAACCAGAGGCAGGGAAGAGATTTCTTCCATCTACTAAATGCCCTTTCAAGTAAGAATCAACATTATCGTTTAAATTGCACTCGATGGAAGTTTGACCCCCATAATAATGCTCTTCGGCGAATTCAAAATTGGGGAGTTCGTATTGTTTGTTGTGTTCCCATTTCACTAAGGAAGAAATCATTGGAGTTCCACGTGGCACTGGCCAAGAACATTTAGGATACAACTCTGCAAGATTAAGTTCAAATCCTGCTTCATATAATCTGTAAATAATAAGCAATTCTAAAGAATTAAAAGAATAAGTTTTACTTTTGTTGCAATTTACCTTCCTAAATCTTGAAGAAAACGCTCGCATTTAAAATTAGGGGTAATTAATTGAATATTTTTCGTGTCGGATCCATTTATATGCAGTTCAATACCCTTCTCAATATTGTATGCGCTGTAGGGGTTTTTGAGATTGTAAATAAAATATTCGATTGTTCTAAAGTCGTAAGGGTTGGTTTTAACTTTTAAATATCTTTCGTGCCTTTTGGACGATTTAGCTATTACGCCTTTAAGTTCATCTTTCAAATCCGTATCGATTTCTAAATCTTTATGCGTAAATAATTTTCTTAATTTATAGATGGACATAACAACTTCTTCGAAGGACAAAGCTTGGTCGGCGTAAGCTGCAATGAAATATCCCAAAGAGTGTCCAGTAATATAAGTAGGTACGACACCCAATGTGTTTAAAATGTCTACAATTCCTAACTGGATACAAGTGTTAAACATTAATTCTTCTATTTGAGATATTGAGTTAGAAAAAATATTAATATTAATTTTATTATTTTGTAGAACTGCCAGAAATCTAAAATTAATAAAATGCAATTTTAGTAAACCAAGAAAATGGACTTTTGTGCTTATTTACATTTGTGCTGATTTTTTAAATATTGGAAAATTATTTAGTTCTGCAAACGCTGTCATATTAATTTTGATTGCATCGCCTATGCAAAGACCGAGATGTTTTGGTTCCTCAAAACAGTATCCTGAAGAATGTTTATGTTTTTCTACATGCGATAAAACAGAAAATCCCCTATATGCATTATTAGCGATTCTTTTGCTAAAAAAATATTCAAAACAATTACAGTTTAGCATAGATAGATAACTCTACCTGTAAGCAGAATGTAGTAGACCTATCAGATCGTTGTTGATTTCATTTTTGTTTAAATATTCTTGTATAGTATTTATGGCTTCGTTTGTTCTACCACTGAAACAAACCAAACGAGGCAATTTATCAGTTTTTCTTGTCTTAGAAATCTCGTTCCGCTTTAATACAACATGACCATTTGCTCCACCAAAACCAAATGCATTTACACCTAAACATATTTTTATATTAAACTTATTTTATAATTACATTTACTTAACATACCACTGTAGGGTGCATCTTCAGGCCACGGAATTACCTTTGTTGCAACTTTCAATCTTCCTTCCAATAACGCGTCGGCTTCTCTCCTAGGGCTTTCATAATGAATATTTGGCAATATAATATCATGTTCCATTCCATATATGACCTAAAATTACAACGAGGAAGTAAGTGGTGTAGAAATTGTATAAAGAAACAGACTTTAATAATTGAACACAATCCAGCCACTTGTTCGGTATGTCCAATATTTCCTTTAACGGAACCAATCATTAGATGTTTTCCGTTACGCTCTTTTTTATTGAAAAATGCGTCTATGGAGCACAGTTCCTCAATGTCGCCAATGTTGGTTCCTACATTTCAAAGTTTATTGAAGAAAAGGTTAAAGAACCTTAGAAAGATAATAAATTAATTTGAAAAATTAGAATACGTATATTTAGTTAAAATTAAGCAGGGTAATGTTCAAAATGTTTACTTGAAGCTCCTGAGCGGAACTAAATTAAAAATTCCAAAATATAAAAAAACTAAATATATACACATAGTGCGTTCACGGAGTTTCAAGACTGATTTTTACCCAAGATGCGGAGGGTGCGTAGATTGGTTCCACCGACAGGGTAAGGTAGTGGCGGGTGTCAGCTAACCGACCGTAACAGCGGCCGTTGCCACCGAGACTTAGCAGCAAGTAGATCCGCTCTGGCGAGTGCGTGACCCCTGTTCAAAACTAGGACAGTCGAAAATGCAGCGTCATTTGGAACAGTGTTATTCAATAAAGTTTTGTGCAAAACTAAACCGATACATAGACGTTTGGTATGAATCAAGAGGCCTATAGAGATGAAGCCATATTACGTGCAATGAGTTTCATGTGGCACAAGAGGTTCAAAATCGCCGCGAGGACATTAAAGAAGATGGCCGTGTTGGGAGACCTTCAGCAAGCCGAACTCTTGAAAGGAAAATTTTGTGAAAGTGCGGGAACTTTTAGATAGATTACTTGCCCATGAACTAGGATTCGGTCCGAGTATGGTGTTCAAGCCAGTGACAGATTACGGGTGATGAGACCTGGGTCTATGATTACGATCCTGAAACAATGCGGTAAAGTGCGCTGTGGCACACCGCCTCATCTCCAAAGCTCAGCAATGGCCACATGAGCAAGACGAATGGAAAGCATGCTGATTGTTATCTTTAATGCCAAAGGAGTGATCCACAAAGAAGTTGTTCTTGTCGGACAGATTGTGACAGGTCGCTTCTACGCTGAAGTGTTCCGGCGTTTGAAGGGTCGAGTCTGCCGCGTCCGCCCGGAGATCAAAGAGAATTGGGTTCTTCACCACGATAATGCTCCCTCTCATAAGTCGCTCCCAGCTGGCCAAGTTTTGACTAAGTTCAACGTGGCAACACCACCACAGTCCCCACCTAGTTCCCAGCGACTTCTTTTTGTTCCCCAAATCAAAAGATACCTGAAAGGGAAGCGATCCGATACCCACGGGTCATATGTAAGACTTTCGGTTTGCTGTACAAACATTGTTGAAATGACAATCTCTGCAGTTCAAATTCACCCGCCTCACATCATCACTAAGGTCTAGGCCGCACTACGGCTAAACCGCCGCGGTTTTTAATCGCGTGATTTTATGACTCAAGTAAACTAATACAAACGGCCTCACTTGCGCTTTTTTCCCGCGACTGATTTTTCCCATAGCGTTCTGTGTGTTTCTCGAGCGGTTTCGCGGTTATAACGGTTACTGCTCGCGGGAAAAAACCGTAGTGCGGCCTCGGCCTAACTTCATACACAACTGTCATAGTTACATTAAAAGTTGCAGAATACTGTCCGCGTTTTAGTTAATACAATATATGTTATATACAAGTTCTTGTGTTTGTGTTTTTTCTGACAATCCCCGCTTTATTCTAATTACTCGCCGAACCCTAGAGAGCTCAAACTGTGCACTTTAAAAGGTTATGGGCCCAGGATTGTTTTTAAACCCGATTTGATACAAATATTGAGCACAAAAATTAAAAAGTGAGGTTAGGGCTGAGGAACGTTATAAAATTTCGTTGTTTGACGGAACCAATTACGATAACTGGAAGTTTCGTGTTGAGACATACTTGGACGAGCTTGATTGTCTGGAATATATAAAAAAACCCACTGATTTACTGGAAATAGTGGATGAAACGAATTTATCAGCTGACAATATAAGAAATGTAAGTCAGTCATAATACAAAGAATTGAAGATAATCAACTTGAATATATGAAAGTTTGCAAAACAGCTTTCGAAATTTAGGATACTTTGAATAAAACTTTTGCTCGAAAAGGTATAGCTAGTCAATTGTTAATTGGGAAAACTTTGCTGACCATGAAATTAAATTCAAGTAATGACAACATGGAATCCCATTTCATGAGATTTGATAAATTGATTAGAGATCTCAAATCTACCGGAGCAAATATAGAAGAGACTGACGTGGTGTGCCACCTTCTGCTCACGATGCCCGTCGAATACGATGTTGTAGTGTCAGCGATTGAGACCTTGTCTACGGAGAATTTGAAGTAGAGCATCGCGAAGAATCGACTCTTGGATGAGCACGCAAAGAGATTATGCGTTCGACAGGAAGGAGAGCCCTCATCGCCCCATGCATTTTCGACCCAATCGCATGGACCGAAGAAGTGGAATTAGTCGAATGGCAAGTCCAACCAATACAGGAAGAAACTAGACAAAAGGAATTACCAATGCCATAACTGTGGCAACTACGGACATTTTCGACAAGAATGCAGGAAGCCACCGAAAGATCGGAGCAAATTCCAGAAGGCGCATGTCGCATCTGACTCGGAAGACGAGAAAGAGGAATTTAGTTTTTTCGCTTGGAAAGTTTAAACTGAAAATTTGCTGGTACCTGGACTCTGGTACTCCTGAGCATTTGTTAAACGTTGATAAATATTTGCAAAATTTCAAACAGCTTGACCATAACATCTGCATAAAAAGTGCCAAAACAAGATCAACTCTTACAGCAACAAAAAGAGGAAACCTGCACGCTGAATCTGTTGTGGATGGCCAAATAAACAGGATCACCATGTACCATGATTGCAATTTAATTTGCTGTCTGTATCAGTTCTGGAACGAAATGGCTATGGAAAGGGGGTGGCTATTGAATGGCTATTGAATGGCTATTGAAACAAGGGAACATAAATTGTATGAACTATGTTTTATGTATCCTGTAGAAAAGGTCAACCTATGTGAAATGGAAAATAATACGGAGCTATGGCACAGACGTTTTGGACATATCGGACTCAAATTACTACACAAACTGAAATCATTAGTAAGAGGAGAAGAAGCAATTCACTTGGAAGAAGACAGACAGATTTGCCCAATCTATGTACAAGACAAAAAAATACAGCTACCTTATCAACACCAACGTAAACGCACCAAAAGGCCATTGCAATTAGTAGACAATGATTTATTTGCTCCAGTAAACCCAAAGTCCTATAATGGCTACGTAGTGACCCTTATGGACGACTTTACCCATTTTACGGTGGCCTACCTTTTAAATCCGAAAAGGGATATGTTTCAAAAATTCAAAATTTATAAAGCCATGGACATGAACCATTTCAGGTTATAGATCTCACGATTTTGATGCGACAATGGTCGGGAGTATCTTTCTAGTGGTATTTCGGGAGAAAGTACTTCGAGCAATGTGGAATTCAATCTGAATTTACAATCCGTCATACCCCGTAGCAAAATGGAATAGCAACGGATGAACAGGACAATCCAGAAGAAAACAAGATGTATGCATTTGGACTCATCATTGCCCAACAACCTTTGGTCGGAAGCAGTGCTGGCAGCTATTTACTTGATTAACAAGAGCCCGACAAGTGCACTGGAAAAAGCTGTTCCTGTGTAAATTGAAAGCCTACCTACATCTACCCAAGCTGTTCATTAGAAGGAAGTTCAGTCCTAGATCAAAGGAATGCTTTATGATTGGGTACTGCAATAACGTTTACAGGTTGTGGTAACCGGAGGATGCAAAGGTTTTCAGTGGATGTGATGTCATTTTTGATGAAACACGGCAAAGGAAATTCCAGGAATTCTGCGAAGCAGATTTCTACGACGGTGAACCAGCGAGTGGTACCGCGACATGAGGAGAAAGTGCTGTGCAAGTTGTCGGAAATTCATCCTCTCCACCGCCTACGATTCAAGAAGAAAAGGAGATTCAGGAGTATAGCAGCACGGACGACATCGGTTTACTCCGAGATAAGGACACCTCAGGGAGTTAAGAGGTGAGGAGGAGCACAAGGACCAAAAGACCGCTCAATCGCATCGACGACTACGTGGCTTTGGTCCTCAATGCTGAAACTTTCGTTGAAAATCTACCGATGTCATACGCAAAAATTCTGGGAAGAGAAGATGCAGCACATTGGTATGCTGCAGCCGAGGAGGAGCTGGGAGCTCTCGAGAACGAGACCTGGTCTTTAGCACCTCTACCCACTGAAAAAAAGGGCCATAAACAACAAGTGAGTTTTTAAAATGCCAACATTGTGCAGTACAAAGCTCGTTTAGTCGTAAAAGGATGTTCTCAACGAAAAGGATTCTACTATGACGAGGTATATCCCCCAGTTGCTAGATTGGACACGCTAAGAACGCTCTTAGCGGTTGTAAAAAAACAGGATCTTTACACAAGAGAGACGGGCGTGAGAAATGCGTTCCTGCATGGAAAACTTAGAGAGGAAATTTATATGCAGCTACCTGAAGGCTTCGAACGCGAAACTAGTCCGCTCTGTAAGCTGAATAAAACTCTGTACGGGTTGAAGCAGGCCCCTAGAGCATGGAACGAAGAGTTCTACAAATTCGTTCAGTCACTGGAATTTGTTTAAAAAGCTAGAGATATTGACTGTTCTTTCCAAAGCAAAATAGGAACCACTAGTAAGATATGCTGATGCTGTTTGGGGAGGAAATACAGACCGCACATCTATCTCAGGCTACCTGTTCCAGATTCTAGGATCTACCATTAGCTGTACGACGAGAAAGCAAGCCATAGTTGCTTTATCTTCTACAGAAGCAGAGTACGTCGCCTTAGCATCTGCAAACACTGAGCTAATTTGGCTGAGAGGTCTTTTCAAGGACCTGGGAATTAACTGTTCGCAACCCATCACTGTATATGAGGATAATCAGGAGTGTATAATCAGGCATGCAATCGAAGCATGTTGACGTGAAATATAACTTCATCAGGGACGACAAATCGACGTTACTTACATCTGCACAACTGATTAAGTTGCAGATATTCTTACCAAGGGACTCAACAGACAATTTGAGAATCTGAGACTGAAGTTGGTACTACAACGTTTTTTTAATTTAATCGTCACTTAGAAATTCATTTTTGTATCTTTTTCTTTAATATTGTATGTAATTTATTTGTATTTGCCACATAAGTTAAAACTGACGGATTGAAGAGGAGTCTTGAAATGACAATCTCAGTTCAAATTCACCCGCCACACATCATCACTCATTTCATACACAACTGTCCTAGATACATTAAGAGTTGTAGAGTAATGTTCGCGTTTTAGTTAATACAATATATCTAATTCTTTATGTTTTTTCTGACAATCCCCGTTTTATTCTAATTACTCGCCTAACTTTCGACAGCTCAAACTGTGCACTCTAACAAAAATGTTTAATAAAAATTCTATTCTGAGATCAGTCTTGAAACTATGTGAACAAACCCTGTATTTTTAAAACAGGTTCTCAAGTTCTCATGTTATGCTTCCCAAAGACCAAATATTGAATAGTATATTACGTAACGAGAGTTGTAAGAAGCAAATTACGCACGAGCGGAACAGTTACGCACGACCCGCGTAGCGGGGATCGCGTAATTCCGCGAGTACGAAATTGCGTTACAACTCGAGTTATGAACTATACTTTATCTACGACCACACTAATTTGTTTCTGTTTAATAAGAAAAATATGTTTGATGTAACAAATTTATTTCTTATTATGTACATTTTTTGAAATTATAATAAGCATTATAATAAAACAGTTGTATTTTCATATATAACTGTTACTCGACATTATTTAACTTGATAGAAATGAAAAGAAATACATTCTTAATGGGTTACATACCTTATTATTTAGTACTTATTTGGGTTAAACTTATTATTTGGGTTAAACTACTTATTTTAGTACTTATTAACTGGAATAAGAGTACTAATAGATATAGACAACCCAATGTACGCGATGTAAATTTACGTTAGTTTGACTTGTGGCACGAGGGGCGCTGAACGTATGAGCGCGTAGTAGCAGCTCTCAACGAATCGTAAACCAAACGCACGTGTGTGTTATCAATCATAACTTATCATTAATCGCGGACTATTACATACTTGTGTGTTATGATGTATTTACATAGTCCACGAACTGTACAATAATGTGCATTTACAATAGTGGTCGTAGATAAATTAGTTTTTTTTTTTAGTAAAACTAATTTTAAATTAAAAATTTGTTCTCAATATTTGTTCTTTCTTTCCTAAACTGTACCTGTTCCATGGGCTTCAAGATATCCAATCTTGTCGAGAGGAACACCGCATTCATTATACACTTCTCGTAATAGATTCAGTTGCATTATTCTTGAAGGGTATGAAATTCCTTGGTCTTTGAAACCATCAACATTTGTTTTCGAATGGACAATCTAATAATATTACAACTTGAAAGTTTTATATATTACTTAAATAAAAAAGCATGGAGTTATAATATCTTACATGTTATATATCATACTGAGGAAAGACACATTTTTATAAAATGAGTAACAATGATACACATACAATAATTAGTCTATAAATTACCTGTCATTTTTTGCTAGATTACTTCCTCTTCTTGTTTCGAATAGGCCTACTTTAGACCACGCTTTTTAAACTGTTGGGCTTTGATCTTTGCCCAGTATTGTCACATCTTCTGCCGGTGTAACTCTTTTCTCTCTTCTGTCCAGGTTAGGTACCTTCCCTTCGGGCTTTTCCCTGAAATCCAAGAACTTCCTTCAGAGTGCGACTCACAGACTGTCTGTTTTGGTGATCTGTTATTCCCAGTTCTTTAATACCTCTCTCGTTTTCTGTCAACAAAGTAGTACGAGCCTTCCTGTTTTGCTAGAAGGTAAACAGATGGTTGGTTATTCTGTTTGGAGGCAATTTTGTAACGTGGCCATAGAAAGCTACCCTTCTTTTCCTTGCACAGTCAGAGAGCCTCTCTATATGTTCGCAGAGGTCAGAGTTATGTCGTCTTCGAAATTCCCCATCTTCCTTTACGGGGCCTAGGATCTTCCTGAGGATTCTTCTCACTCTGATTTCCAATTTCTCTACCAGATCTCTTCGGTTCAAGGAAAGACACTCCATGGCATACAGGGCTTCTGGTCGTAAGACTTATGTGTAGTGCTTAAGTTTCAGGTTGCGTGACAGGCATTTCCTGTTGTAGGTGTTCCTTGTCAGTCGATAGGCTAGTTCTAACTTGTTGACTCTCATGGATAATGGTACTCTTTCTGATAAGTTGGGTTCAATCCACTCGCCGAGATACTTAAATTTCTCAGTTCTCTTGATGTTTCCCTACTCTACTAACATATCTCTGTTTGCTACTTTGATGTTGTTGAAAAATTATTTCTCCAGCGGCACTTTGGCAGCCTGTTTTCTGCGGCAATTTACCTGCAATGTTGCCACCTCAAGAGAATCAGCAATCAGTGCCATGTCATCTGCAAAAGTTAGCCAATCTACAACCATCGTTCTTAGGTCACACTAGCTGATCAGTTCATTGCGGCATTCTCTCATAACCTTTGCAAGAACACAGTTGAAGAGAAGTAAGGAATGTTCATCTCCTTGTCTCACGCCAGCTTTTATTACGAAGTTTTCTGAAATCTCGCCTCTAAATTTAACCTTGGAATGGGTGTTGTCGAGGTTTCTAGGATGGGTCTGCCGGTTTTGTTTTCTAGCCTTAGTTCCTATAGTACTTTGTTAATGGTTTCTTCATCAATGGAATCGTATGCCTTCCTAAAATCAACAAAGGTGACGACCACCTTGCGGTTTCTCATCTTGGAGTATGGAAGTACAGTTTTAAAATTGAGGATCTGTTCAAACACAGGATCGTGTCTTCCTGAAGTCTCCCAGTTGACTATCCAGCTGATTTTCTGTCCTTGTTTGTAACGCCTTGGAGAGAATCTTGTATGCTACCGGAATGAGAGAAATTCTACAGTAGTTGTTTAGATCAGCAAAATCTCCCTTTTTTTGAAGCGGATAGATCAGAGCAGATTTCCAATCAGGTAATTTCTCTGTTTCCCAGATGTTCTGGATGATCTCGGTTAGCTTGCGCGCGGCATTGCTTCCAGCACGTTTCCACAGTTCAGCAACGATAGAGCCTTCTCCAGCTGTCTTATTATTCTTAAAAAGTTGAGTGATCTGGCCAACTTCTTTTGAGTGTATTTTCGTATTTTCTGAATGTCTGAGTGTCTGAGTGGTTTGAAGGTTCCAAAGAAATCTTTGGAGTTATTCTTAGCAAAGCTCTCTTCGATTTTGGTTAGTTGGTTTTGTGTGAAGATCCGTTTGGTTCCTCGAACTATCTTGGCTGTAACCTTTCTTTGTTCCAATTTATCCCAATTTTCCCTGGTCTTTTTAGAATTCCACTTCACCCAGGCTGTGTGTCTTTGGGCTATTGCATTATCACAGTCTTTCTGGAATTTGTTGCCAGCAAAGTGAAAACCATAAATTCTACTCCGCTTATTCGGAATCCAAAAGCGGCTAGCAACATGCTATTTGTATATGTACAACCAGCAAGAAAAATACTTTCAGACAAACTTTGAAATTTTCCATTCACTCAATAAATAATGATTTTCAGGAAATACATTTTCTCGTATTTTCCGCGTATTTCATGATGTCATAACTTTTGAATGGCTTGTCACAGAGACTTCTAGTTGGCTCCAATCGATTCAGCATCTCAAAATTAGTAGGAAAACGAATATCATATTCCTAGGAAGCTTTTAATTAAAAAATACCATCGAACCGGGAAGTCAAAATTGCGAAACCATAAAGAGATCTTGGAAAGTAATGAATTTCCCGCGGATAATCTAATTGTGTAATCATGAAAATGATTTTCTGAAATCGATGCCGCAAACCGTTTCTAATTATCTATCACAGTTTCTGAGATATCGACTTATCAAATCGACAACCGCAAAATTTTAGTTTCAAATTTCTCAATGAAAAATTGAATCTTTCCTAATAATTTACACATCGATTTGTTCGCCTTGTCGAGTAGTTTAAACGAGACGAGCCCGAAGGGCAAGTTTCCCATTTGCTGGAGCATTGTAAAATCATTTCCGCACGAAGTTTGTATAAGATTTTTTGGCCGACAATTATTATTTAAGAAACAAATAGATTTAAATTAATTACAATATTGGAAATGATTTATTTTTTTAATGTTGGTACTGACAAACTGACATTTTTACTAATTCAAATTTATTAGTTTGGTTATATCATTTTTCCAAATGTCAGACGCACAGTAAAATTTAAAAAATCACTCTTATTTTCTACATTATCGTGACAAATGTGATGTAAAGTAGCGTTTTTTTAAATTAGTTTTTATTGTTTTATACTTAATTTATTTTGTAAGTGTCCCTGAAAGGTTAAAATTTACTGGTCACTTTACCGCATCGTAGCCGTACTTTGCAACATTGTACGTAAAAATCTAGTTTCGCTGGACGTATACACGATGTCAAAGCTAGATGTAAAAAACCTAGCTTTACAATTCAGGAGGTCAAAAAAACATTTTTTTCTACCGAAATGAAATAAAAAATTGGAGGAATTTTTTGGAAATTTTTTTCGTGAATTCCGTAGCGATTTATTTTTGGTTACCTGAAAGAAATTGAAGTGCTGAAAACGATTTTTGAGTTTATTTCTTTGTAAAGTTACAAATAAGCAAGATATAACCTACATCTTGGATATTCTGAGCATTTGAACCGAATAAACTGGAAAATTGTATTCAGCAAAAAATTTCTGAAAGCCCTGAATTTTACTTTTTTGTGTATAAAAAATCGCCAAAAGATCCATCGTTTTGAGCAGGAAAAAAGTTGCATTTTCGGTTTTCTACAATCCTCTCGGAAACAACAAATCCTAGCGAAATCATTTGCGGCACACTGAAACTAGACAAGAATAAAAAATCGATGTGTAATTTGTTGGAAAATTGGAAAAAATCAATTTTTTACTGCGAAATTATGATTTCAAATTTTCCAGAATTTCGACTTCATAAGTCCGTATCTCGAGAACAATTGCAGATAATTAAAATCGGATTACTTCATCGTTTTCAGAAGGTCATTTCCCTACGGCTGCACTCAGATTTCCTTAAAAATATTAATTAGTTTCCCAGTTCGAGCTACCAAATTTCGCGAAAACTCTCTCTATTTTTCCAATTTTATCAACGGTCATGTATCGAGGATGGAAGCTGTAAGCTAAATGCAATTTATATATTTATAACCAGCAGGGAAGACACTTTCAGACACACTTTGAAATTTTCCTTTCACCTGATAAATAATGATTTTAAGGAAATATATTTATTTCATCGTATTTCAGTCATGAAGTTCTTAAAATTGTCACCTTTAGCGCTAGTGCTGTTGCGATCGGATCGAATACTGTAGCCCTTAAGGTCGGTGACTGAATCCAGTATCATGTGACTGATTATAAATCCTGTACCTAAGTTACCCTTCATTTTCCCGATTCTGGTCCGTAAATCTCGTTTCCTGTACTGCTCTCAGTATTATGTTGTGTCGTGTTAGTGAATCAGTCAGATGTTTCAGTTTACCCACTTTTAGCAGTGAGTTAACATTAAATGTTGCGAAGAACCTTTGCCGTCTTGGTCTGAGTTTACGTCCGGTGTTTTCAGGATGCTCCGACTCATCCTTAAAGCATGTTGGTGCGGACTCCCCAGAATCCGAAGGCCCGCTACGTCACTATAGGTGACGGTGGATTGGTTACCACCTGGGGTAGTGCATTTGGCGAAATTTTCCTCCATACTCAGTTGAAGAATATTCTTCGTGGGACAGTGGCGTGCCACTGTCCAAGATACTACCCAAGTTGTTAGTTTGGGAGGCTTATTAGTCGGGGTTGTCACCCCTACACAGGTCGCCTTCACTACGGCTTTTTCTAGCTTACAATATATAAGGAATAATTATTGATGATTAAAGTAATACACAACTAACTACATATATTCGAAAAATAAATTTGGACTTTTGAAAAAATGGACGATATTTAAATACGATACGGCTTATTAAATCATGTATAAACTAAATTTCTGAATAGCCTTCCATAAATTGAAATTAATTTTCGGTTTCATCAATGAAAATTCTTTTTCTTAGTTTTCGTCTCCAAATACGCTAGATAGCTTGCAAATTTAATTTTAACGGACATAAAGGGTTCATGGGCATTTAGTATCTTGAAAACTTACTTTCGCGTAAACTCGTTTAGAACTCCTACATTTTTCGAGAATCAAAGCGCAAATTGCTTCAGATCTAGTGTAGCCGGTAGCATTGTCATCGAAGGGTCTACATTCTCCATTTGTGTTAAGAACACCCATACTAATAAAACATAATAAATGTTCTTTTTTTTATTTTAACGTAATTATTAACTTACCGCATAAATTGAAGAGATACTTTATTATTAAGTAAACAGACACACCCGCCTACTATTGCCCTATCACAGGTTCCATTTCTAATTGCCATATAGGCTAAATCAATAGTATTCAGTCCAGTACTACATGCACTATCAAGACACATCGATGGTCCATTAAGTTTATAAAAATAGCTTATATGTTGAGCCAGAATTGATTTAGAAAATCTAGAATAAAATGATTTCCGGACTAATTCATCAGAATTTTTTTATTGAAAAATGCGTACCCTAGAATTGCGTTATTGCCAGTGAAAAACTTGTTAAACATGTGATACTGTTGAGCCTCGAATCCATTGTTAGCAATGAAAACACCTGTTCTTGTTCCCGCTAAATCTTCAGGAGCAATTCCAGCGTCTAGAATTGCTTCGTGTGCACGTTCAAGAATCAAGCGGTGCGTCGGATCCCTTGCATGCGCATGTAATTCATGAATTCCGAAAAATCCAGCATCAAAAGATGCGACATCAAACATTTTTCCAGTTACCCTGGGCACCTCCGAAATCACATGTTTGCTACGCCGTTCATCATCATCGCACAAATTTATTTTCTTCTTGATATTTTCCCCGTATTCAACCACATTACGCGAATTCGGAAAACATCCAGACATTCCTAGTAAAAGGAAAACATAACTTTATTTGCGCATAAAAGAATATATGTGTATTACCTGAGATAACGATTTCATCGTCTGGATCTGGATGAGCCAGACGGTACCTCAGTTCAAAATGTTTGGCCTCGAAAGAATGCATTGCAATTGATTAATAAGCCACAAGTAGGACGAGCGATTTTATAATCGCTACTGTGCTAATTTTAATTAAAATTCAAATTTATAACCTATTGTATTTAAAAATTTGGTATGCAAATAAATATTTCGCAAGGACAACCACATTTTTCAGAATAAAATAATAACTTCATTCTATATTCATTCAAAATTAATTTTTTTAAAACATATCAGAAAATTTACAATCCAAGTGGCAATAAGATGCTTGATTTATTTTAATCAATTTTGAAATCGGAACACAGCCTGTATATATATAAATATATTTAATCTATCCGGAGCTCTACAATTACTGAGTCTTTTTAGGACTACCAAAACAAATCTCATCTGAAATTTGTCAGTTATTTAATAGCTTTCAGTCCAACTGCGTGGCACTCGACAAAAACCTTAAAAATAACATTGTTTTTAAGATCATGTCTTTCCGATAACTTAAGTAGTAGCCATCTGCAGACGCGTTTCGAGATTCATCTCTCATCAGTGCAGCTTTGCTTTTATTAATAACAATTTGTAAAACACTCACCTGAAACCCACGTTGTGAATTGCGGTTAGATATTTTTAATTTGACATTTCGTGAGAGAGACTGGTAAAACCATCCTACGTTATAGATAATCATACAAACTTAAAAGTTAAGTTTGTATGATTATCTATAACGTAGGATGGTTTTACCAATTCTATCTTAATCAATTTCTTCACTACATCGCCAAATAAGTGATACACACCTTAGTATAGGTTTTTTAGAAGTCAAGTCAAAGTCAATTTCAGATTTAACAAAGTTATCACGAGATTCCGTTTGCAATGAATTTATCGATTAGTTCGTTCTAATATATAGCTTCATTTATATTAACCATATTAGCACATGCCATTTTTAACGAAGCTATGAGATTAATTAAGAGTAGATTAACCTAAACATATATTAGTTATCGTTGTAGAGTCGGGACACTCTTCCGTCATAAGTCTTTTGAATGAAGTAATGCTGAACGTTGTAACCCGTAGCTCTTCGTTGCAAACCCGGAGTTGGCCACCAAACCTGGAATTGGAAAACTCGTATCCGGGTCCAAATGACCATGTTGGCAACACTAGTTTGATCGCTGTGGTTACAGTTCCAACAACTAAGTTAATCTCCTGGAGCCTTTCGAAATTTTCAAACTTTTGCCGTTTTTTCGGGTACAAATCATAAAAACACAATCAATGATCTTAGCGAAGAAGTTGCAATTTTAAAAGGCAATCATGAATCTCCAATTAAACTAATTCCGGAAACTAATTCTTCAATTCCAGGTAGGACGCTCACAAAAACAACGGACAGTGTCGAATCGGTACATATTCATGTCAAGGATACCGATAAGAGACCAAAAACAACTCTGAAAAAACAGAAATCAACTTAAATCCAAGACGAAACTCTGGCAAAAATAAGGATAATGAAAACTCCTACCTTGAAATTTAAAATCCCGAGTTAAAATCCAATAGAGATAAAAATTAACACCGTAGCTGCGATAATGAAACAACACCAAAGAAAAGAAGCAGAGAATCGGAACAAACTCGGAAGAATCCGAGATTAAAGCGGCAACCCATTATGACTCAGTACAAGTTTTTAAATTAGAACCATCTCTTACAGAGATCGATGTTATAAACTATCTGAAAAAAAAAAGAACTTTAAAACGGTTCTATGCAGAAAAATAATCTCGAAATACCCAGAGGAATATTCCTCATTCAAAGTCTCAATGCCAGCGGAAGACCGAGATGAAATCATGAAACCAGATTTCCGTGCATCAATCGTTATTTCTAAAAACTGGAAAAAAAACAGGCGAGAACCGTAGTTACGAAAATTAAGAAAACTAAGAAAACCAAAATAACAACCCCGATCCAGACCAGAAGAGATATCATCTTATTATATATACCACAACATCCAATCGCTCCAGTGTAAAATACCAGAATTGGAACTATCTCTAGAAGAACGAAGCCATATTTTCTCTGTTTATGCGAAACTTGGCTAACATCTGATAACCTATCCCTCATTCACATTAATAACTATCAATTAATTGATTTTTTGTAAATCACAATCTAGAGGTGGGGGGAGGGGGGGTCGCTATATGGGCAAGGGCGTCTTCCAATATGGTTCCAATTGCTGCTCTTAAATTTTGAAGTAATGTGCTGTTCTGTGGAAAAGCACATAGAATTCGGTGCTGTTATATGGAAAACCAAGGAATTTTCCGCAGTAATTATAAATCTCTATCGTCCGCCTACTGGCTATATAGAAACATTCATGGGGATCCTAGAAAATCTATTGGATAATGCCTTCCACAAAGTCTCATCCATTATTGTAGTTGAAGACTTTAATATTAATTTTGACGTTAAATCTTCACCCACAATAAACCTTACAAACATATTGTCTTCCTATGGTTTAGTAGGACTGGTATCCCAGCATATCCGTATTACAAAGTCATCTTCTACAGTAATTTACAACATTTTTGACAACTTTGTAGGCGATATCTACATGTGTGGAACACTGCACCTTCTCTGATCATAGGATGATAATTCTGTGCAATGAGGGAAGCGAACCAGACAAGAAAAGAAGTGTAATGGCGCGTAGAATTACTTCTCAAAATAAATCTATATTCGAGAAATACCTAAAAGAGGAAGCATGGTCCGATGTCTTTAACAGCGACAACTGTAATGAAAAGCATTAGCATTTATAAATATCTTGCAATTTCACTTTAATAATAGCTTTCCTCCTTCTCGAACGAATATCTCCAATAAAAACTGGATCACTGAAGAAGCAAAGATCTCTAGCAGAAATTTAAAAGATATCTACATTCTGCAACAAAGATATCCTCATCTACGAGTACATTACCAAAATCAAAAGAAAATTCATGTAAGATTAATTACACGCACCAAAAAACTCTATTTTAGAAATATTATCACTAATTCATACAACAAGCAAAAAACTGAATGGAATATAATGAAACAAAACACAAATAAAAAGAAAAAATGCGAACAAGTCGAATTAGAAATAGGTGATTGACAGTCTAATTAGGGATCCTGATAAAATTTCTATGGCTTTTAATAGATTCTTTGCTAAAGCGCCAGAGCAAATTATTAAAACATTAATCCGACTAGCATAACAAACAGCCACATGCAATTTATCGTGGAAACCATGTATTTAGAGGATTTTTGAGAAAGTGAATTAATTATTCAATCTTCTAAACAAAAATCTAAAAAATAAAAACTCACATGGGCCAGATGGTTTACCCTGTGGCTTAATTAAGGAGAATTTAAAACATCTAACGAAGCCGCTACTAAGTATAATATTTTAAAGGTGACCACCTATTCTAAGGATTCTACCTATTCATAAAAAGGGAGCCAAGACGGTCCTCAATAACTACAGACCAATTGCTTTAATCTCAGTGCTTTCTAAGATATTATAATACTGTTTCCTGGAGAGACTTCGCCCTTTCATTGCGAAGCATAAAATACCCCCGGAACAACATGGCTTTCAAAGCGGGAAATCTTATCTGATGTGGAAAAGGGCAATTTCCCAATAGGTATTTTCTGTGACTTTAGTAAAGCCTTCGACTGTGTATGCCACGACCAATTACTTGACAAATTAGGTTATTACGGCATAAGATAAAAATGAGGAAATTGGTTATGCTCCTTCCTACAAAACCGATACCAATATGTAGAAATAAACTCTTTGGATAAGGTAGGCATGTCTCCAACAATGGCGACGAAAACAGCCCCCCCCTCCCCCCCCCCAGAGTAGTGTGCTCTCACCAACACTATTTATCGTATTTTTGGCGGATTTAGTGGCATATCTCGTAATTCCACGTTATATGCTGATGACACCAGCTTTTTAATATCTGAAAACAATTTGCAATTCTCAATCAAAAAATCTAACACAATCATGGAATCTTTAACACAAAGGTTTTCCTACAATAAACAGTTTCTTAAGATGAAAAAAACTGAATTCATAGTTTTCCAAACCAACAGAAGCAAATACAAATAAGTAAGAGAAGCAAATAAAAGCTGGAAACTCGGCACTAAATCGAACAAAATTTCTTAGAATACATATTGAAGAGCACTTAACTTGGCACACTACAACTCAGAGCATATGCAAAGTACTGAATCAGAAAGCATATTGCATTCGGTTTCTCAGAAATATTCTCAATCAAACTGAATTACTAAACTACTACTATGCTGAGTCAGTGCTCCAGTACTCCAGTCAGTGCTTTCTTATGGCATTGTAGTGTAGGGATCGTCACCCGAAATATCTCGAATTTTAAAAGCGCCAAAAAGGATCATTCGTGCGTTAGTCGGCATTCCCACTTATGCTTCATACAGGTCGCACTTTATACACCTACATCTGCTAACAGTTACTGGCCTTTATATCCTTGAAACTACGTGCTACATCCACAAAATGAAACTAAGGATTCCTAGGAACAGTGATAGGCACGGCTACTGCACTCGAGTGCACCTTAAGCTGTACCCTACCAAAGTAAGGCTGGATATTTGTGGCAAAGCCCCAGATGTCAAAGGCATTATTATGTACAATAAGCTCCCAACGAGCCTTACGTAGGAGACCTCATATAAGAGGTTCAGAAGCGTAATGAGAGAATTACTTATTTCACAGTGTCCCTACGACTACAATGAGTTTGTGAATTCTCTCAATTCTATATAGTTTTCTGTATACATTGTTTCGTTTGGACGTACCCATATGTGTCTGTATATATGTACATCTTGTGGTCAATAAATGAATTGAATTGAAATGCAGCCGACACTTGCCCCCTGGATCGAACCCGGCACCTCTAGATTTATTAGTTAACGGTCTGCAGACCACCAGGCCGACAAAAAAAACCGTAGACTAAACAAAGCCTTGGTACATCAGTGAATCTTCTCAACGAGCAAACCGACCTAATCTTTTCTCCACTTTTTAATCCAACGCAATCGTCTACAGATAAGTTCCCAACTACAGATAGACAGATCTCCTTCCCTATCAAAACTCCTGGTATAAATTCAATCTTATAAATTTTTAATCCACTTGAAAATGATCTTCTACAGTCGAAACTCGACTCGTGTAAAGTGTGTACAGTTATATTACTTCTCAAGTTATATATTTTTATAAAAATTAGTGTTTAAAACGTAGTGAATTTTTCAATGCAAGATAGTAATGACACATAAATTATATATTTTTTTAAACATGTTTACATACTGCATTAAATTTACATAAAGTGGGATATAATATATAAAATTTTACTACAATGTTTGATTTTAAATACAGACCATGAACTTAACTGTATCTATTGTACATTATATGCAAAACCGTAACTATAAATGTACGGGTATATTGTATTTAACGGGAACGCAATTGTAACATGCGGACATACGTAATCTCCTATCTTTGTTTTCATTAATTCATGGTGATTATAAATAATTTATAAACAAAAAAATTTTTTGGATTTTTAACAAATTTGCCAAAACTTTTGCAAGAAATCTCTGTCAATAGCAAATTTAATACCATTTGAATTTATACAGAAACTTGAAGTTTACTCTTTTTTTGAATTTAGATTTATATAAAATGTTCTGTTTCAATAAAAAGTTTCTGTAAAAATTCCCTGAATTGAAATCCTTGTTTAAATTATGAACATATTTATTAATGTTAAAAATCAGCAGTCATGGTTTGAACCAAATTATTAATAAAGTTGAAAGTAGGAGATTATCACTACGATATCTTCGAATCTATCAATAGCTGGAATTGCACTGATATTTTCTGTTACTCTTTGGTACACTTTGCTCAAGATGCGTTGTGTGAGCCGTTCGATACGTCAAAGCAAGTAACGAGATTGGTTTTCTTAGACTCGAAGGTAGTAATTACACATCTTCTAACTATATATTCTTTACTCTTTTATAATATCTGTTGGCCTTCAACCCTTGACAAAAGTTGGTATTGACCGTTCTTGTAACTAGCTTTGACGTAGCGAATGGCTCACACAACGCATCTTGAGCAAAGTGTTCCAAAGAGTAACAGAAGATATCAGTGTAATTTCGTATTGACACGTTCGAAAATATCGTAGTGATAATCTCCTACTTGCCAACTTTATATTTATTAATATTTAGCAAAAATATCTTCCCAAAGAAATTTCCATAATTTTGATCTATGAATTATTAAATAAATGCACGAAAAATATTTTAAAAAATCCAAAATTTTCCAATAAACTCCAACCAAATTGTAACTACGTAAAAGTCTGTGTTCATCCCAAATATTCGCCAAGCATTTCTGAACTTTGTAAAATCAAAATGGCAAAACCCAGCCGCAGATTGTTTGTTGAAAACCTTGGTTTTTATTAAAAAAACATCAATTCTGTGGGAAGGATACAAACATGGGTTGCAAACTTTGAAACCTCTGGTCTAGAGAGTATATTGTAAATTAAAATTTTTGAAAATAATTGTGTGAGGTTATTTGGCGGTGGCGATAATACGTAAGTATTATCGAGTCCATGAGCGAGTCCATGCGTCTAAGAATCTCATTATTCGTGATATGCTCCGCCCAGAATATTCTATACATTCTTCGAAAGATCCACATCTCAAACTCTTCGATTTTGTTCATAGTATTGATCTTCGACGTCCAAGCCTCAACACCATACAACAGCACCGAGTGAATGTAGCACTTAATGAACCGGTAACTTTTTAAGGTTTAACCTTCTCTCGCAATATACTTTTCTCATCTTAAGGGACGTTGTTCTGGCTATTTCGATGCATGTTCTTACTTCCAGATCTGGATCCAGGTCTTCGGTGATCCTGCTGCCCAAGTATTTAAATTTAGCGACCTGCTTTATTTATTTGCTTATTGTATACTTGCTGGCAATCCTATTCACAAAGTGCATCCTGGAAGGTAAAGTACCTGCATCATGGCATAACGCAGTAATCACCCTAATCCACAAAAAATTGAATCTCAAGAGGCTGGACTGAAAACTACAGACCTACCAGTCTACTTTCGCATGTCTACAAGCTCTTCTCTCGAGTTCCAGTTAACAGACTTGACAAGAAGCTAGAATTCTTTCAACCCAGAGAACATGCAGGCTTTCACTCAGGCCTCAGCACCAATAGGTTGTCATTGTCAAACTCTGAAAACAGTCGTGGAGAAATGCAATGAGTACAGGAAACCACTTATCCTAGCCTTCATCGTCTACGAGAAAGCGTTCAACTCCATAGAGTGGTGGGCCATAGAGCAAGCTCTAGTTAAATGCCGTATCGATGAAAGGTACATACAGATCCTCAACCACCTACATCAGGACGCAACTGCCTGTGTCTCCCTGCACAAGAAAACCAACAAATTTCATCTAGAGAGAGGTGTCAGGCAAGGGGACACAATATCACCGAAGCATTTACCCTAGCACTAGAATGTATATTCCAACAGATGCAATGGGCAGGGAATGGGCTGATGATTGATGGAGAGAGACCAATCTGAGATTTGCTGATGACCTGGTTCTAGTCTCAGTGAGCATTGGGGAGATGATGACGATGCTGGAAGATTTGAAAGTGGAATCCGAGAAGACGGGTCTTAAAATAAATGAACATGGGGAAACCCAAGATTATGACCCACATTCCCGAAATCACAGACTACCAGCTTCCAGTGGAGAAAGTAACCAAGTACATATATTGGGGGCATAAGGTTACTCTGGGCTTTGAAATTCAGGTAGCGGAAGTTGTAAGGCGGATCGCGCAGCGTTCATCTCAAAAGTGAAAGTCTTCGAGCATTGCATCATGCCCGTGCTCGCTACGGTACAGAGACCATGACCCTTACGCAGAAGACCGCCGAGAAGTTCCGTGTCGCGCAGAGGGGCATGGAGAGAGCGATGCTTGGGACCACCCTTCGTGACCGGAAACGTAACGAATGGACCCGAAATAAGATCAAGGTGAAAGACGTCATGGCTGTCATAACAAGGAGAAAATGGACATGGGCAGGACACATTGTGAGAAGGAACGAGAATCGCTGGACGAGACGAGTCTTGAATGGAGACCCAGACCAAACCACCGCAGCGCTGGATGGACGACATTCGACGGCATGGAGGTCGAGACTGGATGAGACGGGCACAAGATCGCCAAGAGTGGAAGAAGAGGGAAGAGGCCTACATCCAAGATTGGATCACCAAAAGGCCATGATGATGATGGTGATACTTGCAAATTGGCTTGGATATCTGGTGTTCTACAGATAACCATTATTTTCGTTTTGGGCCGTATTTACTTTTAACCCAAGCGCATCACCTTCAGCTATTATTTGGTTCATTAAACGTTGTAGGCCAGCTGCACTGTCTGCAAATATAGCCGTATCGTCCGTGTACCTGATGTTGTTCAATTGTTCACCATTGATCTTGATTCCATCGGTAGAGTTTTCCGAAGTTTTCAAGAATATTTGTACCGAGTGGATATTGAGCAACTATGGTGATACACAGCCCTGACGTACTCAACGTTTCATAGTTATATCGCTGGTCGTGTCGTCCTCGAGTCGTACTGCGGCAGTCTGGTGTTCGTACATTTTTTTTATGAAGGGGATATCTTTTTGGTCGAGGCCTTTGGTCATCTGAATGTTAATTATGACGTCGTGTTTTAAACAGTCAGATGCCTTCGCATAATCAATAAAACAGATATACACGTCCTTTTTTGTCTCTACATTTTTCCTTGGGAACTGACAGCCTAAACAATGCTTCTCTTGTTCCAAGTCCATCTCTAAAACCAAACTGTTCCTTGCTTGGTTCTTCTTAGCACTTCTTACGAATTCTATTATGTAGGATTTTTAGGAATACTTTTAATACTTGGCTCATAAAGCTTATCATTTTATACGCCTTCATTTTATACGAAGGTAAATTATACAGTATAGTAACACAAAACATCCAATCTCATCAAATCCTCATCCAACTAGGAAGAATCAATGATTTATATAACAACAATTTTGTATACATGGTCAGATTCTTTCCAATTCTATTTAAAAAGTGTATTTTCTTAGACATCTTATGTAAAACATAATTAACATGTGATATAAAATTATATATAACTTATTGTCTAAGATAACACCCAGATACTTCATTTGATTTACTTGTTCTGAAATTACGTGGTGTATACAGACTTTGTCTTTACTACCAATATTTGACGTATTCTTATTTCTTGAAACCATACATTTACATTTGTTTACATTATTATTATATTTATGTCAAACAACCACATATAAATATAAAGCATAAATGCATAAAATGAGTTAAATAAGCATAAATATAAAAAGAACATGAGTCAGTATAAAATCAAATAAAGTAATATAAAAATAAAATATATAAATCACAGATGAATTGGCTATTCTTACTACTATATAAGTAAGGTAATATTTGGTTAGTTACTAATTATTAAATTTTCCCTTCCCAATGTTTCACCACATTGATTGCATTTTTGGTCACTGTTAGGAGATCCGAAGTAGTGCATGTTGTAGGGCAGTTTGGACAGATCAATAGGTGGCTCATGGTATGTTCGTCTCCGCAGTCGCATTTTGTGTCTTTTTGTATTACGCCCCACTTCTTCAGATTGTCTTTTGATCTTCCTACCCCCATTCTTAGTCTATTAAGTGTTCTCCAGGCAGGCCAATCGAGGTTATATCCTGCAGGAAGGTGTTCTGCTGGTGAAATCTGATCATCTTCAATATCGCCCACGGTTAGTTTCCAGGCATCCATTCGGGCTTGTTGGGGGGAGTTCGCTAAGGTATTTGTGCATTTCAAAAACTCTTTCTTGATTTTAATCTTGGCCTGTGTGTATTCTTGCCATGTAGGATATGTTGACGGTCAGTTTCGAGCTTGGAACTTTCTGAGTCTGCATTAATTGTTCGTCGAATGTTTGGAGGTGCGATGCCTGCGATTGGGAGACTTTGTGAAGAGGTGTGCTCTTTAGGCACCCAGTTATCAAGGGGCAGGATTCATTCAATGCCATGTCAACCTTTTCCGCGTGGTTGGATCTACACCACACAGCGCTTGCATACTCTCCTACGGAGAAGCATAGTGCTAACGCAGATACTCTGAGGGTATGGGCATTTGTTTCCCAGTTTGATCCTATAAGTTTTTATAGTAAACTGTTCCTAGCAATAATTTTTGATTTTACATTTTCGCAGTGCTTTTTATATGTAAGGGATCTGTCTAGGGTAACTCCTAGATATTTAGGATAAGGTGTGTGTTCGATTTCGACACCTTTCCATGTACTATTCAATTTTTGATTGGCTAGCTTATTATGGAGATGGAAAACGCAGGCTTGTGTCTTTGATAGGTTTGGTCTCAGATAATTTGAGTCGTACTAATCACCTACTAGCTGTAATGAACTTGCCACTGCTTTCTCAACCACTTCAAAATTTTCACCTTGGGCTGCCATGGCTGTGTCATCGGCATAAATAAAATGTCTGATGCTTAAGGATGATAGTATAGGCTGGTCGTTAGTGTATATATTGAACAAGGTTGGAGATAAGACACTACCTTGAGTTAAGCCATTTTTTGACTCCTCCACCTACTATTTTTTCCCCAAGTGTTTTAACTTTACAAATTTTAATTTTTTAATTTTACAAAATATCGCCTGTTCGGAGTATAATTTCTATTACCTTAACTAGTTTGCTATCCGAGGTTATTTTTTGTAGTTTTGATAATAGTATGTTATGATTGATTGTATCGTATGCACAATCGTATGCAAAAGTAACACCGGTGATCTTTTTTTCTTCAAACCCGTTTTCAATGTGTTGTGTAAGGTTTTTATCTTGTCCAGTACAAGATCTACATGGTCTAAATCCACCTTGATCCCTAATAAGCTTATCATCAATATGGACTTTTAGTCGATTGAGTATCAATCTCTCGAAGAGTTTATAGAGGTGACAGAGCAGGGAAATTGGGCGGAAATTTTTTGGGTCATCTGGGGACTTTCCTGGTTTCAATAATGCGATAAGTTTAGTTCTTCTCCAAATTTTGGGTATCAAGTAAAATACCATTGAATAGATCTAGGATCCATTTTTTGGTTTGTCGTCCAAAATTCTTAATTTGTTCAGAATATCAGAATACAGCTAAACTACAGCTAAAATAATTTAAGTTTTCAATTTAAATTTTTTTTTTAATTTTTATTACAATAAATGACAAACATCTCATTTAACTTCTCAAAAAGAAAACTATTTCTGTTTGATTGTAGAACATTTCTGTACATTGTCACTTCGTTCGAAATCGACCAAAGTTATAGGCGCAAATTTAAATGCCATTGCTTCAATAATACTATATTTATTGTCTATTGTTGCAGAACCTCTAGACAAACCTAGACAAATTTATTGAAATTTCCTTCATAATGGAAAACCATGATTTTTTGAAATAACAATTTTTTAGTTAGCTGCTTCACCGTTAACGCCATTAATTACATCCTGAGCATGTTCTATCACCTCAATCTGTTTAGCAAGCAGTAGCACAGACGTTTCAAGCGAATTTATTGATGCGCTAAGGAATCCATAATTTGAGGCAATGAAAATTAAATCAAATTTTATTTCCCCGTCACTTAGTAGCCCTTTTGAAATTTGTAGCTCTTTTGAGTTCACAAACTCGATGAAGTCCCTATGGAATGCAAGTAACATCTGGTCACTTTTGGGTAAAAAGTTTAGCATCCAGTCCAGTTCGAGTTACGTACGTGTCTTATGTTTTGTTCACGTATTGTTTGATTTTGTTCTAACTATGGATAAGTTTGTTAAGTGTGCAGTACCTTCGACCTCTCATCATGATCATGAACAGAAGAGGGTAAAGGTGAGAAAGTATAGTGACAGTTATATTAAGTATGGATTTACGGTTCTCGGAAATCGGCCACAGTGTGTTATTTGCAGCGAGTTGTTATCGGCCGAGAGTATGAAACCTTCCAAGATGATTCGCCATTTAGAAAGTAAACATCCCAGTTTTAAAGATAAGCCCGCGGATTTTTTTGAACGTAAGTTAACTCCTTTAGATTACCAGAAAAATTCAGTAGTTTAGTTAAGTGGAAGTAATATGAGCAAAAATGTTTTACTAGCATCGTATCAAGTGGCTTTACGAATAGCAAAGAAAGGTAAACCACACACAATTCCTGAAGAGAACATTCTACCTGCTGCTCAGGATATGGTTTCAACTATGGTGAGCCCAGATGCTGCTAAGAAGCTTTTCACCATCACTCTGTCGAACAACTCGGTGGGGAGGAGTTGAAAACAAAGTTGCAGAAAAGTGAGTACTTTTCCATTCAAGTTGACGAGTCTACGGACGTGTCGAGTTTAGCGCAGTTTATGTGCTTTGTTCGTTTTGAGGGTGACGGTAGTGTGGAAGAAGACATTTTATTTTGCAAACCTTTGCCTGACCATGCAACAGGTGAGGAAATGTTTAAAATGTTCATGTCTGCAACCGATTCCCTTCAAATTGACTTTCAAAAGTGTATTTCAACCTGCAGTGATTGTGCCAAAGCAATGACTGGGAAAGACAGCGGTTTCGTGAGACGGATGAAAAATGTCATGCCTAACGCCACTTGGGTTCATTGTTTTCTGCATCGCCAGGCATTAGCTACCAAGGTCATGCCCACTGAGCTAAAAACAGTGTTGAATGAAACTGTTAAGTTGGTTAATTTTGTAAAAAGATGGCCATTACAGTGTCGACTGTTATCAGTCATGTGAAGAAATGGAGGCACAGTACAAAAGCCTCTTGCTTCCCAAAGAGGCAAGTTGGCTGTCACGAGGGAAGGTGTTTTCTGAAGTGTTCGCTTTGCGCTCTGCGCTTAAGACATTTTTTCAAGTTGCAAACAAAGACCTTGCCGGTTTTTTGAGTGACAATGAATGGCTGTTAAAACTTGCTTATTTAGCGGACATCTTTCATCATCTGAACGATCTCAACGTTTCCTTGCAGGGACGAGACAAAACCATACTTTTTGCAAAGACAAAGTTAATTCGTTTTTAAGGAAATTAGCCACTTGGTCAGCCAGGGTTGAGAAGAATGTATTTGAAAACTTTGAACTGACAAATGAGCTTATCACATCCCTTGATCGCGTCCTGTCCTGCGAATTTCCGGTTTTTAAGTTCGTCAATGGCTTTTTGAAGTTCATGTACTGAGAATTTTTTTTTCAATATTCCCTGTTATGATACCTTGTGTTTCTCTCCACACTTTAGTCTTTGAGTCGTTGCTTTATTTTTTGTGATTTTCCCATTCAAGAGTAATTGGTGTGTCACCTGATTTGCTGTTACAGGTCCCAGCACTTATGGTATTGATGGATCACAATAAAGTTTTTTAATTAATCCCCAGGCTTTCTGGCTGCTATGTTCCATGTCGGTGGAGCTTATAAGGGATTGCCAGTATGTTCTTTTAGTGTTGATATTTCTTCCATCAACAGGTCTCCTTTTTCAATTGTTTTTTCATTAAATGGGTCATCATTATATAGTTCTGTTTATTTTTTAAATTGTTCAAACAGTTCTGGGGTTAGACCTGGGATGTGTATTGTACTGCAGCCTCTGGGAATGTGGTTGCAAATTCGCTTGAAGGTCTGTTGTTTTATGTTTTCACTTACAAAAAATAGGTCCGGGTTGTATCCTTTACTCCATCTGCCACTGTTAAATGAACATGGAAGTTTTGGGTCATGAATGACTTCTAACCCTTTAGCTTCTGCCCATGTTTTCTTTATAGCCCCATGTAGTGCTATGACTAGTAAAGTCACCCACAAAAATTTTTGTTTTTTGATTGTCAAAATTTGTAGGATCTTGGAAGATGAATGGTTTTGCAAGGGGCTAATAAATGGAAGTGACTACGCAATTCTTCAGTTCAATAGTTAGAATTTCTATGTCGGACTGTTCCGTGTGATTTGATGATAAGATTTTTATATTTGGTTTCGCAAATATGGCGCTACCGTATTTCTCATGTGGTCTTTCAACTATAATCTGCATACCTTGGACATTTGGATATACATATACCAAATGTCCAAGGTATGCAGATTATAGTTGAAAGACCACATGAGAAATACGGTAGCGCCATATTTGCGAAACCAAATATAAAAATCATCATCATTCATAATTGTGTCATCCGCAAACAGATAAATGTCACTATATTGAAGACAGTTGGCTATATAGCATTAATATATAAAATTAAAAGGAGCGGAATAACAAGTCATTGAACTCACCGTCAGTCATACTGCTTGGTGACTTTTATGCTCAATTGGCAAGAGAGAAAAAATACAGAAACATAGTGGGCAATTATCCGGCGCATAAACGAACCAACCGCAACGAAGAACGATTGGTGGATCTGTGTAGAACTTTAGGGTTGCTCATGAAGACTACAGCCTTCAAACACTTGACAAGGAAGCAGAAGACTTGGATTTCGCCTAATACCAACCTGGGTGAATTCCAGATAGATCATGTGGCCATTTCACGAAAATCAGGAAATACAAAACGTGAACGTACTAAGAAGCGCCAATCTGACTAAAATTATTTTTGAACTAAATAGAATCACATACGCTTTAAGAATATTACAACCATATGTGGGCAAAGAAACACTTTACTCTTACAACTTATAAAACACTTAGAACTTAGAAAATTTAAGGCTGCTAATATATTAACACTAGTTGGTACCTATATGTACGAATTGCTTATTTTTATTTTTAAACATAAAAATAAGTATAGCCAATATCTAGTTTCGCACCAAAAAAACACAAGGCAGCAAAGTGTACAGTACAACATGCCTCAGCATAGACTAACACTGACTGAGAGAAGCCCATTTTACGCTGGAATTAAAGTTTACAACATGCTACCGATTGAGCTTAAACTTTTTCCTAGCCTAAGAAATTATAAACAAAAAATGTTTGAATACATCAATAACCTGGAACCACATACCGTAGAGGAGTATCTTAATCCTACAAACTCTACGCTAGTTTAGAAAATTAACTTAAAATTTGCATTTATTTTAATTATTATTAGTTTTGAGATAATTACTATATCTGTTTAGATTTAGACTGTTTTTGTAATCTTTTTTGCAATCGTGTTTTGAAAAAATTTGCACAAATCACACCGTTTTGTGAAATTGGGTTTGTTATGATTTATTTACTCTGTTCTGGTTTGCCAATTTACAATTTCGCAAGCGCGGTGTGATACATAAATGCATAATTGTGCTACTTTTATTGTTAACTTGCATTCATAAGCCAGGTTGCTGTATTTATTTAATATTAAATGTTAAACATTACTAAGTAGTATAAATCGAGCGTGTGTTGTTCTTTTATGCTCACATGTCACTTTTGAAACTGGTTTTTGTTATGCTAGTTTTATGTATGTGACGCATGATAGCGGACACGACTTACTTTGTGTGCTAATTAATTTAGTTTTTTCTTGTTTTAATTTTATTTTATTCTGTTTTGACATATTTCATTTAGTTAACATTTGTGTATTGCAACTTATATAATGAAATAAATTTCATTTGATTTGAATCTGGACTCAGACCACTCACTAACTTTTAAAGATCAAAATAAGACTCCAACCTAGAAACACTAGATAACACAGAACCTCCAAATGGTAAGATTTAACGTAGAGCGACTTAAGAACAGTCAAGAAGTAAGTCAGAGACTGAACAATACAGATCTAAACAGCTGGGACCAACTGAAGAAGAATTTTGTCAAGGCAGCCAATGAACTTGCCCCTCTCACTAACAGAAGGAAGCATCTGTGGTGGACTGAACACTCTGACAATGCAATAGCCCAAAGACAGACAGCCTTGGTGAAGTGGAATTCTAAAAAGACCAAGGAAAATTGGCATAAACTTTTGGAACAAAGAAAGGTTACAGCCAAGATAATCCGAGGAACCAAACGAACCTTAACACAAAACCAACTAACCTAAATCGAAGAGAGTTTTGTTAAGAATAATTCCAGAGATTTCTTTGGAACCTTTAAGCAGGCACTCATAAAATACTCTTCGCCAAGCCTCCACTTTAGAGACTCACAAGGCAAACTGGCTTATAACGACAAGGACAACTGCCACCTTTTAGCTCAGTACTCTACTCAACTGTGATCCACCCAGCGAAGACTTCGACTATAAACTAACCACACCAAACCCGGACTCGCTGCCCCTTTTATTGGAAGTTGGCCAAATCATTCAACTTTTTAAGAATAATAAGGCAGCTGGAGAGGACTCTATCGTTGCTGAACTGATCATCCAGAACATCTGGGAAACAGAGAAATTGTCACCCGATTGGAAATCTGCTCTGATCCATCCGCTTCACAAAAAGGGAGATTTTAAATCTGATCTAAACAACTACCGTGGAATTTCTCTCGTCCCGGTAACATACAAGATTCCTTCCAAGGCCTTACAAACAAGGGCAGAAAATCAACTGGATAGTCAACTGGAAGAATACCAGGGAGGCTTCAGGAAGACCGGATCCTATTTTGAAAAGATCCTCAATCTTGAAACTGTACTTGCGTACTAAGATGAAACCTTTGTTGATTTTAAGAAGGCCTACGATTCCATTGATAGAGAAACGCTTAACAAAGTACTACAGGAACTAGGACTAGGTAACAAAACCCACAGACTCATCCTAGAAACCTTGACCAACACCCATTCCAAGGTAAAATTTAGAGGCGAGATCTCAGAAAGCTTCGAAATAAAATCTGGAGTGATACAAGGAGGTGGACTTTCCGCACTTCTCTTCAACTGTGTCTTTGACAAGGTTATGAGAGAATGGCGCAAAGAACTGATCAACTGGGATGTACAGAGTGGTATCTACCTGGGATGTAAGAACGATGGACTGGTTGTAGATTTGACTGGTTAATGCCCTTTGCAAATGACATGGCACTGATTGCTGATTCTCTTGAGATAACAACAATGCAGGTAAATTGTCTCTGAAAACAGGCTGCCAAAGTGGGTCTTCAAGTGTCGCTGGAGAAAACAGAATTCTTCACCAACATCAAAAAGCAAACAGAAAAATGTTACTAGAGCAGGGAAACATTAAGAGGACTGAGAAATTTAAGTATCTCGGCGAATGGATTGAACCTAACTTATCAGAAGGAGCATCATTATCCATGAAAGTCAAAAAGTTAGAACTAGTTTATCGACTGACTTAGAACACCTACAACAAGAAATGCCTATTCTAACTAAAACTTAAACACTATACATGAGTCTTGCGACCAGAAGCCCTGTATGCCATGGAGTGTCTTTCCTTGAACCGAAGAGGTCTGGTAGATAAATTGGAAGTCAGAGAGAGTAGAATTCTCAGGAAGATCCTAGGCCTGGTTAAGGAAGATGGGGAATTCCGAGGACGACATAACTCTGAGCTCTACGAACGCTCGTGGCCGCTCGTGACGCTCGTGGCCTCATGGTAGAGCGCTAACTAACAAGTATAGAGGTCCCGAGTTCTATCCCCGCTGCCGGCCGCATTTGTACCAGAAGACAAATGTGAAAAATATTAATTAGCGCAATTTACAATAACAACTAGGTTTCTGGGCCTATAAGTGAAAGTGAATGCAAAATACAATAGGCCACAAGCAGTGTTCCCTCTAAACTGTGCGCGTGTGCGCGCGCACATACATTTTAAACATAGCGCACATGAAAAATATTCGCGTGCACAATTTTCTTTTGTGCAGAAAATAAAATTGCACCTCCATAATATAAAATTCATATACAAATTTTTTAATTGATAATCTATTATCGGCAAATAAAATGAACATATCTTTACTTTCGGTTCGAGCAATAAATAAGTAAGAACTATGCTTTATCATTTTTAGAAGTGGTAATACTTTTGTAAAAACTAAATTAATGAACGACATTAAAATGGCACATTTTCGTACTTTAATTGTTGATGAAAGCACAGACATTTCAATAACCAAATGATTATTTATATATATTATATAAGGTTTTAAATAATAAGGTTAACCACTCCAAGGTTAAATTTAGAGGCGAGATTTCAGAAAGCTTCGGAAAAAAAACTGGAGTGAGACAAGGAGATTGACTTTCACCACTTCTTTTCAACTGTGTCCTTGAAAAGGTTATGAGAGAATGGCGCAAGGAACTGAACAATTTGGGTGCTGAGAGTGGTTACTACCTGGCACGTAAGAACGATGGACTGGTTGTAGATTGCCTGGCCTTTGCAGATGACATGGCACTGTTTGCTGATTTCTCTTGTTGATGGCAATAATGCAGGTAAACTGCCTCAGAAAACAGGCTGCCAAAGTGGGTCTTCAAGTGTCGCTGGCGAAAACAGAAATCTTCACCAACATCAGAGAAGCAAACAGAGAGATGTTACTAGAACAGGGAAACAACAAGAGGACTGAGAAATTTAAGTAGCTCGGCGAATGGATAGAACCCAACTTATCAGAAAGAGCATCAATATACAAGAGAGTCAGCAAGTTAGAACTAGCCTATTGGCTGACTAAGAACACTTACAATAAGAAATGCCTGTCACGCAACCTGAAACTTAAGCACAACACATCAGTCTTTTACGACCACTAGCCCTGTATGCCATGGAGTCTCTTCCCTTAAACCGAAGGGGTCTAATAGAGAAATTGGAAATCAGAGAGAGGAGAATTCTCAGGAAGATCTTAGGCCCGGTAAAGGAAAATGGGGAATTACGAAAACGGCATAACTCTGAGCTCTACGAACATATTGAGATGCTCTCTGACTGTGCAAGGAAAAGAAGGGTAGCTTTCTATGGCCATGTTGCAAGATTGCCTCCAAACCGACTAACCGACCGTCTGTTCACTTTCTGTCAAAATAAGAAGCTTCGTAGCACTTGGTTGACAGAGACCGAGAAGGATATTAAAGAACTGGGAATAACAGATCTCAAAAACAGACTGTTTGTGAGACGCACCCTGAAGGACGTCCGTGGTTTTCAGGAAAAACCTCGAAGGAAAGGTACCCCCTGGACAGAAGAGAGAAAGGAGTTACACCGGCAGAAGATGCGACAATACTGAGCAAAGGTCAAAGTCCAACAGTTGCACAAGCGTAGTCCAAGGTAGGCCTATTCGAAAGAAGAAGAAGATATGAATGACAGAAACAATAAAAATTTAAGTAAAGTCTATACACAGTGATTAAAATTAAAAGACGGAGAGTAGTTATAAAATAAAAGCTATTAATATAAAAAATGTAACCCTTAATTCTAAAATTGTTCAATAATAAGTAATTGTGTTCTTCGTGAATTGCTGTTTGTTTGTTTTGTCAAATGTGTTAATTGAAAAATTTCTACTTGACAACGTAATTATTAAATTTTCTCGTTTTTCATTTGAATGAAAAGCCACAGTAATCAGCTAAATTGTTATGTTTAGTCTTTTATGTTCAGTTTAGTCCGTGTTCACGAACTAATGATTTGACATGATTTTAGAGTAGTTTTTTCATTGTGTTACGTTGAAATGTGTGTAGTACAAGTGGTAAGCAAGTCGATGCGTATAAGTAGATACAAAATAGCTGAATATTAATTATTATTTATTAGTTTTGTTTTTTTTTTTCTTCTTCTTCTTCTTTCGAATAGGCCTCCTTTGGACCACGCTTGTTCAACTGTTGGGCTTTGACCTTTGCCCAGTATTGTCGCATCTTCTGCCGGTGTAACTCTTTTCTCTCTTCTGTCCAGGGGGTACCTTTCCTTCGAGGTTTTTCCTGAAATCCACGGACTTCCTTGAGGGTGCGTCTCACAGACTGCCTGTTTTTGAGATCTGTTATTCCCAGTTCTTTAATATCCTTCTCGGTCTCTGTCAACCAAGTGGTACGAAGCTTCTTGTTTTGCCAGAAGGTGAACAGACGGTTGGTTAGTCGGTTTGGAGGCAATCTTGCAATGTGGCCATAGAAAGCTACCCTTCTTTTCCTTGCACAGTCAGAGAGCATCTCAATATGTTTGTAGAGCTCAGAGTTATGCCGCCTTTGGAATTCTTCATCTTTCTTTACCAGGCCTAGAATCTTCCTGAGGATTCTCCTCTCTCCGATTTCCAATTTCTCTATTAGACCCGTTCGGTTCAAGGAAAGACACTCCATGGCATATAGGGCTTCTGGTCGTAAGACTGATGTGTAGTGCTTAAGTTTCAGGTTGCGTAACAGGCATTTCTTATTGTAAGTGTTCTTAGTCAGCCGATAGGCTAGTTCTAACTTGCTGACTCTCTTGGATAATGATGCTCTTTCTGATAAGTTGGGTTCAATCCATTCGCCGAGATACTTAAATTTCTCAGTCCTCTTGATGATTCCCTGTTCTAGTTACATCTCTCTGTTTGCCTCTCTAATGTTGGTGAAGAATTCTGTTTTCTCCAGCGACACTTGAAGACCCACTTTGGCAGCCTGTTTTCTGAGACAGTTTACCTGCATTGTTGTCATCTCAAGAGAATCAGCAAACAGCGCCATGTCATCTGCAAAAGCCAGGCCATCTACAACCAGTCCATCGTTCTTACGTCCCAGGTAGATACCACTCTGAGCACCCAAATTGTTCAGTTCCTTGCGATATTCTCATAACATTTTCAAGGACACAGTTGAAGAGAAGTGGGGAAAGTCCATCTCCTTGTCTCACTCCAGTTTTTATTTCGAAGCTTTCTGAAATCTGGCCTTTAAATTTAACCTTGGAATGTGTGTTGGTCAAAGTTTCTAGGATTAGTCTGCGGGTTTTGTTGTCTAGTGCTAGTTCCTGGAGTACTTTGTTAAGCGTTTCTCTATCGATGGAATCGTAGGCCTTCCTAAAATCAACAAAGGTGACGACCACCTTGCGGTTTCTCATCTTCGAGTATGCAAGTACAGTTTTTAGGTTGAGGATCTATTCAACACAGGATCGGGTCTTCCTAAAGCCCCCCTGGTATTCTCCCAGTTGACTATCCAACTGATTTTCTGCCCTTGTTTGTAACGCTTTCGAGAGAATCTTGTATGTTACCGGGACGAGAGAAATTCCACGGTAGTTGTTTAGATCCGTAAAATCTCCCTTTTTGTGAAGCGGATGGATCAAAGCAGATTTCCAATCGGGTGGTAATTTCTCTGTTTCCCAGATGTCCTGGATGATCTCGGTTAGCTTGCGCACGGCATTGTTTCCAGCACCTTTCCACAGTTCAGCAACGATAGAGTCCTCTCCAACTGCCTTATTATTCTTAAGAAGTTGAATGATCTGGCCAACTTCTTCCAATGATGGGGGAAGCGAGTCCGGGTTTGGTGTGGTTTTTTTATAGTCGAAGTCTTCGCTGGGTGGGTCACAGTTGAGTAGATTTTTAAAGTACTGAGCCAAAAGGTGGCAGTTGTCCTTGTCGTTATAAGCCAGTTTGCCTTGTGAGTCCCTGAAGTGGAGGCTTCGCGGAGCGTATTTTTTGAATACCTGCTTAAAGGTTCCTAAGAAATCTCTGGAATTATTCTTAACAAAGCTCTGTCTGTGTCTGTAACAAAAATCTTCGATTTGGGTTAGTTGGTTTTGTATAAAGGTTCGTTTGGTTCCTCGAATTATCTTGGCTGTAATCTTTCTTTGTTCCAAAAATTTTCCAAAAATTGTTCCAAAAATGGAAAGCCAATTTTTATTGGTTTTTTTAGAATTTCACTTCAGCCAGGCTATCTGTCTTTGGGCTATTGCATTGTCACTGTCTTCAGTCCACCACGGATGCCTTCTTCTTCTAACGAGTGGGGTGAGTTCATTGGCCGCCTTGACAAGAGTCTCCTTCAGTTGGTCCCAGTTGTTTAGGTTTGTGATGTTCACTCTCTGACTTAGTTCTTGACTGTTCTTGAGTCGCTCGACGTCAAATTTTACCATTTTGGAGGTTCTGTGTAATCTAGTTTTTCTAGGCTGGAGTCTTATTTTGATCTTTGAGAGGTAATGGTCAGAGTCCAGATTGGCGCTTCTTAGTACCTTCACGTTTTGTATTTCCTTTTGAGATTTGCGTGAAATGGCCACATGATCTATCTGGAATTCACCCAGGTGGGTATTAGGTGAAATCCAAGTCTTCTGCTTGCTTGGCAAGTGTTTGAAGGCTGTAGACTTCATGACCAACCCAAAAGTCCTACACAAATCCACCAATCGTTCTGCGTTGCGGTTGGTTCGCTTATGCGCCGGATAATTGCCCACTATGTTTCTGTATTTTTTCTCTCTTCCCAATTGAGCATTGAAGTTATCAAACAGTATGACGGTGTGTCTCTCTGGAAGTTTAGAGATAATATCTTCTAAGTCTTCCCAGAATTTATCAGTTCTGTCTGGATTGCGTCTGTTGTCCTGTTTGATTGCGGCATGTACATTGACTATACTGTAGCCCTTGTTTGGGCATTTTAGAGAGAGGATGGATACACGACTACTCGGGGAGGTAAACTCGGTGACTGACTCCAGTATCCTGTGACTGATTATAAATCCTGTACCTAAGTGGGGTACGTTCTTCATTACTCGCTGACCCACTTTTCCTTTGAGGATTCTGTAGCCTTGGGACTCGAAGGCATGTTCGTCCGTAAATCTGGTTTCCTGTACTGCTGTCAGTATTATGTTGTGTCGTGTTAGTGAAGCAGTCAAATGTTTCAGTTTTCCCTCTTTTAGCAATGAGTTGGCATTAAATGCTGCGAAGAAGCTTTGCCGTCTTGGTCTGAGTTTACGTCCGGTGATTTCAGGATGCTCCGACTCATCCTTAAAGCATGTTGGTGCGGACTCCCCAGAATCCGAAGGTCCGCTAACGTCACCATAGGTGACGGTGGATTGGTTACCACCTGGGGTAGTGCATTTAGCGAGATTTTCCTTCATGCTTAGTTGAAGAATATTCCTCATGGGACAGTGGCGAGCCACTGTCCAAGATACTACCCAAGTTGTTAGCTTGGGAGACTTATTATTCGGGGTTGTCGCCCCTAGACAGATCGCCTTCTCTTGTTTTTTTTTATTATATGCGCTTTTTTTAATTGCCGCACATTTTTTTTATTATGGAAAAAACTGCACACACTTAAAAAAATGCGCACACAAGTCACAAAAAATTAGAGGGCCCCAACACTGGCCACAAGTAGGCCGCAGTGTTTGAAGGGTCGGCAAACCCGGCATCCACATCGGGCCAAACTTAAAAAAAAAAATACACCGCCAGAAGATGCGAAAATACTGGGCAAAGATCAAAGCCCAATAGTTGAACAAGCGTCGTCCAAAGTAGGCCTATTCGAAACAAGAAGAAGAAAAGGAGTGGACCCAGTACAGTTCCCTGAGGGCACCATATTTTACTTGCACATAATCCGAAAATACATTTTAAAACTTAACCCTATATCGTCTGTTTTCTAGATAAGGCTCGAACCACTTCAGAAATTTCCCGGAGAGTCCATAGAGAGTTTAGTTTATTATAGAGACAATTTACATCGAAATTGTTTAAAAACAACTCTCGGATGATGATGTCGAAAGCTCTTTTATAGTCTAAAAATACGGCGATCACAATTTTTGTTTTTTGTCACCTGCATTTTTCCAATGGTCACATACATTTAACACCGTCAACTCAGGAATGATTTTCAACAAAACACGATTGAACGATTATTATTATGTGGTGGTTCTTGCAGTAGTCCAACAACTAGGGCTTCACACTAGAGTCTCGTTTATGATCTCGTCGTTGCTCGGGTTCAAATTTATGAAGAAAATGTTATGCTCGTTCTAGGCTCGGGCAAGTTCGGGTTGCTCGAGTTCAAATTTATGAAGGAAATGTTACGGTTGCCCCGAACGAGATCAGAAATGAGACTCTCGTGAGAAGCCCTACTAATATATTATTTTTACCACCGTTTCGAGAAGTTTTTCGTACACAGGCACTATATTTATAGGACGAAATTCCTCGCACTTTATCGTATTTGTTACTTTAGGCACTGGCACCACTGTTGAAATTTTCCAGACCTCCGGAAATTGTTCTTCCTGCAATGAGCTATTAATGACGTTTAGGAACCTGTTCCCAATTACCTGAAAAGTATCTACTATTATTTTTGTTGTTCTTCCAGAATCATCACCACTTACACTAACACGACCAATTACTACGTTGTCATAATTTTATGATTGTAGAGTTTAAGTTTTCGTATCTTATTCCAATTGTTTAAATATCAAGTGTAAATCTCCAACATTATTAATTTTAATACGAAATTGTCTAATCTTACGAAGGATTGCCCAGTCTAGCACATAATTTTAGATTAGATAATCCTATCTTAAATTTTTCCTTTTGACTAATGACGAGCTTAATCGAACCAAGAGATAATAAGGAAAAAAACTACAAAACTACTACGCATATAAGTTTAAGATAGCTAATCTTATCGTAAGTTTTGTCTGCTGACTAATGACGACCTTAAAAAAAACAAGAGATAAGAAAAAGAAAATAACAACAAAACTACTAATCATACAAATAAACAACAATTAAATATTTGAAATATGTATTATCGTAAAATTATAGTTTATAAAGAGTTTTATTTAATGTTTTTAAAATTACATGAATTATTTTAACCTAACATTTTTACATTCATTTAACAATATTTAACGTTTTGAAGAAAATAACTCAGTCAAAATATTCGATCTTCTTTCTTTTAAAGCAATATATAACCCATTTGTGGGTTTGAGAATTGAATCATTTTTCAAAATGGGTTCAAATCCACGCACAGCTGATATTTCAAAATTCGTCAAAACCTTCACAAGACATATTTTCATAAGGAAGTATGAATATTTTTGCCCCATGCAATTCCTGGGCCCCGCACTAAAAGGAATATAAGCGTAAGGATTTCTTCCAGCACAGACTTCTGGCAAAAATCTATCAGGGTCGAATATCCCCGGTTGTGGAAAATACTCTTCATTGTAATGCAAACCATAAATAAAGATAGAAATGCAAGTTTTCGCTCGGACTCTAATCCCATTAAATTCAACATCTTCAGATAATTGTCTTTCAATGGACGGCACAGTCGGATACAATCTCATGCATTCTTTAATAACCCTTTCAGTGAAGTGCAGTTTGTTTAAGAAACTTGTGGAAATACTTCCATCATATTCGGATTTAATTTCTTCTAAAATCTCCTGTCGAATATTCGGATGTTTGGACAATTCGAACAGTATGAAGGAGAGTGCAGAAGAAATTGTATCGTGTCCACCGAACATAAAAGTGTCTACTTCTTCTCTAATATCTTCCTCGGTTAACATTTTTGCTTCTTCCATGTCGAGCAACAACTCGAGCAAAGCCGTTTTCCGTTTCAAACCTAAAACATTTTCTTCAACTTCGGTTTTAGATCGAATGTTTTCCCTTAGCTTTTTCTTGTGTTTGATAACACTTTTGGTAAATGAAATTGCTGTATCTACATACCTTTTCTGTTCAACGTAAAGCCTTGTGAATTTGAATAAAAAATCGCTTTGCATATAAAACGAAAAACATCTTATCATCTGGCATTTTAGAAAACCAGCAACTGCTGTAATATATTTGAAATTTGGGTTGTCCTGAGCGTTTATTGAAATACCCATTGAAGTTTCACAAATATTATCGATCGAAAAGAGACTAATATAAGGGAAAATATCCAAAGTTTCTTCTTTTTCTACAGCCTTTTTGAGTTTTTTCACGAGAATTTCAGATTGGGAGATAAATATTGGTATAAAACTTTCTAAGATTTTAAAGTGCGTTGTTGGTGTTAAAATCTTCCTCTTCCTACGCCAATTTTGCCCATTACTAGTGAATATTCCGTTTCCCAGCCAAACTTTAAACATGTCGTATGAAGTAGACTTCTTGATTTCAACACTTGAGGATAAAATTTTCTCCACACACTTTGCATTCGATGTAATCACTAAGGGAGAAAACGGATTTAACCAAACTCTAAAGATCGAACCAAACTCTTTGGTTAATCTAATCATATTTTTTAAGAACTCAACACTATTTCCGCCAAATTCCAAAACATTACCAAGAAATGGAACCGTCTTCGGCCCGGGAAACTTATCGACATCCTTAAATACTGACACGAATTTTAAGTATTTATGAACAAATATCAATATAATCACAAGCAAATATATAAGATACATTTTGGCTTTAACTAAGCTTGCTCCGAGTGGTTTATAGTGGAGGATTAAACTAAGACTGGTCATATAAAAATATACTCGTTTAAGTAATATCTATCTAATGAGTTTCCTTAATTTCCCGATTGTTAATGAGCAACTGATGACTGAAAAATAGATAACTTAAAAATATATAAATTAGCTATATAAATTTCAAGGCAAAATATAATACGTCCTATTTACTGGCTAGCGAAAATTCCATGTTCTCTATCTCAGTTTACTGTAATTTAAAATATTTGTATATTCCATATCAAATGTGAGTTTAAAATAATTACTATATAAATTACTGTAATTACTGCATAAAGGCCTTTTTTTCCTTACCAGAAGGAGCTCTCCGTGGTTCCTACCATCACAAGGTTCCTTTCTGATCAGGTCATGTTCGTACATTATAGCCACTCCTCAAAGCTATGAGGTCAGTAGCTATGAATCCCGTAAATCATGTGCCCTAATCAGACTCAACGACCCCGCTTTCTGCATTCCAGCCGCAAGGTTCTCTGCCCGTTTACGGCAAGCAGAAATTATTTTCAGATTGGAGACGAGCGAGTCCTTGATGCCTCCCATGCACCCAATTACCAAAACGACGAGCTTCACTGAGTAACCTGAGTACAGCCTCCGAAGCTCAAAGAGCTGGTCTTGATATTTTGTCCGCTTTTCCTCCTTCTTGACGCAGATATTAATTTCAGCAGGAGCCGAAAATTCAATAAAAAACATATGCTTGGAGGAGTGGTCCAATAGAACCACGTCATGCTTGTTCGCCGTTATCTGCCTGACGGTGGAGAACGAGAAGTTCCAATAGATTCGGCATCCTTCGTTCTACACAACGGACTCAATATCATTTGGGACATAGGGCAGAACTGGTGACTGGTCTATCGCATAATGATGTCTTAAATGAAAGTATGACACTCTCCACGCCGCATTTTGCCGATGAATATAGGCCGAAACTGCATACACCGGGCATGGCGCCAATATATGCATTGTTGTTTCAGGGGCCCTGTGACAAGCCCTACAGCTCACATTCGGCACCTCTATACCTATCACGCAGCTGCAATAGACCAAGTTGTTAATTACACCATCTTGCGCAGCGCAAATGAATCCCTCAGTCTCAGACTTCAGTCCACTTGATCTCAGAAAGGCAAATATATGCCTATTGGATAAGCCAAGGTTTTCAATGTTCTTGAAAAGCACTATGCATTGACTTATCCATATGCCTTCCCCTGAGCATTATCCATATGTCTTCCTCGGAGATTCTGACGTGGGCTGTAATACGGAGCAAATTGAGCTTGGTAATAGAGTGTGGCCGAGCTCGCTCGACGTCAAAGTTAAAACCGAATTCATCTGCTGCTTTTTGTGCTGCCCTAAACAAAAATGCCCCGATTCCCCGCCTCTCGTGATCCCTGACAAGAAGCAACAGGGGATCTGAACTTTGGATGATCTTACAGTCTACACCCAAGATTACCCTGTTATGAAGACACTCCAAACTCAAAAGTCCTCAAAAGAAGATATAACCTTGGAACGAACGATTTTGGATGCAAACTGCGCTGTAGATGCATCATTTTTCGAGTATCCCGATCAATCTGCTTCAACTCATCCACTAACCATTTTACTGCTCCAAATGAGTAGAGCAGAATCGGAACGGCAAGCATATTTGTGGCAAAAATCTTGTTCTTAACCGAAAGCTCTGACGACCAAATTCGTCGGAGTAGATTGTTGTACTAGCAGCAGAGAGACATTTTTACCTGGTGTGACGCTTGGATGTGGCACTGCTCCACACTCAAGTACTTGTAAGTCTCAGAACGCTTCCGTTAATGAGTTGAGCATCTTCATCAAAATACTCGCATCGTCCTCTTGAAGAAACTCGTCCCATGCTCATCTCTACTCTCGACTAAAATTCGCCTACTCTTATAAAGGCCTTTATTATTATTATTTTATATTTTCATATTTTTATGGTTGTTGGTTGGCTTTGGTCGGGTACTGAGTACCAAGATCCGCTGCTGTCAATTTTATCTTGTTAGGAATCCTCTTACAATATTTGTGGTGGCAAGTATTCTTTTGTATTTTTCTAAAGATGTTGAAGTCGAGTTTTATCTTTCCTAGATTCTCCTTTAGACCTTTAGGGTGACTGAAATCGGTGACTGATATAATTATGGGGATGATCTGCGTGGATTCTAGCTTCCACATCTCTTTCACCTCTATTGCCAGGTCAGTATATTTATTGATTTTTTCTTCCTATTTTTTTAGCTGGTTAGATGATTCTGGTATAGCTATGTCTATGAGATATGTATTGTGGTTCTTCTTGTCTCTGAGAACAATATCTGGTCTGTTGTTGGTTTTTTATCTATCCCAGTAAATAAGGTATCTGTCATTTTCTTCAATTGAATTTGGAGTGTACTTATAATATGGAATGTCTTCTTTCGCTATTTCACATTTTATTAGCAGTTCTTGATGTATTATTCCTGCTACTAGATTGTGTCTGTTCAAGTATTTCATTGGTGCTAGCTTTGGGCATCCTGCTATTATGTGTTCAATTGTCTCTCGGTATTGGTGGCATTTTCTACATAGATCGGAGGCTATTTCTTCTTTTAGGATGTGTTTTTGGTAGTTTTTTGTCTTTACTATTTGATCTTGAATGCTTATGATGGTACCTTCAGTTTCCACATATATTTCGCCTTGGACGAGCCAGTCCACCGACGCAGCTTTATTGACGTAATCAGATTCCAGCATGTGTATGTAGCGTCCATGGAGTTCCTTATTTTTCCATTTTTAAATCTTTGTTTCCTCGGTAAGTATGTAGTTGAGCGAAGTGTTTGTTTCGTCCAATTTTAGTGGGGTGAAATTGTTGTCTGCTTTAGTGATAGCTTCTATCAGGGGATTTTCGATTCTATGATAGAAGTATGAGCACAATCCCTCTATAGTGGAAGTTCTAATGTCTAGTATGCCACGTCCACCTTCGTTTCTTGGTAGTGTAATGCGTTCTTTGCATGCTTTCGGATGGTGCCCTAGATGCCCTTAGATAGACGCGGACTTTTCTGTTAAGGTCTTGCAGGTCAGTTTCAGACCATTTTACAATGCCGAAGGAGTACGTGAGTGTAGGGATCACATAGGATGATGGCTATACTTAAGTTTTTAGGTTTCAGTTTGGTTCTTAGGATTGTATTTAATTGTCTTTATTATTATTATTATTTTAATTTAGAATTCACAGAACAAGTCCGGTGGCGGTTTTAAAGAAGTTAGAGAAGAATTATCTTGGTCTATGTTGCGCTGAGAAACTTGCGCAAGATATGGTAAGTTTGCATAATAGTGGCCCTTTGCATTTGTTTAATCAGACCATCAGGTAGGGATAAATCTTATAGAGATTTTTTTTGGCTTTCCAGTCACTATCCCTGTAGCAGATATAATTATTGGTATCACTCTTACATCTGATAGTCGCCAAGTGTGTCACTTGTCGATCGAAAGATCTTGGCAAAAAAAAACGGTAAATGAGTACATTGTCTTCATTTATTTTTGTACAGTATAAAATACATACATACTATGCTATGTATACATACTATGCTATGTATACATACTATGCTACGTATACACACTATCCTATGTATACATACTATGATGTAGTGGTTTTGGCAAATGAAAATGTGCTCTAAGGGGGAGACGATGTAGTGGTTTTGGCAAATGAAAATGTGCTCTAAGTAATGTCTCATATTTATATAGTATAAATTCCTCAAAAAAACGTGTAAGTGGTATCATACTATGCAGAACTGTCTAATACACATGTTGCTGTCCATCAGTTTGAAGCTGATAAGTTTCTTCAAGTAGAAAATGCAGTTTAATGCAATTTACTAAAACTAGGTTCCAAATAAAAACGGATAAAAAAATAATAATAAATCTTGTGATATCTGTGAAACTTAAAAAAATTATCTGTACCAGTTTGTTTCTGGAGCAGTGGCGGAGCAATGTAAATTTGCCTACACAACACAATAAGCTGAAATTATGGAAACTTGTGTGAAATGCAATAAAAAGTTTGACAATAGTCACTTATTTGCATGTGATAGTTGTAAATTATTATTGTGCAGTGAATGTGGAAATTTAACAGGACCCGAAATAAAATGTATGCAGTTGAAAACCAGGAGAAAACTAAAATTTTTTGTGAGCAGTGTGAGGATGGTTTTTATAAAGTACCAGCCCTCATCTAGGAAGTATCTGAACTTAAAGAACTTGTCAAGAAACTCACAAATAAAGAAGACAGTTCACAAATATCGAATGCAACTAGTGTATGTCAGATACCAGATATGGAAGAAATCATTTCGGAAATGCTAGATAGGCAAAGTAGAGCCTCAAATATAATAATTTATAATATAAATGAATCTCATAAAAATACACAACATGATCGTAACTCTGAAGACAAACAAGCAGTGGAGTACATCTTAGAAGACTATAATTTCAATAAAATTAATGTTAAACAATTTAGACTCGGAAAATTTAATGCATCAAGAATAAGACCAATTAAAGTTGTTCTGAGCTCGCCACAAGACGCTAAACTTGTGTTGAAAAACAAATCAACTAAAATCATAGGAATAAAAATATCTGGAGACCAAACAAAAGTGCAACAAGAATATATTAAACGCGTTAAAGCCCAACTTGAAGAATACATAACAAATGGTGATGCTTCAAAAACAATAAAGTTCATCAACAATAAGCCAATCATAGTCAATTAAAATGTTACTTAACAAAAAAACATATAACTGACCCTAATATTCACCTCTTCACAGATATCATCTACATTAATGCCCAAAGTCTACTGAATAAAATTGTTCAAATTCAAATAAGCATTCTGTGCTACTTACCAAAAGTAATCTTAGTTAGTGAGGCAAGAGTACCAAGTGAAATTGAAGATTCTGAAATCAAACTCAACGGTTATAATCATATCCGATGTGATTCTCCTAATCGCCAAACTGGGGGTGTGGTGATATATGTGAAGGATAGTCTGCAGTTCTCAACAAAGAAGACTTACACATTGCAGGATAATTAGTGGTGTAAAATAGTTATAGTTAATTTTGGTGTATGCGAATGGTTAGTCGGATACCTTTATTATTCTCCATCTAGCTCGGATGCTTTATTTTTAGAAAATTTTGAAAATATATGTGATGAAATCGTTACTAGAGAAAGTCGTTGCATTTTAGTGGGAGATTTTAATTTAGATTTTTCAAGTAACAGCTTTTATGTAAGAGAAATTAAAACTATGCTTCTTCAATACGGAATTGATCAACTAGTATTAAACCCTACTAGAGTTACTAATGTCAGTAAAACTTTAATTGATTATGTTCTAGTTAATGATAATTCTGCTAATTGTTTTGTTTATTCTACATCCAAATTAAGTGACCACTCTTTAATATCTGTTTGTCTCAAAAATAAGAACAGCAACGAAAGTACTACTATCAGAAATTATAGAAATCTTAGTGAGAAAAATATCGATAAAATTAAACTAGATTTAATCTCATGTGAGTGGGATTTAAATTCGACAGATGTTAATATTATATAATCAAATTTTTTCAATAACTGCGAGTCTTTTATTAATAAGGTAGCGACAATTCAAGTTTGTCAGTATAAAAACCACATACCATGGTTTGATAATGAAGTTAAAAAAAAAAACAACGTGATAAAACATACAGGGATTTTTTATAAACTCTTGACGCCAATAAAAATGTTAAGTGGGAAGAATTTAAGAAACAAAGAAATGAAATAGTGAATTTATTAAAAAAGAAAAAAGACTAATATTTCTTCGAAAAAGTAGATATGTATAAATGTATGTATGTAGATATGTATATGTATAAATATGTACAATTCTCAACTTACGTGGAAAACATTAAAAAATCTGATAAGCTTAAATTGTCAAAACGTTCCAAGATATATTGAATTTAACTTAGATAACCAGATAATTATTATAAAGAATAAAACTGAAATAGCAAACAAATTCAACTACTTTTTCATTACTAGTATTCAGCAACTTGTGTCGATATTTTGAAATTCTATAATTATAACTTATATCCTAATTTTTCAAAGTTTCACTTATTATCATTGAATGAACTGCGTCGATTTATTCACTCCTTGGACAACAAATATAGTGCCCATGATATCCTGAATTCCAAAATGCTGAAAGCCATTTTTGAAACCTGTGGCCATATAATTCTAAATTTTATCAATACTTCTCTTCAAACTTCTAAAATTCCCAATTCTTTAAAAGTTAGTACTATAGTTCCTATATCAAAAGTAAACAACACAATCAATGCCAGTGAATTTCGTTCTACAAATACATTGCCACCAATAGAAAAAGTTCTTGAATTGGCTGTGTACAATCAGGTACTAGAACATGTTGAAAAAAATGAAATTCTAATAAACAACCAATCAGGTTTTCGTAAAAAATATTCATGTGAATCTGCATTACAACTTACATTGTCTACATTCAAAAGAGAAGTTGATAATAAGAAGTTTGTGGTAGCGGTTTTTCTTGACCTGAAAAGGGCATTCGAAACGATCTATCGTAATATTCTTTTGAAGAAGTTAAGGGGATATGGCATTGATGGTGAAGTCTATCAATGGTTGGTTAACTACTTGTCTCATAGAAAGCCAAAAAATTAGTGTTCATGATACCATCTCTCAGGAGTTGGATATAAATATTGGTGACCCACAGGGCAGCGTTTTAGGACCTCTGCTTTTTATTTTATACTTGAATGACATAAACCTATTTGCTAATGTAGACTTTGTAAATTTATTTGCAGATGATACGCTATTGGCATGCTATGAAACTAACTCAAATAAAGCCATTGAGAAAATGAATGCTGCACTTGAGAAGGTTAATGAATATTTCATGGCAAATAAATTGAATTTAAATACAGTAAAAAACTAAAAGAATGATCATAACAACCAAATATAAGTTAAGCACTCTTGACTTAAATGTAATAAATCTACAAATTGATAATGAAAAAATTGAAATTGTGTCGTGTATTAAATATCTGGGATTCCAGTTAGATAATATATTTCTTTTTGACAAGCACTTCGATTATTTATGCAGAAAAATATCTAAAAAACTATATTTCTTTTCAAGAATTTCTAGAAATTTATCCACAAAAATCAGTTTAAAAGACAAAAATTACAGTTTATAATGCTATTATCCAACCCCATTTTTACTACTGTGCTTCAATTATTTTCCTTTTTAATTTAAATCAAACATCACAATTGCAAAAATTTCAAAATCGAGGCATGCGCATAGTCCTAAAAGCAAATAGATACACTAAAATAGGAGTCATGTTGCAAACATTAAAGTGGCTATCAGTTCACCAACGATTACATTACTTAACAATGATCTCCATATATAAAATACTGAATAATTTAGCATCATCATACTTTCGAGAATTTATTATTTTAAATTTATTTGTTCATAATTATGCCACAAGAAATAACGCCAACTTGTACGTATGCAGAACGAATAGAAGTAGTACCATGAATTATTTATTTTTTAAAGGCTTTTCTATGTACAATAAATTACCATGCATAATTAAATCCAGTTCTTCATTACCCATTTTTAAAAAAACAGTTATTGGAATACATGCGTCACATCAAATAAAACATAAGTCCTGAAGAATTCTTACTAATAATGTGTTGTAGTGTATGTTGTTTTTATTAAATATTTTATTTGAATCTGTATCTTTCATAAGTACATAATATCCACAAGTAATCTTGATCTTAATATGTATGTATCGGTAGAAATAATCTACTAATGTATAAGTATTAGTGTTCAAACTTTATATATTTTTATTTTCTTTTGTAATGATTATTATGGTTTTTCCTATTTGTCAATAAAGATTTATTATATATATTAAAAATGTATATGCATAATTAATTAATTAATTTAGAGTCCATATGCCTTGTTCATTCGCAGAAACAATATTATTGTGTCCTTTTCTTACCCTTGTTTCTGTTACTAACCTGTGATTCTGGTTCATCCAAGATGTAACAAAAGGAATGGCATCGAAATTTGCTATTCGTTTCCCCAATAAATACATTGTCATTAGATATACCTACTATGTTCCACAGTAAGGTTGGTTCTTAATTTTGATGCAAATAAATTCATAAGACTAAAACCTCTCTCAGCTTCTGAACTGCTAATATCAATTGTGCTTGCTATTTTTTTAGCCCTTAAAATTGAATTAGGTAACTGAACATTTTTCAGTTATATGTTTGCGTCTATAAAGTCACGAAAATCATTAACATCTACTTGAAACTTTAAAATTTCACATAATTTTCTAAACATTTTTAGGATATTTCCACTTGATATCTCCTACTTCAATTTTATGCGTTTTCGTTACTAACAATAAGTATATTTAATTATTTACAGACGATAATGAACTTGAAGTTAGTGAAAGTCGAGCATTAAAGCAGGTGGAGAACTGGTTTATTGAAGATTATTATCAGCTTCATAACTAGGGGCTGGGCAGACGGGCGACTGCCACGGGCGCAACCCTTACATGGGCGCATTTTGCCTACGTAAAGTTTCAAAACATTTAATAATGCCGCAATCAACGAGATTGTATTGTATTATTACGTTTCGTACATAATAGTAAGAACTAATTTTAAGCTTAAATGTATACAGAAATTGAAAATATATATACATAAAATTCAAATATTGTCAGGGCGTTCATGATCCAACGCTGATTATTATGTAAGGTAATAAGGCTTTAAGTTCTTGAAAATTACTTGTAATTAATTCATTAATTTCTATGCTACGATTACAGGTATTCTGTGATTGTAGATATTTTTTTTAATTAGTATCCCTGGTGTATGTTGTACGGCTCCCGTGTCTTATAATAAGTCTGGCCAGAAGGATTTACTGAATCATTTAGTCTCAACTTACACTACAGCTTACCTAGATTATTTTATCTAACCTTTAACATTATCCAGTCTTCTCCAGTTTTATAATATCAAATATATATATATATATATATATATATATATATATATATATATATATATATATATATATATATATTATATATATATATATATATAGAGAGAGAGAGAGAGAGAGAGAGAGAGAGAGAAAAAATTTAAATCTCCAACAATCAACACTAATATTTTATACCTTCCCCCAGTATTAAATTATCTAGTTTAAACTTTAATACATCTAATCTGAATCACGACAATCTAGACTTAAAAAGTAACTTTATTTAGTTTATAATTTGGGTATCTAATCTTGAAATATTATGTCTGGTTCTTCTACAATCTGGACCATTGATTCTCAACGACAGTGCCGCGGCACTTTTATGTGCCGCCAAATTATTGATGTGTGCCAGCAAGTTTTAGAAGTGCAAACAATAAAAATTATTTGGTATGTACTTTGATACAGCATGCTTGTATAGTTTTACTGCAAATCTGGAATAAACCCATACAAAACTATTTACTAGCAGAGTTTTCGGCTAAAACGTAGTTCTATGCATGTAAACCGTGGCAGAAATTCCAGATCACATATCACGCGGTAGCGCGACCTCTCGATCCAAAATAAGAAAAAATAATTCAATGAATTTACCTTGAGAATTGGACGCCCTCCTTATATGCGCTATAATCCGAGTTTTCTATTTCAATTTTGTCTCATAAAGTCATGTTTAATTCCTTGCATACGGATCAATAAAACAATGATTTATTCACTAGTGCAACATATTATACCTACATTTTTTTGTAAAAATCTCATGATTTTTGCCGGAGTAATCTTTCCGCGCCACCATCTAACAATAATTCTTCGGATGTATCCAGTTACGATTTAAAAAACACAAATTAATTAAACACAATAAATAGTCTAAGCAAAATTTTGACGCACGAATCAACAGTTTTATCGTTGCCATGAGAACACCACAATCATGACCAACTTTTCTTTGAATTGTTTCTTGTATAAACAAAAGCAAATTTGAATAAAAGTTTGTATTTCACTCGCGGATAAAGTTAAGATTTAACTCGCGAATTTTAATTGAATTTATCAATCCGCTCGTTAAATCTTAATATTATACCCTTTCATAATAAATGACTATTAAACTCGTTTTATCGTCAGTGTGCCGTCAAATTTTGATGTTGTTGAAAGTGTACGGCAAGAGAAAAAAGGTTGAGAAACACTGATCTAGACTTAAACTTTGGTGCCTTAATTTGAATTTATCTGGTATAAAATACGAAATGTCTATAGCAGGGCTATCCAACCAGTCGATCGCGATCTATTTAGATTTTGAGTCGATCTTTAGTTTTCTCACGCTTTTATGTACTTACTTAAAAATACATTTCGATAAATATAAAGTAAAAATTAAAACACGCTACTCGCACATTTAATACACACAATGTTATGGAAACTGTCTTTAAAATAATCAATTCTATACGTGGCAGTGCCCTTCAGAGACGTTTGTTCAGAATAGAAAATGAGGATAATGATAACGAACTTTTGCTGCACACTAATGTGCGTTGGCTCGATTCTCCAACTCGAGTTTCCTTTCTGAGTGTGACATTTATCCACAGTTAACAAACAAAGAGTGGTTATTCGATATGTCACTCTTGGCAGACCTTAGTTCAAAACTAAACGATTTGAATTTTGAACTACAGGGTAGAGGCAAAAATGTATTAGAGATGGTAAGCTCGATAAGAGTTTTTCAGCAACTTATAATACTGATGAATCTGAATTTAAAAGATAAGAAATTGAAGCATTTTCCAAATATTGGAAAATATTTTCAGACACATCCCGACCCTGCTCAATTCAACCTTAACAAAAGATTGAAACTATTGCACTACTAAATGTGTTTCAAAAAGATATCAACATAGAAGAAATTGCATGTTAAATATCTACAATATTTGAAGCAAATCAGGATAAACTAGAATTGGAAATAATCAAACTTTAAAATGATTTGTATTTGAAATCCAAAGATTGTATTTGGAAATACACTAAAGAGAAATACCCAATCTTGAGAAATGCGGCATAAAAATTGTTGTCTTGCTTTGACTCGACGTATTTGGCGCAATCCGCATTTTCTGATGTTAATGTGTTAAAATGAAAAATAAGAATTTATTTAGCTGAACATCTTGATCAATGAATGTTTACGATTATCGCTTTCATCGTATGATCCCGCCTTTGAAGATATTGCCAAATCCACGCAATGCCAACGATCTCATAAGTACTAATCTTATTTAGTAATTTTTATATTCCTAATTGTGTAAAACTCCATGACCAGTGGAGTGCAATACATGACCCCAGACCCCTCGGCGTCCCGCTACGTGTTTTGGTCGATCTTGGCAACAATATATACCAAAAAGTAGATCGCCACTACAAAAAGGGTTGGACAGCCCTGGTCTATAGTGTAGTAGTCATTACAAATGTTGCCTCAAAAGTCACATATGCCAACATGTGACATCTGTGACTTATGCGTCCTTAGATTTTCAAGGGCAAAGGTCGCAAAATAAGTTAAGAATATATCGTTTTCTTCTACCTCCTATTGTATTTGCATATATTATGAAAGTTGTACAGCTCTTGTCAAGGCGGCCAATGAACTCGCTCCCCTCACTAGAAGAAGGAAGTATCCGTGGTGGACTGAATACTGTGACAATGCAATAGCCCAAAGACAGACAGCCTGGGTGAAGTTTAATTCTAAAAAGACCAAGGAAAATTGGCATACATTTTTGGAACTAAGAAAGCTTAGTGTCAAGATAATTCGAGGAAACAAACGGACCTTCACACAAAACCAACTAACCCAAATAGAAGAGTGCTTTGCTAAGAATAACTCCATTGACTTCTTTGGAACCTTCAAGCAAACACTCTAAAATACGCTCCGCCAAGCCTCCACTTTAGAGACTCACAACGCAAACTGGTTTTTAACGACATGGACAACTGCAACCTTTTAGCTCAGTACTTTCAAAATCTACTCAACTGTGATCCGTCCAGCGAAAACTTCGACTATAAACAAACCACACCAAACCCGAACTCGCTACCCCCTTCTTGGGAAGAAGTTGGCCAGATCATTCAAATTCTTAAGAACAATAAGGCAGCTGGAGAGGACTCTATCGTTGCTGAACTGTGGAAAGGTGCTGGAAGCAATGCCGCTGGCAAGTAATTCGAGATCATCCAAGACATCTGGGAAACAGAGAAATTACTACACAACGGTAACACACAAGTTTCTCTCCAAGGCGTTAAAAACAAGGGCAGAAAATCAGCCGGATTTCCATTATTTTGGATAGTCAACTGGGAGAATATCAGGGTGGCTTCAGGAAGACCCGATCCTGTGTTGAATAGATCCTTAATCTTAAAACTGTACTTGCATATTCCAAAATGAGAAACTGCAAGGTGGTCTCCTTTGTTGATTTTAGGAAGGCCTACGATTTAATTGATAGAGAAACGATTAACAATGTACTACAGGAACTAGGGCTAGACAACAAAACCAGCCTACTCATTCTAGGAACCTTGACCAACACCCATTCCAAGGTTAAATTTAGAGGCGAGATCTCAAAAAGTTTCGAAATAAAAACTGGAGTGACACTAGGAGATGGACTTTCCCCACTTCTCCTCAACTGTGTCCTTGAAAAGGTAATGAAAGATTGACGTAAGGAACTGATCAACCTGGGTGTTCAGAGTGGTATCAACCTGGGACGTAAGAACGATGGACTGGTTGTAGATTGCCTGGCATTTGCAGATGACATGGCACTGATTGCTGATTCTCTTGAGATGGCAACAATGCAGGTAAATTGCCTCAGAAAACAAGCTGCCAAAGTGGGTCTTCAAGTGTCGCTGGAGAAAACAGAATTCTTCTCCAACATCAAAGAAGCAAACAGAGAGATGTTACTAGTGCAGGGAAACATCAAAAGGACTGAGAAATTTAAGTATCTCGACGAATGGATTGAACCCAACTTATCAGAGCATCATTAACCATGAGAGTCAACAAGTTAGAAGTAGCCTATCGACTGACTGAGAACACCTACAGCAAGAAATGCCTGTCACGCAACTTGAAACTTAAGTACTACACATCAGTCTTACGACCAGAAACCCTGTATGCCATGGAATATCTTTCCTCAAACTAAAGAGGTCTGGTAGAGAAATTGGAAATCAGAGAGAGGAGAATCCTCAGGAAGATCCCAGGCCCGGTAAAGCAAGTTGGGGAATTCCGAAGGCGTTAACTATGAGCTCTACGTTCATATTGAGAGGCTCTCTGACTTTGCAAGGAAAATAAGGGTAGCTTTCTATGGCCACGTTGCAAGAGTGCCTCCAAACCGACTAACCAACCGTCAGTTCACCTTCTGGCAAAACAAGAAGGTTCGTACCACTTGGTTGATAGAAACCGAGAAGGATACTAAAGAACTGGAAATAACAGATCTCCATAATAGACAGTCTGTGAGACGCTCCATGAAGTCCGTGGATTTCAGGAAAAACCCCGAAGGAAAGTTACCCCCTGCACAGAAGAGAGAAAGGAGTTACACCGGCAGAAGATGCGACAATACTGGGCAAAGATCAAAGCCCAACCGTTGAACAAGCGTGGTCCAGAGTAGGCCTATTCGAAACAAGACGAACATGAAAGTTGTAGAGAATAAAATTCTCTACAAATTTCATTGAAACCTTTTTTTCGACGCCGAACTCTTTTTGAGATTGAGGGCACAGAGAGTGAAGCGCCATATGTGTCTAAGCGCAAGGTAAATCCGGATTCTCAATGTATTATACCGTTCTTTTTACCATTTTGGATCGTCTGGCTCAAGTATTTCAAGAGAAAAACTGTGCTTTGCCAAAATTATATGACAATGGAACTCGGCTTTTCTGGGCTGTGTATAATCCTTAAATATCTGAGGGCAACATCGATTACTTTCCATAAACACAGTTTATTAAATCAACCAGATTAAATAAACCTCTGCAGTTATCAGATCTAGAACCAATTAGTGCAGCAGTTCTTTAACACATTAATCGTGTATACTACCAAATTCAAACTTATGCAATGATTTACAACCCCAAGAATGGGGTTGCAAAATGAAAACCTAACGCCGGTAACAACACATTTACCACCTGGACCAGATGAACTACTCACTTCAATATTCTGCAACTGCAAGAATGGTTGTGGTTCTCGTGGATGCTGTAAGTTAGGCATGCAATATTCTTTAGCTTGTGGTCAATGCAATGGAAATGCGTACCTCAATGCATCATCGTATACACCAGATGTTCATGAAGACAATGCATATGACCCTGAAATTTTTCAAGATATGACAATTAATGTTAATGATAACGAGGAGATTTAAGATAAGAATGAGTCTGAAACTGCTGGCCAACCTGAAGAAGACTAATATTAAAAATAAAAACATATAATATTAATATCAATAAAAACAACATTAAAAAGAAAATATTTTCTTTATTTTTTCCTACTCGAAATCCAATTATCTTTCATTAGAGTTAGATTAAAATATAAGATATATATTAAGATAGAATATATTTAGAATGATTTGTTTTACGATTTGATTTAAAAGGAATATAAGTTTAAGGTATTATACTTATATTTATATATTGGTGAAGAAAATACGCTATTTAACCTCTGTCTACACGATAGCACAATTCCAGAGAAGTGGCGCAACGCAATTACCACCTTGCTCCACCAAAAGGGGGACAAGGCCGACTTACAAAACTACCCACCCATAACACTTTTGAACCAACTCTACAAACTATTCACAAAAATAATAACATCAAGGTTAGAGAAGAAATTAGATTTTTGCCTACCAAACGAACAAGCTAGATTCCGCCCTGGGTTTGGTGACAAAGGACCGTTTGCAAAGCATCAAGGTACTAATAGAAAAGTCAGTGGAGTACAACAGACCACTGGTCCTTGCATTCGTGCACTTTCACAAAGCTTTAGATACTGTAGGTGTAGAGCTAAACGCCATCATGGACGCCTTGAGAAAGCTTTCAATACTGTAGGTGTAGAGCTAAACGCCATCATGGACGCCTTGAGAAAGCTTTCGATTCTGTAGGTGTAGAGCTAAACGCCATCATGGACGCCTTGAGAAAGCTTTCGATACTGTAGGTGTAGAGCTAAACGCCATCATGGACGCCTTGAGAAAGCTTTCGATACTGTAGGTGTAGAGCTAAACGCCATCATGGACGCCTTGAGAGAGTGTCGCATTGAATACAGATACTCAGAACTAATCTATAACATCTACCAACATGCTACAATATCTGTAAAGTTACATGAAAACACCAACCCCATTGAATGTGGAAGAGGGGTAAGACAGGGGATACCAAGTCCCCAAAACTAGTTACAGCGGTCCTACAGTATGCCCTCAACAAGTTAAATTGAGAAACAAGGTGCATTAATATAGATTGTAAAAAAAACTAAACCACATTCGTTTTGCGGACGACATAGTCCTCACAACCTACAACCCGGCAGAGTTAAGGCAGATGCTGGAAGAACTTCATATCGTTGCTTGAAAGTTGGATTGGAGACTTTTCGAAAACAAAACTAATGACTAATTTAGTACCGAGCGAACATCGGAAACACAAACGTAGATTTAGTCTACAAATACATAAACTTTGATCATGAAATCACAATATCTAGAGATAACCAGGCCTGCGAATTGCAAAGAAGAACCAACCTCGCTTGGGCAGCATATGGGAAACTCAACCATATCTTTAAAAGCAAAATTCCGATATGTTTGAAAAGGAAAGTACATGACCAATGTATTCTTTCAATTGCATTCAACATTTCGTGCCAATACGGCAAGAAAACTTAAAATAAACCAACGAAAAATGGAAAGATCAATGATCGGAATAACCCTGCACCACCATACCACTAATGAAGACCTACGGAGGAAAACTAAAGTGGAAGACGTGATCGAACCTTTAGCTAAACTCAAATGGAGATGGGCTAGCCACGTGGGTCGAATGAAGGACGAAAGATGGACGAAGAAAATATTAGAGTGCAGACCTAGAGCCGATAAGCGTAGCAGAGGAGGACCACCGACACGTTGGACCGATGACCTAAAAAAGATCGCAAAATCCACGAAACTCAAGACAGAAGACGATGCAGTACTGGAGGAGGCATATAATAATAATAATAATAATAACCTTTATTGGCATAATTAAAATAATTTACATTTCCATACAAAATATACATACAAAATAAAACAATAAAAAATAATAAAAATATAAAAAAAGTTGTGAAACTAAAACCCCCTTAAAAAGAAAAAACACATTTTACCACCCTATAAACCTATACTTCAACCCCTGTACATCGTACATAAGCTCACAAACTAAAAAAAAAACTAAACCGCAACACTCAAAAAACTACCCCGTCGCATCCGCTCTTTCCATCTTTTCACTCTGTATAAGAACGACAGTCCCTTCCCGCTCTCATCCATACACTCACTCCAATCCTTTCCTCGCCTTCTCTCCTGGTCATTCCACTCCGCCATCGTGCATTCTTCCAACCAATGACTCCACATATCTTCCTTCAACCCACACACCAAACACCTTCTACTTTCCTCATTTATCCAATGTCTCCTTCCACGCTCTTCATTGCCACACCTAAATCTCGCCAACACGGACTGATCGTCCGACCCTTTACTTGTCCTCAAATAACCAGGAACACGGCCGTGCACTTGTATCTGACTGTAGCCTTGGAGATATTTGCTAGCCTCTATTTTGGATTGGCGCTCTTGGAAGTCTACTTCTAATAACCTCTCTCTTAGCATCCGTTTCCACTGAGCACCCGCACTTTTTTCCGTTTCCAACCCCTCGGATGATAACCCGCCTCTCTCATACAGTTGCCTTTTATTCAACCCCCAACCGCTCACTCTTCTACCACGTAACCCTTCTTTATTCACTACTCGAAAGATTTCCTTTATTATCCTTTCATCTCCTAACCCATCCACCCTATACTCGAACTGTATCACTCTTTCCGCAGCCATTACCGCTACCTTACAAGCACTCACTTCCTGAAGCACAATGTGACCAGGCGTCGACTTATCAAGTCGGAAACACAACTTGTTTCAACACTTTCTTAAAAAACTTTAGCTGCACCCTTTCGATCTTGTCTTCCTCTTTCGTTCCCCAGACCTCGCATCCATACAGTAACACGCTTCGCACACATGCCTTCCATATGGTCTCTGCTGCTCTAAAGTTTCCATAAAAGTTCCTTTTCCAAACCTCCCAGATACGACCCGCCGCCACCCATGCCTTCCTTGTAACATACTCTATGTGCTCTTTATTACTGTATCCAGTCCCAAAGACATACCCCAAATACTTAAATTTACTAACTTCCTCTATTTGAGTACCCTGCTATTCAAAACTTTCTTTCTTATATCGCCCTCCCCTTTTAAACCGAATCCATTTTGTTTTACCAACATTCACCCTTAAATCCCTCTTTTCGAAATACCTACAGAGCCTTTTAATCACGTCTTTCATCTCACTAGCCGACTTTGCAAATACCACCATGTCATCCGCATATGCCAAGCTCCATACCTTCTTTTTCCCCAATCACCATTCCTCCAGCTTGCCCGGCCTGTAGAACCTTTTCCATATCCGCCACATACAGATTGAAGAGCGTGGAACTCAAAGGGCAGCCTTGTCTCAGGCCCTTCCTCACCTCAAAATAGTCCGATTCCCATTCATTCGCTACTACCTTACAGACCGTTTCCTCGTACAAATCCCTGATGTGCCTTCTTACACTCTCTAAGATACCTAGCTTACCCAAACACTCGTCCAGTCTCCTTCTGTTCACCGAGTCATATGCGGCTTTCAAATCAATGAAAAAAGCAAACAGGCATCCCTTTGTTATTTCTTGGTCTATGATGACTCTCAAGGTCACCAGGTGTTCAACCGTGCTCCTTCCTTCTCTAAACCCCGCTTGTATTTCCGGCAAAAGCTTCCTTTCATTGATTTCCTACCTCAAGCGACAATCCAGGATTTTAGCCAATATTTTGTATGAGGAGTTCATCAACGTTATACCTCTATAATTTTCTAGCGCGTCCCTCGTTCCACTCTTAAACACCTGTTGAATTATCCCCACTTTCCAGCTGACTGGTATCCTTTTGTCTCCTCTCCCTATCCTTCTCAATTCCTCCGTAAACTTCTCCTTACAGATTCCAGGTGCTTCTTTCCACGCTTCATTTCCGAGCCCATCCAAAGCTCCCGATTTTCTTGGCTTTAGGGAATCAATAACATCCTCCACCTCCGTCACGGTGATATCCTCGGCGAGCTCTTCCTACTTTCTCTGTCGATCTCCTGAACTATCATCTCTTTCTGACCGCATCTCCACCCTTCCTAGCATCCTCATGAAGTGGTTTTGCCATTCTTCTATCGCAATGCTCTTGGGTAATCTTTCCTTCCTTTTCCTATTCTCTCTCACGTATTTCCACAGCTCAGCTTCCGTCTTGATTTCCCGTACCCGCTGCTTCTCCTTCTTCTCCCAAAGCTCCTTTTTCTTCTTCTCCATTTTTTGCAGTTCTGTTTTCGCTTCCAGCACATGCACTTTGAGCCCTTCTCCCTTTCTCCATTCTCTCATAGCTTCTCGAAACCTTTGCTTTGCGTTCCGCACTTCCCCGTCGTACCATGCTCGGCCTGGAAACGCTTCTTTGATTTTCTTTTTCACAAGTGCAGACTCCATTTTCTTTGCCATCATGTCTATATCCTCTATGGTGTTCCACTCTACCTCTTCTAATTTCCTTCTGTATTCTTCTGTCGCCTCCTTATCCCATCTGGCCACCCATTTCTCCCCCTTAACATCTTTCTCCCTTTGCTGTTTTAACGACACCACTACCGGCATATGATCCGACTCACTTCTTATTCCGATTTCCATCAGTTTTATTTGCCGTCTTGCTGAATCATTTGTAATTATTAGGTCAATAACTGAGGTACCCATTGCACCAACAAACGTAAATTCTCCCTCCCAGTCGCCCTCAATACACCCATTCAAAATATCCCATTGGTTCTCTAACACCCACGCCAGCCAAACATTTCCCTCTGAATTTTTAATTTTGTCTTTAGAATTCCTTCTTATCACTTCACTCGTCTTATCCACCGTATTGACCTGCTCTTCTCCTATCCTTAGATTCCAATCCCCTCCTAGTAGCAAGTTTGTCGTTACCATATCTTTTAAATTCCTCTTTATGCCCTCTTTAATTTTTACCAGTCCCTTATTATTATAAACGGTTGCTATCTGCCACCACTCCCCCTCCAGTTCTACCTCCCTAAAAACTAGACCCTCCACCTCTTCTAGTATTCTCTCCGATTCCTTGATGCTTCTTCTAACCCCTGTTATTATTGCCCTTCCGTAGTCACTCTCTCTTCGTGCCGGTTGTATCCTTCAATTGTACTCCTTGGGGAGTCTCTCTTTACAGGCTTCCCATTCCTTCTCTTGAACCCAGGTCTCCACTATCCCAACTATTTCTAATTTCCTCAAGAATTCTATAAAAAACTCGTCCGGAGGAGGCATATGTCCAGCAGTGGACGTAACTTGCTGGTTGATAATGATGATAATGATAAGGAATTAAATTGTTATTTAAGTAATTAAGTAAAAGAACGGTATAATACATTTGGATTCAGGATTTACCTTGCGTTAAGGTAAGTATGGCTGAGCACTCCACACTCTACGCCCTATATCTCAAAAACAGTTCGACGTATAAAAAAAGGTTTCAGAATAAATTTGTAGAGAATTTTATTTTCTACAACTTTTATATGAAATGCAAATACGATAGGAGCCAGAGAAAACGAGATATTCTCAAAAAACTGTTTTTTCGACCTTTGACCTTGAATATCTAGTGACGCTCACATGTTAGCATATGTGACTTTTGAGACAACATTTTCAATTTGCAAACAATTGCAATTTACAATATCATTTCTGAATTTTAGGGAATTTTAGACTGGAATTTAAAATTCGTTTTAGTAATTTTATGATTGTAAAGTTTGAGTTATTCGATATTATTCTAATTATTTAAATATTTAATAAGTCTAAATCTCGAACAATATTAACTTTATTACGAAATTGAGTCTTTTTCTTCTTCTTGCGCTACAGCTCAATTTGAGCCTTCGTCCTAGCCTCCCCTAGTTTCCTCCTCCATCCCTCTCTTTCCCGCGCCACTTCCTTCCATCTTCCTAGTTTAAGGATTCGTCTGGCGTCCTGGTCTACTTCATCCTCCCATCCTTTTCTTGGTCTTCCTATCGCCCTCTTCCCCTCCATTCGGCTGTTCAGGATTCTTTTGGGCATTCTACCTCTGGCATTCTTATAATGTAGTCTGTCCACCGTAGGCGCTGCAGTTTCACGTATGTCGATACTGGTTGGTCTTTAAGGGCCTGATATACTTGCTTGTTGTATCGCCTCCTATATTCTTCATTTTCTCGTACTGATCTTAGGAACCTTCTTAATATTTTCCTCTCGAAGGCGTCTATTTCGGCTTCGTTCTTTACGGTGAGGATTTACACTTTAAAGCCGTACGTGAGTATTGGTCGGATGATTGTTTTGTACACCTTAATTTTTGTGTCTCTATGTATAACATTGGACTTTAGTACATTCTCCAATGAGAAATACGCGTTATTTGCCATCATCACTCTGGCTCTAATTTCCGCGAGTTTTGGGTTCGCAACACTCGAATAAGTTTTTAAAAAAGCTTCAAAAATTTATTCAGGAACAATCACTTAATCCTAACAAAATAAAATGAAAATAAAAATATAATAGTTTTGACGTAACTAATGATTATAATTATAATAATAATGTCTTTCCCCTCCGCATATCTTTACATATGAAAGATAAGCTGAAATGTTGGTTTCAGCACTTTTGCAGGTGCAGACTTGGTGTTGTCCTTGGGCAGCTTCCATAACTCCTCCGGGGATAAGTTCGAGCATCTAGCGTAGCAGGTGTGAGATTAGACGATGATGTCCATGGTCTTGGAATTTTCTTTCTTGATGACTCGAGTTGTTTTCCAGAATTTATATAACAGATAATAAATTATTGCGACACATATAATATAGAGTATTAATGTCCACACACTTGGTTTATCTGAAAACAATGGTTGATTCATAATTTTATCAAGTTCTTTATTTTGCAAGTCTAGAATATGTTGGAAGTTATTAATTTCGTTGAAATTTATAGATTCGAGTTCTATGGGTTTTATTTGCAATTGGTTATTTATTTTAAGTTGATTTAAGATTTGACTTTTATACTTCCAATATTAATTTCACAATATGGGTTCAGTTCTAACATGTATGTTCCGTTAATTGGGAAACTATCTTTAATTTTTCCGCACTGTTGCACTGCCACTATTTCTTTAGGGATGATTAATAACCATTTGTTGTTTTCAATTTTCTGTACTTTTTGGTTTTGGATATTTATGGAAATCTGCTGACAACTTGAAATGTTTTTAGCAAACTTCAGCATTTGTATTTCACAAGGAGCTTCTTTGGTTATCTTTGATGGTCCATTTCTTGACATATAAATTCTTCGGGGTATATTTCATTACATTTTTCGTTGAATTGCATGTAGTAGTGTTCATTTAATTATAGGTATTTTGTTTGTGGAAAAATGGTTTTGCATTTTCCATTTGTTGGAGTAGGCAATGGATATAGACGGTAAACTATTTTGTTCAACAATTGGAATTTGGATTATGAATACTATTTGACTCTCTCTAATGAAAGTTTTGATTTTCATTACTTTTTCGAATAATAATATATTTTCTAATTTGGGTTCAAATGGCAATTTATTTTCTTTCAATTGATCGTTAACAAGTTTCAGTTCTTGTAATAGTTCTAAAGGTTCAATTAATGGGTTGTGAAACACATTAGATTTTGAAAAAGAAATTTATGTTTCCAATTTCTCAAATATTTCTTGAATTAGTTGTAGTGATGTTGTAATTTGGAAGAGAACTGTCTGTTTGGAAATAACATATATTTGTACATTTCTGTGTAACTTGAATGTTTTATTTTTAGTTCTTGTTCTATTTGTGTAATACGGGATTCCAATATTATTTGATTGTGTGCCAATTTTTCAGTTTCATTATTAAATTTATTAGTAGCTAATTGCAGGAGTGTGATTTGTTCTTTAATAATCGTTTTAAATTTTCCTTTGTTATTTATGATAATAGAGATAGCTTTATCATATTTTTCAGCATCAGTTTGGACAAGGTTGCCAGTTAATATTTTAACCATTGAGCCTAAACCATTAATTATACCTCTTTTTGTTCTTTTATTTATTGAAGGATTTACTTGTCTAATTTGATTGGTTATTGTATTTTCTATGTTAGCAATAACGTTGTATGAGTTACGGTATTCTTCTTTATACATTGTTAAATTTTTGACTGTAGTTTTAAATTTTCGAATTTGTCTTTGCAAAGCGTAAAATTCATTGGTTATACTTGTCAAGTTAAGAATCTATATAAATGACCAATAATCGATGATGTTTTGTGTGGTTCCTAATTTTAGTGGTAATAGTTTCCCAAAAGTGGTAATAGATTCCCAAAGTGCGGCCCGCGGGAAAAATGCGGCCCGCGAACCGTGTGAATGTGGCCCGCGATGTTGATGCCATGATTTATATTTTTATTAATGGGGTACTCGCTCAAATTTTCCGAAAAAATGATACATTTTTGAACGGGAGCCAAAAGAAGAGGAGGGCAGATAGAGAATTGATTTTTTTTTAAATTTTATAATTGATCTTATTTCCCTATATTTCGACCATATGTTCATTTTTCTACGACGCGTGTGCTCTTCGCGCATGGGCACAGCTGTCTGCGCCTCAGGAGACAATTACAAAAAGTCTCTATATGGTGCGCACGATCAGCGGTTTCCGGAACCTCATAGAACAAAATATCTTATTATTAAAGTAGAAGAGTCAAATTTCCCATTGACGGATGGAAATTAAAAACAAATCGAGTTTAGAGAAATGGCGCATCTACGAAAAAAAAAGTCTGGAAAACGCTCGAAAATTTCGAGAGAAAAACAGTCACTGAATCGCGAAAAATTTTTTTATCAAAATTGGGAGTTTCCCATTGACGGATGGAAATTTTTGATAAAATTTTTTTCATACTGTGAAATTTGTTCATACTGTGAACAAAACTCGCCAAGGTTATTTCAAATCGGTCAAGAACTCTATCCGTAATCATGTGCACCACATTGAAAAAAACGATTCCGAGAAAAACGCGATTGAAAGTTCACTTGTAGCTCTCTTATAGTCAAATCGGACCAATTTCAAGGATGGGGGGATTCGTACCTTGAGGTATTGGGAATAAGAGGAAAAAAGAATTTTTAAAGTATATTGAATACTTCTGAAACTATTTACGGTCCAGCAACATTAAGCAACATTCCAGCAACATTAAACATTATTATAATGCTTTCTCGCCCACCTCTATGAATCGATTCCTGGACCATATAGCAAACCTTCCACGACTTCGTAGCTCTTCTCGAGCTCAGATTGCTCTTCTCTCTGGGTTAATCGACGCCTTTTCGCTCCGTCCGTAGCGCGGTGATCAGCATTTGATCTACACTCCGCATCTCGCCTCGTTGCATAATCCACGGTATGTTGACCGACGTCAATTCCGAGCCCTTTCATGACTTGTAGCACTGTCGTGAAGCCCTCGTTTAAAATGGAGGCTGCCTACCTGGCAGAAATATCGACAATTTGTTTCCCGTTGAACAGATGTTTCGGGACAAACTGCCAAATGGTGGCATTGAAGGTCTCATTGTTGTTTTGAATGCTCTTGCCGAGATATCTTTTCAAGAGCTGTTCTTCTGTAAAATCCTCATAAATTTTCTTCACGTACTTTTGAACAATTGTATCTAGCGCAGGTTTGTGAATATGAGTAGTCCCGTTTTGCTGGGTCTCATCCAGGACCAGTCTCATTACACAGATGATGTTGAAGATTCGAATCCGTTGAAATCTTTTGATAGCCACTCCACATTTGGAGCGGTCTTTTCTTCCGCAGGCTCGATGCAGCTGGCGGGCGCATTCATATCGTCATTTTCAAGTAAATATTTTACAGCGACATTCTCAATACATGAAAGAACCCAAATATCAAAAAAGAAAACAATTTTTCCAAAAAAATTTGAGCGAGTACCCTCTTAAAATAATGAAAACATAAATAAACAGTAAAATAGATAACAAAATATTACGAATAAAATACAATAAAATTGTGGGAGCGGTTTTTCAGCCCTTTAAATATTTTTTTTAAACCGGTAAAAAAGTGTTTCCCACAGACACAGAACGACACTTTGAACAAAGAAAGTCCTTCAATGGTCAGAAATTGATGTTGAAAAATCTTGTTAAACAAAAAGTATCCTCTGTTTTGGCTAGCTATGGTATTGCGCAAGAAATTTCCTAACATAGTAAACCATTTTTATAAGGAGAGTGCGTAGCTAAAAGTCTTTATTAAATGATATTAGTTGCTCGAAAATGACCACTTCTCTTAAAATAGAAAATATTGATGAGGATGTTTTACAACTGTTAAAAGAAATTTCAAAATCGTTTACTGCTTTTTCCATTTCTTTGGACGAAAATACCAAATATTAATTTGAACAATTTGGTAGGAGTAACTAGAGACGATGCTCCATCTAAGATGGTCCACAAATATGGGTTAATACATTAAAAAAAAACTTACAAGTTGTAAGATCATGTAATTTATTGGTATTGTCAAAGTAGGTATACCCATAAATTACATCATTATCATTGTAATATTCACTAGGAAAATCTTGCAGCTCAAGTGTTAAACATGAATATTGTTATGCATATTGCATGTTATTAATTCAGTTAATTTTAAAGCCAATTTAAAACTCTCTTAGAAGAATCTGAGTTTCCATATGAAGACGTTATATATTTTTCAAAATTTCGATGGCTTTCAAGAGGAAAAACATAGAAAGGGTTTGGTATAAGATAAGAAATTATAAAATTTTTAGCTTAAAAAATCGTTGCCTCATTGCAAAATATTAACTGGTTATTCGAACTGACATTTCTAGTAGACGTAATTGGTGTTATGAATGACTTAAAATTTGAAATTATCAGGAAATGGTACGTTTATTTATGATCTTGGATATGTAAAGTCTACTGAAAGAAACTTTCATTTATTGCAAGAGCATCAAACTTTTGTCATTTTAAAACATGTGGAACGTTAGCTAAGGAAAATTCTGAGGCATCAGTTATTCTTCAATCAGAAAAGTATTACAAAATGATACGGAGCTTATGAAAAGAGTTTGAGATAAACTTTTCGATGATTTTAATAGTCACACGGACGACTTTTTATTTTCAATTCCATTTTCTTGAAATCCGCGTGTCGTTTCGGAAGACATGCAATTTGAGCAAGTTGATAGCATTACAGAAAAATGTCCATGCTAAGAATTCTTATCGGAACAACTCTTAATCGATTTTTATAAAGGATTATCATTCGGGAAATATCCGCAAACACGAAAACACGATCAACAAATGTTTTCATTATTTGGGAGCACAGAAAAATTGAAATTAAGATAGATATTGAGTGATAATCATTTAAAAGCGGTATACACTTGACGGACATAGAACCAAAGTTTAATGCAATTATTAAAAAAAAGTAATAACACAGGTCGCACAATTCAATGGAATAAATTTATTGCAAGTTATTATATTTTAGTTATTTTTGTTTGTTAATTAAAAGTCCCAATTTGAAATAATTGTTGCAATGATTAACGATTTATATTTGTAATAATAAGTTTCGTTTTAGTTATAATTATTTTTGTTACTAAATAGTAGATTATTACTAGTAGGTTGTAATATTTGTTGCTATAGGTAAAGTTCTATATTTACATTAAGGGTTGTTTTTTCTAAATAAATAGTATGATTTTATAATAATTGTTGCTATAGTTAAGAATTTATAGTTAAAATAAGATTGATTTAAATTATTTTAGCTTGTGTTAATAAATAGTATTAGTTTGTAGCATTTGTTGATATAATTAAGGATTTATATTAAATTTGCTATACTAATGCATTAAACAAAAAATTTAGAAGTAGTTAAATATATTTGAAACCAAAAAAATTAATGATTACATATATATATATATATATATATATATATATATATATATATATATATGCATTAAACATATATATATATATATATATATATATATATATATATATATATCCCTTTTTTTATATAATTCCGTGTTTTTTTTTGCCCGCCAGAAATTTGAGAAATACCAAACTGGCCCGCCCAGGAAAAACTGGGAATCCCTGATGTAGGTCATAAAGTTTGGGTAGTATTATTTCTGTTGCGAAGCATGAACAGGATCTGTAATAGAGGGAGTTTTTAATTCTTTCATATGGATAATTTCTATTTATTTTAGCTTTATTGTTTTCTAGTATTTCAGTCAGTATGTAAGGGCCTAAAAATGTATTTTCTTTTTTATTACGTCTATTATTCATTTTATAAATAGTTTGTCCGATTTTAAATTGGTATTGTTCTGGTCCTTTAAGATTATGTTTGTCTAGTACTTTTTCCTTATACGTTTCGAGTCGTTCGTTAACTTTCTTATAAACATGATTGATTTTTTCTTTGTGATTCATTATATAGTCAGGGTAGAATGAAGAGTCAACTAAACAAGAAGGGTCACGTGTATTTGTATCTCCGAGAGTTAATTCTAATGGCGTCAAATTTGTAGAAGAATGTATAGAGTTGTTGTATGCAATTATAGCATATTTCATTAGTATTACAACATTATTTGTGGTATTAGTCTGTCTTAATTTCCTTAGATGTTCAATTAAGATAGAATGAAATCTTTCTACAGGTGCATTAGATTCATGATGGAGTGTAAATGGAGTGATGGGAGGTAAAGTGGATTTCAATTTTATGTAGTTTTAAAAATTCTTTAACTATTTCGTTTTTAAATTCAGTACCATTGTCCATTGTAATTTTTTCGGGAAGGCCGTAATAAGAAAAGTAATTAATCAATGCGTTACAAATTTCGATAGCTGTCTTACTTTGAATTGGTACAGCTTGTCCTAATTTAGAAAAAGCGTCTATTATCGTTAAGAAATGTTGGTTGTCAAACTTAAAAACATCGATGTGTACAAATTGGAAGGGTTTACCTACAGTTCCGGTTAATACTATAGGGACATAGGTGGTTTTCTTAGGTACTTAGATTTTTGGCATACGTTACAATTATTTATATAGTTTGTTAAGTCAGTTTCCATAGAGGGCCAGTAATAATTTCTTTTCAATTTCTCAATTGTTCCGTTTATTCCACGATGATTACATTTACCTTCATGTTGATGTTTTATTAACATAATTCATTATTCTTCGTCTAAAATTGAATTTACCATCTTTGTACATTTTACTAAATTAAGTCCTTTTTCATAGAAGTGATCTAAATATACTTCATTAAAATCTAAATAGATCGAGTCTGTATGAAAATATAAATAAAATATCTTTTTTTCAGAGGTGTAGTTTTTTAAGAGTTCAAGAATTAAATTTTTATTTGAAATGGAGATATTAACGAGAAGGATTTTATGATAGCCAAAGTCTTCAGTTTTTATTTCAAAATTTATTATAAGGGATTTTTGAAATAATAATTTGATTGGATTTATTATTGATTATATCGTCTTATTCCGTTATTTATATTATTACTATTACTATTGGAATGTGCAGTTGAATGGAATGATTCGTCATTTTGGATTTGTGGGGGTCTAATTTGGATGTCTTGTAAAATTTTGATTTTAGGGGAAGTTGTTATGTTTTCTTGCGTACCACTAGCGGAAGGTTGTGTATTTTCCATAGGATTTCAGATAGATGTAAATAATCTAAAATGTCTTGGCTAATTTCACCTGGATTGTTGAAGGTACTTTCGGTTTCTATTGCATTTGAATTTATTCGTAATAGTGCGTCAGCGTTTGTATTTTGTTTTCTAATTGATTTGCGTTCTTCGGAGTTGCAATGTCCTGGTCATAAATTTTTTAAATTTGATTTGAGGATGTTGTCGTGCGAGAATTCAAAAAGGGTTTCTTTCGTCAGTTTCAGTTTTATTAATGAAATTTGCATTACAAGAGTCGATTTCATTTATATGAAAGGGTGAAGTTACATCAAGTGTTACTGTCTCGTCGCTGGGATTTGGTATGGTGGTGATGGTAAAATTGTTTTCTACATTTCCTAAAGCTTGGGGCATTTCGGTATTAGTTGTGAAAATCGCTTAATTTAAAATTCGTGGTGTTATTGAAATTGAATACGTCTGTAAGTTATTGTAGATGATTGGTATTTCTGTTAAGGGTGTGGTTAATTTTCGAGATTTTATATTAATATTAGCTTCTAATTGGTCAAGTAAATCAGCTCCTATAAGTCCGTCGTAATTTTCAGAAAATTTAAATAAGTAGAATTTATGAGAATTTTTTATTTTAAAGATACTAAACATAGGAATTTTGGCTATTTCGTCGTGAATATTCATTGCATGTGCTGTCTGTATATTAAATTTTTCGTTGATAATATAATTTTTATAGAATTTATAGGCTAATGAGGGATCAATAAGACTGCGTGAACTGCCTGTGTCTATTAAAAATTTAGCTTTTAATTTGGGGAAGATTTGTAGGAATATTATTTAGTTTTATTATGTCTGGTCGGGATTCGGGTAAGTCATTTGAAAATTTGGCTGTTGGGTGGTTTCTTCTGGTTGATAGTTTAGATCATGATTATTATCATATTCTGCGTTAGCATTATATGAGTTTGGATAATCTTGTTGGTCATAAGAGTCAAAATAATATGGTTCGTCTAGGTTAACCGGTTCTTGATTTATTTCTTGGGTAAATAATCTTTCCATTGCAAAGGTTTGTCTAGGTCTAGAGGTGTTTCCAGAGCTTGTGTCCATTGGTTCAGGTCTATAGTTAGTCGGTGAAAAATTCTTAGTCATGTGATTGAATTTTGGGTTGAATGGAGATGGTCTCGGTTGATTATTAAATGGTTGGTATTGTGGAAAGTTCGGTTTTGAAATAGGGAGGTTAGTGGATCTCGGTTGATAATTTGATTGGAATCTTTGTTGGTAATTGGGTTTAGAATTTGGTTGGTATCTTTGTTGGTAATTGGATTGAAAATTTGGTTGATATCTTTGTTGGTAATTAGGTTGAAAATTTGGTTGAGATTTTGGAGGATAATTTAGTCTGACATTTTTCATTGGGACATTTTGTATTGGGTAATTGGGTTTCGAATAATTGGGGTTAAATAGTGGTTGCGATCTGTAAGTAGATTGCTGTAAATTCGGATTATATCCAGTAATAACATATTTAAAATTTTCCTCTTCCACGACAAAGGCTAAAGCTTGTTCAATCGAATTGGAGTTTCTTAATCTAATTACTAACTGAGTTTGATATGGTAAGCCGTGAATGAAAGTTTTTAGAACAAAGTCGTCATAACGGTTAATCTCAATTTGTCTTTCGTCTTCGTCTTCAATTGTAGAATTTAATTTGGAAAATAATAAACATCGTGAGTCTTGTATCCTCATGCCAAATTGGATAGGGGTTTCGTTTTTTAGAGGTTTCATGGATATTAGGTCTTGTATTAGACAGTCTGTACATAGGACCGTATCAAGCAAGCAAATGTTTAATGGGTCGTTTGCGTTTTGAACATTTTGGAAAGTTTGAAGAAAATGTTAGCATGAATTTATAAATCTGTGCAATGTTATCGGCCGGGTAACGTAATAGTGGTTCAATTAGTGCCATTTTGATTTATTTTTATGGATTATCAACTAAACTAATTCTTATAATTTCATTATGATTTTGATTAATTTTTTTATTATTTTCAATAAAATTAAGTTTAGAGAAATTCAAAAAGTGTTTGGGAAATTATTTAAAAAAAAGAATGAACACTTACATTAACATTACTGCGATGAGTTTCATATTTTTCTTTCTTGGTGGTCCTTATTCTAATGCCTATAGGATCTGGAGAAGTTGTCCTTTTCCCAGGTCTTCTTAGTCTAACGACTTCCAGAATAGAGTCGATGTTGGACTTTCTTCAGGTTGTTGTTCTTTGTGTTGAGTGTTGTTGTGAAATCCGGAATTTCCTTTGGATCTTGCAACTTTTCCTCGATGGAAGTTTTCGTATCTTCAGGACTTCAGGATTTTCTTGTTTCGGCTAGGCTTACGGTTTGATACCCAAAAACAATTGTTTGCTACAGAGTTTCGCCTAGATCAGTGTTTCCCAACCATTTTCTCCTCGCGAACCCCCTGTAAAATTCAAAAGAGTTTGGCGAACCCCTGTACTGGCGTGTAAAAAAGTAATAAAATCGGATACACGGAAAAAAGTACACTGTAGAAATTACAGTTTAAATAGTAACGTTACGAATCGGTCCTTACGAATACAAACTTGTAAAAAGGGCAGTCGCATACTGTAATTTTTAACTAATTTACTAATAAAAATCTTACAATTCGAACCTGTGAATTTTACAGTTTGGAAAAGTACTTTTAGTTAAATGGAAGTTAAAATATTTTTTATTTATTTAATTTATTTAATTATTTTGACTTTTCATCATATTTTATCATTATTTTAACTTTTCATCATATAATATGTATTTATTATTAGTCCAATCTGTAAAAATTACGATTTTTTTCTGATGGATTTATTACTTCATAATATATTTCTTATGTATTTTCAAACTTTGAAAAATTACAGTTTGAGCTATTACTCGTTGAGTATGAGAAATGAATGCCGAAATATTACATCTCGATACTGTGATTTTTAAATTATTTTTAGTAGAGTGACACGTTACAGCAAAAAAATTAAAATTTAATATCTGAAACTGTAATTTTAACAAAAAACAATTTTTAGCATGTGATAACTCCAATTGTAGTTTTTACAGTTTCAAATTCGCAAGGTCGCTGCTACTATTTGAAACTGTACTTTTTTCCATGTAGAACACGGATTGAACAATAGTTCTTAAAAGGATAGAAAACATAATCAAATTTGGCACAATATCTAACAATTTCAGTCTTAGATCAGGTTCCGCATTTAACCTGTTTTTATATTCATCTTTCAGAAAGGTATATATTGAAAATCCTTTCTCACATAGATATGTTGCGCAAAAGGGCAATAGAACTTCAATTGCTTTTTTTCGACATAACACGATATTCATTTTTATTGAGCCAGAAGACAATTAAAAAGTGATCTCTAAAAATAGATTTTAGAGAACTGTCGCAGGATAACTCTATGAGTTTTTCTTTCACCAGCAAAGTTATAGAGTTTAAAACAGTTGTAAAATAAGTCATAAAATCACCATTTTTTATTAAATTTTGTGGTAAAAAAGGGCAGAGAGAACCAAGACATTCGTACTCATTCAATTTCAGGCATTTACAATATTTACAGCACCACCAAGTAGTTGATAATGCTGCAGGTATACGCTTGCATGCCAATGCTTATCTATGAATGCAGCAATGAGTCCATGAAATTTTCTCGTTTATCTTCTTTTACTCGTGCCATAGAACCAGAAAACTTCCCTGTCATTGATTTTGCACCTTCTGTACCGCACCATCACATTCAAACCAGTTTATTCCATTTTTTCAAAATAATCATTGATCAGCTCGAAAATTATTTCTCGGATGTATAGGTTTTTAAAGGTTGCAAATAGTACACCTTCTTGAACAATATTCACTAAAATATATCTTTCGTAGCCAATAATAATCATTCGTAGGCAATACTGCGGCGTTTGATATATCGGTCGACTCGCGAAGCTGGATCTGAATTCAATCTCTTCAAAAGTTCCATTCCAGTTCCAGATTATTTGAAAAATTATTAAATCTACTCGCCCAAACTCTATATCACAGTGTTGGAGTATGCTTTATATAGTTTTGCTCTCAGGTAACCTTAAAGACATTCAAGATATGTTACAAGAACTACAAAAGGTATGTGCTGACGTAGGTCTAAAAATGAATATTTTAAAAACAAAATATATGAGAAACTTAGTTCCCAGTGAACAATTTCTCATTGGTGATGAGGAAGTAGCTCTGGTGGATAAGTACAACTATCTTGGTCATGAAATCCAAATCTCACGAGACAACCAATCGTGCGAAATGAAAAGAAGAGTTGCACTATTTTGGGCAGTCTATGGAAAACTTGCGGAAATCTTTAAAAGCGACATACCACAATGTTTAAAGAGGAAGGTGTTTGATCAGTGTGTGTTGTCCGTCATGACCTACGGAGCTGAAACCTTAACACTAACCACACCAAGTGCTAGGAAACTTACGGTAATACAGCGCAAGATGAAAAGGTCCATGCTCGGAGTGTCACTGCGGGATCATATAAGAAACTAAGATTTACGAAGAAGAACCGGTGTCACAGATGTAGTTATCCAAATTCGCAAACTCAAGTGGGAGTGAGATGGACATGTGGCACGAATGACGGACGGGAGATGTGCGAAAAGGGTGCTCGAGTCGAGACCGTGCTTGGATACAAGAAATAATGTGCAGACAACTGGATACAGGGAGCTCAAGATAGAAGGGGATGGGCAGAAATGGGGGAGGTTTAAGTCCAGCAGTGGACACAGAGAGCTGAATGACGATAATGGAATAATTCTACACAACACCGTATTGTTTAATAAGGAAACAAGATCAATTTTTTTTGCTGCCTTTTCTCCAATATATTTTGCACATAGTCCAATATATCTGTCTAGATCTTTCAATACTATAACTTACTCCAAATGATGCCCAAGGGCCATTTTACTATCTCCGTTTGAAGACAGGAAAGAAGAAACAAACGAGAGGATACTCAATATTATTCAAGTTGTGTAAAGTATTTTAGGTTACCTAGTTAGGTAGTCTAGAGAAGTTGTATAGTAGATATATAATGAGACATCAAGCCATCAAAAATAGAACTAGTACTTTTTGTTTGTTGAGTATTGCAGGTTAATTTTTTATTAGTTTCTTTTTCTTCGGTAATTTAAAATGTCTCCATTACAATATTATTTTCGCGAACCCCCTTTGTAAACCTCGCGAACCCCGAGGGGTTCGCGAACCACCGGTTGGGAATCGATAGCCTAGATCCTACCGACTGCGCCAGTTGTGCGTTCGCAACACTCAAATAAGTTTTTAAAAAATCTTCAAAAATTTATTCAGGAACAACTCACTCGCCTTTGCTATTGATGTTTGCGCTTAGATACTTGTAGTCGATAGATACTTAGGTACTTGCGCTTAGTTCACTTGTTCCAAGTTGTCTTGTGTTTGTATTCTTGGTGTACTCGTTCTACTTTGCACTAGCGTCTTTGTTTTGTCGATGTTGATTTGGAGGTCGATTGTTTGGGCTGCTGATTTTAGTGCAGCAGAAGCTTCTTCCGTGGTTCATTTTTTGTATCCCATTATGTCAATATCATCCGAGTATGCTGCGAATTGTCCGGATTTGTTTATTAGCGAGTTGTCTCTCCCTATTCCAGTCTATCCTATTACATGCTCCAGGGCGAGGTTGCCAACCCATCGCCTTGTTTCAGCGCTTGTCCACATGTAAATCTTTCCGATAAATTTCCCTACACCCTCACCAGTGCGGTGCATTCTGACATGGTGAGTTGGACAAGTCTTATCAGCTTTTCTGGTATGCCCAGTTCTGTCAGTATCACGTATAGTTCGTCTCTGTGTCTATGGAGTCGTATGCTTGTTTAAAATCGACGAACACATTGTATACGTCGACATTGTGTTCCCAGGATTTGCTGAGAGTACGTTTGACGTTGTGTATTTGCTCTACTGTCGATCTTCCAAGTCTAAAACCTGCTTGGTACTCTCCTATTATATTTGAGGCAAAATGCTTAAGTCTGTTGTTAATTATGGTCGTGAATATTTTGTTTTCGTTGCACACTAGTGATACTCATCTGTGGTTTGAGCATGTAATCCTATCGCTTTTCTTGTATATCGGGTATATTATGCTCTCGTTCAGTTCTTGCGGGATCTGTTCCTTTTTCCCTATTTCCATTAGGTGTAGGTAGCATGTAAGCTTTTCGCCGCCCTGTCTCAGTATTTCGCCTTGTATTTCGTCGATGCCTGGAGATGTGTTAGCCTTTAGCGTGTTGATTGCTGTTACAACTTCTTCCATAGTTGATAACATCGTGTGTCCGCTGTCTTCCTCCATTGGCAGTAGCTCTGCTTGTCTTAATGGTGTTACTGGAGCTATAGTTTGCGGTCTACTATCCGTAGTGTTCGGATTTAGCAAACTTTTCGAAGTACTTTTTCCATGTGTCCTCTACCTGGCGTTGTGTCCTCTACCCTGGTCACTTATGATTTTTCTTGTTACGTCTCTGCATAAACTTGTATACGAAATTGAGTAATCTTATCAAAAATTGCCCAGTCTAGCACATAATTTTAGATAAGCTAATCTTATCTTAAGAATGGAAAATAGAATACGCGGACTGATTCACCGCAATAAAAGGATCAAAGAAAGGAGCGGTCAATACCCCACAAGGGGTCTATGGCCATATTATAATGTTATCTTAAGTTTTTTGTTTTGACTAATAACGAGCTTAAAAAAACCAAGAGATAAGAGATAAGAAGTAGGAAATAACGACAAAACTACTAAGCAGGCAATACAATAAACAACAACAAAATTTTCGAAAAGTGTATTATCATAAAAAGATACTAATTAAACTTAATAAAGACGGAACAAAGCTTGAATATATAAATATACTCAACCTTTCCGGAACTCTATAATACTAATGAGTCTTTTTAGGACTACCAAAAACAAATCTCTTATGAAATTTGTCAGTTATTCTATAGCTTTCAGTCCACCTTCGTGGCACTCAACAAAAACCATAAAAATAACATTGATTTTTAAGATCATGTCTTACCGATACCTTGAGTGGATAGAATAACTGACAAATTTCATAAGTGATTTGTTTTTGGTAGTCCTAAAAAGACTCATTAGTATTATAGAGTTCCGGAAAGGTTGAGTATATTTATATATTCAAGCTTTGTTCAGTCTTTATTAAGTTTATCTGATTATCTATAATGTTGTATGGTTTTACCAATTCAAAAGATACTAATTATTAAAAAAAATATAAAATGTTACAAATTTGTAGTTTATGACGAGTTTTATTTAATGTTTTCAACATTACATGAAATTATTTAAAAATATATATATTCATACATTGTCCTACATGTACCACCTATGTCCTACATTTTTACATTCATTTCAACATATTTAACGTTTTAAAAAAAATAATTAAGTAAAAATATTCGATTTTCTTTCCTTTAAAGCAATATATAACCCATTTGTGGATTTGAGAATTGAATCATTTTTCAAAATGGGTTCAAATCCACGCACAGCCGAAATTTCAAAATTCGTCAAAACCTTCACAAGACATATTTTCATAAGTAAGTATGAATATTTTTGGCCTATGCAGTTCCTCGGTCCCGCACTAAACGGAATATAAGCGTAAGGATTTCTTTCAGCACAGTTTTCTGGCAAGAATCTATCAGTATCGAATATCCCCGGTTGGAGAAAATTCTTTTCATTGTAATGCAAACCATAAATAAAGATAGCAATGCGAGTTTTCGCTGGGACTATAATCCCATTAAATTCAACATCTTCGGATAATTCCCTTTCAATATACGGCACAGTCGGATATAATCTCATGCATTCTTTAATAACCCTCTCAGTGTAGTGCAGTTTTTTTAAGAAAATTGTGGAAATACTTCCATCATATTCGGATTTGATTTCCTCTAAAATGTCCTGTTGAATATTCGGATGCTTGGACAATTCAAACAATGTGAAGGAGAGTGCGGAAGAAATTGTATCGTGTCCAGCAAGCATAAAAGTATCGACTTCTTCTCTAATATCTGCCTCGCTTAACATTTTTGCCTCTTCCATGTCGAGCAACAACTCGAGCAAAGCCGTTTTCCGTTTCAACCCTAAAACATTTTCTTCAACTTCGGTTTTAGTTAGATTGTTTTCTCTTAACTTTTTCTTCTGTTTGATAACACTTTTGGTAAAAGAAATTGCTGAATCTATATACTGTTTCTGCTCAACGTACAACCTACTAAATTTAAAGAAAAAATCGCTTCTCAAAAGAAAAGAAAATTGTCTTATCATATGACATTTTAGAAAACCAGCAACTGCTGTAATATATTTAAAATTTGGGTTGTCTTGAACGTTTATTGAAATACCCATCGAAGTTTCGCAAATATTGTCTAGTGAAAACAGGTTAATATAAGGAAAAATATCCAAAGTATCTTCCTTTCGCATAGCCGTCCTGAGTTTTTCCACGAGAACTTCAGATTGGGAGAGAAATATTGGTATAAAGCTTTCTAATATCTTGAAGTGCATTGCCGGCGTTAAAAGTTTCCTCTTCGTCCGCCAATTTTGCCCATCACTCGTGATAAGTCCGTTACCCAGCAAAGGTTTAAGCGAATCATATGTAGAAGACCTCTTGAAAATTTCAACACTTGAAGATAAAATTTTCTCTACACACTTTGCATCCGATATAATCAATAATGGAGAAAACGGATTTAACCAAACTCTAAAAATCGAACCAAATTCTTTGTTTAATCTAACCATATTTTTAAAGGACTCAACACTGTTTGCGCCAAATTCCAATACATTTCCAAGAAATGGAACCGTCTTTGGTCCGGGAAACTTATCGACCTCCTTAAATACCGACACGAATTGTAAGTATTTATAACCAAATATCAAAATAAGTAAAAGCAAATATATAAGATACATTTTTACTTTAACTAGGCTTTCTGGCAGTCGTTTCTAGTGAAGCCTTAAACTGGGATTGCACAGGTAGAAAAATATACTCGTTCGAGTAATCTCTTTCGAATAATTTTCCATAACTTTCAGAAAGATATTGAGAAATTGATAAAAATTGATAGCTAAAGTATATTTAGGTTAAAAAAATACGAATTTGTAATTTAAATTTAAAGGCAGAATATAAACCGTTATATTTACTGCTGAACGAAAATGTTCGCTCGTTCAGAGAGAGAATATATTTATTGTATACTTTATACATTATAAAAAGGGCTATCGACCACAAGGTACTTCTTCCCGAAAATATAATTTAATTAAAAAAAAAACGTAAATTAGATTAGAAACTTAAATTAGATGAGTTTAGTCGTCGTAGATTGATTCGTAAAGCGTCTTAGTTGGGTGTCTGCTTGAAGTGGTTTTTAGTCTCGTTTTATTTAAAATGGGTGTACTATCGTCCAGTGGTTGTTGCTGTCATTGAAATTTGTCCGTGGTTGTTGATGTCTGTCTAGGAATTTTGAAACTTGGGAGAGTCTGTATAGAAGATCGTTGGGAGGATTATGAAGGATGTTGTTTGGGTGACTTAACTTGTAGATCAGTCGTAATGAAGTTCGTTCTGCCACTTCCAATATATTTAGTGTTCTGTCGTTAGGTTACTTTAAGAGTAAGTTAGTCTAATCATTTGAGAGTAATATGTGACCATAGTCAAGGAGGTGGCGTCAGTTGGCTTTATATATTCTAGCGGCTTTATATATTTCCGCGTTGTTGGTGAATTTCATTTTGTTGTCGAAGATCATGCCTAAGTATTTGATTTTAGAGGTGGGTGTTACGTCGATGGTCCCTAAGTGTATGTGGGGAGAGCTGGGAGAGATTCTGTGGTTAGGAATGAGGAGTTTGCATTTAGATGGATTGGCGGAGAGTCTCCAGCGATCGAGTCATAATATCGTTTTGTCAATAAGGGCTGGGAGCTCGTAAATGTTTTTTTGAGGTTTTTGTTATGGGAGATGAGAGCGGTGTCGTCGACATATTGTAGGATGTAGGAAGAGAGGCTGATTAGGAGTTTTTCGTCGGAGTGATAATTATATATGTCGTGGCAGTATAGCTTATAGAGTAGTGGGGAGAGAACCTTGGGAAAGACCTTGGTATGGGGTAAATTGAGTAGAAAGATGGTTATTTATTTTGATCTGGAGGGATCTCTCTTCAAGGAAATATTTAATTAGGTAGAGGAGGTAAGGTGGGATATTGAGTTATTTCATTTTGTAAAGCAGTCCGTCGGGCTACGCACTGTCGAAGGCTTTGTTGATATCAAGGAATAGGGAAGATGTGGGTTGGTGTTAGACGTATGGTGCCTGCAGGTTAATGGAAAGGATGAATAAAGGATGGGTAGTAGAGTGGTAGGAGGATTGGTGGATTGCGCAGCTAATCCTCCGAGGTAGCCGGTCCCAAGCTCGGGTAAAAGAGTATGGTTGGGCTGTGGACCAGTAATCCGCCCCTGGAAAAACAAAAACACTACGAAACCCTTAACAACGCTTCGTAAGAGAACCAACCTTAACCTAAAACAACTACATTAGCAAACGGACAAGGAATTTCCTTTTGGAACCTGGAATGTGCGCACGCTCAATAAACCAGTAGGAAGACTACGAACAGCGTTCAACGTGAGTAGACGTACGAGTGATGTTCTTAAGAATTAAAAAATTAAAAGTGTGGTTGAATGTTGTTGAATATTTAAAAGTGTTAATAGTAAATAATAATCATTAAAAACTTTTTACTTACGTTACTGTTATTATCAACCATGCCAAGGGAATTAAGATCGAATATGCCCACAGAAAAGCAAGTCGAATTACTAACTGTGTTGCAAAGTTGCGAGTTTAAAAAAATTATATCGGAAGTAATCAAAGAACACGTTGACCACCTGGAAAATCTGATAACCGATTTAACCAAAAAAGTTGCGCTGTTAACGGATAAGAACGAGAAATTACAAAATCAGCTGTCTGCCTTTGAGCGGGAAAAGCCACAAAATTGCCAGATATCAAGTCAAGAGGAACAGTTCAGCGAAGGCGAGTGATAGAGCTCCAAATCATTCAACTGATAAGGCCGAAAAAATTAATCCCCCGACGAATGGGTGCGCTAGCGCAAAAAAGGACAACAAACAAACTATCTCGGAGGATATGGAAGGTCGACCGGTTAGAATTGTAAATAACGATAATTGGGAATCGCAAAGACATCAAAAAAGAAGAGACAGGAAACCCAACATAATTTTTGCAACTAATGATGAAACTATTCAAATACGAGCGGCTACGATATACGCGCAATTGCATGTTCGTCTAGATATATTCAGATCTAAGTTGTCCGAACACATTTCTGTGTTTTTGAACATGTACTGGAGAGCAGTATTGAAAAGTTTTGATGAGATGGTGTCACCCTGACGTACGCCTCTTTCAATATTGAATTTGTCACTGTTGTCGTGGAGTCTGACACATGCAGTAGCATTCTCATACATATTTTTGGTAACTGACGTGTTGGTCTACTGAATCGAATGCTTTCTCATAATCTACGAAGATAAGTACTAGAGGTTTATTGTACTCCACACATTTCTCAGTAAGGTTCTTCAAAACCTGGAAGTGGTCACCCGTTCCGAAGCCTGCTCGAAAACCAGCTTGTTCCCATGTCGGATACATCTAATTTGTGACATAGTCTTTTGCATAATAACGATACGGCGGTCAGAATACTTCATAAAAGCCTCGTGGTGTTGGACAGCGGAAGTGGTCGAGACTTCGTACGGGTGGAAGTGAGCAATAATATACAGTTGCTACTTCTCCCCAAACGATCATCTCCACACCCTCGAGTACTCTCTAGATTCTAGAGAGTCTAGAGTCTAGAAGGACTAAAACTCAGCATTAGAGCACAAAGTAAACCTACGATTACTGCAGGGGACTTTAATGCAAATCCCAAATCTGGGGGTGCAGACATACGGATTCCAGAGGTGTCATACTCCTTGAATAGATATCCGAACAAGATTTAACTCCGTTAAACGAGGGAACGACGCTAACGTTTGAAAGACGGGGATGAACATCAATCCTGGACCTGGCTCTAGCAACCAGTGCAATGGCAGGAAATATAACTGACTGGCAAGTACTATCTAAGGAAACACTGAGTGACCACAGATATATAACATTCCGCATCAGGGACAGGTTCGCAAATAAGCCACGTTACATTAGCAAAACTGGCTGTACAACCAAGATCATGAAGGTAAAAGAGTTCTCCAAAGATTAAGGAAGCCCACATAGACCAGAGGGACTTACTACTGAACTAAACACCACCTATGAAGCTGTCCTAGAAAGGAAGGCCGCCTCTGGCAAATCTAGGACTGTTTATTGGTGGAGTGAGGAAATAGCTGCCCTTAGAATAGCCTGCGTCGCCGCAAGATGCAACTAGAGATGAACATGGGACGAGTTTCTCGTTCCAGATTCCATCCCATGGAACGGATTCCTGTCACTGTCCCATCCCAACACATTTTCGTCCCACCGTCCCATCTCACAAACCTAAAATTTTCTTCCCATCCCATCTCATTCATCCCATCCCCGTCGCGCGGCTCGTCCCATTCATTCCATTTTTCCCATACAGCAGACTTTCTTTTCGGTTCAGACTTAATGATAATTCGTTAAAATTTAATTTTTCTGTAATTATAAGGTAAACAATTAATTATGCACGAACTATATTTACTAGATTATCAAAACTCGTCCCACTCCGTCCAATATAAAATTGTTGTCCCATCCCATCCCACGCAACGTTCATACCATTCATGGGACGATGGGATGGGATGGGTCAATAGGATCCCATGCTCCTCGTTCCATGCTCCATGATCGTCTAGATCCGAAGCTATCAGCGAGGATGTTAACGAATATTTATGTAAGAAAAAGTTTGATCATGTCTTGTGTACAAAACTTGTTTCAAAACACCCTAATGAGTCATCTGAGAACACCCATCATGAGACCACCCATCTTTTAAAGTATCTGTACCGATAGAAGACCTCGAAAATATAGCAAAAGCCGAAATTTGGCCAAGAAAAACACCGAGTGTCACAATAAACCAGAATAAGAGCTCGAATGATCAATAAAGTCGTACAGAATCAATAATAGCAAGAGAGATTTTATATCTAAACATTCAAAGCGTAAACCAATAAAATTATTGAATTAGAGTTATTAACAACCTTACATAAACCGGAAGTATTATGTCTTGTAGAAACATGGCTGATCGAAGAAAAGTTGCTTCATCTATACATTGAAAACTATAAATTAATAAGCATCTACTGTCGAACAAATTTCAGTGGTGGAGGTGTTGCTATTTGGGCTAGAAATGATCTAACCGGCTACAAAGAAAATGTAAATATAGCCATTAACACAATCGAAAAGCACATAGAAATATGCGGAATAGATTTTAATGAGAAACCAAACAAGAAAATAATAATCAACCTATATAGGGCCAACCTCCAGCAGGATGCATGGACACCTTCCTATTGGCATTAGAAAATCTGTTCGAAAATATCTTTAACCAATATGAGGAAATTATCATCCTAGGTGACTTCAATGTTCACTTCGAAGACAACTCTAAAAAGACAAACAATTTAATAAATCTAATGAGATCCTACGGTCTAACTGATCGTGTGAAGCAGTATACCTACTAGGATAACCGCGACATGTCAAAGTCGAATAGACAACATTTTCACTACTCTGTATAATGTCTCACAAATCAGGGTAGAAGATACGACAATTTCGGACCATAGGCTAATACTAATGAGCAAGACCATTAACGGAACCAAATTACCCCAACAAACAAAAAAAAAAACCAGGAATTTTGGAGCAGTTAACAAAGCGCGGTTTGAACAAGCACTACTGCAAGAGTCTTGGTATTGTGTATACAGCAATCAAGATGCTAATAGGAAAACGGTTGGATTTATAAAAACTATGAAGCATTATTTTGAGCAATGTTTCCCATTGGTAAACTCAACACATCAAGGGAAACCATGGATAAATACGGAATTAAGAATTTCCAGTTGTAAATTAAGAGATCTTTTGTTCTACAGAAAAGGCATCCACTTCTGAAAGACATATATAAACAGGAAAAGAAAAAACATCACAAACTATTACGGGAAACAAGACACAAGTACTACTGCGGAATAATTGAAAATTCTCCAAATAAACAAAAAACTATGTGGCGAATATTAAATCAACTATCGAATAAAGAAGAACGCACGACTACCAAAAGAAACCACGAGATAATTGCTAATCCAAGTACGATAGCAACCATGTTCAACAACTTATTCAAAAATGCCCCGGAATTGGTTGCCACAAAGATTAAAGAGATGACCATAAGTGATGCGCACATGCAGCAGAACTACAATAGCATGTACCTACAAGATTTTACAGCACAGCAAATGATGTCAATAACACAGAAATTAAAAAACAAAAGAAGTAGCGGACCTGACGATTTACCATGTAATTTGATTAAGCAATTGCTACGGAATTAGTCGAACCAATAACAGACATAGTTAATTGCTCTTTTGAAACAGAGACGGAGTTGAGATGCTCTAGTGATAAATTAAAAGATCTCTTTGTTCTACAAAAAAGTTTCCATTTCCATTTCTTTCCATTTCCATTTCAAGGATAATTATACGCAGGAAAAGAAAAAACACCAAAGACTGATACGAGAAACAAGAAGGAAGTACTATTATGGGCTCATTGGAAATTCACCATATACACAAAAACTGTGGCGAATAATAAATCAATTATCTTATAAAGAATAACGCACGAGTACCATTGAATTAAAAGAAAACAACAACATATTAGACAATCCTAGCAGGAACGCTGACACTTTCAACAAATTTTTCATAACTGTCCCAAAGATAGTTGCCACAATGATTAAAGCAACAACTTTAAGAGATGTGCACATGCAGCACAACGACAATAGCATGTACTTACACGAATTTACATCGCAGCAAATGAGTACAATATTACTAAAATTAAAAAACAAAAGAAGTAACGGACCTGACGGCCTGCCATGCAATTTGATACGACAATTTGGTATGGAATTAGTGCAACCAATAAACGACATAGTGAATCTACCAGCTCCCCCGGGCCAAGCGAGTGGCTGAAGGCTTGAATGTAGGCTCCGTAGCCTGAATCAAGAGCGAGAATGTTGTATGTATGGGAGGTGATGAGTTATTGGACTCCGAGAGGAAGTACCATCTCGTCGCCCGTCTGGAAGATAATAAGGTCGAGGGCGCCGAAGAAAACGCGTTCGAGACCTTATTAAGGATGATAAGTCGTTGTGAGAAGACTGAGAGAAAGAGGTTCGCTATCGGTGTGGCTGGTAATCTTAATATGTGGCTGGTAAGAAAGATGGCTGAATGCGTGTGGCATGGCACAGGAGTTGAGGTAACCCTGTACAGGATGAATGCGGGGGTCTAAAAGCCCAGAGTGGAAGAGGCTGAAGGCACCAGAAAGGCAGAAACCTTACTGCTGAAGAGGGCAGAGGGTGTTTCTTACGCCCATATAGTGGATGTCCTTATATAAGAAAGAAGTGGATATGGAGGACTTAAATGTAAGTGAGATGAGAAAAACCCAAGCTGGGGACCTCATCGTCAGAGTGAATGATGATGGGGAAAACAAGCGTCTGCCAGAGTGAGTGGCCCTAGTGACTGAGGCTGTAAGGAATGTCAGGACGGAGGTAGGGCTCAGAAGTGTCCTTATTAGGGGCATGGATAAGGCTACCACCACCGATTACGTGAAAAGTGCCATTCAGAAGTGGTCAGTATGGCAGTAGTCACTCTTTCAGTAAGGCAAGGAAGAATAAAAGTTGGCTGGATCATGGCCGTGTGACTGAAGATAACAAGCCGATCAGGTGTTTCAGATGTCTTGGCTTCGGGCACCTGGCGGCAGCATGTAAGGAAGTAGAAAGGAAAAATGCGTGTTTACGATGTGATGAAAGAGGGCACAAAGCACACGAGTGTACGGCCAAAGAGGCTAAATATTTCGTGTGCGAAGTGAGTAGGCATAGGGCAGACTCTAGGGACTACCCTGCGTACAGGAAATTGTCTGATGAGAGCATAAAAGGGAAGTTCCCAAGATCCATAAAATACTAGTATAGTAGACGAACTCAAATGGGAGTGCGGCTGCAATGGAGTTGGTGTGGAAGACGGTACATGAAGAGAGAGTAAATGTGGCCATTGTCTCCGCCAAATCTTCGGATTATTGGTAACGGAGGCTGGCACGTGGACCGGTGTAAGAATGTTGCTGTGAGGATTTTCCAATCGGAAATTCACAAGGTAAAATGTGGGTCTGGAAATGGATATGTGTGGATCGAATGGGAAAACTGGGTCTTGTTTGGGTGCTATATCTCGCCCAACATTACGTTAGAGCAGTATGTGGTATTTATGGAGGAGCTAAGAACCAGTATGAAAGGTTAGTTAGAGATTGTTGTCGGGAGGACTACAACGCCAAGTCCGCTTGGTGGGGATCCCCTAGAGAAGATGAAAGAAGGAGCAATGAAAGAGATCCTGGTGGTTCACAGCCGTGGGAAGGAGCCAACCTTCGGGCGTGGCGAAAGTATGACTTTCATAGACATCACTTTTAGCACCTCACGGATTGCAGGCAGGGTGAAAGGGTGGCTTGTCAGAGAGAGAGAGAGAGAGAATCTAAGTGACCACCAGGATATTCTCTTTGACGTACGAGAGAATATTTCTGAGGGACTAAAGGGACTACTTACAACTGGGAAAAATGGATGGAGAGTAGACAAGAGCCTACAAGAAAGATTGGGAGACGTTATGAAAGAGTTGGCTGAAAGTACAGGCTCCGTAAATAGACTGAGGAGCTCATGCTATTCAGTTCTTCACACGGCTTGTGAAGCGGTGTTTCAGAGAAAACAGAGGTGCATCAGAGGCATGAAACCAGTTTACTGGTGGAATGAGCAGGTAGCTGAAAAACGTAAATCCAGTTTGTGTGAAAGGAGATGTATGGTAAGGAATAATAGGAGAGCAAATGAGGAGGTACGAGAGTAATGGAAAAGGAGGTACAACTTGGCGCGCAAGGAACTTCGCAGGGCCATCGTGAACTCATGCCATCATGAACAAGCAAAAAGCTTGGAGAGAGCTCTGCGAAGAGGTGAATAATAATATCTCGGGTGATGGCTACAAGGTCGTCACCAGGAAGTCACCACAAAATTGCACGAAAGGCAAATACTCTCAGGGGGGACAGCCTAATGACAGAAGTCAAGAAGCTGTGCCCAGTACATGAGCGAGTGAACTGGGTGGAGCCCATGGGATGGAAACCAGCGCCCCTTTTCACTTCAGCCGAACTGCAGAGGGCAGTCGGTCGGATGAGAGAAGGAAAAGCACCGGGTCCTGACGGCGTCCCACCCGAGGGGTGCAAGGTGTTCGGGCAAGTGTGCGAGGACATGTGCCTGAGAATGTTGAATGAAGAGTTGATGAATAGCAGTTTCCCCAAGGAGTGGGAGAAGGGGAGACTGGTTATGATTGAAAAAGAACCTAAAGAAGGAGAGGAAGCTAAATACAGGTCAATCTGTTTACTGAATGGGATAGCGAAGATGTTTGAGGGCATGATCGGAGCTAGAATAAAGGAGGATCTCGAGAGAGCAAGGGGTCTTTCGGAGGAACAATATGGTTTCAGGAGCGGCCGCACTACGAGTGGTAGCCAATACGAGTCCATGGCGGACCCGCAGCTACTTTGTGCTTGTAACCCTGGATGTGAAAAATGCTTTCAATTTGGCTCCCTACCTTCGGAAGATGGTAGGCAGCTACCTGAGTGATAGGGATATGGTGACTGCCGAAAGAAAAACCTTCAAAATGAGTGTTGGTGTTCCGTAGGGCTCGGTTCTTGGACCGATTTTGTGGAACATATTTTCTGATGAAGTGCTGAGACTGAGACTGCCACACGGAGTTACACTGGTCGGGCACGCAGATGACTTGGCGGTTGTCGCTGTCGCCAGAACGGAAGAAAGCCTATATGCGAAAATGAATGAGGCAATTAGTGGGATTGACCGGTGGATGGGGGAAAAGGGACTTGCCCTGGTTCCCCATAAAACAGAGGCGGTTCTGCTGGGAGAAGACAGCTGAGTGTGAGTGTGAGATACCTTGGGGTGGAGCTCCAGTGAAACCTCAGGATGTTAGAACAGGTCAACCGGGTAGTGTGCAAGGCAACAACTAGTGCGAAAGCCCTTGAACCGCTGATGCCTAACATAGGTGGGCCGTTGTATTCCAATAGGAGGGTTATAAATGCAGTCGTGCACTCCATTCTCCTATATTTGGTGTCGGCATGGATAAGTGCTTTCAGGACTAAATGTTACAGAGAGACTGATGAGAGTGCAAAGGTGTATGCTGCTGCATGTGTACAGTGCATACAGGACTGTTTCTGGGGACGCCGTGGCGGTCGTCGCTGGAGTCATCCCGTTAGACCTTCTGGCGGAGGAAAGGGTAAGAGTGTGTGAAGGTAATGATCCCAAAACTGAAAGGGATGAAACAATGCGCCTATGGCAAGAGCGATGGGAGGAGTCGGACCAGGCAACTGATTCCGGCTATTGATAAATGGGTCAACCGTGGGCACGGGGAGGTGAATTATCACCTCACCCAGGCGCTGACGGGGCATGGATGTTTTGGGTCATACCTGGTGCGCATCGGCAAACTGACTGAGGCGCACCGTAGGTACTGTGGAGCTAATGAGGACACAGCGGAGCATACGCTCTTTGAGTGTATGAGGTTGGTGCGAATGAGGAGCGAGGCAGAACGCAGCGTGGGGGAGAATGTTAACAAGGAGAGCATGGTGAGGATCATGCTGAGGATAAGCATGGGGCGTGCTGACAGGTATGATTGGGTATATTTGGGTAAAAGGAGAAAGAAACAATATCAACAATTACCGACCGAAAATAATCAAGTACTGCATGTAAGACAGACTTACACGATTTCTCGAAAAATATAAAGTGATTCCACCTCAACAACATGGGTTTCGTAAAAATAAATCTACTATCACAGCTTTTCAAGAACTGCATGAAAAAATAATATCCGAGGTGGATAGTGGAAAATGCCCACTGTTTATCTTTTGCGACCTCACTAAGGCATTTGACTGTGTGTCGCACTCCAAGCTACTAGGAAAACTTTATACTTATGGAGTTCGAGGAAAAGCTGGGAGATGGTTTCAATCGTACCTTCATAGTAGAAATCAGTATGTAAGGGTTGGGAATAGCAGATCCAAAATTCTGCCAACTATCATTGGTGTGCCATAGGGGAGTATCCTGGCCCCTATACTATTCTCACTGTATACATCTGATTTAATTAAATATATTGGAGACGATCGGATCACACTATATACCGATGATGCTAGTAATTACATATCCAAAACATCCATGGAAGAACTACAATCCGAAGGTTATAAGTGAGGTTATATCGAATTTACAAAATTGGTTTTCGGGCAATAACCTACTCTTAAACTGTGATAAAACGAAGTATATTATATTCCAAACCAGCAGAAGAAAACCAACCGAGGATATTACTTTAGGAATGGATGTCTAAAATTCCTAGGTTTGTTCTTGGAAGAGCATCTCACCTGGAATATCATGGCAGATTACATTATTTAAAAAGTTATTTTATTTTTTTATTTAAATTAAAAAATCAAATAAAAACATACCTCATAAGAAGAATTAAGACAACTGCTACCCAAATCCGCAATATTAGACATATACCACGAGGAAATAAAATCAGTGATATTCGGGAAAACAAGAAGGCAATCTTGCAAATCTTGCTTTAAAAAGCTGGAATTGTTAACACTACCTTCATTATATATATGGAAGGTATGCATAAGAACGCAAAGCACTTCAAGTTAAATATAGACCAGCTTATGTACAATACCAGAAGATGCCTAAATGTATATACACCGAAGAGCAACCTAACTCTATGCTTTAAAACAGTTAACAGACTAGGAATTAAAATATACAATCACATACCAGCTGACCTAAAAATCGAAAAAATATACAAAGTTTTCTGAAGAAAATTAAAAATACATTTAATTGAAATGTGCTACTATGACATTAATGAGTTTTTAATACACTAATAAATTCTAAATTCTTTTTTTGTGTCTGTAGATATATTTTAATTGTAGATATTATTTTGTGCTGCTTTTTTTCTGTGTTATTTTTGTTTCTTGCACGAGCACACTTTTTTCTTTGATGTATCAAATATGTATTGTACTGTACATCCAAAAGATAAATAAATATTTTGATTTGATTTGACAAAGAGCGCTCGTAGAATAAATCAACAAATACGACCTAGCAATTACAACCGTCCAAAGACCAGATGGATAAGCAGAGGTATCAGAGACTACAATTTATATACGATATGAAGGGCACAGGGGAAAAACCACACATATCCACCTAGATTCGTTTTGAGAAAAACGAAATTTAAAGTTTAAGTCGCGTATCTAATATTCTAGAAAGAATAAACCAGTTTAAAAAAGGCAAACTGTTATTAAATATTATTGTTTACTGGTATGTAAAATTGTGTGTCTTAGAAATATAAATACTTTATTAAAAAAAGTCTATAACGTCTGGAAACACCTTTTTCTGTAGGGAAAAACCACGGAAGTCCAACTTATAATCCATGGAAATCTAAATGAAGTACCAATAATTTTGAAGGGTGTTCCAAACAGGTTATGCCCAAAAAAGTTGAAAGTCAAAGGTCAAAGTTCTCAAAGTTCAAAAATTAACTGATTACTATATACCTATATACCTTTATACCTTATACCTATATACCTTTTTCTACATATAATATTTTCTAATCAAATTATACATATAATCAACCTTGCAAAATGATTTGTTGTTGTTTTTATTTCGCATAAACTTTTACCTTTTCCTTTTCAAAATCTATTTTTTCGAAAGATTGAAATAAAACCAAAAAAAACATACTAATTATTTTTTTTTATATTTTTATAGAAATTTATTCAATGTGGATGGTTATTTTCTTGTTTTTATATTATTTTTATTTTTAGGTTAATTTCTTGTTTCTATAATTGTCTTGTTTCTACGTTTTCGATATTTAATTCAGCATCAAAAAAGGAAGTCTCTGTTTATTATACATAAAAATAATTTTACAAGGAACTGCTTGAGATGTTGAAGACATTTTGACCTCTCTTTTGCTATGGGTAACGGGCCATTGTAGGAATTTGTCAGTTCAACTGGACGTTGTTGTTGTGTTTGTCTCTTTTATTTCGCCGAGTTGGAGACTCCCAATTTATACTAGAATCTTTATATTCACCAAAAGAGTTGCTTCTGTGCGCTTCTTTTGGCGAGGAAGTGATTTTCAAACACCGTATTTTCCTTGTAGGGAAGAGGCATTTTTATATACATTGGGTTCAAAAACCACCACATGATTTGAACAGATCTTGAGTGCACAGAGTGCACTCAACGACCTTGAACGGTGTTGGATTTATTCTGTTACTTTGAATAACATCCCTCCACTCCGATGGAATTTCTACGTAGCTTTTTTGGTCAATTAACCCCATATCTTTATCACGTTCAAGGTATGAATGATGATCTCATTGGAAATAATACCTTAAGACAATCATACCTCTTCTTCTTGAGACTGAGGTTGCGATGTGCATAACCGCACTGCTCCTGCGCGACATGGACTACCGTGGTTCTTCCATAATTTTCAGGACTTACGTTGTTTTTCCCCTGGATACCCATTTTATAGTGTCAGTTTTATACGGTCTAATTTGCTTTTTTCACAACCTTATACAGTGGAATGTAAAGTACACTTCTAATACTAAGAAATGGCAGTATCAGTTTAATATTGACAAAAAATGGACTTTCGTGGGTTTTCCCCTGTACCCTTCATATGTTATAGTGGAAAAACAGATGGGAACAAAGAAATGGCAGTAGCATTCATCATAAACAAAGCTATGAAACCAGCAATAATTGACTTCCAACCTGTCAATGAAAGAATATGTAATCTACGAATCCATACACGTCACAAGAATACAACGATCATCAATGTACATTTCCCCATGGAGGAGCAAAACGATGACTAAAAGATAAGTTTCTATCATAAACTAGAAAGAGTTTATGACTCTTCACCATCTAGTGACGTTAAAATTATTGTAGGGGATATGAATGCCAGAATCGGAACAGAAATAGAGTATAGAGGAACAACTTGAAAGCATAGTCTGCATAAATTAACCAACAACAATGGGGAGCTGTAAATAGACTTCACAACATTCCTGCCTGTTGTGAAGTCTATTTACAGCTCTCCATTGTTGTTAATTCATGCAGACTATACACACCATGGAAATCAGCTAAAATCTGTTTCCACATCGAGACATACACAAAGCAACATGTAGCTCCCCAGAATGCATCACAAAAAAACAAATTGACCATGAGTTAATTAACAGACGATGGGCTACAAATATACAAGACGTAATTACACAGAGAGGGGCCTGTTGTTGCTCAGACCACTCACTAGTACGTATTAAATATCGATGCCGAATCTGAACGCAAGCACGCACCAATTCTAAGAGAGGCTAAATATCGAGGCGTTACGAATAGAAGCAAACAAGCACAAACTAAAAACGAGCATAGATGAAAAAATAACAAATATAAATGTAGAGAAAGGAAGAGATATTCTATGCGGAACAGATAGTCTATGTGGAACACTGTGAAGAACATAGTAAAGAACTCGGCAAAGGAAGTACTAGGAATTAGACAGAATAAATAAAAAGACCTGAGTCGTATGACGATTAATGTAAAGAAGGCGTTGAAACGCCAAAGACAAAGAAACAACGCCCATAAAAGAATGCTTCAAATAAGAGAACGAAGGGAGGCATTTAAACCGAGCACGACAAAACTCGGATAAGCTATGTAGACAAAAAACAGCGCAAATTCGAAAACGAACAAATTCTAAATATGGACAAAGATTTTCGAGCATACAATGCAAGAGATGCGTACAAATACCTGAAGCAGAGAAGAGAAGGTTTCAAACCCCAAACAAGTTTATGCGGAGACGAAACGGGGGAAAACATGTTGAAGTGATCAACGCGAGATAGAGGACACCTGTAAAAAGTACTTGTTGCTAAGGAAAACAGCACTACGGATAGCAGACCGCAAACTATAGCTCCAGTAACACCATTAAGACAAGCAGAGCTACTGGCAATGGAGGAAGACATCGAACACACGATGGTACCAACTATAGAAGAAATTGTAATAGCAATCAACACGCTAAAGACTAACAAATCTCCACCCATCGACGAAATACAAAACGAAATACTGAAACAGGGCGGCGAAAAGCTAGAATGCTACCTACACAATCTCCTAATATAAATATGGAAGAAGGAACAGATCCGCAAGAATGGAACGAGAGCATAATATGTGCAAAGTAAAAGAAAGACGATAGGATGACATGCTCAAACCATAGGGGAGTATCACTGGTGTGCAACGGATACAAAATATTCACGACCATAATTAACAACAGACTTAAGCATTTTGCCTCGAATATAATAGGAGAGTACCAAGCAGGTTTTAGACCTGGAACATCCACAGTAGACCAAATACACAACGTCAGACGGGAACACAATGTCGAAGTATACAATGTGTTTATCGATTTTTAACAAGCATACGACTCCATAAACGGAGACGGGCTATACGTGATACTGATATAACTGGACATACCAGAAAAGCTGGTAGGACTTGCCCAACTCACCACGTCAGAATGCACCGCACAGGTACGGGTGCAGGAAAATTTATCGGAAAGTTTTACATGTGGACAAGGGCTGAAACAAGGCGATGGACTGGCACCGACGCTGTTCAACTCCGCCCTGGAGCATATAATAAGAAAGACTGGAATAGAAAGAGACAACTTGCTAATAAACAAATCCGTATAACTTGCAGCATACGCGGATGATATTGACATGATTGGATACTCAAAACGAGTCACGAAGGAAGCTTATACAGCACTAAAATCAGCAGCCCAAACAATCGGCCTCCAAATCAACATCGACAAAATAAAGACGCTAGTGCAAAGTAGAACGGGTACACCAAGAATACAAACACAAGATAACTTGGAACAAGTGAACGACTTCAAGTATCTGAGCGCAAACATAAATAGCAAATGCCTTGAAGACGCAAAAATTAGAGCCAGAGTGGTAATGGCAACTAAAGCGTATTTCTCATTGGCGAATATTCTAAAGTCCAATGTGACACAGAGACACAATAATTAAGGTGTACAAAACAAACATCCGACCAATACTCACGTACGGCTGCGAAGTGTGGATCCTCACCGTAAAAACGAAGCAAAAATCTATTAAAATATATCTATTAGAATATATTAAAAAGGATCCTAGGACCAGTACGGGAAAATGAAAAATATAGGAGACGATACAACAAGGAAGTATATCAGACCCTTAAAGACCAACCAGTGCAGACATACGTGAAACTGCAGCGCCTCCGGTGGGCAGGCCACATTATAAGAATGCCAGATGGTAGAATGCCCAAAAGTATCCTGAACGGCCGAATGGAGGAGAAGAGGCCGATAGGAAGACCAAGAAAAATATGAGAGGATAAAGTAGACCAGGACGTCAGACGAATCCTTAAACTAGGAAGATGGAAGGAAGTGGCCCAGGAAAGAGAGCAATGAAGGAAGAAGCTAGGGAAGGCCAAGGCTCAAATTGGGCCGTAGCGCCAGAATAAGGAGAAAAGAAGTAAGTATAGGTGTTTACTATGATACTATGGAGTCTGGTTTTAAGGATATGTTCTAGAATTTTGCCAATAAGTGGTTTTCAGTGTGATGGGTGGGTAGCCACTTGGAAGGAAATGATTTTGTCCAAGTTTGGGGATAGTGATAATTATTCCTTTTTTCCAGTACTTGAAGAACGATCCCTTGTGGAGGCAGATATTGAACAATTTAACAATTTGTTGGTGAAATTCATCAGACAGGTTTTGGAGTAAGGAACTAGGTCAGAGCTAGAAGAACTATTTTTCCATGGAGAAAGGCGGGGTTAGGTATTCGGCGTATGTTATTTCATCAAAGTCCGTACTGTTGCAGTTGAAAAAGTTGTTAATCCAGGTTAATCTATTTACTCTGCTGAGATTACCATCGTCATAGTGGGAGGAGTTTGATGCTGCAAATGAGTTTTCAAAATGTTCGGAGAATAGGAGAGATTTTTCGGAGTAGAGTCGGTTATTGAAGGAGATATCGGGGATATGGAAAGATGTGTGGTATTTGGAAATATATATTTTTTTATTTTGTGACAGAATGACCTTTTCGCCGTTTTCAATTTTTTGACAAACGGCCATTTATTTGTTCGAAACTGAGAGATTAGTATATGTATGTTTGTTGAGTCTGTTAATTTCCGTTTTCGTTGCTCTGTCTTCTGTACATTTGTAGGTCCTGTAAAGTTTGCGTTTCTTTTTAATTAAAATTAGTATGTAAGGAGATAACTTTGGCTTGTAAAAGTTACATCTGGCTTTCGTGAAATGTTTAAAATTAAGTCTGTCATGTTGGTCTGAACTTCCTCTATGCTATTGAAAATGAGATAAGAAGGATAGAAATTGAGATTTCCAGATGATCGGTAGCAAGGTCTGGAAAGGGAAACGTCAGTAATAGAATTGGTTAGGTTGGAAGCAAAATGTCAGGAGTAGTGTCCTTGTTATGTGGCATTATGGATGTGGAACTGGTGTGTTGGCGGGTGAAGCTCCACCGGGATCGCTCCACCTGATATCAGACGTTTAGTGGCTGCAAACAATGAAAGTAGCAAATCATCTACTATGACCTCACACCCACTCTTCGGATATCAACCTGCTGAAAAGAGATTAAAATCGAGGAAGAGCTTCCTAACAACTACTCAACTATTGCAAGAGTTAAGGAAGCTGCCCAAGGCCAACACCAAGTCTGCTCCTGCAAAAGTGCTGAAACTTACATTTCAGCTTATCTTTCATATATAAAGACATGTGGAGAGGAAAGACAATTAAAGACAATTAAAGATAACAAGACAAACAAAAAAAAAATTCATTATTATAATTATAATCATTAGTTAAGTCAAAACTATTATATTTTAATTTTCATTTTATTTTGTTAGTATTAAGTGAGTTGTTCCTGAATAAATTCTTTTCGAATAAAGTCTTTTTTAAAAACTTATTCGAGTGTTGCGAACCCAAAACTCAAGGAACAGCAGCAACAGCACGAGTTGCCCGGTGGAAGGAGAGAACTAGCAATCTATCTGAATTTATGAGACCTAAGGGCCACCTCCTGGCCACACAGGGAACTGGCTAATTTGGAAGTCCCTGAACAGACTGCGGATGAAAGTTGCAAGATCACGAGACAACTTATTTAAGTAGCATCTTCCAACCAAAACTGTTCTATGTGATTATGGAGCAGTTCAAACTACACAACACCTCTTATGCTGTCCGTTGTGCCCATCCAGCTGTACAATGAAAGACTTGACTCAAGTTAATCCAAGTGCTCTCGAAGTGGCTAAGTTTTGCACAGGAACTGTTTAAAATTACAAACTTTATTTGTGTACTTGTGCCCATTTTATGTATCTTTCATGTTTTATACTACTGACATTAATAATTAAATGAAACTATATTCGGAAGCACTTATTTGTGCAAGCAACTATTTTCTTTAATGAAAAATGACAAAAATTCAGAAAGGTCAGGATTAACCGATCAACATATATCATCAAATTTAATAATTGCATCAGCTCAAGATATTCAACAAAATATTGATGACTTGCTTTCCAACAAAAGATATCAAATATCTTCTAAAAGTAGTGTTATACTGTGATTTTGTTTATTAATACTTTTATTTTAGTTTTATTTTTAAATATAGAATATTTATAGTTTATGTGAAAATCATAACATGAAATATAAAATGACTGTGTATGTGTATGTAATAATATACAATGAAATGTAAAATATTTTTAGTTTAGTAAAAAAACATTGAGTCTAATAAATACATAATATAATCATTCTAACAATCGTATTTTATTAATTTTTTGTACAGACAAACATGCGGCCCTCAACTTAATACAAAATAGATCATGTGGCCCGCAATATCATATGAGTTTGACATGCCTAGCGTAAAAGAGCCTCATTTGAGCCATTGATCTCTATAATGTATTGGAAAGTTTCGTCAGTCGGTTGGGTGAGCGTATTGGAGTTTGGGGAGGTGAGGTCAAACATTAGAATGTACATTCTGTTTCCGGAAAAAAAGTGAGTGTCTATTTTGTATTCTGTTGTAAAGGTTGCGTTTGTTGAGTTCGTCACGACTGTAGCTGCAGAGTTAATTTCTGCTGTGTATGTGTGGATGATGTGATCGTGAATTGTGACTGGTGAATAATTGTGCGAGTTACGTGTTATCTCAGGGTAGAGTTCGGAAGACTTCCTGTTTGTGTTTCTGATCAAAACATTGGGGATTCACTCGATGGGCGCTCTTGGGTGGTTCGGGTTCACTTGGCTGACCAGGTTTCATGCTCTGTAGATCCACATGTTCCGCATTTAGTAGGCAAGCTTGAAGGGCATTTGTCGGTCGCATGTGGGCCATCACACTTGCGGCATTTGATTGGTGAAGGGCAATTTTCGGTGGCCTGTAAAATAGATTGGCATTTTGCACATGGGCGAGGAACTGGAGGGGGTGGGGTACTAGGGGATATAGGATAGTGCCTGTTCATGAAGAACAATCCTCCAGAGAATAGCAAGGATTGGAATGTATTAATGTCGGGGGTTATTATTCTTATTAGGCGTGTTGGCTTTTTGGTGGCCCTCGAGATTATTCTTTTGCTGTATCGAAAATTGTAGTTTAATGATTTCAAGTATTCTGCAATGCATAAGTCTTCTATCTCATATTCTATCTTTTACTGCGGAATAGGATTCGGTTATGCTGTTGGGGGATTTCTGGGCAGCAGAGTGGGTAAGGTTCTAAAGGAAGAGAGGATTTTGTTGGTGGTGGGAGTTTTGAGGAGAGTTTCTGCGTTAACGGTTTTTAGGAGGAAATTGTTTGTTTGGGAGGATTTTATAATTATATCCGCATTATTTGGGCGATATGCGTGCCAAGTGATGGAGAATTGGATACGGGAAAGTGCAGGGTTGGTGGTGGTGAATGTGTAGTTGAAAGTATAGGTTTTGTGTGGCTTACGTGAGTAAGGAGTGGCTTGTTGCGTAGTTGTGTTGCTTTGTTTGTGTTCAATTGTATGGTTTTGATGAGTTCGATTTTTTTTTTGAACCCCTCGGTTATCATCGTCCGATATGTTGGACGCTTGGGATGTACGCGTTTCGTCGGTGTCCATATCGGTCATTTCGGAATATTATTTATAATCGAAAGTTTATAAAGTTTCTATGTTTCTTTATCACACTTAGGTGGGGTTAGGGGTTTTATCGGATTCGCAGAGGTGTGCTCTAGTTGGAGTACCGAGAGCACTGCGCTCCTACATTTCACAGTAATTTAAAATATTGTTATATTCGACTTGAAATATAGGTTTAAAATAATTGAGGTAGTAAAACTAAGGAGAAGAAGAAAGGAGGAGAAAGTGAGGAGCTGTGGCAGCATTTGGCGAGTTGCAGAAAATGTGTATAGACTGAAGTGGAAAAGGCACCAGGAAGAAGTTGGGAGAAAGTTGTGGACGAAAGTGGATCGGGCTTCGCATACATGAAGAAAATATTAAAATACAAATACTCGGTTTCAATGTGCTCAGTGTAGTTTGTGTTTTCTTTTCTTTTTTGCCTTCTAATTGTTTTTATCCGTCCGTGCTCTTTTTCCCATCAAAGATATATATATATATATATATATATATATATATATATATATATATATATATATATATATATATATATATATATATATACATATATATATATAAATATATATATATATATATATATATATATATATATATATATATTTATATATGTTTTATTGTTTTCTCGGGGATTCCGCGTTGATGCTGAGGGTTGGCTCTGAAAAGAACCGGATTCTCGACGTTTCGGCGAACTAACATTCGCCATTCTCAAGAGATATATGCGTCCGTGCGGGTCAACCGTTAGACGCATACTGAGAGCTCGTTCGTGCGATGCGACTACTTATAGCTGTTTAGCTTCGGGTCATGCGCGTTGTGTGCGGTGCTTCGGTTCGGTTGTTTGTTTGTCTTGTTGGTCGTGCATGAGTCTGGGGTGTCTGGGATTGCATTTTGAGGGTGGATATGATCGGTCGCCATGCTGGGGGCAGTCTCAATGAATCGTCTCTAGTGTTCATGCAGTAGTCTCGTTTTTCTATCTCTATGGCTTCTCTGTATAGTATATATACATGTCTTTTAAGGATTCTGACACAAACATCGACACCATTTTCAAACCTAACCAGAAAATATCCTCCATGCTACGCAGCGTTAAAGACACCATCCCGTTAGAATCCCATGGAATTTACGAAATACCTTGCGGAACATGTGAACGAACCTACATTGGACGTACCAATAGAAAAATATCTGCTAGGATTCAAGAACATGTTGTTTCAGTCAGACACAAAGACAAAGTTTCATCGGCACTTGTCCAACACACAAACACCGGTCACTGGATGGACTTTAGAAATTCAAGGACTGTTGCACAGATTAGCCACGAAATGTCACGAGTATACAGAGAAGCCATAGAGATAGAAAAACGAGACTACTGCATGAACACTAGAGACGATTCCTTGAGACTGCCCCCAGCATGGCGACCGATCATATCCACCCTCAAAATGCAATCCCAGACACCCCAGACTCATGTACGACCAACAAGACAAACAAACAACCGAACCGAAGCACCGCACACAACGCGCATGACCCGAAGCCAAACAGCTATAAGTAGTCGCATCGCACGAACGAGCTCTCAGTGTGCGTCTAACGGTTGACCCGCACGGACGCATATATCTCTTGAAAATGGCGAATGTTAGTTCGCCGAAACGTCGAGAATCCGGTTCTTTTCAGAGCCAACCCTCAGCATCAACGCGGAATCCCCGAGAAAACAATACAACACAGGTATCTATCCACGAAAACCTCAAATACAATATATATATATATATATATATATATATATATATATATATATATATATATATATATATATATATATATATATATATATATATATATATATATGTCGCAGGGAAGTGGTAAAATAAGAGATTTGATCAAATCCCTCAGGGATTTGATCAAATCACGGAAGATGTTAAAATAAAAATTCTGTGAGTCATTTCCCTAAAGAAAGTTAGTGATTTGATCAAATCCCTGAACTGTTTTAGTGAAATGATGAAATAATATCGTTTATTCAATTTTGTGTTATAAAGTCATATGTATTCCTTGGATACGAATCAATAAAACAGTGGTTTATTGTTTTATTTATCAAATAATAGTTATTTATGTATCAAGAAAATTATGATGATATTAATTATTGAGGGCAACGTGCAGTAAGTAATAGTAACTTGCCCGACATTCACATCCTCATAATTCACGTTATATCTAAATTTTTTTTTTCCTTGTAATATTTTTTAAATTTAATTTATTTCTGTAGTTTTCACAACATGTAAACGTTGAAATTATTTACGTCAATTGTTAGGTACAGTTGCCATGGATTTTTGTTAATTTTTATTGATATTTAATAAACATTTGTCAATTTGTCAACATGACAAACACCAGTAACAAAAAAAAGTTTTATTTCACTAACGAAATACATTTTTTATTTGATAGTTACAATAACATATAAATGTCCGTTTACTAACAAGACTCCATAGTTGAAGCTATACTCATACTCATAGTTGCGTAGGTAATAAGGTCACTGAAACACAAATTCTATTATTTATTCGAAAGTAATTAACTAAACAAATAGAAAAAAAATTAACAAAAAAAGAGAATATTCTTATTAAAAATTTAAACATCTTTAGTGAATGTAATTGAATCGTTCATTACAAAACCAAATAATTCAATGTTTTTTCAAATTTGTGTTTTTACTTTGAGCCGCATCTACGGGCTTATTTACATCTTCTGTGTAAAAACCTTCCAACTTCCATAACACCATATTATTATTGATAAAATTAATGAGTCTGAAACTTGTGTGGTTTTTACACACAGCAGATGTAAATAATTCCGTAGATGCGGTTCAAAATTAAAACTTAAATTTGAAAAACAATGACTTATGTTGTTTTTGAAATGAACAATATTCACAAATAATAATGTTCAATCATTTTTATTAAAACATGTTGTTGACTTGTGGCACCTCGAGTTACAAAGTACGTTACTTTTTTTACAGGCAATTTTTTTTGTTTTGCATTGTATTTTGGATTGGCTACAGGAACACTTATTAAATCCTTGACCTCCAAATAAGGATAATTTTCCCGCAATCTCACGCAGACTTAGGTTAGTCTGTGGAACTGTTTTGGTAAATGTTGTAGTAGTTATTTGAAGAGCGTTTCTAGGTAGCCAATCCTTTATAATCCCTACTGAGGTACCAATTTGGTATACATTATTTTTTATATCTAATACAATCCCTATAATGTTATTTCCATCTAATGAGCCTCTATCTACCTTAGGTACATAACCAAAACTGTGGAATCCACTAACACGTCTTTAAATTTCTTCAAAGAAACTTCTTTCATTTTTTCAGCTGATATTTTCAGGTGTTTTGCAGCATTTTCCCTTTGAACTTTGATGATCTCTTCTTTTTGGCACAAATAGCATAGAATTTTCGATCCAGGATATGGATCGAAAATTCTTCTCTCTTATTTTTTCTTCTCCTACTCTATTCCCACATATTGCGTGCACCGAATTTTTACAAATGTCACATGAATAGGCTCCAGTATATCCCATTTCACAAACAACACAACATGCTTTATTGTCTCTGACAGCTGCTATCCCTTCTGATGCAAGTAACACTACAGATGTTTTAACTGTTGAAGCAGAAGTTGGAGTAGAGTTATTAACTGGTTCGAGTTGTCTTGTTGTCGATAAAGAAATTGATTCAGTTTCTGATAGATCGTGTGATATTGAAATATTATTGTTGGTTAATTTAACTATTGATAGGTCATTGGAAGTTGAGGCATTGTAATTAATTAACTTAGATGGTGGTAGATCTTTTGAAGTTGAAGCGCCGTTGTTGTTCTCTAAGGCAGCTGCTGGTAAGTCTTCTGGTGTTAAAATAATGTCATGATCCTGCGGATTAAGAAGTAGATCCAAGTCCTCTTCAGTAACAAGTTTTTCAAGCAACTCTTTTGAAATATGACTAGATTGTAGTCCTGTTTTTGGTTCTGTTCCAAATAAAGCTTGCTAAGGTGATCGTTTAATGGTCCGATGAAAAGAGGAATTCTTCTGGAATTGAACAAAGTAACATCCTATAGCCCATTTTTTTTGTATTATTGTCAATTAGCCAAGCACGTAACATAGCTTCAAGATCTTGATTTTATCGCTCAACAGATCCTTGACTAGCTGGATGTCTAGGCCTACATTGTCATAGGCAACATCCTCGCGTGATGTTGCCGTGCGCGTCCTGACTTACTTTATTTCATCATTTCACTAAAACAGTTCAGGGATTTGAGTTCATTTGAGTTCAGGGATCAAAATCCCTGAACTGTTTTAGTGAAATGATGAAATAAAGTAAGTCAGGACGCGCACGGCAACATCACGCGAGGAAGGTTATATTTTTATTATTGTTTTCTATATTTTGAGTTTTAGCAAGTACCTACCGTAGAAAAATGGGTTTAGATATAGAAAAGAATCAAACGCTGATCGAATTAAATTCAAATTTTGTATCTGAAGAACAGTTTAATGAAACTATCAAGTCGTTTTTGAACAAACGGCATGCTACAGAAAAACCTTTGTGGACTCGTGAAAGAATAGAAGAAGCTACCACAGTCGTTGAACAATTTAAATTAGCACCACTACGTAAACTTCAACTGACACATAAACAGTACTATTATGAAAGAAAATACGATGTTATGGAAGTAGGTACTAAAAAAATCTTTGATTTTGAAGAGAAAGACTGACTCCGATGCAGTTGTCAAAATAGTGCCAATGAAAAATTTTTACCACGTACTCCGGGAAACCCATCAGTCAACTGGTCACGGAGGAAGAAGTAAAATGCTGTACAGTTTGAAATCGAAATACCTAATACCTACTTCAGTTGTACTAGAATTTCTAAAACTGTGCACGGTATGTCAGTCCAAAAAAAAAACAAGAAAAGGAATCGTTGTTTGTCCAATTGTATCTAGCGACTTCAATCATCGTGGCCGAGTCGATTTAGTTGACTTACAGTCGACCCCAGATAGAAACTACAAATGGTTATTAAACTATCAGGACCACGCGACGAAATTAAACTTTCTTCGACCGTTGACTTCAAAAAGAGCTGCTGAAGTAGCAATGGAGCTATTCAAAATATTTTTGGAAGTAGGTTGTCCTCATATACTACAGCGATAACGGCCGTGAGTTTACGGCTGCTGTCATACAAGAATTAACAAGATTATGGCCAACGTGCAAAATTGTAAATGGTAGGCCTAGACAACCAGCTAGTCAAGGATCTGTTGAGCGATAAAATCAAGATCTTGAAGCTATGTTACGTGCTTGGCTAATTGACAATAATACAAAAAAATGGGCTATAGGATGTTACTTTGTTCAATTCCAGAAGAATTCCTCTTTTCATCGGACCATTAAACGATCACCTTAGCAAGCTTTATTTGGAACAGAACCAAAAACAGGACTACAATCTAGTCATATTTCAAAAGAGTTGCTTGAAAAACTTGTTACTGAAGAGGACTTGGATCTACTTCTTAATCCGCAGGATCATGACATTATTTTAACACCAGAAGACTTACCAGCAGCTGCCTTAGAGAACAACAACGGCGCTTCAACTTCAAAAGATCTACCACCATCTAAGTTAATTAATTACAATGCCTCAACTTCCAATGACCTATCAATAGTTAAATTAACCAACAATAATATTTCAATATCACACGATCTATCAGAAACTGAATCAATTTCTTTATCGACAACAAGACAACTCGAACCAGTTAATAACTCTACTCCAACTTCTGCTTCAACAGTTAAAACATCTGTAGTGTTACTTGCATCAGAAGGGATAGCAGCTGTCAGAGACAATAAAGCATGTTGTGTTGTTTGTGAAATGGGATATACGGGAGCCTATTCATGTGACATTTGTAAAAATTCGGTGCACGCAATATGTGGGAATAGAGTAGGAGAAGAAAAAATAAGAGAGAAGAATTTTCGATCCATATCCTGGATCGAAAATTCTATGCTATTTGTGCCAAAAAGAAGATCATCAAAGTTCAAAGGGAAAATGCTGCTTTCTTTGAAACTGAAAAGTTTCTTTGAAGAAATTTAAAGACGTGTTAGTGGATTCCACAGTTTTGGTTATGTACCTAAGGTAGATAGAGGCTCATTAGATGGAAATAACATTATAGGGATTGTATTAGATATAAAAAATAATGTATACCAAATTGGTACCTCAGTAGGGATTATAAAGGATTGGCTACCTAGAAACGCTCTTCAAATAGCTACTACAACATTTACCAACATTATATATATATATATATATATATATATATATATATATATATATATATATATATATATATATAAATTTGGCCATGAAATTCTCGCATGTGCCAGATTTTTTAATTTTGCTCCTCCCGAAAAAAAGGGCAAAAAGGAGATAATAATAATACCAACCACAGCAAAACATCTACTGCCGTACGGACTTACTACCCCTACGATGACAGTGAGAATGGAATCTATTATCAGCGACTCACTCGCCCTGGGCTCAAGCTCACCAGCTAAAATCATTCACAAACTTGGCATGATGGAAACACAAGCTATAATGCAACTACCTCAGGCCCTAGCTATGACGAGCGAAGGCAAACCTGGTCATTCGGATTCTGGGGGACCAGGACATCATGCAGGGAAGAGTTGGAGCTTCCCAAAACTCCTCAAACCCAAGAGTAAGCACTTCATTGGTACTCTCAACGTACAGACGCTGACCAAAACAAGAAAACTAAAGACGCTAACAGACACCTGCGATAAATTCAATATCTTCATACTTGCAGTACAAGAAACACGATTTCGTGATTGTGATCACTTTGACTCTGGTGGATATAGTATCAACAAGGGAAAGCCTGCAGTCAAGCTAAGAAATAGTAATTTTCATATATTGGGAACCGCATTTCTAGTACATAACAGTATCCAGAACGCTGTGCTAGATTTCTCATCACCTTCGGAACGAATCTCCCTACTCACAATTACATGCGCTGACAAGGCCTACACACTGATTAACGCACATGCTCCTGTTAACAATGACCCTGACAAGAACAAAGTGGAGAAGTTCTGGTCATAGCTCGAACGGGCACTCAACAAGATACCTCGTCACCATATCAAGATCCTCCTCGGAGATTTCAATGCACAAATCGGCAGAGAGAGGGAGCAAAGGCACATAACTGGGAATTTCTCGGCACACAAAAAGACAAATGCCAATGGACATCGCCTAATCAACATATGTGGAATGGCTAACCTCCAACTAACGTCCACACACTTTAAGAAACCACCACGCAAGATGACAACCTGGAAATCACCAATCAACCACATCGGGGAATACCAAATCGATCACGTCGCGATAATCAGAAAATCTTCCCCAGAAATCATGAACGTGAGGGTACGCAAGGGTTACTTGGAGTCCGACCATTATCTTTCACAAATTAAAACCTGCTTCTTACCTAACAGAAGGAAGTGTCAAAAATCTAAATTCCTGCATATAGATCCAAAATACCTAAGAAAACACGCGGAGGACTTCGCACAATCACTACAAAGCGACACACAAACATGGGACGAACTTCTTCAGACAATCCAGCAATCAGCAAGGAAACTCGGTCAACCGCCACAAAAACGAAAACACAGATAGTAGACATTGGAATGCGACAGGGCCCTTGAATCCCGTATGCTTGAGTGGCATAGCAACACAAGACACAAGAGAATTGGCAGAATTTCTTCAAAATGCAGAGGGAAATATCCAAAACGATCAGACGCATTAAAGGGACATACCATTTTAAAAAATTAGAGGAAATCGACAATGAGTTCAAAAAAATTTACACGCGAAATATCTACAGAACATTTAGGGAAGAACTGATGAACTACAAGCCTGATGAAACCCTTGATGGAACCCTTGAAACCAACACAAAAGCGAACTGCGAAATTCTGAAACAGTACTTCGAGAAGCTACACAACTGTGAACCCCCTGAAGAAAGACTCCAATGTCATATAGCCGCCCCAAACCATTATTCTGTTCCACCAACACATGAGGAAATACGAAACATCATTTTATACCTAAAAAACAACAAAGCACCAGGGAAAGACGGCTTAATCGCTGAAATGCTCAAGTTCGGAGGTGAACTCTTGATTGACAGACTGCAAGGTATCATTGGAAATACATGGAAGAGCGGCATCATACCAGCGAACTGGAAAAATCCTTTGATCCACCCACTACACAAACATGGCGACAACACTGATCCAAACAATTACCTTCTACAAGGCATTTCCCTTCTATCAATCGCTTACAAAGTTCTCTCACGTGCCCTCCTCACAAAACTGGAAGAACAGACAGAACATCTGATCGGTAAATATCAGGCAGGTTTCCGAAGGCACCGATCATGCGCGGGACAAATCTGGAACCTGAAGATGATGCTGCAACATCGCCAGCCCAACCGCACAGTTGTCACTTTCGTAGACTTCAAGAAAGCCTATGACTCCATTGACCGCATAACTCTGTTTAATATACTTCATGAATACGGTGTGGATAGTAAAACAACCATGTTAATCGAACACACTTTCTCAGGCACAACATTTAAAGTAAAATTCAGGGGTGAAATCTCCGAACCTTTTCAAATCAGTACTGGAGTAAGACAGGGTGATGGATTGTACTCCTCTTCAACCTGGTACTAGATAGATAATCAAAATATGGGGGAAAGAAGTACCTGGAGTATATATGGGAACAAAGGACAAACGAATCAATATAAAGTGCCTCGCTTTTGCTGACGACCTTGCAATAATCACCCGGACTACTGAAGAAGCCAAACACGCCATCAAGGAACTTCATGAATCGCCATTAGGACCGGCCTTCAAAACTCGTACGAGAAAACGCTATACATATACTCCTTGAGCTCAAATATGATACATCTTGCAAGCAAATATGACAACATCATACAAATTAAGCACTTCAAGTACCTAGGTGAAATAATTGGAAACACTGGTAAGGAAAGAATGGCTAACAAAACACGTGCAGAAAAGTTACGCAAAGCCGATGCAATCACCTGGAATATGTACAACAAGAAATCACTTTCTACCAAAGCAAAACTCCGTCACTACCATACAGTCATCCTTCCAGAAGCACTCTATGCAATTGAGACTTCATCATTAACCATCTACATCAATGATATTGAGAAAGTTGAACGTCAGATACTGAGAAAATGTTATCTGGATGCGTAAAAGCTCACAAGAACTGTATTCCCTGACAGAACGATTCTCCTCAGTTGCACGGAAAAGACGTCTGAAATTCTACGGTCATATAATACGAATGGATGACTCTCGATTGACCAAGAAAATCTTCCACATTATCAATGGAACCCGACAGGGGTACATGACAAGTCGGCACTGGATATGTCGGGACCGGACGACTCGGCACTTCCAACTCGGCACCCTACAAGTCGGCACCGGGAAAACTCGGCACCGGATAAGTCGGCACCGGATAAGTCGGCTCCGGGCAAATCTGCACCAGTCATCACTATATAAATTTTCTAGTATAACATAGGTTTTGGTAATATCAAAAATAAAATAAATCTTTTTATAATTAAAAAAAGTAACGCACGCCCCTTGAGAGATGAAGGAAATTGTAAACTATTTATTTAGTCACCTTCTAGCCAACAGTAGAATTCATGTGAAAACAGCGTTAAATTAAAAACTAATAATAAAACATAAATAACTTTATTAAAGTTTAGAAATATACATTTCACAATTGTGAGATAATCCTCTCAGGTACTCCAACATGTTGTCCCTGTTATATGAATTTACTTTCTGCAGGAATATACTCGAGAAAAAACGTGTTTCCTGATCTCTGATTTATTGAGAAATAAATAAATTTTCTTCAATATCATAAAAAAGTGTATAGATAAGAGGTTAAAAGAATATTGAAAATTCGAGTGCTGAAATGTCTCGGTGCCGATTTGCCCGGTGCCGACTTATCCGGTGCCGACTTTTCCTGGTGCCGAGTTGTCCGGTGTCGACTTATCCGGTGCCGAGTTGGAAGTGCCGACTCGTCCGTGTCCGCCCGACAGTCCAAAATACGCTGGCTGGTAGACACCAAACATGACCTCTCAGTAATCTATATAGATCCATTGGCAACTACGCGAACTAAATACAGGCAGGAAAAAAAAGGCTAAATACAGGCAGGAAATAAATTCACATAACTGCACATCAAAGAATCCAACAGCTAAGAGTTTGAAACTAAAAAACACATGGACGCAAGAAAGAAGACAGGCCCAGAAAGGATGAGGAAGTTTTGGGACATAAAAAGAACAAGATGACCAGTGCTAGATAATGGTTCTACGCGCTTCTTAGAGGGCTAAACGAATAAATAATCCACAAATAGGGAAATTAAAAATAAAGGATTAACTAACTTGTATTTTTCTTTTAAAACTGAAAATTCTCTGACTTGTATCCTTGCAGTGATAAATTGAATATTTTGAATTGAATTTTTGAATATTAATTTTTCTATTTTGCGTCTGTAATGGACTCATTACAGCACTCATATGCGTGCGGTAATGGCTCGCCGAGTGCTGTAATATTTTTGGTTAGTTAATTTATTCAAAGTTGGCACAGAAATTCAGAGCTGTCAGTGGTCAAATTTTCGGCTAGACAGTTTTGAGGTTATGTGATGTGTGGAATCACAACAAAAATTTGCTCCTTGAAATTATGTATTTTTTGAAAGGTATAAAGTTTATAAAGAGAGAAATTTATAGTGAAAAACAAAAAGTTAACTTTAAATTGGTGTTGGTGTTAAAAATTGTGTTAAAAACAAAGTGAATTTGGTTTCAAGAAAATTATCCTTCGAAATGTCAATTTATTTTAGAGTCAAATATTCTTTTTCTTTCTTTATGGGACTGAAAAATAAGTAATATAATAATATATCAATATTATGTAATAGACTGAATGTGCGCCGGTATAAGCAATCAACCGATATCAAATTAACGGCATTGGAATCAGGAAAGCAACGGGAAACTACCTAGTTACATATCCCTAGTTAATCAACATGGCTAATTTCAAGGTGGAAATACCGGAGTCTCTGGTCCCCTATTCGGATCTCCGTGGGGGACAGTTTTGAATGTAGTTAAGATGTAGGAGACGCATTTCCTGGTTAAATAATCTAAGAAAATGGTACAACTATAGTTCCGTTGAGTTGTTTAGAGCTACAACATCAAAAGTGAAAATAGTTATGATAGCCAACCTTGTAAGAGGAGATGAAGAAGAAGCTGTGTGAAAATCGTGAGTACACAAATTTAATTAATTAATGGTAATAAATGATATAACACATATTTATTTTAAATTATTTTCAATGGTACAAGTATTAAAAATATTTATAGTCTCAACAACCCTCCACAACAGTAGTAGGCTTCCATCCACCATGATTTTTAACTGTCAACAAATCACCACCATGGTTGGCCAAATGTGTCGCACTACTTCTTTAGAAACAATGTCCAGTATAAAGATGGGAGTTTGGTAATTTGAGAAATGTCGCAATGTCTTTTGATATTCTCCCCATATTAATACCAATTGGACTATTAATACAATGACCGTTAAAAAAAGTTAAGAAAAATCTCTTATGCATAACATTATTAGGATGTAAGTTTGCATATTTTTTAATTAAGTCAGTCCAATGGGGATCTGTAATTGCCAACATACTTGGCATGTATTTTTTTTGTTTTAGATACAGACACAATGATGGAATCGGATCTGTATTCTATGTCATTGACAGACATATCTGTTAATGCCTGACGCCTAAGCACACCATTATAACCTATTATCAAGACAATCTATAATGAACCGTTACATACAAAGCTGCGATATACATACAAATTTATCCACCTTTATAGCCAGATAAGACATCATCCACGTCCCTTATAAATTTATGAATATCTTCTAAAATCTTCAACTTTTTAGGTGCATAGCCCTGAGATATCTGTTTCAATAAGGCCTGCAATTTACAATATTTGGATATATCTACATCCTTATGTATAGATAAACAGGACCTCAACATAGAATATATCGTCCATAAACTTGATGGTATATACTTCTTACATTACTTCTTACAGTAATTCGAAGTATGCCAGTAAAACATTTTCCAAAACAACTGTAACTTTCACAATTTTATAATTTAGATTAAACCATGTCCACTTTACACCCACTTAACTTTGCAGTATTCTTTTTCATATCTTGCACGCGATTTATCTGGCAACAATTTATTCACTGTGTTTGCAGTTATTTCCTTCAATTCTAGTGGAGTGCAAGATATTTTTTCACCCATTTTAATTATAACCTTTAAATTAATTTCAAGTGTCAATTATCAGTGTAACCAACCACCATTAAATTTTATGAACATTTAATTTTTTTTTTAGAAATGGCATAAAAGGGCGCAAAATAGAAAAAATACTATAAAAAACTCGTTCTTAAGGCGCTTTTCATCACTTGTCCATTAGAAAAATACCAAAACTAAAAAACCAAACTTGGACCCGTGCTGTAAAATCGCGCTGACTGAACTCGTACTTTAATATACTATTTTAAGATAAAGTGAATATTTTAAAATATTCCATTGCATCGGTGCAGCACATTAAGTCATACAGCTATTTCTTTATCTGTTAATTGATAAGATAACATTCTCATCTGGAAATTCGATAATAGATTCCAACAATACTACAAACCTTTTCAATACATTGTCCCCATGGAGTGCAACCATGAATATATTGCTCCCAATATTAATGTTTATGAAAAAATAAATATGTGAAAGTAGTTGTTTTGAAAATTGATTTATTTATTTTATAAATTTAATATATAAATCGATTACTACATGGAAATAAAAAAAAATTAAACTTCAATTTTTCTTTCTTTTAATATTACACTGATTCCATTCGCTGATTTAATAATTCCCTCGTTTTCGATAATAGGTTCAAATCCAGCGACAGGAAAAACTTCAAAGTCCATTAAAATCTTCACTAGGCACGTTTTCAGTGCCAACCAGGCGTACCTTTGCCCGATGCAATTTCTAGGTCCTGCGCTGAATGGTAAATAAGCAAAGGGATTACGTCCAGCACAATTCTCAGGCAAAAATCGATCGGGATCAAACTTCATCGGCTCAGGAAAGTATTCTTCGGAATAGTGCAGCAGATGCAAATAGATTGATACAGTAGTTGAAGCTGGAATGGTGATTCCATTCATCTTTATATCTTGCGTTAGTTCCCTTTCAAAAGATGGAACTACTGGGTAAAGTCGTAAAGTTTCTTTAAAAACTCGTTCCATTAATGAAAGATTTTTTAGGAAATCGTTCGTTATGGTTCCATCATAATGGGCTTCAATTTCTTCAAAAACTTCTTCTTGAATTTTCCTGTGTGTAGCGAGTTGGTAGAGGGCAAAAGATATGGTTGTAGAAATTGTATCGTGGCCACCAAACATAAAGGTTTCAACTTCTTCGTGAATTTCGTCTGGACTAAATGTGTTTGCTTCAACCATCTCCAACAATAATTCGAGTAGAACTGTTTTTCTCTTGGTTCCCAAACCATTGACTTCTTCTTTAATCTCAACTTGATTTTTCCGTAGCATTTTTCTTTTCTCGATAATATCATTAGTGAAAGACTTCACTCTTTTAAGATAATTTTGCTGCAACTTGTAAGTTTTGGTAAATTTATACAAAAAATCGTTCCTCATTAGCACATTTAAACAGCGCTTCTTGTGACATTTCAAGAACCCACCAACGGCCGCAATATAATCCAAATTGGGATTATCTTGAACATTGATTGAAATTCCCATCGAAGTCTCACATATACAATCCAACGTAAAACAATTCAGGTAAGGATAAACGTTCATAAGTTTCCCTTCTTTAAGAGCTTCTTTGAGTTTTTCCACGAGAATATCAGCCCGAGTCTCAAAAATCTGTAAAAAACCTTCAACTATTTTAAAGTGCAATGTCGGTGTCAATAACTTCCTCTTTGACCGCCAAGTATGTTCATCACAAGTGAATAATCCATTACCCAACCAATCTTTGAACAGTCTGTAAGTTTGCGCTTTCTTAATGTGTGCACTTGAAGAAAGAATCTGCTCGGTATATGTTGCACTGGAAATTATTATGGATGGGTTGAATCCAAGCCAGATCCTAAATATTGGACCATATTCGCTCTTCAATCGGTACAGATTTTGAAAGAAATTGCCATTTTGGAATTCCGAAATATTTCCAAAAATCGGTTGGGTTTTAGGGCCGGGCAACTGTTCGAGGCTTCTAAATTTCCACCGAAACAACAAATATTTAACAACTATCAACACTAAGATAACCGAGAGCAAAGCGAGAAACATTCTCACTCACAAAACGTATTCGATATTTGCTAGGAAATAGCTGATATGAAACTAAAATGTTTATTTTGAATTACATATTTCCACTTGATTTCTCCTACTGCATTTGCGTGCGTTTTCGTTGTTAAATTTATTTAATTATTTACATGCTATCCACATAATGAGCTTGAAGTCAGTGAAAGTCTGGCATTAAAGCAGGTTCAGAACTGGTTTGTTGAAGATTATCAGGTAATATAATAATTCTTTAAGTGCATAAAATTTAATTTTAATTCAAAATATCTTTGGTATGTACAGTATGGCTCCCGTGTCTTATACTAACTATGTCCTATTCCCAGAAGGATTTACTGAAACATTTAGTCTCAACTTACCTTAGATCTTACCTAGATTGTTTTATCTAACCTTCCTTAATACCATCTAGTTCTCTCCAGTTTTATAATAAGTAATATATCTAGAAAATTAAAAACTCGGACAAACAACACTAATATTTCACACTTCTTCTCCCAGTATTGAATTATCTATTCTAAAATTTCATATATCTATTTTAAATCTTGGACAATCTAAACTTAATAAGTATTTAATAAAATTTAAAGATTCAGCTGTAGGCAATACATAATAATAATAAATAATAGACACTAGGAGTAATTTTCACAAATTAGATTTATTTAAAAACCTTATCGATTTCGGCTTTTTAGGCAATTTCATTTCGGTCTATAGAATTTAGTTTATTGTTCTTTAATATATTTTTAATATAGATAGGTTTTAATCTCTTTCGATATTACTAGTCTATTCACCTCAATCCCAATCGACGAACTAAAAAAGATCATAAAAAACCAATTAACTAGTAATAATACCAACATAGTTTTACAATTAGAAATTCCTACACTATTAGACACTTGCTTAGAACAAAATTATTTACAATTCAACAACCGTTTCTACAAACAGAACCAAGGTTTACCTATGGGGTCGCATTTAAGTCCGTTACTGGCGTAAATATTTATGGATAATCTGGAAAATTGGAATTATCTGGAATTTTTCAATCTGGATAATGAATTAATGAAACCCATCTATTTTTGGCACAGATATGTAGATGACATTATCTGTTTATTCACAGGATCAAATAGACAACTAGACCACTTACCAAAGCTACTCAATAATATAAATCCATCTATCCAATTTACAATAGAAAAAAAAAGTAAATCGGCAACTTTTATTATTATTATTATTGTTGTGATCTCGCGATTTTGGTTTCAAAGAATTTGAGTTTCTCACGAGTCGGCAAAGAAAACTAAGTGGACACCCGATTAGTTTTTGTTTATTTAGGACCATTAGTCTGCTTTATCTAAATCATGCGGGCAGACGCTCGAACTTAGGGATCGTGCCGAGACGCCGAGAGGATTTTGTTTTATGAGTTTTGGAAATTTTCCATAAAGATTAGGGGAGGACTCACACCAAGACCGAGGTGATGAGGTAGAGGGGAAGTTAAAAAGGGGGCAGTCAGGATTGAGCTAGCAAGAGAGTAATTTGAGTTTTGAAGACGAACCTCCGTATTTTCGTTGAAGTAAATTCCGGGTTTCGACCATAAGTTTCGTAGAATTAAGTGTATTGTTTATTATTTATTATTTTTAAGTTAGTAATAATTTAAGTTAGCGATTAGTTGTACATATTGTAAGATATTAGCAGATAAGTAGTGTTTAATTACATATAAAGGACATATTTGCGTGTAATTAATTCATCCATTGTCCTGATCCTGGAGCAGCACCATACCAAATTACCAGTTCGCAACATTATTATTCGTGTCAGATACATCATACATAAAACAAATACTGTATAAATATAGCTTCTTTGCGTGCCTTATCCCTTCGGGATGTTGGCGATCAACATAGCAATTTCCGTTCTATCTACAGCCTGTCTGAAAAGTTATGTGGAAGTGAGCGAGAACCACTACCTCAGGTTTCCTAGCCACGAGTTTCTTCTTCTACCTGGTCCTCTGTGTCCATCTACTCTTCCTTGCAGAACCATCTGTAGTAAGCGGTATTTCTGATTTCTCATTATATGGCCAAGATAGTCAGTTTTTATCTTCTTGATTGTGCTCAGAACTTGCCTCTTCGTGCCTATTCTTTGCATTACCACCTCATTCGAAATGTGATCCCGCCAGGATATGTGAAGCAGCTTTCTACACACCCAGAGCTCGAACGCCTCTATCTTCCTTTCTGTTGCTTCCGTTAGCGTCCATGCTTCTGCGTCGTACAACAGAACACAGAAAACGTAACACCTGACCATTCGGACCTTTAGTTGTAATGTCAGGTCGCTGCTGCATAGCATTGTTTTGAGTTTATTAAATGCCGCTCTAGCCTTCTATATTCTGCATTGCAACTCTACGGAGTGCTCCCAGTTGTCGTTGACAATAGTTGCCAGGTAAAGGTACTTCTCTACTCGTTCGATGATCCCTCCTTCTAGCATCAATACGCTGGGATCTGGGGAAGGCTTTCGAGAAATCTATGAAACAGGCATGGATATCACGGCCCATATCTCTGCATCTCTGAATCAGAAACTGGACTGTAAAAATAGCCTCTCTTGTTCCTAGTGCGTTCCTGAAGCCGAATTGGCTTTCACCTAGATATTCTTAGCATTTTTTATAGATTCTAGCATGTATGATTTTAAGAAAGGTTTTAACTATGTGGTTATTAGCCTTATTAATCTGTGTTCGTTGCAGTTCTTTGCAGTTGGTTTCTTGGGTATCGTGACGAATATGGAGTGCAACCAGTCCTCTGGCGTGTTTCCGGTGTTATAGATATTATTAAAGAGAGCAGTTAGGATGTCTAGATAATCGTTCCCAGTGTTCGCATTGCACATTACCTTTAACATTTCAGTATTGACGTTGTCTGGACCTGCGAATTTATTATTCTTTGCTAGTTCTATGGCTTTCCTTACTTCGTCTTTCGTGATTTTTGGACCACTTTCTGTCTTGTTGTTATTGTTATTGGGGTGCTCTGAGCGAGAAGTGTCGTTAAATAGGGTTTCAATGTATTCCTGCCATACCTCTAGTTTGTGCGAGGTTTCCGTGACCAGTTTACCGTTCTTATCAGCCAGACTCGTTGTTGTTGTTGTTTTTGTGTTATTTTTCGTTCCTACCATTTCCTTAAGTTTGATGTACGATGATGTAAGATGTACGTTGACGTGATCTTGGATGCGGTTTAGCTTTTCTATTTCGTTGCATTTGGCCGATAGCCAGCCTTCTTTGATTCAACCTTCTTCTCTGATTTTGGTCCTTATATCTTTGTTTATTTCACGGTAACTGGTACCGTCTGTTTGTTTCACTTTCCTTCTTTGTTCCATTAGGTTCAGAATATCTTTTGTCATCCAGTCTTGTTTCTCTATCTTTACTTGTTTTAGGTATCTTTGAGAGACTTTGCAAATTAGTTTTTTTATTGCGTTCCATTTTCCTTTCGGTTTCGATATTTCTTTTATATCATTTACGCCTTCATCGAAGCATTTCTGTAATCTTTCTTTAACTGTGTCATCATTTATTCTTCTCATGTCCAACCTTGGTGTACGTGTAATTTTGTATACTTTCTTTAGTTTTAGTTTAAGTTTACATATTAAAGGGTTGTGATCAGAATTTACGTTTGCTCCAGGATATGTTTTTATGGATTTGACGAAATTACGGTATCTCTTTTTAATCGTGATGTAATCGATTTGGTTCCTTACTATCTTGGTATGTGTGTTGGCTGGCGACTTCCATGTATATAGTCTCCTAGGTGGTAGTTTGTAGAAGGTGTTGGTAGATTGTAGATATGGTGGTGAAGACTTGTACTGCGACCTTTATAGATCTATTGTACCCCACCCTCCTCCTCCAAGTGATGGTGTACCCATTTAGAGCGCCTCCTCTAATCCTGATTCCTTTAGGAATTTCAGAATCTGGGTGGGATTCAAGGCCTGCAGCTCCTCTGTGTTCAAGCAGTGAGCCCCAAGGTACATCTGTCTCTTGCGGAGTAATGCTCCGCAGTCTTTGAACAGATGTATGGGGGTTTCCTCTGCTGAGCCACATAATCTGCATCCATCATCCTCCTCTAGGCCTAGGGCCTTGATATATTTCCTAAGTCTGTAGTGTGTCGTCAGGGCTCCTGTCAGAATTTTGAGCTTGTTCCTGCTTAGTTTCAGGCAAGCTTTTGTTCTCTTCTGGTTAAAAGATCCCAGCATCACTTTGGACTGCCTTAGCCCTGGAAGTTCTTTCCAGGTTTTCATCCATTTTCCTCTTGTTTCTTCATCTAAACTTTTGTGGATGGTGTTCACACTCATACCGCAAAAGGGTTCCGGACATATAAAGGGGCTACTGGATCCCTTGTTTGCCAGGTGATCGGCTTCTTCGTTTCCGTCTATACCAGTGTGTCCTGGTACCCAGTATAGCGTTATTTTATTATCCCTGCCAAGCTTGTTCAGCTTCCCCACACACTCCCATACCAGTTTGGATCTGATGGTGTATGAGCTATGGCCTTGATGGCTGCTTGGCTGTCTGATAGGATAGAAATTCGTTTTTTACGGTAATTTCTGTCGAGGTTAAACTGTGCGCATCTTTAGATTGCGTGTACCTCTGCTTGTAAGATACTTGGGGATGTTCCCATGGATTCGAAGTATCTGGTACGAGGTCCAAACACTCCTGCACCAGTGCCTTCCTTTGTCTTCGAACCATCTGTATACTACTTGATGGCATTTTGCTCTATGTGGTATGCTGAGGATTCGTTGCTCCAATCGGCTTTACTACTACACATTGCTGTGTAGTTTTTCTCGAAGTGGTATTTGCATACCATTTCGTCTTTTGGTACTTCCAGCCAGGGGATCTTGGCAGCGAGGCTGTTTTGGTCTCTGCTCCCGATTATTTTACCTCTGCCCATTCCTTCCTTGCTGAACCTTACGATCGCCGATCTGGCGGCGCTTTCCACGACAAGGTGCAGCGGAGTCAGATCCAGCAGCAGCTCCAATGCTGATGTCGGACACGACCCCATCGCCCCCGCGATGCAGACACACGCCAGTCTTTGAATCTTAGTAGGTCACTCAGGACCTTCTTTCTAAAAATAATAAAAGAAGAAAAAATCCACACCTTTGAAACCCATTGCCAGACGTTGAAAATATAATTATAGTGTTTCTAATGAGGTGCGACTAGGTGACTTTAGCATTGGATTATCTACAATTAAAGTAGGGGAAGATGCGAGATGTATAGTTCCAAAGCAATACAATCACTCGTCATAGCAAGTATTTCTAAGCAGCATTGAAAAAAAGAACTGCTTTTTGGAATACCATGAGCAGTATTGATAATGATTTTATGAATTTTATGGAATTTGAAAAGTTATATGAATATTCTATATTACTTTTTTCAAATTACATAAGGTGAAGTGGGGTAAATGTGATAATGGGGCAATTGTGTTAGTCCTTTCCCAAAACTTGCAACAATTTATTCAAGTAGCGCCATCTACGGCAATTGGAGTGCAAGATACCCGTCTACACCCCCACCACTTTAATTCGTGTGTGTAGAACTTTTCCCGCCCTTCGCTGCAGATCTTTGCTGATGAATGTTGTTTACTAGGTTAACGAGTGGAAGATTTTTTGCATCTAATGACATAAAATCATTTTCTCAACGGGTAAGTAAGAGATATTTAGATAGTAAGATATATAGTAAGAGATATTGGGATAGTTTAAAAACTGTAAAGTATAAGGTGATATATTCAGTTTATCAGAATTTAAATATTTTCTAGGTTTTTAGGACTGTATCACATTTGCCCCTGAAAATATTATAAAGGGGTAAATGTGTTATACAATGGCCGGAAAATTTGCCCCTTTATCTTTCCCGCATTACTATGGTCCTCAACTATAAAAGAAAAACCTGATGACAATAAATACATGAAGCCTGATTTGGAAATTGCTCTTAATGAAGCAACGAGAACAACAATTTACAGAGCTTCCAAAATGTATCGCATACCTTACGTTACATTGTATTGCCGATTGAAAGGTAAACGTGGCTCAAAAAAGAAAGACGAGGTCGCTCAACTACAATTCCTTTAGGAGACGAAGCTAGATTGGCAAATTATTTAAGAACTGCCAAAAAATGGGGATTTGGATTTTCACGCAAAGAAGTTTTTGAAGTGGTTTCATTAAAGATAACAACATAAAAACTAATTTCAAAGATGGTATCCCAGGGAAAGATTGGTTTTTGGATTTTAAAAAGCGGCACAATTTTAGCGTTAAAACTCCTCAAAATGAGGAATACGCACGGAAAAAGGCATTGGATCCGTTCATTATTTATCAGTATATCGATTTGCTTAAAGCACACAGAATTTGGAACCTAGATGAAAGTAGCCTCTGTATTGATCCCAGGAATGTAACGGTTGTAGGTGCAGTTAATAAAGTTTCATCACGAACGATCAGCTCACCTGATAAAGAAAATACTACTATACTGCTAATGGGTAATGCAGCGGGAGAAAAGCTCCATTACTATATTAATAATGAAACTCCATTTGATTTATATTGAACTTTTACGCACGATTTGGATACTTTTACACACGATTGCAATGATGGCATCTTTCACATATCATGAGATTTTCAACATTTCATGAGACTCCTGGAAGGTAGAAAGGAAGACGAGGAAACAGAAACCACAATGGGGAAGACGTAGGCAGGTACAGAAACCACATTAGAAGAAGTAGAGAAGCACGTGAAGAAGCTGAAAAAGAAAAAAGCACCGGGGAGAAATGGAATGCAGAACGAAGTGTGGATGTTTGGGTGGAGCTAATGAATGGGGTGTGGAGAGGGAAGAAGGTAATATGACCGATTTACAAAATGGAGAGAAAACCAAAGTAGAAAACCTGGAAGGGAGAAAGGAAGACGAGGAAGCAGAAACAGCAATGGGGAAGACGTAGGCAGCTCCAGCGGGTACAGAAATCACATTAGAAGAAGTAGAGAATCAGATGAGGAAGCTGAAAAAGAAAAAAGCTATGCTATGCAGAACGAAGTGTGAATGTATGGGACGAAGCGAGTGATAGAGAGACTGGTGGAGCTAATGAATGGGGTGTGGAGACGTGAGGGATTCCCGGCAGACTGGGAAAAACGTAATATGTCCGATTTACAAAAAAGGAGAGAAAACCAAAGTAGAAAACTACCGGGGAATAACTCTGTTCAACACAGGGTACAAGTTGTATGCAGCAATTTTGAATACGATATATGTGGCAGATATGGAAGGAATGTTTAAGAGGGAGCAAGCGGGAGGGTGTATGATAGGTAGAAAGTATGGAGCCTGGCGTTCGTGGATGATGTGGTAGTGGTGGCAAAGAGCGATAAGAAGATGAAATAAATGATGTAAAGCATAGGGAAACTGGAATTTTGTAAAAGAGAACAAAAAAGTAGTCTTTGACCTCCCTCCTCTTTTCCAAATGATGCCATTGACATGTTTACACACGAGCTAGTTGACAATTTGAGCCACTATTCAAAAAGGTTCGCTATCCCTGACCTTAGGTGATCATATTGCTGTCTGTTGCGATCTTTTCGATTATTTCTTTTAATGGAATTCATGACTGAAAATTCCCGTTCGCAATCCGCACTGGACGCTTGGAAGGTACCCATAATATTGTAAAAAATAACAAGTTTAGAAAATTATGAATGGGTTACTCTTATTCTAAGTTCACTCTTTTTCAATATTGCAAATTTCATTTCAGAAAATTTATCTTATTTTATCAATGTCAATATTTTGATTTATCATAAATATAGACTATTTTTCGGAAAGATTCATTATATTCTGTTTTCCAATTTTTTTTTCCTGAATTTATAATAATCTCATTATCTAAGTGCTTACCATTGTTTTTGATCTTCATCGGGAAATCGTCTTTCCAGATGCATACAGACACGTTGGACAAATTGCATTCTATATACTGTATTGTATTGGAAGTATCAATATTATTTTGATCTTCTGATAATAGTTTTTTACATGACTGCTCCAAAGGGTTTTGTCTCCCAGATACTGAGATTTTAATTTTCTTATTTTCGTCTTAACATACTGATGTGCATTAATAATAGTTTAAGAAAACAACTTTTCTGTTGGTATTTGTACAAAGATGAAAGCTCTTCTAATATGTCTTTGAGAGCAAAAATTGCTACCCATGCAAAAATTTCTAGGGATTCTCAATAATCCGTCAGAATTTTTGCACAATATTTACAGATAGGATCATTTCGTTCCAAAACTTGACAATGGTCAATTAGAACATCGTAATTTTTGCACTAACTACGAAATATCTGGAAAACTACCTTACTTCATTGATTAGTTTAAATTGTATGGCATTATGTGCAGTTACTTGAGCTAAATCTTCAAATTTTTGCTTTTCATACTCGATCGGTGAAACATTTCTTTCACAAGAGCGGTGTAAACAGTTCTGAGTAAAATTTCTATGTTCTGCATAACAGGTACATTTTGCAGCTACCCCATTTTTCTTTCCAAACACGACATTATCTCCAGTAAACATTAACATATTTTGATGTTTAAGTTATGTTCAACATAATTTTTTCAATTTTTTGTTACAATTGACTTACTGTCACAATGTTATCAAAATACCGACTTTCAAAATACCAACAAATACAGTTTTGTAATTAATATCAGTATCGCGATATTTAAAATCAATAATTAGTACTTTTTGTACTGAAATATCGCTACTTTCGTCTACAATTAATGTATGGAGGGTTCAATTTTCATATCGTTAAAAACATTTTTTTCCAGGATATTGTTTATACATTCGGTGAATTCAAAAGCATAATTTTTACTTCGCCAATTTTGTGGCAACTTAATTTTTCCATATGCTCATGGATGTTAAGAACGGAATTCATTCGTTATTCAGTTAATACGTATAGCCAATATTACATTTTCGCTAATACATTAATTTTCTCAAAATCAGATTTCGACCGTTCTTGTTTTTCTCTTTTTTTCCGTGACGTTCTTCAGGTGTTTCCATTAACATTTTTAAAATTGACATTTTTTCAATATCAGTTATTTATTATCAGCTTCTCTATGTTGTTTTTGAATAATATGTCTTTTTTTATAACCTAACTTATATACTTATTATATTTAATCTCCTTTCTTCTGAAATTTACCCAATTTCAAAGACAAAATCAATGTCTCGTAATTTAAGTGCGCGGAAACTAAATTTATCTGCGCAGATTTAAAAATGTCACAAAAACTATTGCGCATCCGCGCACTCGCGCAGCTTGCGGTGAACATTGCTCTCCTCTACAATTCTTGTAGCAACTTCAACATTTGGAAAAGTTCCTTCTAATTTATCAGACTTTATTAATTTATGTAAGGTTGAGATTCTCAAATCCGCTGATTTCTTTGCTATGTTTTTTTAATACTAAATGAAAACATTCTGATTTAAGCTCATATGCATTAATGTCTTCGTGATAGAATTCTTCAAATTCATTGCATTTTTTTTTGTCAACTCGTCAGAATCGATTGTTACTAATTGACAAAGAAAACTAATAAGATTATCAATTTCTTGGTAGGCTGCCAAACGATTTTTTAAATGTACATATTAGATTATAAGAATAAAAGTAACTACATGATTTTTTTGCCATTTGTTTGAAAAAGAATTACGAAAGACGTTGAAAAGGAGTTAGGCAACCGACATTTAAAATTTTGTTCAGGCAGTGGCGCCTCTAATTTGTATTTTTTTATTAACATCAAGAGCGTCACTAGCGACTTAAAAACAAAAAAAAGAGAGGAACGGGTTCTATCAACAAGATTAGAGAAAAAAAAAACATGAATTTTACTGCAACGCTTTTTTAAGTCTAACATTATATCTTTTTTTGTTTCTTTCTCGAAGAGTGTTAATTTTTGTAATTGTATTTAAGTTTTTCATTCGGTTTGTTGTGCATTTTATAATTAAAAGTTATCGGCTCGTAACCACTGTATAATTCATTCCAATCTCCACACCAGACAAAACTACTAAGTAACTCACACATTTTATGTTCCTTCGAACCGGATTTGGTGTAGATTGGTGGAGAAAAGTATCAGTAAGTAAAAAATCAATGTTTTTCTTTATTCTGTCTCGTATTTGCACAACAATCAGTGCGTCTTTTACTCTTGAACATTTTTTACAACAATAAGTGCGGCTTTTACTCTTTTGAACAATTACTAGAACAATCAATGCGGTTTCTACTCTTTTAAACAATTACAACAACAATCAACGCGGTTTTTACTCTCTTGAACAACTCGAACGGCAATACTCTTTTGGACAATTGAACAATAATCAGTGCGGTTTTTACTCTTTTGAACAACTCGAACGGCAATACTCTTTTGAACAATTACAACAATCAGTGCGGTTTCTACTCTTTTGAACAATCTTTACTCGTGAAAGATAATTATGTCGAATACCGAATCAAGAATCTCTCTTCAAATTAATCGTTTCCATTATATCAAGACAGTAGCTGACGAATGCCGTTTTTTCATAAATTACATCTATTTTATTAAAACGAAATTAGAACTTCTCAATAAGAATTGGCAGAAATTCGAAACAACTAATGACTGATTGTGTGAATTAAATGCGGATATCATTTTAGATAGCACATATATAAAGGAAAGAATATATGACGATTGTCTCTCATGTGGAAGGAAAAGCTGCACTTCTAATGGAATGTGAAAAGCGGGAGGCTACTAATCGAACATCTGGGACATCAGTGGCGAAGGTTTCAACAGTTCCATCACTCTTCATGAAATCATTACCTGAAATATCCCTGCCTACTTTCTCTGGTGATTACCGCTCCTGACGATCGTTTCAAGATATGTTTTCATCTATGATAGGAAAACATCCAGAACTCAGTAATGTCGATAAGATGCACTTACTTAAAACTAGTGTAGTTGGCGAAGCAGCACAATTAATTTCGAACCTCTCTGTATCTGAAGATTCCTTCCCAATATCATGGGATATGCTTGTAAGACGCTACGACAATAAACGGCTTCTCTTTTCTGCGCAACTCGATACAATTTGTGACAACAAAATGAATGCAAAACGAACAGCGAAAGAACTGAACTCTCTACTAACCTTAGCTACAGAATCACTAAAAGCATTGTCCGTTTTGGGCGCGCCTATACAATATTGGGAGCTGCTTCTAGTTCATATCATGGTTTTAAGCGGTTAGATTCAAAAACAAGAGAGATATGGGAAATGAAGTTGGGATCATCCACAGAACCTTCATCGTTTGATGAATTTAAGAGCTTTTTAACGGCTCAAGCTCGTGGACTCGAGAACCTCGAACTCAATCAAGCACGTTACTCCGATAATTTAAACTGTCAATCATCCTCACTGCCACCACACTCAGTTCGGTCCTCAGCCCGGGTGCATATAGCTCAACCAGCTACACAACCCATATCCACTACTCGTTGTTGTAAGCTTTGTAAACAGGAACATTACATCGTCGTCTGTCCAGATTTTCGTTCGAAGAATCCTCAACAACGGAAATAAACTGTCGAGCTTTTACGACTTTGCTAAAATTGCCTTGGGAATCATAATATCATCAACTACCGGAATCCGAACCGTTGCAAGAAGTGCAACAGAAATCATCACACACATTCATATATCTCGAAGCCATCCAATTTATGCTACATCCATGGATCCCTTGCAATCGAATACATCTCAATCGAGTTCTCCTCAATCACATACTGCCACACCTCAAACTTCATCATAGAAAATCATAGAAAATTTTCCTTTCGGAACATCTCCACTACCAACCCAAGTAACTCTACAACCATCAACCAGCTCTTCTCATAGTTGACTAGATGCGACAACTATCCAGCTCGCTCGATCATCGGTACCTTTAGCTTCTCGCGCTATGGTGTTGTTGGCAACAAGTCAAGGTCTAGTCAGATCTTTACATGGCTCTACTCACATGGTCAGAATACTCATAGATCCAGGTTCTGAACTTTCATTCGTTTCGGAGAATCTTGTAAAAAAACAATCACAACAACACTCCCATAACAACACTTAACCATCTCACTAACTGGCATCGGCGGCACTCAATCCGGATCAACTCGCGGCGTATTTTCACTCATTCTGATAACAATTCATCAGTCATCATTTACATGGCTTTCTTTACAGTGACAGCGCACATATTGAAACAATCCACCACACAGACCATCATTCTCGGTTTCAAATTCTATTGGTCACATCTTTGTGGACTTTCTCTTGCAGATCAGCAATTCCTCACCTCTGGCACAATTGATATCATTTTAGGAGCGGATTCATATGGACAATTCATCGAACCAGGCATCATTAAAGGAGAATTGCACGAACCAATAGCTCAACGTTCGATATTTGGATGAATTATTACCGTACCCGTCAACGAAATTTCATTATCATCGAAAGCTGCCACATACACAGTTGCAGTTGATCATGAACTCCTTCAGCAACTCCTTACAAAATTCTGGGCACAGGAAGAAGTTTTGTCAAAACCTAACAGTCATCTTAGTGCAGAAGAGGCTGAATGTGAAGCTCACTTTCTTTCAACTCACTCACGGGACAAATCGAGACATTATATCGTAAAATTGCCTTTTAATTCTGAAGCAAGTCATCTCGACATATAGCTTTTGCCTCTCTCAATCGTCTTTATGTTGACTCTCAACTGATCCTTATTACGATGAACTCTACTCCAAATTTATTAGGGAGTACGAAGAGCTATCACACTTAACTCGAGCCCCCTCTCGGATCCAGAAACTTCTCCTGTCTACTATCTTCCTCACCATGGTATTCTGAAAGAACGAAGTCAACCACCAAATTGAGAGTCGTATTTAACGGATCAAGTAAAACTAGATCTGGAATATGTATTAATGATATCCTACACACAGGGCCAAAAATACAGATCGACATATCTGATGTGCTTCTCTGGGTTCGTCGGCAACGGTACATTTTTGCTACGCATATCACTAAGATGTTTCGACAAATTAGAGTGCACCCCGACGATTGGGATCTACAGCGCATTCTCTGCGTTGATCAGCAACAAAACATCGTTCCGTACCAATTAACAACGGTCACGTACGGCACTCGCTCAGCTCCATTTTTAAGTTCCATTTTTTTCCATTAGTAAGTTCCACTCCATTTTAAGTTTTTCATTCGGTTTGTTGTGCATTTTATAATTAAAAGTTATTGGTTCGTAACCACAGTATAATTCATTCCAATCTGCACCAACACCAGATTAAACTACTAAGTAACTCAAACACCATTCAATTGTACAGATTCTGATAATCCCTCAAAAAAAGTGACGCGTGTACTGCGAATTCTTTTACTTTCAGATTTATCTTTATAGTCAACATTTGGATTTTTTTGTTTAGCAACCGATTCGTACTGATCGAATTTATTGCGTGCGTTATTGACATTATCGATCAGACATGCTTATAGTTTCGTTGCAACGACCATGGTAATAGTGCTATTCTGTAAACTTAAGCTTGTTTTATTCATAATTCCCAAAAGATCATTCCATATATCCGTTTAAAGAAAAGTATTCAATTTTTCCATTTTTTTTTTGCTAGGCTTCGTTTCTTGTTTCTCCTGGTTGATTGATGTCACTTGCAATTGAGGACAAAGCTTAAGAAATATTTAAATAACCATTTTGTAAGACATTAACAGCATTATAACGTGCAGACCATCTAGTTTTCAGGAGAGACTTCAGGACTTTATTTGCGCTCAAGTGCTTGTAATAATTTTCCGTCATTTGGCCGAAGCTGAGAAACAATTGAATAATTTTTGGATAAACTGAAAATATGCTACTGCTTCGGAAACACATTCCACAACAACCTGAACACCTATGGACATGCACATGGGCCAAAAATTGCAAATTTACATTTTTCTTTTATTCTTGACTGAACACCAAAATAATTTCCAGCCATATTTGATGCATTATCATAACTTTGCCCATGACAATCTTTTAAATTAATATCAAGGCTTTCAAAGAAGTTGCTTATCCATAGAGAAAAACTGCAAAAAATCTCTCAATAGGCTCTCCGTCTTTTACGAATCTAACGATGAATGTTAGTTGGTCAACGTGAGAGAGATCTAGTGTAGAATCCACGCTTACAGAGTAGTATTTTGATGATTTTATTTCGTTAACAATTAATTTTAAAACTTGCTGTCCCATTATATTAATAAACTCATTAGAAATATTAGCATTGCAGACAAATATGATGTAATTCCTTTTCCACGATTTCCGCAGTTTTGTATATGATCTGCAAGAAAATAATCAAATTCACTAATCAGTTCTAAGCATCCCAAGTATTTCCCGTTATTTTAAGACCCCATATCTCATTATCACCACGAAAAGCAAGACCTCTGGAAGCTAAAAATTTCACTAGTGCGACAATTCTTCTAAGTACATTCTTCCAATAATTGACTTCTCTATTATATTGGGACAGCAACTCACTGTCAACTCGTCCCGTAGTTTTGCTTCTTTCGTCATAATTTATCATTAATTGCCTTTGCTGTAAACTGTTCTCATGCTGAAGTAATAAGTTACTTATATACTTGCATCTTTATATCCATTCGGAGAACTCAAATTATGTCCAGTAGTAGTATTAAATAGACGGCAGCAATAACAGTACACAGATTTCTTCGACGGTGAATAAAGGAGCCACTTTCTTTCTAAGGACTCGCCATTCGTCAATTTACGGGTGAAAATATTTTTAGTCAATAATCCAGTTTTGGTTTTACCGCTTGATTCTTGAAAACTTGTAGAAGTTTCGGAGAAGTCACAATTTTTATTTTGGAAAAACTCTGGCCCTTTTCGAATCCAAATAACGCGTAATTCTTCTGTTAAACTTTCGTCACAGTAAGTACCAGGATAAGGTGATACATTTTCTAAGCTTGTAGTTATTAACTCATAGTAGTTTGAAGTAGAGGGTTCAGCATCTGATGTGTGTTAGTCATTTTTGTCACATGTAGGATCTTTTTTCAGATGATATTCAGAAGTATTTCGATCTTGAAGTAATGAAGGTGAAGAATTAGCGAGTTTAGGAAGTGAGTTTAGGAAGTTTCTTCGATATTTCTTTTTGAGCTACAATTTTTTTGTGAATCACTTAAATATGTTCTTTTCGACATAATAAAATGAAAAAATAAACGAACACGTCAACACTTCTTTTATCAACACACTTCTAACACTTATATTACTTTGGTATCTTGGTGGCAAGAAAGATGGATTTAAACTGAAGATAATTATATCTTGTAGAGCAGGAGGGCTTACTCCCCGTTCCCATTTGCCTTCCACCACTAATAACAAAAGAATACCAAGCCCAAGTGCACGTAGTTGTTTCTATATTTAATATGTACAACTACAGAAAATAAATACTTATATCCAAAATTGAAAAGTTATAATAACATCCACTTTGGGACAGCTTTACTAATTAAATCAAGGAAGGGACACGGAAATCTTCTGTTACTCTTTAGCACACAGCGCTCAAGATGCATTGTGTGAGCCTTTCGCTACGTCAAAGCAAGTAACGTGAAAGGTCAAGACCTAATATGTCAGGGGCTGAAGGCTATAGGTTTATGTACTAGTAAAGTAACATAAGATAGTTATAATTTGTGTAACCTCACTCCTTAGGTAAACCGAGAAACCTCACCTTTGTTCGTGAGTTCTTCTGCAATTCCTCGTTTCCGGACCAATTGTAGTATCGTGTACAAACCAAACAAAGGAACCGTATATCATGCATACGTCGGAAAATTGGACAACAATCGTGTGTCTTTATCTAACGTTGCACATGGGACCCATGCAAAGCTTGCGGAAATACAACACACAGACCATCATTCTCGGTTTCAAATTCTATTGGTCACATCTTTGTGGACTTTCTCTTGCAGATCAGCAATTCCTCACCTCTGGCACAATTGATATCATTTTAGGAGCGGATTCATATGGATTATGATATTAATAATTAATTGATATATATTAAATAAATTGATAGTTGTCAATTAGAACATTATTATTTGCTTCCGTACTAATTGAATCATTCCCTTCCTTATGGATGATTGTGTGTTGTATTTCCGCAAGCTTTGCATGGGTCCCGCGTGCAACGTTAGAAAAAGAGACGATTGTCTCATTTTCCGACGTGTGCGTGATATACGATTCCTTTGTTTGGTTTGTACACGATTCTACAATTGGTCCGGAGACGAGGAATTGCAGAAGAACTCACGAACAAAGATAAGGTTTCTCGTTTTACCTAGAAGTGAGGTTACACAAATTATAACTATCTTATGTTACTTCACTAGTACATAAACTTATGGCCTTCAGCCCCTGACATATTAGGTCTTGACCTTTCTCGTTACTTGCTTTGACGTAGCGAAAGGCTCACACAATGCATCTTGAGCGCTGTGTACTAAAGAGTAACAGAAGATTTCCGTGTCCCTTCCTTGATTTAATTAGTAAAGCTGTCCTAAAGTGTATGTTATTATAACTTTTCAATTTTGAGTAGGAATAGTTGTCACTTATATCCAAAATTTGTAAATTTAAATATTACATTGTTTGCAAACGCATTTAAAACCAATAGTGATCACAAACAGTTGCAAGCACGTAATGGTCATAGAACAGCCACAAAGCGCATGCAAAACCATTAGTGCGCCACGACCACATGTTAGGACCTATTGGTCGCTTTATCCTAATCTTTGTATAATATGTAAATAACTAATTTTAAGAGACTAAAGAAACTAAAAATTAAAATAATTTTAAGACACAATGAAAATAGAATTGTTGAGTAAAAACAAAATTACGCTACTTTCGGGAATTCTCCAACTATAGATAATGTCGACTTAAATAATGTCGAAATGCGGAACTAAATACTTCTTACCTTTTGTCGGGTTTTATATCTACATAAAATAGAAAAAAACTTCTATAATGTAAGCGAATATATCGGCCTTTCGGGCCCCCTGCCGAGGGGAGTCCTGGGCACGTTCCCTTAAGGTAAAGACGGTTATGATTGTGCGTGAGTATGATTCCCAATGGGGAACAAATTTTCGAAAGAAACCTATCAATGGGCAAAGGACGAGGCAAGTTTTTAACTATTTCCGAACCTGAAGATGAATGCCATATCTTACATCAAAATATACAGGACTTAAAATCAAAAATTGATAATTTAAATATTTACATAAAACAACAAAATAAAAGCAATCTAATAAGCACTAACTGTATTGCGCTAACTGAACACTTTTTAACTGAAAGTGAGAAGTTTTAAAATATTTATGGTTACAAACTAGCCTCATGTTACAGTAGAACCAATCATATTAGGGGTGGATCTTGCATTCTTGCTAAAAATTATATTGAATATCTAATTAGGCTTGACTGAATGCAAAAGAGCGTCAATTTAGATTTTGAGTGTAGTAGTATTGAAAGACCTACCTAATCGCTTGCTATCATTAATGTATATAGAGCACCAAATAGTGACATTAAAATTTTTTTATAATTTTGGAAGAAATATTACAGCCATGTAAATCAAAAAAGAAAAAAACATTCTAGGGATTTTAACATAAATCTAATAGATGCTGACAACAACAATGTTATTGAGTAATATATTAAAATCAATCCATATTTTCCATATCAATTTCATATTCATCAATTCCATATTTGTCCAATATTTTTTACCAACATTATTTTTACCAACATCTCAGAATTCAATGCCTCTTCTTGTTTCGAATAGGCCTACTTTGAACCACACTTGTTCAACTGTTGGGCTTTGATTTTTGCCCAGTATTGTCGCATCTTCTCCCGGTGTAACTCCTTTCTCTCTTCTGTCCAGGGGGTAACTTTCCTTCGGGGTTTTTCCTGAAATCCACGGACTTCCTACAGGGTGCGTCTCACAGACTGTCTGTTTGGAGATCTGTTATTTCCAGTTCTTTAATATCCTTCTCGGCCTCTGTCAACCAAGTGATACGAAGCTTCTTGTTTTGCCAGAAGGTGAACAGATGGTTGGTTAGGTTTCTTCCCAAAATTTATCAGTTCTGTCTGGATTGCGTCTGTTCTCCTGGTTGATTTGGGCATGTACATTGACCACATTGTAGCCCTTGTTTGCACATTTGAGAGAGAGAGAGGATGGATACACGACTGCTCGGGGAGGTAAAGTCGGTGACTGAATCTAATATCCTGTTACTGATTATAAATCCTGTACTTGGGGTACGTTCTTCATTGCCCGCTGACCCACTTTTCTTTTGCGGATTCTGTAGCCTTGGGACTCGAAGGCATGTTCGTCCGTAAATCTGGTTTCCTGTACAGCTGTCAGTATTATGTTTTGTCGTGTTAGTGAATCAGTCAGATGTTTCAGTTTACCTCCTTTTAGCAGTGAGTTATCATTGAATGTTGCGAAGAAGCTTTGCCGTCTTGGTCTGAGTTTACGTCCGGTGATTTCTGGATGCTCCGACTCATCCTTAAAGCATGTTGGTGCAGACTCCCCAGAATCCGGAGGTCCGCTAATGTCACCATAGGTGACGGTGGATTGGTTACCACCGAAGGTAGTGCATTTAGAGAAATTTTCCTCCATGCTCAGTTGAGGAATATTCTTCGTGGGATAATGGCGAGCCATTGTCCAAGATACTACCCAAGTTGTTAGCTTGGTAGGCTTATTATTCTGGGCTGTAACCTCTAGACAGGTCGCCTTCAATACGGCTAAGGAGCCCTGTCCACCCCACTCTTCCCAGGTGCTAAGCTTTTTCTGCGAAGACGTAGATAGGGACGTTTGGGGGCTTAGTTACAGAATCGTGATGGACAAGCTAAAAAAGCTGCAGCTACAGCTCGACCAAGAATTCAAGAAAATGGTGGTGGAAAGCCTTTTCGTGATGCACGAAAAAAACGAATGGATGCGAGCGCGGCTATATGACGCTCCGAAAATATCGTCTGAGGAACTAGAAGAGGCAGTGGCGAAAATAAAAACAAAAAAAAGCGCCGGACCCTGATGGTTTACCAGCAGAAATCTTAAAGCTCATGTGCGAGCGCTTTCCCGAACCGTGCGGCAAGTGCTGAACAAAGAGCTAAAACACGCAACGTTCCCGAAAAGGTGGAAAGCAGCAAGGCTGGTGCTCATACCGAAACCCATCAAACTTCCGACAAGTCCAGACGCCTATCGACCGATATGCATGCTGGACAATTCTGGTAAACTGTTTGAGAGAATCCTGGTAAACAGGATCTCCAACGAACTGATAGGAAAAGCGGCACTCTCATCAAGACAACACGGGCTTAGGAAGGGAAAGTCCACAGTCACGACCGCAAGACACATTCTAAATCTGGCGGAGGAAGAAAGAAGAAGATCTCGAAAAACCAGGAAGCTTGTCGCTCTCGTGACGATAGACGTGAAAAAAAGCATTCAATTCGGCACCGTGGAGGATTATAGCAGAGGAATTGGAACGCAGGAAGATGCCCGAATACCTGGTCGGCCTGACAATGAGTTATTTCTGCGACAGGCGACTGTCCGTGGAGGGGCAGGACGATATAGAAGTCACGGCCGGGGTCCCCCCAAGGGTCCGTTTTGGGACCGCCTTTGTGGAACCTTCTGTACGACGGAGTCTTGGACGTGGCCTTACCGGACGGCGCGGAAGCCGTCCCCTATGCGGACGATCTGGCCCTAGTGATAAAAGCAAAGCAAGAGGAGGAGTTAAAAGAAAAAACCCACGCTGCACTAGACACGATCCAAAACTGGATTAGTGCAAAGCACCTGGAAATAGCACCGGACAAAACCGAAGCAGTGCTGTTAATTGGAAGGAAGAAATGTGGCCCGGTGGAATTCGTGCTGGAAGGAAAAACGATACGCCCGCAGAAGTAAGTAAAATACCTAGGAATAATTTTCCATGAAAAGCTAACCTTCGGGAGGCACGTAGAGGAGGCAAGTGCTAAAGCACACAGTCGAGTGAACAACCTGCTGAGGATACTCCCGAGAACCGGAGGGGCGTCAGAAAATAAGAGAAGAGTGATGGCATCTGTTGTGAATAACATCGTATTGTATGGGGCTCCGGTGTGGGCCAGCTGCACCAAGGTCCAGAGGCATAGGGAAGCCCTGAAAGGGGCTCAAAGGAAGATTGCCATAAGGGTAGTCTGCACGTATTGAGCGGTCGGGGCTGAGGCGGTGCAGGTACTGGCAAGGCTGATCCCAAAGGAGTTTCTGGCTGAAGAGACAGCCAGAATTACGGAGCGCACGCACGTCAAGGAGGCGAATGAAGCAAGGTTGAAACTATACAAAAGTGGCAAGAGTCGTGGGAAAAAGATAGGACTAAATGGACCTACAGGCAGCTGAGCTACCGCCTGACAATGGTGCTGACGAGCCATGGCTGTTTCCAGAGCTATCGGAAAAGAATAGGCAAGACGACCGCGGAGAACTGCCTGTACTGCAACATGGAACAGGAGACGGCCGCGCGTACTTTGTTCACCTGCGACAAGTGAGCAGGACAGAGGGCGAAGCTTGAAGCGTTAAGGGGCGGGACACTGGATCCCCGGGCGCTAACCGAGTTGATGCTGGAAAGCGAGGACCGGTGGAATGACGTCGGCGGCATCATCAAGGAGATTATTCAACAGAAGGAGAAAGACGAAAGGGAATGGCAAAAGGAAATAAACGGAGTAAATATGTAAGACAGGCCCACAACTTGAAGTGATGAATGATTGTAATGCCGAGTTGTTTAGGGCGGGAAATTAGGGGGGAGGTGGTTTTAGTGGGTATACTATCTCTAGATGAGAATGGTTCTACACTACCCAGATGGAGGGTGCCTATAAAAGGTTTCCCCTTCCTCCGAAAGAAAAGGTGCTAAGTTTTGGGCCATTGTTTACCATTGCGTGTGTGTTATTTATTATTATAAAAAGTATTTTTTTTAAATTATTTAGTTTATAATTTATTTGTCTAAGCTAGACTAATCTTATCAAAGATTATCCAGTCTAGCACATTATCTTATATTAAGTTTTTTTTTTCAGTTGAGTATTGCTGAACGAACCAAAGGTTAAGAACAAGAAAACCGACAAAATATTCTACTAACATAAGGAGGCTAAAAACAAAAAAAAGATAATATGAGAAGCAGATAAAATAAAACTTATTAATTGGAAACATTATCATAATTTATTTATTTGAAAACTATTTTAAAATACATATTTTAATTTAAAAAAATATTTAATCTTGAATCCCTCTATCTCCCGTATTTTTACATTCATTCCAACAATTTAACATATTTAAAGCAATAATCTTTAAGTTAAAATATTTGATGTCCTTTCTTTTAAAATAATACGTAACCCATTTGCGGATTTGAGAATTGAATCATTTTTCAAAATGGGTTCAAATCCACTCACAGCCGAAATTTCAAAATTCGTCAAAACCTTAACAAGACAAGTTTTCATAAGAAAGGTGGAATATTTTTGCCCTACGCAATTCCTCGGCCCCGCGCTAAACGGAATATAAGCATAAGGATTTCTTTCCGCGCAAATTTCTGGCAAAAATCTATCTGGGTCGAATATCTCCGGTTGAGGAAAACTCTCTTCATTGTAGTGCAAACCATAAATAAAGATAGCGATGTTAGTTTTCGCCCGAGCTGTAATCTCATTAAATTTAACATTTTCGGTTAATTCTCGTTTAATATACGGCACAGTCGGATATAATCTCATGCATTCTTTAATAACTCTTTCAGTGAAATGCAGATTTTTTAAGAAACCAGTGGAAATACTTCCATCATATTCGGATTTGATTTCTTCTAAAATGTCCTGTTGAATCTTCGGATGTTTGGACAATTCATACAGTGTGAAGGAGAGTGCAGAAGAAATTGTATCGTGTCCACCGAACATAAAAGTATCAACTTGTTCTCTAATATACCTAAAACATTTTCTTCAACTTCGGATTTAGTTTGGCTGTTTTCTCTTAACTGTTTCTTCTGTTTGATAACACTTTTGGTAAAACAAATGGCTGTATCTACATACTTTTTCTGTTCAACGTAAAGCCTAGTGAATTTGAAGAAAAAATCGCTTTTCATGAAAAAAGAAAATTGTCTTACCATATGACATTTTAGAAAACCAGCAACTGCTGTAATGTATTTAAAATTTAGGTTGTCTTGAGCGTTTATTGAAATACCCATAGAAGTTTCGCAAATATTGTCTACAGAAAAGAGATTAATATAAGGGAAAATATCCAAAGTTTCTTGCTTTCCTATAGTAGTTTTGAGTTTTTCCACGAGGACTTCAGATTGGGAGATAAATATTGGTATAAAGCTTTCTAATATCTTGAAGTGCATTGTCGGCGGTAAAAGCTTCCTCTTCGTGTGCCAATGTTGCCCATTGCTAGCGAAAAGTCCGTTTCGAAAATTTTCTCCACACAGTTTGCATCGGATATAATCAATAAAGGAGAAAACGGATTTAACCAAACTCTAAAAATCGAACCAAACTCTTTGGTTAATCTAATCATATTTTTTAAGAACTCAACACTGTTTCCGCCAAATTCCAATACATTACCAAGAATTGGAACCGCCTTCGGACCGGGAAACTTGTCCACGTCCTTAAATACCGACGTGAAGTATTTATAACCAAATATCAATATAAATAAAAGCAAATATATAAAATACATTTTTACTTTAACTTATTGTAAGCTTTTCTCGAGTGTTTCTAATCAAGGTTTAAACTATTACTGATGAAATGCATTCATGTAAAGAGAAATATACTGGTTCTAGAGTTTTTTTTTAATTACGTTATGCATTTTTTTGCGCAATGTTTCTCAACCGGTTTAAACTGTGTTTAAAATAGAATTTATAAGTAAACTTGCATGCATAGAAATCGGCCAACTGTTAACTATTTTTCTTTATAAACTATTAATGAGATTAAATAAAGAAATATGCCGTTTGAAAGACAATTAAATATGCTTTAATATGAGTTTAAATTTTTTTCGGTTTCTTGCGTTTAACGTGAAATTTACTCATGAAACATATTAACTTTTTTTATTTCTAAAAGAAATATGGTTATTGGCAATTTATAAATTTACACTTAATTTTTAATAATGAGTATGACCACCTCTTGCCCCAATAACATCGCGGCATTCAAAGTTGCTGTAACTGAAGAAGATACGGAAAAACTATTCAATTCATGTTGTGACCAAAACATGCTATTGTGCGTGAGTATGATTCCCATTGGGGAACAAATTTTCGAAAGAAACCTATCAACGGGCCCAGGACGAGGTTAAGAAAATATAGTAATAGAAATGCACCGATTTACTTTCTAAAATTGACACAAAAGGGTTCCTAAACATCACATCTCCCATGCTCTCTTGAAAAGAGTCGTCTCTACTCGTTTCTTTATTTCAATATAACATTTATGTATATATTTTGATTATTTCGGGGGGAGTTTGAACCCCCAAACCCCCCCCCCCCCCTGGCTACGTCCATGATACAGAGCTTAAAATCAAAAATTGATGATTTAAATATTTATATAAAACAACAAAATAAAGGCAAACTGATAAGCGGTAACTGTATTGCGCTAACTGAACAGAAACTGAACTTTTAACAGAAGGTGAGGAGAAGTTTATAAATATTGATGGTTACAAACTAGCCTCATGTTACAGTAGAACCAATCATATCAGGGGTGGATCTTGCTTTCTCATTGTTAAAAATTATATTGGTTATCTAATTAGGCTTGACTTAATGCAAAAGAGCGTCAATTTTGATTTTGAGTGTGTCGTAGTATTGAAATACCTACCCAATCGCTTATTATTTTATAGAGCACCAAATTATATGGTACCAAATATCATGTTAAGCGGACGAAGGTTTCACATGTTAGTGGCACTAAAGCCTGGTTTTCACGGGTATAGTAATCAGGAGAGTAGAGTATCTAGTAGAGTTCACTCTACTAGCTACTCTACCACTTTTGATTTTTTTTTCGTTTAAACAAGTATAGTACAGTAGTGCTATACTATATGAAGCAAAATGTTTGTTAAGAAATTGAAGCACAATTGTTTACCTAGGGTTTTCTTAGTTCTGATTAAGGAATTTGCGGAAGCGATTGGTGAGGAGATAAACAGAGAAGGAAGAATGTGCGTCAGAGAATGGCTCAAAAGAAGAGACTCACTCGGAGCAACATCGCTTCTACTAAAAGAGTTAGCCGTAGAGGATCAGTTAGAATATAAATGATGTCTCAGAATGACACCAGAAAATTTTGAACAGCTGTTCAGCATGGCGAAAGAGAAAATTCAACGTGAAGATACGATGATGAGAGATGCTATAAAAGCTGAGGTCAAACTACAAGTTACATTGAACTTTCTAGATACTGAGAACAGCTGCAGAAGCCTTGGACATTTTTATAGGGTCTCAAGACCTTCTTTTCTGCGGCCTTCCTCATGTCCTTGTTTCTATAGTGTGTACTGCCTAAATTCCATAGACACTCTTGTTCAACAAATAAATCAACAAGTTTAATTGTTTCATCCTCAAAGAACTTAACCATTTTTAAAAGAAAATATTGCACAACAACGTGTACACTGCAACTTAAACTCTACTGGTACTTGCGGTTGTAGGGCAGAAGATTTTTACACGGGTAGAGTGAAGAGGCTAGTAGAGTGGGAGTTGTGGTGGGGGTAAGCAGAGTAGAGTCCACTTTACTGCAGGCAGTATAGTAGTCTACTCTACTAAATACTCTGTACTCTACTCTACTCGGACAGTTTTTGGGGGTTTCTACGAGTAGAGTTACTCTACTCCCTACTCTACTCTGCCCATTACTACACCCGTGTAAACCAAGCATAACTAACGACACGTTTTAGTACCCCGACAGCGTCTGTTTGACATGTTAGTGGCGGCTGATACTAGAAGTGGAACTCTGAGTTTAACCGACTGACATATCAGTCATAACATCAATTAAATTAACATGAATAGTGCATCTTCTAGAGCAAAAAAATTACCGCAGGGGTTTCAGTCACCGAGAGGTATATTCGGATTCTGGGGAGACCACAAATGTGTGCAAGAAGGTAAGTCGAAGTACCTCAAATCCACATGGGAACATTCTTAAAGCAAAATGTCGGATTAGGCTAATGCCATTTAATGTCAATTCCCTTTTGAAAGTTGGGAAATTAAAAAATATGTTAAATAAAGCTAGAGAACATAATATAAAAATGATTGCATTTAAAGAATCACGGTACACATATGAATGTCCAGAATGTTCAGATTTTGATTTTGAAAACTTTAGGATATTTAAAGGAAAGCCAGGAAAACGAGTCGTGGCCCACTGTCCACAATTTGGGACCGGATTTATAGTGGATAAATCAATACTTGAATCAGTTGTGACATTCAAGTCCTACTCAGGACGTATTTCATTTCCATCATAACGATAAAATCAATGAATAAAATATATACCTACTCTAATTCAGTGGTTCTTAACCTGGGTTCGACCGAACCCCAGGGGTTTGGGAAGTCAGTCTCAGTGGTTCGGCGGAGGTCAACCACCCGACCTCATCCTGACGTAGAAACCGTATTGGTTTCGGAAACTAATGCTACAGAAACGACCTGCACGACGGTCAAGCACACACCCAACTCGTACGTTCAAGATGACACGCCCCACTCGTCTATCATTGGCTGCGAGTGATCACGCAACATCGCTTGACCTTTCTATGCTGCAGGAAATTTTGTGCGCTCAGTATTCGAATTATGACTGTCGTGATTGTACGTCGTGTGATTTATTTCTTAATAGTGTAATCCCTTCATACCATGTCGAGCAAAAACATAAAGTGGTCGGACGAATATGTACAATATGGATTCACATGTATAACAGAACGTGATGGGAGTCAGCGTCCTTATTGCATGATTTGCAATGGCAAGTTGAGCAATTCTAGGCTAGCACCGGCAAAACTAAGAGAACACTTCTTTAATCTGCATGGAAATTACAAAAATACAACACTCGCTAAATTCAAGGTGAAGAGGCACAGATTTGATGAAAAGGGTACTCTGCCTGTCCTCGGATTTGTACCCATCGACAAACCGATCCTTACGTACGAAGTTGCTTACCTTATCGCAAAGCAGGGCAAACCACACAATATTGGGGAAAAACTCATAAAACCAGCCGTGTTGAAGATGGCGAATATCATGATGGGAAAAGCGGCTGAAGTTAAGTTATCCCAAATTCCTCTTTCAAATGACACCAACAGTGACAGAATAGACGACATGAGCAAAGATATCTTGACCCAAGTAGTTGCAGATCTGATTTCCAGCCTTCAACTCGACGAAACTACAGACGTTTTCAATCTAAGTCAGCTTGCAGTATTCGTGCGCTATGTGAAAGACGACGTGATAAAGGAAGATTTTTTATTATGTAAGCGTCTTACAACAACTAAGAAACTTGTAGATGACTTCTTCAAAAAAAAAAATCTTTCTTGGGATATGGTTTCTGCAGTTTGTTCGGACGGAGCTCCAGCCATGCTGGGAAGAAAGCCTGGTTTTGGTGCGCTAGTGAAAGCCGATGCACCACACATCGTTGTTACGCATTGTATTCTTCACAGACATGCGTTGGCAACAAAAACCATGCCTCCAAAACTAAGAGAAGTCTTAAAAATCGAAGTGGAATGCGTGAACTATGTGCGAAATAGTGCTCTGAGGCATCGCATTTTCAAGGAGCTGTGTAAAGAAATGGGATCTGAATTCGAGGTACTTCTGTACCATTCAAACGTTCGGTGTTTATCCCGGGAACAGGTTCTGAATCGTGTTTTTGCCATACCTGAGCAATTAGCCCTGTTTTTGCAAGAGCACCAGCATGGTCATGCAGATTGCTTTAAAAATTTTGAATTTATTCTCATGCTTACGTACATGGCTGATATCTTCGCAGCTCTCAATCATCTGAATCAACAGATGCAGGGCGGTGGTGTCAACATCATCGAAGCGGAAGAAAACCTGAAGGCGTTTCAAAAAAAGCTACCGTTGTGGAAACGACGAACAGAAAACGGTAACTTTACAAACTTTCCCCTGCTAGACGAATGTGTAAATAAGATCGAAGATGTGCCTGGAATCGGAGATATTTCTGTATCGGGGGAACTGAAGCACGCAATTTCCATGCACTTAGACGAGCTTGCAAAGTCTCTTGAAGGGTACTTCCCTTCAATAGAGTTATATCCAGTATGGGTGAGGCAGCCGCTTATGTTTGATGTTGAGACAACAGATGTCAATTATAGATACCTGGATGAAATCATTGAAATTCAGCAGAGCCAGGTTTAACAGCAGCTCTTCAAAACAACAACACTCTCATCGTTTTGGTAACAAAAAGATTAAGGGTATTCAATTAGACTGTCTAGCGATTGCTGATGGTATGGCATTAATTGCTGAAGATCACTGATGCACAGAAGCAGTGATCTTGGAAGAACAAGCAGGACAAGATAAGGCTTCATATCTCTTATGAAAAAACTAAATTCATGACTAACATAAAAAATGCGCCACATGAAATTTATATTAACGCTAACAAAATTGCTAGAGTAAAGGAATTTAAATACTTAGGCGAATGGGTTACAAAAAATGAAAGGTTACAATGTTGAAAAAGTAGTTCTCGTACGTCGAGGCTAGAGCGCATGTGTGTGCGTATTGATCCGCGTTAGAGAAAACGGTATTCCTAACATTAATAGAGAGTCTGTTTCTAGCGTTGTTGCTGTGCTGTGTAACTTTTGTACCACGTTTTATTTTACAAATATATTCTTTTTACAAGTGTTTTCTTCCCTTCGTAATCCTCAACAGGTTATGGGCCCAGTAAAGCTGCCTGCGTAACCTAGATTACGAAGTGAAGGTGTGGTGGTTAAGAAATAGTTTCTCGACTTTTCTTTTCGCGTTGGTCGACACGTGCTCGCAAATTTTTTTTCTGAGTCGCAGTGAAAATCGTTTTTTCGCAGACTGTTGAAAAAAAAAGGTAAACGCAGATGTCGGAAACAAATCTGTTTAAAAACATCAAAAAAATTGATGGCTCGAATTTTCAAGCATGGAAATTTCGAATGAACTCGATGCTTATCGCGAATGCGGTTCAAGATATCGTAACGGGCGAGAGTGTGATGCCAACAGACGCTGCAAAAAAATGGATGAAAGACAATGCCATGGTCATGTGCTTCGTATCGTCTTCGATCGAGGATTCTCAACTCGACTGTTTGCTGGAGTGCATGACAGCCAAACAAATGTGGGACAAGCTGGTAAGAATCCACGAACAAAGGTCAGCATCGAACAAGATGTTATTGTTGCAAAAATTTCAAGGACATCGCATAGACGCAAACGAGTCGGTAGTGCAACACGTGTCCCCAGTACAAAACATGGCGGCTCAACTCAAAGATGTTGGAGAAAATGTCTCCGACGGCTATTATGGCGAAGATTATCGGCAGCCTTCCGCCCAAATATAACGCTCTCTTAACAGCGTGGGACAGTGTGCCGGAAAGCAAAGGCGGGAAAGCGAAGCAAATCAATTACTGGAAAACCTGCTGGAACGATTAATTAAAGAAGAAAAACGACTCGAAGGAGACGATGGCGTCACCCGAGCACTAGCTGCTGTGAGTTTTGACGGGAACAAAAAGAAAAAGTTTACCGCAAGTGCAAGTAAAAATAGTGACAAAAATCGGGACAGTGCGTATTCGAGCGTTGAGTGTTTTTATTGCAAAAACAAAGGCCATTATGCTCGCGATTGTCGAAAAAAGAGAGAGGAAAAATGGCGACGATTCTCGTCAATGTGCGTTTGTGGCGAATTCCAGTGCCAGCGGTGGTGATAGTGACCAACAAAACACAACAGAGGCAACGCCATCCAGTGAAAACATCCAAACACTCATGGCAATCGATACAAGCGATGTTTGGATTACCGATAGTGGCGCCTCTAGGCACATAACTTACCGACGAGACTGGTACAGTGAATTTTACCCGCAGAGTGGCGAATCGATATCGCTCGGGGATAACGGCGTATGTGATATTACCGGTAGTGGCACCGTGTCAATTGAGAGACTCGTGAGCGGCGAGTGGCGTACAGCGCGCATAGAAAACGTCCTTTGCGTTCCCAAACTCCGGAAAAATTTGTTCTCGGTCGATGTGTGTACCTCTAAGGGCTTTGAGGTCGTGTTCAAAGGACAATACTTAACAATAAATCGCGACGGTGAGACTTTCGGTATTGGTGTGAAACAAGATAACAAAATCTATCGCATGTTTTTTAGAACTAAGAGCGTGGGTGACAAGACTGATATAAATGTGTCAACAGTGAACTTACGAGTATGGCACGAACGCATGAAACATGTAAATAATAGAGTGCTGCGTGAGATGACACAAAGAGGGTTTCTTGGTGGTGTAAAACTAACCGACATCGACGATTTTTTCTGTGAATCGTGTGTTTTTGGAAAGTCGCATAGGCTCGCACACAACTCGGAGAATATATACATTCAAATGTGTGCGGTCCGTTCTCGGTGGAATCGATAGGTGGATCTAAATACTGCATAACCTTTAAGGACGACGCGTCAGGGTTCCGATATGTTTATTTCATGAAACATAAGTCTGATGTTTTCGGTATTTTCAAGAATTCGAGATGTTGAGCAACAACAAGTTCGGTAAATCAATGAGGGTATTGCGCACGGACAATGGACGTGAGTATTGCAATCGAGAAATGGAGCAGTATCTCGTAACCCGAGGAATCGAATGGGTAAACACGGCGCCATATACACCGCAGCAGAACGGAAGAGCCGAGCGAGACAACAGGACAATTGTCGAAAGTGCTCGCACTATAATAAAAGCAAAAAACCTCCCTCTCTCGCTGTGGGATGAAGCAATTGTTACAGCTGTTACCGTTCTTAGTATTGGCCACCGGTATTAACAAAACACTGTTGTATTTTGTGTCCTGTGTAGGTGTTTTTTTTATGGTTGGCAGCACTAAGCGGCTGGCTTAAGGGTATTGATTTTTGCATGCGCGTAGCGGAAGTTGAGTAACGGTTTTTCTTTTGTATACACTTCAACTTTTTAAGGTTAAGTTTTATTTTCAATAAAGTTTTTGTTAAATTATTCAAATTGTATTCTACATACTTCGAAATATTAAAAACACAACAAATACCATACGAAATCTGGATGGGAAAACCACCAGATGTGTCTCACTTTCGTGTATTCGGGTCAGACGCCTACATGCACATCGACAAGCAGTTCCGTAAGAAACTAGACCCGAAAGCAACAAAGATGATGAACGACTGAACGAATTATCGTCTGTACAATCCTCAGAGCAAAAGAATATCAGTCTCTAGGGACGTCATCTTCAACGAGAAGACGAAGCATGAACCATCAGGAGAGAACGATCAAGAGGGATTCGTTCAAACGTTCCCTGTTGCCAACACCGAAGACAAGCCAAAAGACCCCGAGGAAGCACAATAAAAGAACCGGAAGCAGAAGAAGAATTACAAGCTCTTCGAGAAGAAGAACTTGAGCAACCCAATCAGGCTAGACAATTAAGAGATCGTAGCCTCAGGGAGGCAATGAGCAGTCCAGAAGCAGAGAATTGGGCCGAAGCGGTAAGAGAAGAATTCGAAGCACACGAACGGAACGAAACCTGGACAATTGTACCCAGAAAGGAGGATCGAAAACCTATCGACTCGAAATAGGTATTGAAGGTTCTACGAGACACAACAGGCCAAATATACCGGTACAAAGCACGACTTTGTGTTCGGGGATTTCAGCAAAAAGAAGGTCTCGACTACACTGAGACATTCTCCCGAGTCGTGAGATATGACTCCCTGAGAGTTCTGCTGGCCGTTGTGGCTGATCTCGAAATCAAACAGTTCGATGTGAGAACGGCTTTTCTTCATTGAGAATTACAGGATGAGATCTTCATGGAAGTACCAGAGGGATTGATGGTTAAGAAAGAAGAAAAACAAGATTTCGTATGCAAATTGCACAAATCCTTGTATGGTTTGAAACAGGCACCCCGGTGCTGGAGCGACAAGTTTCGTGAGTTTTTAGGACAATACAGTTTTCTTGAGACAGAATCCGACAAGTGTATATTTCGAGGTCGTGTTGACGGTACCGAAGTGTTTTTAGCGTTTGGATGACGGACTAATAGCAGCTAAAACTAGTGAAGCTCTCAAGTCAGTGATCAAATCTTTAAAAAACGCGTTCGAAATACTCTAGGAGATGGTAAAATGTTTGTTGGTGTTCAAATAGAACGAAATCGCCAGGAAAAGTCACTATTTTTGCATCAAAAGGCATACACCAGAAGAATCATCAGTAGGTTCAAGATGGACGAAGCAAAAGCCTTAAGCGTGCCTGCCGATCCACACACGATACTAAATCCAAATGATCGCGATATAGAACCAATTAATGTACCCTTTCGAGAAGCAGTCAGGTCCTTAATGTTTCTAGCGATTGTGTCAAGACCAGTTATCGCATACTCAGTAAACTCAGTGAGTAAATACCTCAGTAATTACAATGAAAGTCTGTGGCAAGCCGTGAAAAGAATTTTGCGGTACCTAATCGGAACAAGTGACATCGGTATAAGTTACACAAGCGGTGGGAGTAATTTGGATTTAGTGGGTTATTCAGACTCTGATTTTGCAAGTGACATGGAAACACGAAGGTCCACCACAGGGTATGCATTTTGTTTGTCAAATGGCATTGTGTCATGGTGGTCTCAACGACAAAAACAAGTTACACTCAGCACCATGGAAGCTGAGTACGTTGCAGCCGCAGCAGCTGCAAAAGAAGCTGTGTGGTTAAGGAAAGTGTTAAGCGATCTCGGGTATCTATTGAATTCTGCGACAGTACTGCGCATTGATAATCAAAGTGCAATTCGCTTAATTAAAAATCAAGAATTCCACAAAAGGACGAAACATATTGATATTAAATATAACTACGTCCGTGAAGTTGTGGAAAGTGTAGAATTGTCAGTTGAATATATACCGACGCAACAGCAATTGGCCGACATATTCACCAAGGCACTCCCAAGGAGTCAGTTCAGTGTTCTGAAAATTGTGCAAATTTAGGTGTATGCTTCTCGACGCACTCAAACGGCGGGATTGTTGAAAAAGTAATTCTCGCACGTCGAGGCTAGAGCGCATGTGTGTGCGTATTGATCCGCGTTAGAGAAAACGGTATTCCTACGCTGAAGTCCGAACATTAATAGAGAGTCTGTTGCTAGCGTTGTTTTTGTGCAGTATAACTTTTGTACCACGTTTTATTTTACAAATATATTCTTTTTACAGGTGTTTTCTTCCATTCGTAATCCTCAACACAAGGCAATGAAAATAAATCTATAACATCAAGAATCCAGAAAATGGAGGTTGCTTTTCAATACACCAAAAATATTTATAACAAGCAATGTCTGTCATGGAATAGTAAAATTCGCCATTACTTAACAGTGATTAAACCGGAAGCTCTTATACTTCAGAAACGCTCAATTTACAACTTAAAACATTATTAAGGATTATTAAGGAACAATTAAAGATTAAGGAAAGGAAAATTATGCGAAAGATCTTAGGGCCCAGAATTAAAAGTGGTATACACTATCCAAACCCAATTCTGAAATATATAGGAAAATTTGTAAACTTACCGATACCATGAGAATGAGACGAATTCAATTTTTCGGTCTTTTGGAAAGAATGAATTATACGAGACTTACCGAATCCACAAATATCTACAGAACAAACGTACAAGACCAAAGTGGTACAAACAAGTGGAGAGGAACCTAGTTGTGATGGAATCGCCAGATCTCATGAATAGAAATGTGATCAGGAATATTGTTCACACAAGGGGGTTTGAGGAAGATCAGAAGAAACCAACACGACGTGCATGGTCGAAGGAACAGAAACTACAACAATGCATGCATATGAAGAGCTATTGGGCAAGGAGGAAGGCTCAATATTCGTTGATTCCGCGTGGTTCTAAGTGACCCATCCACGAGAAGAAGAAGAAGAGCACCAAATCGTAACATAAAAATTTCTTCATAATTTTGGAAGAAATATTACAGTCATGTAAATCAAAAAAGAAAAAAAAACATTTTATGTGGGGATTTCAACATTAATCTACTAGATGCCGACAACAGCAATGTTATTAAGTTTGGAAATATATTAATATATAAAAATATATTTTGGATTATATAATTTAATCATTCAATTTGACACCTACAATTACTGAATGAACTCGCGTGACTGTAAATAGTGCCACTTTAATAGATAATATTTTTACCAACATCTCAGAATCCAATGCCTCTATTATAAACTTATCATTATCTGATCATTATGCACAACAAATGTCTTTTTGAACACCAAATCTATACAAAGAACATACAATTCAATTTACAGAATATCGAAAAACTAATAAAGACAAGCTGGAACTCATAAAAGATGCTCTTATGCAAGCAGACATAACAAGTTAATAAATATCACTGATGTTAATACAGCGTACACGATATTCTTCAACCAGTTCAGCTACACATTTAATTTATTCTGTCCAAAGAAGAAACATAAGCAAAAGGATAAAAATAACAAAAAATCGTGGATTTCATTTAAAATAAAACATAAGAGCAAAATGAAAAGAGAAATATATGACAATGGAGTGGACAAGGACATCTACATTTTGTTCAGAGCTAAAAAAGTTGATTAAAGAAGAAAAAAGGCACGCAATTATAACTACATTTCTAATTCCACAAACAAAACTAAGCCAAGAAAAAATGAAACCTAAGAAAAAAAAAATTCAAACTTAAAGATATTTCTGTAAATATCAATTGGAGTGACTCAGAAACTCTTAATAATTTAAATAATTTTTTTATAAATGTCTGTGATTCATTTAAGTTCGACAACCAAAAGTATCAAAATTATAAATTAAGAAACACACTTTTTCTTAGGCCGACTAATGAAGCCGAAGTGATAGAGGTCATATCGAATTTAAAAACACGAAATCTGTAGGTCGAGATGATATCTCTGTTATGTTACTAAAATATCGCAATAATTTAATTGATCAGTAAAAATACGATTTGATCAGTAACAACTTGAATGTAAATTTACTAACTAATTAACCAATAAAATTGAATGAATAGTAAAATATCTACAGGCAAGATAAAATTATATATTTAAAGTTAAAATACTGGATTATCAGTAAAATATTGTTTAAACAGTTGTTAAACATTTGGATTTATAAAATTTTAAATCTGATTCAATGGAGTTACGTTTGTTAAGTATTATATTTTATTTGTGCCACAGTATATCGAACTGCGCAAGTTAAAAAAATACTACTCAGTTCACAACTTATTTCATTCTTAGAACTTTTGAATTACCATTCGAGAAAAACAACATAACCTATAAATTTTGTGCACGGTATAACTCGCAAGTGCCCTGTAATGCGCTGAGACAGATTATATAATTTTCAAGGTAAGTTCATGTATTTATAGATATTTTAGGCTTTTAGGATGAATAATAGTTGTCTAGTCGCGGAGTATGAATCTTCGGAATCATTCTTTGAGGATGGGCACAATCACGAATCATCACCAAAGAGAAGAGTTATGAGAGATTGGATTCTGGTTAGAGCTTTTCCCGGCCCGAATGAGGCTGAAAAATTTATAAAAGATAAAAAAATATGGGGATTTCATTATAAAAATAACACAGAAGAAGGGATAAAGAAATACTTCAGGGGTAATCAGGTTATTGACTATTATTGATTTCTTTAACATAAACTAATTAACACATCAATTTGTAATCAGATTAAACTTCGTGGCAACAATGTTCTGTAAAAATTTATCTTCAGTATGACACAACAACGCATGAAGTACATTTATTTAAGACAAAATGAGAACATTATCATGATGGCTCTATTGAAACAAAAGGTGTTCTTGGGATTGACCCATCTCTAAAGTTGAAAATACAAAAACTTTTGGACTTAAAATTAAAGCTAAAGGCTATTTTTATTAATAGAATTGTCAAAGAATAGTGATAGTGAAGAGGAAACCATTTTCGATTTTTTGTAACAACTAGATATTTGATGAATATTTGTGCCAAAAGTTCCAAAATTCATGCTGATGCAACCTACAAACTCTTGTGGCAAGGTTTTCCTGTTCTAATAGTAGGTACTACAGATTTGGACCAACATTTTCACCCTTTTGGTCTTTCTGTTTGTACTAATGAGAAGAAGGAAGATTTCGAGTTTCTCTTTAGAGCTTTAGTTGTCACATCAGAAAAATTATTTGATAACAAATTTGAACCTAACGTTTTGATATGCGGTGCTGCAAAAACTATTCGGAACGCCTTCATGGAGATTTTCGGAGCTAATAAGTTGATAGTCCTGTGCTGGGCGCATATGAGCAAAGTTCAGAAGCGTGATGTAGAGAAAAAAACGTTCCCTAATTTTGAGTGATATTAAACTCTTCAACTTTCTTCATCTCCAGAGATGTTCAAGAAAGCTGTTCAATTAAAAAAAATGGAATGTGGAGTAAGCTTTTTTGAATAATTTCGAAAGAGAGTGGCTGTCCGATAATAGTAATTGGTACGAAGGTGTAATGAAATATGTACCAAGTACCAATAACGCCTTAGAAGCGTTTAATAAAGACAGTCAGTCATACCCTTCGGGAACGCCTTCCATTGAACCATTTTCTATCGGTTGCTCTTGAAAGCGTCGAACAATGGTCGAACGACTACAAAACTGATTTGAAAACTTACAAAATTACATTGCTCCTGTGGACATCTGCTTATCAGTGGACTAAAAATAATAAACCAGTTCTCACTATCGCCCAAGACGAGAGTCAAATTAATTACAAAATTCCAGCAGGGGATTCAACTAAAGAGTCAGGAGAAATAAATGAAAATTTGCCACAACAATTGGGTCATCTTTGAAGAGTTTCAAAATAAGGCATTTTCATCCTCGATTCATTTTATAATGGATTCAAGGAAATTGTAATTGCCCAATTTTTTTTTTAAACATGATGTGTAAACATATTATTGGGAAAGCCATTAGACTTAAATACGTCAAACCACCACTAGAACGCGCAGTCTAGTGGTAGTTCGCGCAAATATAAGTATTCAAGGCAAACGTAAGAGAGGGTGTCCGTCTAAGGCAAGAAAAGCTCTTATTGTGCAGTAGTAATAATGCTGTGACTACGGTATATCTACTTCAGACATTTTTTTTAGTTTTAAATGGCTGCTTTTTGAGTTTGTAAATTAATTTTAAATTTTTTATTTTATCGTTTACATTTTCAAATAAATTATACCATGTTGTCCTAATGTTATTTATTTAAAATTCTTTCTTTTAGAGAATAGTGCAGGAAATTAAAGTACCGGCTACATGAGCTATGCCATATTCTTTTTCGGTATATTGTAAGTTACGCCCTCCGGTCATTTGCATTTCAATTTCACTATTATACCTAATAATAATGAATAAAAATACGTGTCATAAAGTTATGTTAAACTTAAGTTTTTTTATGAATCAATATGAGATTTATTCCTGAACAAAATAACTGATCAAATAGTATTTTTCTACACATCATGTATTTTTTTACCAGACATTAATTTTTATCTGGGAAAAACACGCAGATCAAATTAAATTTTCTACTTAAAATATGTTTGTTTCTTAACTTGTCAATTGGACAATCTTACTGATCCACTAAATGTAAGCCTTAAAATATTGTGCTTAGATTTTAGCATGACCACTATCCACGGGCGTAGCCAGGATTTAGAAAATATTTGGGAGGGGGTTTGCAGAAATGCATCAATTTACTTTCTAGAACTGACACACACGGGTTCCTAAGCTCCACATCTACCATGCTCTCTTGAAGATAGTAATCTCTACGCATCGCAACTGAATTCAATATAATATTTATGTTATATTTTGCATATTTCGGGGGGATTGAACCAAACTCCCCCCCTGGCTACGCCCATGCCACTATCCATTATAATAAACCTAGGTTTTTTTATAGGAAATTTCCCCAGCGCACTGAACGACGCCTTAATATTACCCATACATAAAAACGGTAATAAAACTGTAATTGAAATGTATCGTCCTATCGCCCTACTTTCAAATATATCGAAAATAATCGAGAAAATAATTTATATTAGAATCACAATTTTCCTGGAACAAAGAAAACGACCGTACAAAACGGTTTCACGAAAGGTAGATCTACAACAGGGGCTATATTTCAGTTCGTTGAGAAAATTGTCAACACCTTGAATTCTGGTCAAAATATTTCTGGGATATTCTTGGAACTTTCCAAAGCATTCGATGGTATAGACCAGCGTTTCCCAAACTTTTTTGATCGGGGCCCGGTACGAGGTTTTAAAATTTTTCGCGACTCACCTTATGAAAAAAACCCTTTATCTACTTGCACACCAAAATGACCACATTAATATAGTAGTTTATGATAGAGGTACACAAAAGTCTTTCACACACGTGTATTGTAAATAAATAGTGTTTATAATAAGTGTGTGAAGAAGGGCTTTTGTGCATGAGTTGCGAAGTTTAAACCACGATCACTAATGTTTCAAATTTACGGCTTAATGTTTCAAAAGATTTAAAAATTCCTTTTGAAAGTCGTTTCCACACGTCACACGTCATTTTTTTAATTATTGCAACGACTTTTTCCGATACTTAAGATATATTTACATAATCCACGAACTGTACAATATTGGGGAATTACAATAGTGGTCGTAGCTCATTCAGAAATACCAAGCTTCGTCTTCTAGTTTAAACAGACGTTTTAAAATGTTTCCTTTTGAAAGCCATCGTGAATTGCAATTTAAAAGGAGGGGTTTATGATCACTCATCATTTCCTTGTGGTAAAAAGTCTGCTACTCAATGGACGAGATTTTATGTAGATTATAAACTTGACATATTTTTCTTAAGTCACGTTTAAATTTAAAGGCATGCGTTTTACTGCCAAAGCTTGTCTATGGATACTACCGTGCACCCATACACAATTAATGGCTAATTCTTGAATTTGTTTAAACAAACCTTTGTCGCCACTTAGACTAACACCTTTCATCCAATCAATAAATTGGCGAGACGTTCTCCTGCGTCTGCGACGTTTACAACGATCGCGAACCAACTTTCCTTCAACGTCGTACAAGTCTCACACCATCCACCAGTTTCGGCTTTTTACGCGGAACACTGCAACAAGTGGATCACCTTCAACGCCTACATTTACAAAAAGTCGAAATTCATTCGATCTGCGTGTATTCTGCACAACATCAGTCAGGGTATCGTTTGCCTGCTGGTTCAGGATGAACACTACATTGTGACTTTCCCTAATGGTTACGGCAGGTCGATTCTGAAGGTGCCGTGGATCGAACTCGGCGGCCCTGTGACTATCACCTGCCCGAAGACCGGCTATTACAGTAACATTGAGATCCGTACGATACGGAAGAAAAAAAATATGGGAAAAGAAAAACAATCAATGGGAAAGGAAGTGTTCAAGACTCAATACATACATTGGAGGAAGAAAGAGTACAGAAAGTTGGAGGCTCCTCAAAAGTATGAGAGGAGGCCGAACAAAGGACATAATCTCACCTATAACACCTCAAAAATGGAATCAATACTTTGAAGATATGCTGACAGAAGACAGACCTCAATGTAAAGACATCCAAAACTAAAATCAGGGCATATTTATACAAGGATCCCCAATTAGAATTACTGTGCCAGAGGTTAAAGAAGTCTGTAAAAACTTAAAAAACGGAAGAGCCCCAGGACCGGGTAATATTACTAATGAATTTTTAAAATATGGCACAGATAAACTATACAGGGTATTAAGAAATTTATTCCAAAGGTGCCTCAACAGGCACGAAGTACCCATAGAATGGAAGACATCATACCTATCGACGATATACAAAAAAGGCGATAAGAGTAACGGCGACAACTATCGTGGAATAGTCGTTACAAGCACAATAAGTAGAGTTTATGGAAAGATCTTAAAGAACAGAATAGAAAAAGAATATGCCGATATGGAGGCAGAAGAACAAGCAGGCTTCAGAGCAGGAAAATCCACAGTCGACCATCTGTTTGCGCTAACTCAAATTTTAGAAAAGAAAACAGCACGAAATCAAGAAGTACATCTCCTGTACGTAGATCTGAAAAGGCCTACGACAGTATACCGTTAGTAAAACTTTGGGACGCTCTCCAACATAGCAATATATACACAGAAAAAATAAAAGCTGTGAAGCTTTATACGCGGGCTATACATCCGGAGTCAAAACCAACGAAGGATTAACATCTGGATTCACAGTAACCAAAGGTATTAAACAGGGTTGCTGTATATCTCCGACACTGTTCAAAATCTACTTGGAACACGTGCTGAAGACATGGAAACAGAAATGCAATGGCATGGGAATGCCAGTGGACGACGACACGACAGTATATAACCTCTCTTTCGCGGATCACCAAGTAGTTATCGCACAAGATTGCTACGAGGCAAATTTCGTAGGTTGCCAATTCAAACCTGAATTATTCCTATACTCCAGGAATTATCAAGGGGTCCATTCGTGGCCTCAACTTAGGAGATGGAGTCCTTGGGAATGTCCACAGGGGTGTGATCCACGTGGCGAACAAATGTGACACGCGGATATTAGGATCACTTATTGTTAGTGCTAGGTCCAAATAAATTACAGAGGCAGCACTATAACTTTATATTTATTTAAATATATGTGGCTCTAACTAAGCATCTTGCTAGAATTCCCATTCCAATCTGCCCCTCATCGATGGCCGGAATCCAATTCCGGACACCGGTGTGTATCCCCACTCCAATCACAATAAGTTTATAGGGATACAATGTGCACATTTACTAGCACTACGAGACGCTCTGCTAATATACCGGGCGCCTCGTAACAAGATGTAGATGACATGGAATATATGAGCCGAAAGCTCATCGAGGAGTATGGAAAATGGGGTCTGGATGTCAACATTACAAAAACGGAGTATATGTGCATAGGAGGACAGCAAGAAGACTAATGTCATGAGCAATCATACTCCCCGATCATACATACATGTTTAAAAAAGACAACGCAAAGGGTTGTAAGACATCGAAAGAACGTATAACAATTTTGTGTTGTGCAAATATGACAAAGAAAAGCTTTTAGTAATCGGCAAAGGCAAGAATCCACGTTGTTTTAAAAGTGTCAAAAATCTACCTGTTGATTATTATTCAAATACAAATGCCTGGATGACATCCCTAATTTTTAATGACTGGCTGTTAAAATGACCCGTAAATAAACCCGATATGTATATGTTACGGTAAAAGTACAAAATCGGCAAATGTGAACATTTACCGGTATATGTACACATCTACCAATGTGATAGGTAAATGTGAGTTTAAATCTGAGATCAGCTTTATATATCCACTTTTACCGGAAAATGTTTACTTTTTGTGTGTTACAATATCACGTGTGTCTTGTTGGACAGCCCATGCGTTGTGTATGTTAATGTAAACCTCTAACAATTGCCAACAACATAATGCATATACACACCTTTGCCGGAAATAATTGGTAAATGTAAGTTGAACTCACATTTACCAACCAAGAAGGTAAGTGTGTACATATACCGGTAAATGTTCACATTTACCTAACTACGCACTTTTACCGTCACATATAGGTATATGAGATCCGTACGAAACGCATCCAACGACTCATGGAAGCCAAATGAAACAATAAAGATGTTGAGGAGTTTATTGACGTCAAGAAACTGAGGATTTGTGAAGAAGTAGGTGTTACCGATAAGTCAGCAGAGCGAGAACGAATCGTGGCGGTTTGGAAGAACTTGCAAGCAGGGTTTATTTGGAGCATAAGCCGATTTGGAGCATAAGCAGTGGGAGGAGAAGAAGGAAAGAAAATCTATTAATCTTACTTGGAAAACTAAATTATTTTCAAAAACTACTGATGATAACTGGTAGTTCATAAAAACACTGCATGAAAGATTGACGGAATCATCGGAAACCTGAACGAGAACGAGCCTTGTTGTTGTTTTTTTGAGCTGTACAAGTTATCAATCCTATTGTATCTTGTGAACAATTCTATATTCAGAGTCATAATAGTGAACTGTGATAATAATAAAAAACAAAAAAACAATACCAGTGACAAAACATTGGTAAGCTTAAAAATCTCATCTCACGTCGTTCTTCTCGGTAGGTTTTTACAAAACAAAAAATTTTCTTATCTTCGTCAATATTTCTGATAAAACACATCACATTTGTATTATCCTCGATATCAGTAATTTCATCTACTTGCAAGGACACAAATATGTTTTTTTTTACTTTAGCAACTAGTTCTTCTTCTAAATGTTTCTTGCAATCATCAATTCTCTGTTTAACTGTATTATTTGACAATGGTATCGTCGAATATAAACTTTTTTCCTTTATTCCGCATAAATTATTTGCGACAATTTTTAAAGCGGGAAGTATTAATTTTTCTCCACTACCACTATGCGGATGCCCAGTCTCAGGTATCAATTTTTATTTGGTGTGGAAAGTGTGCTTTTTCATTTTTTAAAGGGTGTTATTTTTTAGCCGCAATCAATTCTTTTTTCTTATCAGCAAAAAAGTGTTTTTACATTTTTTTTTCAAGGCCGGGCAAAATTTTTCTACGACACGGTGCCGGGTCGCAACCCACACTTTGGGAAACGCTGGTATAGATCATATAAAATTACTTGTAAAGTTACAGGAATATGGTTTCCGACGGTCCAGTTACAGGCTCTTAAAATCATAGCTCGTAGATCGAAGACAATGTATTCGAGCACAGGATGAGTGTAATGGAGGTTTCAAGATGTCCCAGTACCAATATATAAAAAGAGTAGTCCCACAGGGAAGCACATTAGGTTCCTTACTTTTTATTATTAGACATAAATGACCTTCCAGATAATATTATTTATAAAGTGGTAATGTTTGCTGACGATAACACGCAGACTATTAAAGGGAAAAATCTGGTGGAGTCGCAGTAAGAAATCATGAACGGTATGCCTGCATGAAGTGATATTATTCACAGAATAATCTTAAATTAAACACCAGCAAAAGTAAAATTATTAAATTCTCTGCTTGTAGAGAGGAAAATATCGAATTTGGGTGTTATAATTGATTAAGGACTTAACTCGAAGTCCCATGTTATCTTATGTTACTGTCCAATGCCCCATGTTCCTATTCATTGAGAATGCTATCTCAGTCGGTTGACGAACGTACTAGTTTAACTGCGTATTATGCATACATTGATGCTCATCAAATATTTTTACTTCAAAAAAGAAGTATTAGAAGTATGTTCAACATGAAAATGACAGACTCATGTAAACCAGTGTTCATTGAGAAGGGAATACTTACGTTACCCTGCATCTACATTTTAAATAGTGCCAGTTATGTAAAGGACTAATATAAGATGTTTGAAAAACATGAATATACGCACGAATACAATACGTGCAAAAAATGTCCTTTACGTCCTATAAAGACAAGTTCAGCTTTAACGCAATGAAGTGCTGTCGATGAACTAATAAAAATCTACAATAAACATCCCAGTTACATTAAAGACCTAAAGTGTGTTAAAATATTTAAACTCACCTTAAAAACGCTTTTGATTAAAAAAGCATACTATTCATTGAATGAATACTATTTTGAAAATTTTGTGTAATAAGTGTAATATTGTGACATTTCGGTTGTATATTTATTTGTCTCTTAGTTTGTTACTTTTATATACACATTTTATATATTTTTTATACATTTTCATTATTTAATACACCGTAAGGTATTATTGAATAAAGATAATAATAACATCTCTTATACGAGTAGGCATATATTTGATCAAGTTCAATATTGTATCTTGTGGGATGTGAAGCCACTCTTCTTCTACTGCAACAATAATGTTACTGTAACAATACTGCAACTTACTGCAACAATACTTTGGGTTCGAGGTTGGGGCACGAAGTAAACTAACTGGAATTCTTCGATTAAGCTGATCCCATAAATATTCTATCGAATTTAGGTCAGGACTGCATGCTGGCCACTCCATAACTCGAAACCCGATTTCTGTAATGTAATCATGCACGATTCTTGTGGTGTGCGACTTCGCATTGACCTGATTAAAGATAAATTCTTCTCCAATGTAGTCCACGTAAGGTACCACATGAACTGCTAAAATCTCCCGGGACCACGAGCACCGCTTCTGAAGAAAGCAGGGTCGGTTCCTGCACCCATAGAAATTGCACCCCAGATCATGCAGAAAACGACTCCATAAGCAGTCCGCTCTTCAATGCAACATTCTGCAAATCGCTTTATTGGTCTCCGGTACACTTTTCTTCTTCGGTCGCAATCATAGAGGCATATTCTGGTCCGATCTGAGAACAGGACAGACCCCCGTGGTTCAAACGTCCAATTTAAAAAATCCCTTGCAAAACGCAGACGTTCTTGACGATGAGCTGGGGTAAGTTTTTGACAAACTGCAAGTGTCTTAGAAGTCAAGTTACTTTCCTGAAGTGTTCTTTTTACCGCCCATTGACTAATAGCCTCTTGGGACTTCTCGGAGCTGTTGTTGCAGTTGAACAACATTAAGGTGACGATTTCTTAATGATGTTGACACAATAAAGTAGTCATACCTAGCCGTTTTAAATCTCCTTCTGCCAGTACCAAGTCATCTATGTAAGAATCCAGTCTCCCCAAAACGTTGGAACCTTCTTCGAACCGCGGCGCGTGTCATATACAGTTGTCATATCAAAGCTCGCTGGCTAAGTTGGGCGGCTTTTTGCGCTGATTTTTTATCACTCTTGAAAACTAATCAAATTATGAAAAACGATAAATGTGCAAATTTCAATTCCAAATACAATAATTACAACCTCATAATTCGTTATTCTCGTTATAACCACCACATAAACACGTTCGTTGTTTCTAGACTAGACAGACAAGACTAGACAGACTAGACAGACTAGACAGACTAGACAGACTAGACAGACAAGACTAGATAGACTAGACAGACAAGACTAGACAGACTAGACAGACAAGACTAGACAGACGAGACTAGACAGACAAGACTAGACAGACAAGACTAGACAGACAAGACTAGACAGACAAGACTAGACAGACAAGACTAGACAGACAAGACTAGACAGACAAGACTAGACAGACAAGACTAGACAGACAAGACTAGACAGACAAGACTAGACAGACAAGACTAGACAGACAAGACTAGACAGACAAGACTAGACAGACAAGACTAGACAGACAAGACTAGACAGACAAGACTAGACAGACAAGACTAGACAGACAAGACTAGACAGACAAGACTAGACAGACAAGACTAGACAGACAAGACTAGACAGACAAGACTAGACAGACAAGACTAGACAGACAAGACTAGACAGACAAGACTAGACAGACAAGACTAGACAGACAAGACTAGACAGACAAGACTAGACAGACAAGACTAGACAGACAAGACTAGACAGACAAGACTAGACAGACAAGACTAGACAGACAAGACTAGACAGACAAGACTAGACAGACAAGACTAGACAGACAAGACTAGACAGACAAGACTAGACAGACAAGACTAGACAGACAAGACTAGACAGACAAGACTAGACAGACAAGACTAGACAGACAAGACTAGACAGACAAGACTAGACAGACAAGACTAGACAGACAAGACTAGACAGACAAGACTAGACAGACAAGACTAGACAGACAAGACTAGACAGACAAGACTAGACAGACAAGACTAGACAGACAAGACTAGACAGACAAGACTAGACAGACAAGACTAGACAGACAAGACTAGACAGACAAGACTAGACAGACAAGACTAGACAGACAAGACTAGACAGACAAGACTAGACAGACAAGACTAGACAGACAAGACTAGACAGACAAGACTAGACAGACAAGACTAGACAGACAAGACTAGACAGACAAGACTAGACAGACAAGACTAGACAGACAAGACTAGACAGACAAGACTAGACAGACAAGACTAGACAGACAAGACTAGACAGACAAGACTAGACAGACAAGACTAGACAGACAAGACTAGACAGACAAGACTAGACAGACAAGACTAGACAGACAAGACTAGACAGACAAGACTAGACAGACAAGACTAGACAGACAAGACTAGACAGACAAGACTAGACAGACAAGACTAGACAGACAAGACTAGACAGACAAGACTAGACAGACAAGACTAGACAGACAAGACTAGACAGACAAGACTAGACAGACAAGACTAGACAGACAAGACTAGACAGACAAGACTAGACAGACAAGACTAGACAGACAAGACTAGACAGACAAGACTAGACAGACAAGACTAGACAGACAAGACTAGACAGACAAGACTAGACAGACAAGACTAGACAGACAAGACTAGACAGACAAGACTAGACAGACAAGACTAGACAGACAAGACTAGACAGACAAGACTAGACAGACAAGACTAGACAGACAAGACTAGACAGACAAGACTAGACAGACAAGACTAGACAGACAAGACTAGACAGACAAGACTAGACAGACAAGACTAGACAGACAAGACTAGACAGACAAGACTAGACAGACAAGACTAGACAGACAAGACTAGACAGACAAGACTAGACAGACAAGACTAGACAGACAAGACTAGACAGACAAGACTAGACAGACAAGACTAGACAGACAAGACTAGACAGACAAGACTAGACAGACAAGACTAGACAGACAAGACTAGACAGACAAGACTAGACAGACAAGACTAGACAGACAAGACTAGACAGACAAGACTAGACAGACAAGACTAGACAGACAAGACTAGACAGACAAGACTAGACAGACAAGACTAGACAGACAAGACTAGACAGACAAGACTAGACAGACAAGACTAGACAGACAAGACTAGACAGACAAGACTAGACAGACAAGACTAGACAGACAAGACTAGACAGACAAGACTAGACAGACAAGACTAGACAGACAAGACTAGACAGACAAGACTAGACAGACAAGACTAGACAGACAAGACTAGACAGACAAGACTAGACAGACAAGACTAGACAGACAAGACTAGACAGACAAGACTAGACAGACAAGACTAGACAGACAAGACTAGACAGACAAGACTAGACAGACAAGACTAGACAGACAAGACTAGACAGACAAGACTAGACAGACAAGACTAGACAGACAAGACTAGACAGACAAGACTAGACAGACAAGACTAGACAGACAAGACTAGACAGACAAGACTAGACAGACAAGACTAGACAGACAAGACTAGACAGACAAGACTAGACAGACAAGACTAGACAGACAAGACTAGACAGACAAGACTAGACAGACAAGACTAGACAGACAAGACTAGACAGACAAGACTAGACAGACAAGACTAGACAGACAAGACTAGACAGACAAGACTAGACAGACAAGACTAGACAGACAAGACTAGACAGACAAGACTAGACAGACAAGACTAGACAGACAAGACTAGACAGACAAGACTAGACAGACAAGACTAGACAGACAAGACTAGACAGACAAGACTAGACAGACAAGACTAGACAGACAAGACTAGACAGACAAGACTAGACAGACAAGACTAGACAGACAAGACTAGACAGACAAGACTAGACAGACAAGACTAGACAGGCAAGACTAGACAGACAAGACTAGACAGACAAGACTAGACAGACAAGACTAGACAGACAAGACTAGACAGACAAGACTAGACAGACAAGACTAGACAGACAAGACTAGACAGACAAGACCAGACAGACAAGACTAGACAGACAAGACTAGACAGACAAGACTAGACAGACAAGACTAGACAGACAAGACTAGACAGACAAGACTAGACAGACAATACTAGACAGACAAGACTAGACAGACAAGACTAGATAGACAAGACTAGACAGACAAGACTAGACAGACAAGACTAGACAGACAAGACTAGACAGACAAGACTAGACAGACAAGACTAGATAGACAAGACCAGGTAGACAAGACTAGCAAAAATAATAATTTTAGGCATACAATACTAGAGAAACTGGAATAGACAAATTAATTATTAGCAAACAAAACTAGATAAACAAACCTAGACAATTAGCAAGAAAAAGTAAACACAAGTATGTGACGTAAACGGCTAGTATTTATATTTCGCACAGGGTCAAATGTTTTCAGTTTTGTACGGTTTTCGTTTATCCAGTCTAGACGCTGTGACCTTGGGTTTTTCTACTGGTTTTTGACAGACTAATTCGTGCGGTGGACTTTGTTTCAAATCTGGATCTTATTTTCCCGTCCAGTTATTTCTACGTTCAATGAGAAAATCACGGAAATTTTCTTAGAAACAGAAGAAGTTTTCCCAGATCAGATAATTTGACTTCCCTCACATTGTCCAGGATGAGGAGAATAATTTGTCCAATAAAATTGGAAAATTTCTTGAAGGCAGAACTCAAGATACTCAACATACAATTTATATTGGACCACCGAAACGAACTGGTCAAGAACGCTGCCCACAGGTTTTACCGCAAGACTGATTACTACTCCAGAAGAAACATCGTCCGCTTAATCAAAAATCGACAACTGACCAGCATATTAGAAGAATTCAAACCGCAAGAAAATCCAACAGTGGAAACCCCCAAAACTAACGAAAACACCACTCAGAAACTACCCCTTCAAAAAGAAACGTCCAATCCAAAAGTTAAAGAAATAAGGGATGAACCCTGTGAGGTAAATCGAATATTTAACTTTAGACTGTCCACCCGTAAAAAAACTTCAGAAACCAAAAAAGTCTCAGCACTACGACCTGTTACACAAAACAGGTCGTGCAAGAAAACCATGAAGAATAAAGTAGATAAAAAGGTTGTTTTTAATGATGTTCCAACTTTGATGGAACAAACTGAGTTTTTCGAACCTTATGATATATTAAAATCAGTTAATTTAATCAAGTCAACCGATTTAAAATTGATCAAACACAATGGTTTGAAATTTAACATGAAACCATTAAACAATTTCTTCCCTTCTATTAAATGTGAAGATTCTACATATAATTCCAAGGAAGAATGTTCAGGTGAAGAGCCAAAATATTTTGATAAGTAACAGTTTAACAAAACAATTTCTACAGAAGTCAATGAGCACAATTTCCCACGTGAGCCGTGCGATGAGAAGTGAGGTGTAATTGTGATACAGTTTGTGATAATAATATTGATGGTTCTATGAATCATTAACACTAATCAACCAATATACGTAGTTTTAGTTAAGATTAATATAAACCTTGTGATCCTTAAATTTAAATGATTTCCAGTTTGTTTAAAAATGGGAAGATCCAATAACAAAATTTGTTTAAATAGTAAGCCAGCCAACAGTAAGCGAGTCACTGCTGTTCTTTCGTCCCAATAAACCAAATCTGTAAGGAAAGAATGCTAGTTGGTGGTTAGTTATTTGTACAGTAAATCCTTACAGTTCCTCCTCTTATTTAAGTTTACAAATTGAATAGAGACAGACTGGACAGACATGACTAGACTGACGAAACTTGACAGACAGGACAAAACTGTCAAGACTAAAAAGACAATGATACATATTTGCTGTTTTTATGAAGGAACATTACACAAAGTAGTTGAAATTACTTTCGGTATTCATAATTACTTTACAAAATATTTTTGTAGTAATTTTATTGTAAAGCAAAAGATTAGTGGTAGTAAAACATGGTGAGCCAATAGCTGTCAATGCAAAGAACAATATTTCACAAAAGAATTTCAACAGTTTATTTTAGAATTTAATAACATAAAGATTGATTTTTTTATAAACGTTCCTTAGATTGTTGCTGCATATGACAAATAATGGTTCACTCTGTGTTTGTAAAATTTGCCAAAAAAATATATATTTAAAATTATCATGTAACAAAAGTAACAAATAGACTTTATTTTGTAAAAATATATTTGTGATATATTAATGAAAATAAATCTTTATTTCCATATTCATACAAAACATATATAAAATGTTTATCCACCTGAAATCTCGACCTTTTATTTGAATAATAAACCTTTTCTTTAGGTCAGTTGGGTCTACTGAGGACCAGAATGCTTGTCTTAACTTTGAACTAGAGCCTTCTGCTCCTTGGCCCAGAATATTTTAATGTTTAGGCTATATGCCAACTTTCGCTGCTCTGTCTGGTTAGTTCTGGTAGTCTCCGTACCCTTCTTACTGGGGAGACAATGTAGGATGACTTGTCAGAGCTGTGATTAGTCCTTTGCAGCCTCTAATGGAATCTCCAGTTGCTCTATGTCTGACATGACACTTGTTCTAAGAGGACATAATATAGAAAACATTCCCATTCCCTCTATATCTCACAATGAGGATCTTGTTGAGGCTTGGGGCTGGTTGTCTCTGTGCTCTTCTTACTGGTGAGACATACTGTAGGATGACTTGTTGGAACTGTGATTGGTCCTTTGCAGCCTCTAATGGCTGCAGTTGCTGCTAAATCTGCAGTTGCTTTAGGTTTGAAATGACTGGGGTGGTTCACATGTTCTTAGAGGCGTTCCCTCTATATGTTGCAATGAGGATCTTGTTGTAGATATGGTGGTGATGACTTGTACTGCGACCTATAGATCTATTGTACCCCACCCTCTTCCTTTAAGCGTTGGTATACTTGGCCATTTAGAGCATCTCCTCTAGTCCTGATTCCTTTAGGAATTTCAGGATCTGGATGGGATTCAAGGACTGCAACTCCTCCATATTCAAGCAGTGGGATCCGAGGTACATCTTTCTCTTGCGGAGCAGTGCTCCACAGTCTTTGAGCAGATGTATGGGGTTTCCTCTGCTGAACTGTGTTTTCTAAATCTGCAGTGTCCCGTCGGAACTCCTGTCAGATTTCTAAGCTTGTACCTGTTTAGTTAGAGGCAAGCTTTTGTTTTTTTCATCACTTTGGTTTGTCTCAACCCTGGAAGTTCTTTCCAGGTTTTCATCCATTGTTCTCTTATTTCTTAATCTAAACTTTTGTGGATGTTGTTCACATCCGGCTCCGGACCTATAAAGGGATTACTGGATCCCTTGTTTGCTATGTGATCGGTTTCTTCGTTTCCGTCTATACCAGTGTGCCCTGGTACCCAGTGTAGCGTTACTTTATTATCTTTGCCAAGCTTGTTTAACTTTCCCACACAATCCCATACCAGTTTGGATCTGATGGTGTAAGAGCTAATGGCCTTGATGGCTGCTTGGCTGTCTGATACGATAGCAATTCGTTTTTTTGCGATAATTCCTGTCTAGGTTAAATTGTACACATCGTTCGATTGCGTGTAGCTCTGCTTGGAAGATACTTGAGAATGTTCGCATGGATTCGAAGCATTTGGTACGAGGTCCAATCACTCCTGCACCAGTACCTTCCTTTGTCTTCGAACCATCTGTATAGCACTTAATAGCATTTTGCTCTATGTGGTATGCTGAGGATTCATCGCTGCAATCGGCTTTACTACTACACATTGCTGTGTAGTTTTTCTCGAAATGGTATTTGCATACCATTTCGTCTTTTGGTGCTTCCAGCCAGGGGATCTTGGCAGCGAGGCTGTATCGGTCTCTGCTGCCGATTATTTTACCTCTGCCTATTCCTTCCTTGCTGAACCTTACAATCGCCGATCTGGCGGCCCTCTCCACGACTAGGTGGAGCGGAGTCAGATCCAGCAGCAGCTCCATTGCTGCTTTCGGGCACGATCCTATCGCCCCGGTGATGCAGGCACACGCCAGTCTTTGAATCTTCTCAAGCTGTTTCCTCATAGAGGCCAGCTTGGTTCTACTTCCCCACGCAACCGCTCCGTAAGTGATGGCAGGTCTCACTATCATGGTGTACATCCATCGCAAGATTGTGGGGTTACAACCCCACGTTTTTCCTGCCAAATTTCTGCACACCATTAGAGCGCGTTTGGCTTTACCTACCGCTGCTTCAGCGTGTCTATTCCATAGGAGTTTTCTATCTAGTGTGATACCCAGATACCCTATCTCCAGTTTGTATTCTACTGCCCTCCCATAACAGTATGGGCTGTAGGCAGATTAGTTTTCTTTTTCTTGTAAATGGTATCACCATGGTTTTGCTCGGGTTGAGTCTCAGTCCCACTATTTGACACCATCTACTAGCTTCTTTGAGGCCTCTGTGCCATTTCGCAGAGCGTTCCCTCAAACTTCCATTTGGATATTATGACTATGTCATCGGCGTAACCTTGACATTTGATATCTAGGTCGTTCAGCCTATCCAGTAATTCATCAACTACCAGGCTCCACATCAGTGGTGATCAAAACCATGTTTCACCTCCCTGTGGGGAGGTGAACCTCCCACCTCCCCCGCACACCTCCTTCTGTGGGCACCCTCGAGTTGTGGAAATCTTAATGGTGTTTTTTGCCACTTGTGCCTCCGCCGTTCTGGTTCTCAGCATTTCGCCCATTCACTTTGTGATCCACTTTGAAGATAATAGTGCTGTCGATATTCCTTCTTTCGAGGGCCGCAGTTGAAAGCCTCGTGTGAGGTGTTGTCAAAGGATCCCTCTATATCCAAGAAGGCACATATCGCTACTGCCTTTGTCTCTAGTGCCGCTTCTATTTCATTTGTCAGCTGATACAGGGCTGTTTCTGTGGATTTCTCTGCTCTGTATGCATGCTGACAGTTGTGTAGTGGTGCACCTACCAGCACTATTGTTCTAAAGTAATTGTCGATTACTTTCTCCATTGTCTTTTACATAAAAGATGTTAGACTAATGGGTCTAAATGACTTCGGTTGAGTGGTGTCCTTCTTCCCCACCTTTGGTATGAATACCACCTTAGCCCTTCCCCATAGCTCCGGTATGTATCCAAACGCTAAACTACCTCTAAAGATTTGTAGAAGATACGGCATTACTTCTCTCCCTCTATTTTTGTAGGAGGGCGGGAACTAGTCCGACCACACCTGGCACCTTATATGGCTGGAATGTGCCGATAGCCCATCTGATTCTGTTTTCCGTGGGGGGGTTTGGGGGTAGGGGGTGTTTTCCGGCGATAGCCAGCACGGCCTCTGTAGAGACATACCTCTGTATGCTGCCGTTATTCTTTATTTAGTTGGGAAATAAACATAGGCCACACAGTTTTTCTGGGGTTTCGAATGGGGGTGTTTTCCTCACTCGCTCCTTCCAGTTCAAACTCTATGATCCTATGATCTGACATTGTGGGTTCACTTAAATCTCTCCATATTTTTAATTTATTTATTTACGTTAGTGCTACCTACTTGACCACCAACTAGCCCCTTCGGCACGGGTCGCATGACACCTTGGATTAAGGGTTTGGAAGTTCTTGGTTGTTCGCTCTCCGCCGACCGCTCCGACCGGAGTTGGACTCCAGTCGATAACGTCCAACGGTTTGTTGCGAAACTAAGCTCTCACACCGCGACAAGGTGACTTCCTGAGTGAGGGGAGGGTCTTGTTGATTGAGACAAGATTAGACAGACAAGACTTTTTTTGTGGTTTGGGAGAACCTCTCACAAAACCCCCTCTTCCACTTTTTAGTATGCGCCAGCCCAGTATCGCATATTTCGCATTCCTTCAGGGTGGGCATCCCGGACGGTTAGTGCTGCCCTGGTTGAAAATGCCTCAGCCAGGAATCGAAATCCGGTCTACAGCTGCCTGACAAGCGGCAGACCGGATTATGTTATTCAAAATAAATTAATTATGTTATTTCTAAACTACCGAGGAGGACAGACAAACAAGACTTTTTTATTGTGGTTTGGGGGAACCTCTCACTAAACCCCCTTTTCCACTTGGCTTTTTGTATGCGCCACCCCGGTATCGCATATTTCACATTCTTTTAATGCTCCTTCAGACCGGCGCGGAGCGTTTGCGTCGCGAAATTTCTGCAGCGAAAAATTCTCTAGCGGCGCAGCATCGAAATGGCCATGCCCACATCAAAACGCGATTTTTACGTGTATAGTAGTTTTTCCTACTATTTTTTTTCCTCAATGCAGCTGTCAATGGGTGGTGTTTGTGCTCTGCGATTTTCCAGAAGTTTCCCAGGAAAAACTCACCCCGTCGGTGTGAAAATGCACACAGATCAAGGTAACCACCTCTAGTGAAACCCAAGCGCATTTGCAAGCCCCAGCAACCAAAAAAACATTGATTTTTAAATATTTCTCTAATTTTTAAATATTTTTCGGTATTCATTTTGACATTTCATTTCCATCGCTTACGTGATTTGAAATTCAAAATATTCATACATTTAAACATACATGTGTTTGTTGTTTGGCAAACACCATTAAACAAGAAGAAATTAAGGTAAACAAGGTCTAAATGTTATTTCAACGTGTGACCACCGGTGTATGTGGTCCCCCTATACCAAGTGCCAACGGCCTCTTCGAAGGGCGGATGTGCGGGTAGAGGTAAAGGGCACCCTCTTGCCCTTAGGGGAAACTGCCTCTAAAGGCTAAAGAGGCGTAGGATTGAGAAGGCAATGAGAAACCACTCCGAAAGATCCGTTCGGATATCTCAGGCATCAGCAATTTATTCATGGATGGAGTACTCTTCAGTGGAATTAACCGGAGGTAAAATGATCCCCCGATCGGATCTCCGGATCGGGCTGCTTAAGAGATTAAAAAATGAAGCAGAAGTCTGAAGACAGAGCACAATTGCTGCAAACCAATCTTGAAGGAAGGATTGAAGACCATTGATTATGAGTTTTTCCTAGTGTACGATCCGAATCCGTTTGTTCATACAATATAGGATATTTTTTTGAAATTCTCAATTAACTTCTCTGCAATCGCTATTTCGAAACACAGCGGCAGTGAAACTAACCGCGCATACAGCGTTCTTGTCATGCAACGCTGCACTACCGCGGCTATGACGGATATTGCGCCTGTTGATCTGAACATGTACATAATACATTATCTTAATATTTATATAAACTTAGGGCCTTTACTATTTAATATATTTATTAATGACTTGAGTTCGTCTCTATCAGTAGCTCATTTACTTTATGCTGACGACCTTAAGATTTTCATGTCTATTAAGCAACCTGATGACTGTTTGGTTTTACAAGCGAATCTGAAAATTGGTGCGATGGCAATCATAGGTCTTAATCTTAGCAAATGCAAAATTGTCACTTTTACCCGGCTTCTGCGCCCCTTTAAATTCAGGTATACCTTATTTAATGTCCAGCTTGATCGCTTTGAAACAGTCAAGGACCTCTGTATTACCTTTGACTGTCATCTTTCTTTTGTGCAACATATTTTCTTATCTGTGTCCAAGCCGCGAAAGCTCTAGGATTCATAATTAGAAATTCTCGGGGTTTTAACAATAATTTGGCGCTAAGGGTGCTCTACCACACTTATGTAAGATCAATCTTAGAATATGGATCAATTATTTTTTTATTTGGGATTATAATTATTTGTGATCCTTACTTCAAAAAGTATACCGCCGCTTTGGAAGTTATTCAGCGGAAATTTTTAAAATTGCTATGGTTTAAGACATTCGGAGTTTCTCCTCCGCATCATATTGATCATTCATCGCTGCTCGGTGAGTTCGGGTTTCTACAACTGAAGTCTCGACGTTCTCTGGCGGGTCTTGTTTTTTTATATAAGGCCGTTTATGGCGTGACTGACTCTCCTGAAATTATAAACAATCTTAATTTCCTAGTGCCTAGAGTTGCGAGTAGACAAACGGTTTCTTTTTATAACCCGCCATATAGCGGTTCAATATCCTTGATTCCGCCACTGTTTAAGATTTGCTCTTTGTACAATTCAATTAGCCTAGAGTGCGACATTTTTGGGACTTTCGCGGCATTTAAAACTAAAGCCCTCAAAAACCTAGCAGACTAGTCTTTTATTCTAATCCTCTTACTCAGGATACATTTGTATATTATCCTATTTTGTTTTGAATTTGTATGCCCTGTTAAATGTTTATATTAATTGTTTACTTACTTATTTGTATTTTTTTTTTGTTGATTCTATATTTTTGTTTATGTTTAATTGTTCTATGTGAAATTTTTTTTAATGTATTATCGTTTAGTTGTAACTAATTTTATATTTGCTCTGTCATTGATCATTTAAACTGTTAAGCAATAAATCGTTAAATTAAATAATACGCCACGTCAATCGGTCCGCCGCGATAACGCACCGGTCGCGGCAGCGAAACTTCCGCGTCGATCTGTAAGCTCTTTAAGTCGCCCTGGTTGAAAATGCATCGGCGAGGAATCGAACCCCTGTCTCCAGCTTGTTATTATAACGGGTATGTTGTCCACTACACTACCGAAGAGGACAGACCATGTATCTATGAATACTAGTATTCATACGTCAATGGGACAGACAGACAAGACTTGAGGAACCGAAATAAATTGATTTAAGAAGTTTTTTTAATTTTTCGCAATGAATGCGCGTCGCGTAGAGTTGTGTATTTTACACGCATCAACTTCAGTGTATAGTTATTTGATAGGAGTTGGTAGTGCGATTTAACCATTAACCTAGAATTTGTTTGTGTTTACAACGTTCGTGTAAAAAGCAAAAACATTTAAAATGGTAAGTTTTGTTTAATAATTAATGTTAAAACTAAATTTATCACTTTATGTTATTTAGTAATCAAATCAATGTAATATTTTGCTTGTTTTAGGCTAGAAATGCGGAAAAAGCAATGTAAGTAAAAGTGATTTACATTTGTTTATTTCATATAAGATATATTATTACAGTGGTACTTTCATGTATTTTGTGTTTTTCGAGGAACAAGCCATCTCTCAACTGATTTTTAATTCTTATGAGTTAAGGCCTGTTAAGACCCAAGAAGGGTTATTTGTTCAATATCTATAGATAATAATAAACTTGTGTGCATAGACATTAGCCCATTTTAAACTTTTGACTTCACCTATGTAAATCCATACTGCGTATAAACTCGTATTCTGCACCTTAGCTGCAATTGAAATTAGCACATTGAGATTTCACATTTCACACATTCATTTTTCATAATTTGATAAAATTTCAAGAGTGTTACTTTTATGCATACTACACTGCAAAAACCACCCAAGTTTTTTTTCTAATTGAAAATGGACTTGGCTCGGGATGACTGCTTTATTGTGTCAACAACATTAAGAAATCAACACCTTAATGCTGTTCAACTGTAACAACAGCTCCATGAAGTATGAAGAGTGGCTATTAGTCACTGCGCAGTAAGACAAAGACTACAGGAAAGTAAGTTGACTGCTAAAACACCTGCAGTTTGTCAAAAACTTACCCCAGCTCATCGTCCAGCATGCCTGCATTTTGCAAGGGCCCATATAAATTGGACAGTGGAACAATGGGGGTCTGTTTTGTTCTCAGATGAGACCAGAACATGCCTATATGGTAGTGACCAAAGAAGAAAATTGAACCAGAGACCAAGAGAGGGATTTATAGAATGCTGCATTGAAGAGCAGGCTGCTTATGTAGGTGGTTCCTATATGTGGTTTATAGGTGGTTCTACCACCATAAGCAGTCTGTTTTTCCTAAAATTAATTCATTCTTCTTCTTTATATGGCATCTCCTTTCAGGAGGTTTGCAATTATCATCGCTATCTTCATCTTGGAAGCGGTAGCTCAAAACCCAATAACCTCCCAATAACTTGGGATGTGGTATCATACCACTCTCTCAGATTACACAGCCATGAGTATCTGCATCTATCGCTGTTCCGTTTGCCCATTACTTTGCCCTGTATTATCAGTTGAAGCAACTCATACTTTTCTCCTCTGGATATATGGCCTAGATATTGTAGCTTCCTTCGTTTTATTGTTTGTATGATTTCTCGTTGCTCGTTCATGCTTTCCATTACTCTAGTATTCGTCACTTTGCCCGCCCGACCATGGTATTTTAAGCATTCGTCTATAACAGCACATCTCAAAAGCTTCTAGCTTTTTTATTTGTGTTTGTTTTAAAGTCCATGCTTCCATTCCATATAGTAGAATGGAGAACACGTAGCCTCTTAGTATTTTTGTATGTAGATCAAATTTTACTTGTCTATTACAAACAAATACACCCATTTTAAGAAATGTGCTTCTGGTCATTTCAATTCTGGTTTTAATTTCTAGGGTTTGGTCTATTGTATTGGTTATCCATGTACCAAGGTATTTATATTTAGTTGCCTTTTCTATACACGTGTTATCTATGTCTTGATATTGTGTTCTGCTTTTTGTTGTTGACCATGTACTTCATCTTTTTCAGATTCATCTTGAGACCACTTGAGATGATGAATTGTATACCGATGTTGTTTAGCTTGTTTGTTAAGCTCTGGAGATCTGCAAGATTCTCTGCTATAATAACAGTATCATCGGCATACCTCAAGTTGTTAATCGTCAGACCATTTATTGTGATTCCAGTGTGTTCTTCACTTATGCCTCTCTGAATATTTCTTATAGAGTGTAGATTAAACAGGATTGGAGAAAGTATACAACCCTGTTGTACTCATTTTAGTGTCTGTACTACTTTTATCGTGGCTGTTTGGTTCCAGTAAAGTGATTCAATAATCTGAATGTCTCGTGAGTCGATGTTTCGTTTTTTCAGTAGATCTTTTAGAATATCATGGCGTACATTATCAAAGGCCTTTCCATAGTCTATGAAGCATACATGTATATCTAGGTTCATGTCTTGACATCTTTGCGTTAATCCATTAAAACTGAATAATCTTGTACTGAAACCATTCCTGAAACCAAATTGAGTGTTTCCTATGTCATTTTCTAGCTTGTTGTATAGTCTCTTGTGAATGACTGAGAAATGCTTAAATGAATTAATAGTCAGTACACTCTCTGGCATTTGTTTTTTTTTTTGGTAAAGTTATGAAGGTAGATTTTATCCATTGTTTAGATATAATTCCGGTTCTGTATATTGTATTAAATAGATCTACCATAATATCGAGCTGGTCCTCATTTATTAGTTTTAATAGTTCGCTTGGTATTTCGTCTGGTCCCATTGCTTTTCCGCTTTTTAATGTCTTTTTGGCAGAGAGAACTTCTTCTTTCAATATGTTTGGTCCTTCTGTCATATTCTGCTTGGTTCTAGTACTTCTTGCGTCATGAAATAGTTCTTCTATATAATCTTTCCACCTTATTAGTTTTAGTGTTGGTTCTACTAGGATCTTTGCTTTTTTATTTTTTATAATAATGGTTTTTTCGCAATGTTCCTGTTAAATCTTTGATTTCTTTGTGTAAATTTCTGTTATCATATTTTGATTCTAGCTCTTCTATATATTCACATTTTGCAGTTGTTTTATTTCTTTGCAGCTCTTTATATTTTTTGGGGTTGGTTTTGTTTTTTCTTTGTTCGTCCATAAGAAGGATTTCTTGTGTTATCCATTTTTGTTTAGAATTTGTGTTATCTGGTGTCAATTGATGTTTACTTCCGTCTATTAGTGCTGTTTTTATATTTTCCCATTTTTATCTATATCTGGGATAGTATTTTTTCTCGTATTTCATTCATTTTTATATTAATCTCTTTTTGTACTTGTTCTTAATCTTTCTTTTTTTTTCTCTTGCTATCTTGTTATTCTTTATTATAGATTTTAGTTGTTTTAATTTGATGTGAAATTGGGCGACTGCTGGGTTGTGGTCTGAACCGATGTTTGCCCCTGGGTAGGATTAAACTGCTGTTATACTATTTCTTAATCTCTTTTTTATGAGTATATAATCAATTTAGTTTTTTACTGTTTTTTCTTCATTATGTTGTGGAGACCTCCATGTATGTAGTCTTCTTTTATGCAGTTTGTAATGGGTATGACTTATTACTAGTAACTCTGATTGGCAGAATTCTGTTAATCTGTCGCCTCTTTTATTTCTCTCTGAAAGTCCATATCTACCCACAATATCCTCTACTGCTCCTTCACCCACCTTCGTATTAAAATCCCCCTTGACGATAGTAACATCTTGTTCTTTGGTGCTTTCGAGCACCATGTATAGTTTTGCATGTGAAGGCATCTGTATCAGCATAACTCTGTCTGAGTAGGGGATAAAGCTGGTCACTGATTTATGTATATTTTTATCCACCATGATAGCAACTCCATATTTATTAGATTTATCTCTACTTCCTGAGAAATAAAGAACAGATTCGTCTATGTGATGGATTCCAGTTCCTGGCCATCCTGGTCACTTATTCCGAGTATATTCAGTTTCAATCTTTGCATCTCTGCTGCTACATTATCAATTTTGCCTGCTTTAGAGAGGCTTCTAACATTCGATGTACTTATTTTCATGGCTTTTTTCAAAACTCCTCCCCGGAGATCCGATTGGAGGACTTTTTACTCCGGTATATTTCTTAATCTTGATATTAACCATGATGATGATTTTACTAGGGATATCCAAAGGAATCTTTACTGCAGTGGTTTCCCATTGCCTTCTGCATCTTCATGCTGTTGATCATTTCTTGAATCATCCGCCTTTAGGGACGATTTCTCATCCCAAGGACAAGAGGATGCCCCTGCTCTTGTCAGCTCGTCCACCGGGAGCTGTTGGCCAACAAGAGGTGTCTGCTTATCCCTGCAGACATTCGGTCTAACCTTTGGGGGTGATTTCTCACTCCCTGGACAACACAGTGCCCCAGTCCTATACCCGCTCATCCGCCATCCAGGGATACCGTTGGCACTTGGTATAGGGGTGACTTCTTATACCGGAAGTCTCTCAGTTGATATGTCAAAATGACATATGGTTAATTTCAATGACTTGTTTTAACACTAAATTTTCAATTTAACACTAAATTTGGTCCCTCCGCATAATATTTTCTTTCCAAAACACAAATCACTAAAAAGGGTCACTATTTGTACTATTTTTGATTTTAATTTCGCTTTATATCTCTCACAAATTACATATTTTCCAGAGCAAAGAGAAACAACTCCTTAACAACTAATTAATTAATTCCACATATGAGTAATTTGAGTTCTGTCACAGAGCAAATTTTACTTGTAAGTGAAGGTACTATCTTCTCTTCTCCCAAGAATATTTGTGAATTTTATGTTTAACTCTTTGCACTCGACGACTTTTTCAGTTGGGAGCGTGTTTTACAGATAACATAAAATGATTGTATACACAAATTAATTTATAAAATCATTATATTTAATAATTTGTGTTTAAAAATATGCATCATCGGTTGCATTGTTTTGTGTGTTCCACCTGGTTGTATATTTGTAGATTTCGATGGTAACTTGTACTGTGACCTTCATAGATCTATTGTACCCCATTCTCTTTCTCTAATCGTTGGTAGTGCACTGCAGTCTTTGAGCAGATGTATGGGGATTTCCTCTGCTGAGCTGCAGAATCTGCATCTGTCATCCTCGTCTAGGCTTAGGGCACTGAGGTGTTTACTAAGTCTGCAGTGTCCCATCAGGACCCCTGTCATTTTAAGCTTGTTCCTGTTTAGTTTAAGGCAAGCTTTATTTCTTTGCTGGTTAAAAGAAACCAGCATTACTTTGGATTGACTTAGCCCTGGAAGTTCATTCCAGGTTTTCATCCATTATTCTCTTATTTCACCTAAACTTTTGTGGATGGTGTCCATACTCATGTCGCAAAAGGGTTCCAGACCTATAAAGGGATTACTGGATCCCTTGTTTGCTAGGTGATCAGCTTCTTAATTTTCATCTATACCAATATGTCCTGGTGTCCAGTATAGCATTACTTTATTTTCTCTGCTGAGCTTGTTTAGCATTCCAACACAGTCTCATACCAGTTTGGATCTAATGGTGTATGTGCTAATGGCCTTGATGGTTTTTTGGGTTACTTCCTGTCGAGATTAAATTGTGCACATCTTTCAATTGCATGTACCTCTGTTTGGAAGGTACTTGGGTAAATTCCCATGGATTCAAAGTATTTGGTAGTCCAAACACTCCTGCACCAATACCTTCCTTTGTCTTTGAACCATCCATATACCACTTACTAGCACTTTTAATTAAAGTTTGCTCCAATGTGGCCAAACTTTTTTTTTAATTAAAGTTTGATTCAATGTGGCCAAGTGGCCTATTGCATTTTGCCCACATGTTTCACATCATAGGCCTAGAAACCCAGGTATTATTTAAATTGGCGTTAATTAATTATACAATTGTCTTCTGGTACAAATGTCGTCCACTCGCTTCCGGGACCACCAGATTTGTAGTTAACGCTCTAACTCTGTGGACTACGAGGTCGACCATGAGGTGATAGCACATTGCTCTATGTGGTATGCTGAGCATTCGTAGCTCCAATCGGCTTTACTACTACACGCTGTGTAGTTTTTATCGAAATGGTTTTTGCATACCATTTCGTCTTTTGGTACTTCCAGCCAATTGATCCTGGCAGCGAGGCTGTTCTGGTCCACCTGTTTTGTTTCAGCAATAATATAAACCTTATAATCCCATTTTGTTTCGGTTAGAATCAGGGACTAAAGTAGCGAAGAGGTTACCTGCGCAGGTCAACCGCACGTCTGTAGAGTTCTTTTTGCGATGGCATCGATTGAGAACGATCCACGACTCCATATCATATCTAAGCCCAACAACTTATATACCAGTACATTCAAAACCATTACACTCCAAAATACACTAGAAACAACTGACGTGACCTGCACAGATCCACCGTCGAAAGAATTGATTTTCGATCTTGCTCCGGTGCACAGGTTAAAAAAACTGCACAGGTGTTTTCCCACACACGCTCCGGTCCATATGCACAGGTAGACCTCTCTGGTGGACCGTTGTGTGTATGGTGGGCATAATAACGAAATGAAAACGAAAGAACGAAATTAACCGAAATATTTGTAGGAACGAAAACAAAATTTTCATTTTTCGTTCATGATTGAAAACGAAATAAATAATTACGGTAACCGGTTTTAAGCGGTTTTATTCTTAAATCCGTTTAAATTTAAACTCAAAGTTTTTGATTTTGAAAACTTATTTACGACTTCTGAATCCCTTTCCAAATAACTCATAGATTGAGCCATCGCGTTAACGTAATTGATATTGTGTCTACTTTCCTCTTCGAAACCAAAAAAGCGTTTTGACAAATACCTATTCTGAATTGAAAAAATCACTATAGTTTTACCACTAATTGTGTGAAAATATTATATAACTTGTGAATCTATATAACTCTACACACTTTAAACGACTCGAATTTCCACTCTAGAAGGTCATTTTCAAATGCTTGCAGCACTTCAAACACTTGAAAATGACCTTTGCAGGAGTCAGATGTTCCATGATTTTAGGATATCGTCTGGCCATGATTATGTTGTTGTCTTGAAAAGGATAAAATTGTTTATGATTTACTCATTCATTCAAGTCAAAACTTTGCCTAGAGCATTGTTTGAATTTGTCGTTTTGATGCGTTGCTAGGAGACGCACTTTATTTTATATTTTTAAATCGCTAGCGGAATAAAAATTTTAATTGATAGTTTCATTAAAACACTGTTTCAATGATCCGTATCTAAGGAAATAAACATGACAGTATAAGCCAAAATTAAGTAAGTGTTTTTAGTATAAAATAAATATGTATACAATTTGTTTATTTGCATGTACTTTGTTATCGAAATTTAACACCAAGTTTCAATGGTGAAACTTATCACCAACTAATAAACCTTTTATAAACTATTTGAACGTATTGCATGTAGTTAAATTTGCAAAACCGGTTTTTACAGTTATTTGATTTCGGTTCACGAAAACGATATTTCTTGGGTGAGAACACAAAAAACGAAAACGAATTTTCCCGATTTCGTTGTAACCAAGAATCGAAATATTTTTCGTTTTTAGCCCCTAGTTAGAATCAAACTTTCCATTTAACAGAATTTCATCATAATTTGTTTTGAAGTTTCATCACACAGTTGTCTAAAAATCTCCACTAAAATTTTTATAAACCGCAAGTGGCCTTTCAATTTCAAAGCGAAAATTATTGTGGCCTTTTCAATCTTCTGTTTTTTTTACCAATTTATAGAAAATATATATCCACTCAGATGCAAAAAAAACGGGTCATTGGGGTCATTTTTAATTTTGAAGTTGTTTTAGTATTCCGAATAAAACTTTCATGTTTTACAATCAAACTGACCATCAGGATGTAGAAAAATTAACATATGGTACTTATCAGTTTATTAATGAACACTAATAAGCGAAAATAAAATTTAAGGGTATGCGTTCTTCACTACCTATTGCTCATTCGACATTATGCACAGAGGATCAAGATGGTTACTGGGTTAACTTTATTTTCGATTAATTGTAATTTTCAGGGCAGATTGATGTGTAGATTATGGTTCTAAGTGCTGAAGATGGCGCAAAGAGCTGTTGCTCTTGCGGCAGATGGAAGAAGATAGCAGTATGTGTCCAGATTCCTTCATGTCAGTCATTCTACTGCACAAAGAGCACTTGAGCGGTTTATGGAGACCGGCAGAAATACTTGGAGGCCGGGATGACCGATTTATCGTTCGTACTACTCTACGGAATCGTCATGAGACTTCAGTGGAGACCAGAAACCAACTCAGTGAGGTTCGTGGTACAACGAGTGAGTGTTTGGACAGTTCGTCAAAGCTGACTTCAACTTTTGTAGACCAGCAGCTGGATCAAAATTACTCCCACGTCATCGAGTAGTCAGACTCCAATTTTCTCGCGAACATTTAAATTGGAAATTGGCACAAGGGTTTATCTGGGTTGTACTGTTTACTGGCGAGTCTAGATTCTGCGTACTTTCGTCAGATGGAAGAGAACGAGTATGGAGACGAACGGGAGAACGCTTTGCGGAGTGTACCTTTAAGCCCCGGCTTAACCACGGTGGAGGTTCACTCATGGTATGAGCAGCAATATCAATGGATGCCTACGCCAAATTGGTTGTCATTGTTGAAGGAACGCTGACTGCATGGTATATGGAGGAGGTTTTGGAAAATTACGTAGTTTAATTTGTTCCATTTATCGACCATTACCTCATTCTGATGCAGGATAACGCGACACCGCATTCTGCGAGGTTCGTCACAAAATACTTTGATGCAGTTGGAATAAGAAAATTCAACTGGCCTGCATGTATCATAGATGGAAACCTATAAAACATGCTGGGACATGCTGGGCAGGCGTGTTAGAGGACGTGCACTTGCATCAACCACAATAAACGAGCTGCGTAGGCATTTCAGGAACAAAGGCATAATATTCGTGAGCTCATTAGTGGCATTAGCCGCTGTATATAGGCAGTAGTTGGGCCTTGAGAAGGCAAAACGAAGTACTGAAATCTTATTCAACTGAAATTTTCATTATTAATCTCTGTTAAGTTTTTTTTTGCAGAAATGCATTTTCTTTCCTGTATTCGTACATAATCGTGTTCGTTTATTAATGTTCATTTAATAAAATGATAATTACAATATGTTGTGTTTTTTTACTCTCTGATGGTCAAACTTCAAAATTAAAAAATGACCCAATCACCCGTTTTTTGCATCTGAGTGTATATAGATATAGAAAAATATCCTTTTCTTTCCACATCCAAATGACCTTCAATAGTTTGATACTCGATTTGTGTAAAGTTTGTAGAGTTATATAACTTCACAAGTTATATAACATTTTCACAAAAATTAGTGGTAAAAAATCGATCCACTCGATCATCATTCAAATTGCCCAATGAAACACTGATGACCGAGAGATGCCTGTTGAGCGCAAATGGTTAAAAACAGTCAATCTTATAAACAGTTAAAAAGAAGAAGTAGCAATATCAACAATAAGTTTGTAAATTGACATAAGGACTAATTTTCGCAATAGGGAATAAGCATGTTTTTTTGAAATATATTTAATTCACTGTTTACACCGTAGTGAAAAATATAAATATTGCTTAAAAATGCTGTAATTAAGTTTAAAAAAATATTTAAAATAGAGAAAAAATTTGAGCTGTTTAAACGCCGCCATTTTCGCGCGGTCTGTTGATAACGTCAATTACTACTGATAGTTCGGTCCACAGCTGTTCTCATTTTTAACTTTTCTTCTCTTTTCTTTTTCTAACCAAAAGACTGCAATGATATACAAATGTAAACAATACCAAGTTGTTTACATAATATGTTATGTCACTTTTTTTAACCAATGGTGATGCGTTATACAAATTTGAATTTCCCTCGCTTAATTTGCATTCGCTTTTATTTATTAATTTTAAGTATTTAAAAGATATTAATTAGTTCATATGTCCAGTCAATAAAGATTCGGAAAAAATATATTTCAGCCATGTTGCTGATCATCGTTGGTCATAAAGAAGACTATCCAACAGCTTTGGAATGGCAGATTGTGTTGTTATACCTCTGTAGTTCTTTACATTATTTTTCTCGCCAGATTTGAATATAGGTAAAATAAAGCTATTTTTCCAATAGTTTGGAAATACTCCTGTGGACAGGGATAAGTTGAATATGATCTTGAGAGGATTGGAAATAGTAAGACAGCTTTTCAAGAATAAATTGGGGATTCCATCAGGGCCTGAGCTAAGTTTATTTGGCAGTTTGCTGATTTTTTTTAAGAAGTTGATCTAATGTTATTTTGGGACATGGGATGTCGAGGTTGGTATGACTTTTATATTCAAAAGTAGAGTCTTTGTGATTACTGTAAATTGTGGAAAAATAGTCTGCAAAAAGTTGGGATATTTCTAGACTACCATTAGCTGTTTGATCTCAGTAATACACTTGATCTAGAATGCTGTAAGATGAGTTTTTGTTATTTACAAACTTCCAGAATGATTTTGGATCTATCTGCAAATTGTCATCTATTTGTTTCAAGTTGCGTTCATAACAAGTTTTCGATAGTTGTTTGCATTGCGTACGTAAAGCTACAAATTCATTGTAGCGCAGCGAATTATTTGATACTTTGTAAGATTTATATGCTATTTTTTTACGTTTTATTGTATGCTTTAACTCTGTGCTAAACCACTTTGGGAAGGTTGAGGTTCGGTACTGCTTTAACGGTACGAATAAGGCCACTGCCATATTCAAGACTTGATAAAATGTACCGACAACCTCATTCACGTTAGCTGAGTTTAGAAGAGATTCCCAGTTTATTGATTGCGTTATAGTCTGCTTTCAAGAAATCATAATAAGCTTCGCGAAGATTCGGACTAGGATAATTTGAATCATTTAAGGATATTTCAAAGGAGAAGCTTTCATGACGAAAAGAGGGGAAGTGGTGGATCTGCAGCTATGTTAACAGAGACATATTCGGCCTATTTGAAAATATAAGATCCAAGAAAACACCTCTAGAATTGGGAATGTCAATATGTTGATAAAAATTTAGAAACCCGTAACCCCGTGCTAGAGTTTCACTGTTAAAGGTCATACTACCAAGTAACTATTTAGTGTAATGGCAATGTTATTATAGAATTATTTTTCAATTACATCTTAGATTTTTTGTTTTCTTTCACTCTATTTTTATAATAAATGTTTATAAATTAAAACAGATTATGTGGGATAGGTAAACAAAATAATTTTTCGCATAATGTTTATAAACAAAACACTTTCTTACTTCATTTTTCTATTAATTTACACACTTATTACATATGATATTGGAATGACTATTACAAGTATTCTTTTTACAATTTATACAATATTGGAATACTCTCCTTTCACATTCACAAAAATGACATTGCATTTTCGCCGTTTCTTTTCTGGAGGAGATGCTGAAGAATGAGCAGGATTTTCTTGCGCAGAATAAATACTTTCCTAACTAATACTTTACCCATAAATACAAACCCTTTTTGCAAATTTTGATTCTGTCGTCGTTGTAAATGTGGTGAAATCAGAGCTTCACTAACTTCCTCTATAAAACTATTTATTTTGTCTTTTTTTCTCAAATTCCAATTTTTATAAACGTTAGTGTATATAATATATGCAGCCAATAGACTTATATCTAAAATTTTCATAAAAAATGCAACAGGCCATCTATTTGTCTTTCGTTTACATGTATAAGTTTTGTCCATAAGATCTGTGCCGCTTTAGTTTTGTTGTAATCAATAATCACTTCCGGTTTTCTCTTATTTTCCGTGATCGCATCGCTATGATGCATTGTTGGTAATAAAATAACAGATTTTTTTAGAACGTATGACACTAACGTGAGATTTTTTGTAAATCCAAAAATTGTTGATAATTGTTCTCGAGAACGTTTCGCCTGAAAATTTTGGGGGATAAATACCTTATTTTTTCGTACCGTCCCCCGTTATAGTGAGACCAGAACTCTTCAAATTCAAAGCCAATTGTTTGTTTGGCACGTTGGTTTCCCTCTTTTCCTAAATATAGAATTCCTTTTAGTGGATATTCTGTTTCAGAATCGTTTAGCCAACATATTTTTATTCCATATTTTTTGTTTTGACGGTATGTATTGCTTGAATGGACATTTTCAGTCAAAACCAAACAGTTGCTCATCTACAGTCAGATTACATGATGGCATGTAGAATTTTCCTAAATTATTATTCATTCGATCCCACAGTTCTCCAATAGGTGTAAGTTTATCCTTTGCACGCCGTTGTGATCATGATTCTTTATCATCAAATCATAAATTTAAAAATTTCGTGGTATCTGTTCTTAGAGAAAAATGCTCGAAAAAATGGTGGTCCATATTTTTTTCCTCCATAGACACTCGCATTGGAACATTTCAGTTACCCAGTAGTAAACAATATCCCAATAATCTTTATCATAAAAAATGCGTCTTGATTAGTAGGTGATGTTCCTACCCATTCCAAGGGCTTGTCTTGTTTTTAAATTTAATCCGTGGTCTGATGACACTCTTTCACTCCAGGCCGCTGCGGCCCGTAGAAGGAGTCTAGCGGAGTTTTTTTGTAAAAATGTAAAATTTGTGAAATTTTTAAAACATAATGATTTTTTAAAAACAAATTTCATATCTTTCCATAGCAATAGGAGATTACCAAAAAGCGTTTCCTCGAAATATTATTCTAACCATATGCAATAATTAGTTAAAAGTGCGCCGGGCCGCTCCGGCCTGTAGAAATGACCTTAACGGTTAAGATTACTGTGACCATTCATAACTATGCCTAAATTGTCATTAGACCACGTAACATTTGGTATATTGAAGTCACCAAACACGTAAAAGTCAGTAGAGGAATTTTTTGATCGTTTGTATATGGGATGCATAGACACAATCACTGGATAATGGTGGAATATAAACACACCTATGAATAACTTCCTATTGTTGTGGGCACATCGGACAAGTAAATTGTTCAACGTCCTCATTTCGGTGATATATTTGCTCGGCTTGGATGTATTTTCATATGGAAATCAGCACTTCTCCACCTCTGAGTTTTGAGCTAGTCAATCCATTGCGGTCACATCGAAAGATGTTGTAGCCGCGTAAATTGAGTTCATTGTCGGAAAAATCTATATTCAACCATGTTTCCATCAAGATTATGATGTAGGGATGTATAAAATATATCGATATATCAAAATATCGATATTTTTTTAAATATATATCGATATTTTCGCACGATATTTTTAATAGCGATATATCGATATGTCGATACTAATTATGTTATTTTGTAAACGATATTTTTCTATAAATTTACCGCTTAAAATGAGTCGCCATTTTACACCCGTGTTGTCGGATATTGCACAAAAATATTTAATCCCTCCTGCGTCGTCTGTATCTTCCGAACGAATGACTTCAACAATAAACATTGTAGTACCAAATAATAGAAGTAGATTGTCAGCAGGACACATTAAATACCGTGTATTACTAAGATCATTGTCTGAAAAATATTGGTTTGAATAAATATATAAGATTTTGTAATCGTAATTTTTGAATCCTTTTTTTGACGATAAAACTCAAACATTTCCGGTTGAAATTATTCAACAATCTGATAATAGTGTTCTGGTAAAATTTCTAATTTAATTTTTAATTCCATAATATTGAATTAACAATCAAAAGATTTTTAAATCTTTTATTCGGGATTAAAAACTTAAAAAATATATTTTAGCAAAAACTCGACAAGTAATCAAAACAATTTAAATTAACACATTAAAAACAATGGGTTGTCTTTGTTGACTGGGTGTTAACTTTGAATGGGTTATTAAAAAAATCTATTTTTTCGAATTTAGAAAAAATGACCGATATATCGATATTTTTTGAAAATATATCAAAACGATATTTCGATAGTTTCTAAAAGTATCGATATTAAAAATATCGATATATTTTAAAATATCAACATCCCTATTATGATGTCATAACAGCTACATGCTATAGCCAGGGAGAGCTCAATAATTTTTGTTCTGAGACCTCCAGTATTCTGGCAGTACACTTGTAATGGGGTTGAAGCTAGATTTAATAATTTGTGGTTTTATTTTGATGTTGGATATGAATTTCATCTTCAGGGTGAGATTGACCAGTAGATTGAGCGTTTTGGTTCTGATTAATTAATCTGTTTATCACTGATTCTTTAAGATAATTGTTTAATGTTTCCCTTTAACCTTTTTGTCTTTTATGAGATTTCGGAAAAACCGATTTATGCGTGTATATTTCGGCCACGTATCCGGGTTATTTAGCTCTTTTAAATACTCAAACGGAGCTGTAATTTTAAATGAAGCGTACTCTTCAGGGTATTTAGAGTCTAGTTGTTTCCATTGTACTGATAAAATATTGTTACTTGTCGAGTAATCGGTAATTTCAAATTCCGTAAGCGTAGGTTCTAAATTTGACACATGGATATAAGCAAATTTTTTTGCTGCTTTAACCATTGTTGTGTCGGAGACATGAAATTTAATATATATGAAATTTAAATTTGTTATTTTTGTAATATTGAACAAATTAGTAGCTTTGACTATGTAATGGTTTAGTAATTCTATAACAGTTCAATAATAAACATTTGCTGACACAATTGAAATTGTTTATTTAATAGGACAACATTGGCTCGATGGAGAGCAGCCCAAGTAGGTGAAGCGGAGAAACATAAAAAGCGCCGTCCGTATTTAGCCTCGGAATGTAAAAGCCTCTATGCTTGTGAGAAATGGAGAATGCAAATAATAAGAGAAATAGCAAAGAAAGTGGCCCAAATCCAAAACGCAGGCTTGGGCGAATTCCGAATACGAGATTTAAATGACGAAATCAACAAATTACTTCGAGAGAAAAGACATTGGGAAGCTCAAATTAAAGAGCTAGGTGGTCCTGATTATCAAAGGGTTGGTCCTCGGATGTTAGACCATGAGGGCAAAGAAGTTCCAGGGAACCGTGGCTACAAATATTTCGGAGCCGCAAAGGAACTACCAGGTATATATAAAACAATAATTAATTGTCAAAATATATTAATTCCTAAATTAAAAAGATTTTCCAAAATTATCTAAATAAATTATAATTCTATTTAAATTTTTCGGCTAGACATTTACCTAATATCAGTTTTACAATTACAAACGTGGAGGGAATAAGTTAAGAATTTCCGCTAAATGAAATATATCGATTCAAAAACTTTCAGTAACACTGTTTTGATTAGTTTGAATTATTAAGCTTAGAAAAAACACGTTAAAATACAATTACAAATCCGGCAATATGACATTTACATAAAAAAAAACTTTGTTATTTAACTCTTACGACTAAAATGATTGTAGGAGTCAGAGAACTATTTGAGCAGGAACCTCCACCTCCTCCTAGGAAGACCAGAGCTGAAATGATGAAGGACATAGATGCAGACTATTACGGATACATGGATGACGATGACGGAATCCTTATCCCTCTTGAAACTGCTGCTGAAAAAGATGGTAAATATTAATTATTTTAGTCAATTAATCAGTCATTTTAGTCAATTAATATTGGTAACAATAGGAAGGCTTGCAAATATAAAAATTACTATGAAACATTCATTATTTAATTTACTACAAGGCCTCTTGTACACGACACGGTTTCCGTGTTAAGCTTGTATATGACCCGGCAAAACCACCGGACGAAACAACGGCCGGGTACGGCTCAGATGCGTTTTATCTGGGAAGCTGCAGGATGCGCGTCATGAATCCTTATAAGGAAAAAGTGCATAATTGCCAACTACATGTATAGGAAACTCAAAAAAAAAGAAAAAGGAAAAGAAGGTTTTGGATACATCAGATTTTAGAAAAAAAGGGAGAAGTTTACACGTATCAAGAATCATTTAAATGAGTAAAGATTTATTTCCAAGAATTATACTTTAGCCGCTTGTTTTTATACTAATCGATAGCCTCATCCCATATTATACGCCTTTCTTGAATCAATGTAATAAGTGATTTATGTTATAAGTATAAGTGATTGATTTATGTTGATTTTACTCGTAAAAAACAAAAGCGTATGTAAACTGTCCAAAAAACAATTGTCACCGTAAAACGAACTCCCATAGACTTCGATACAACACTGATGAAAATCACACCGTGCGTAGACCCGGTGCGCTGAAGGTCAGATTCGGTGCATACGGCGGCGGCGCCGTGCCGTCAAGCTTCAACAGTGGTCTATACCAGCGGTCGGCAACCGGGGGTCGCGAAATTGTAGGGGTCTGTAAATATATTCAGATAATATTAAATTCGTTGAGCTCATGTAATGAAATTTTTATTAAAAAATAAATTTTGATAAGGCTCTATGTAAAAGAACAAGAACATTATATTGCGATTTTGTACACAGTGAAAGGTAACTTTCAATTTAAACACATATGACCTTGATAATTTTCCAAAAATTCCCTGCCGCGCTGATTAGGGGTCGGCGAAAGTTTGAGTTGTAAATTTAGTGCTCCGCAATACCTAAAAAGTTTCCGACCGCTGATCTAAACAACACTGACGACCGTGTCTACACACGGCGAATGGCGGTAGATTTTCACAGCGAAAAACCGTTTGTGTACAAGAGGCCCAAAGGTGACTTTAGTATTTAATTTGTTTACTTTTGTATGATTCTGGTTGATCATTTACTAGCCTATTCTTAATAAATGTGCCTAATTCGTATCAGTAATTCGTATCAGTAATAATAAAGTAATGAATCATAAAAAATAATGTTTATAGCTATACAAAAGGCAATAAATGAATGGAAAACTAAAAAAGAACAAAGATTGGCAACAGGGGAAGCAGAACCAGAGGAAGTTGAAGAGGATATTTATGCAGTAGAAGAGGTTTGTTTCTTAACATTAAATTATTTAATCAAAATGTTATTTATTTCACTACTGATAACAATGTAGAAAAAATAGTTCCACAGTTTTCCAAATGTATCAATATACTTTTTCTTTAGTCGGATGATGAAGATACAGATAAAAATGTCATTGATGGATCGCAGCAGAGGTTTACAGCGCATGTGCCGGTGCCAACGCAGCAGGAAGTCGAGCAGGCATTGTTGAGGAGGAGGAAACAAGAGCTTATGGATAAGTACGGTATACAAGACATGCAGTCTTGAGGTTTAATAAATTTCTTACTTACTTTTTTTAAGGTGTTTCTATTTTAATTATGCCTCTCATTATCAGGGAGAATTCCACCACTGCTTCCACCAGTTTCCTTTTATTCGCTTTCTCCCTAAAATTAATCACATAGTAACTAATCGTAACAATTAATTGTATATAAATGGTAACTAAGTGTAGAAATCAATCTAACATTGTGATTAGATTATTATTAATAATTTTTAATATTGGTGAAACCATACTAATTATAGATACAATCATAATATAATCTTATTAAAAACGAAATGTTGCTTGAATATATAAATATACTGCTCAAAACAATTAGCGGGTCACTAATTTGTGCCTCCATAAAATTCAAATGGGAAATTACATGCAAATAAAATTAAGAACATCTGGAAGACGCTCTATTTAATCGTTTTAATTGACACATAGGGAATATGCAGTTTTTTTTATATTTTTAATTCACTGTTTGCACCGTTATAACATAGTAAAAAAATAAATACTGCTTAAAAATGTTGTAATTAAGTTTAAAAAATTATTTAAAATAGAAAATAAAATTGAACTGTTTAAACGCCGCCGGTTTCGCACGGTCTGTTGATGACGTAAATTACTACTGACAGTTCAGTCTACTGTTTACTACAGCTGTTCTCGTTTTTAACTTCACGTTTTTGACGTTTGTTTTCTAACCAAAATACTGCAATGACATACAAATGTAAACAATACGAACTTGTTTACATAGTATATTACGTCACTTTCGTTTTAACCAATGTCACGCACACGCACAATTGGCATAAAAAAATCGGTTATCATTGTCCGATAATGCACCTGGTTGTCGATGACCATATTAGCACAAATACCGCACCAAACAGTAACTTTTTGGTCGTAGATAGGCTCCTCATGAATAATTTGAGGGTTTTCGGTGGCGTAGAAACGGAAATTTTGTTTGTTTACGGTTTCGTTTAACGCTTCGTTGCTCATGATAATTTTCTGCCAAAAATACTCATCTTCAGCCATTTCAATGAGTTTTTGAGCCCATACCAATCCACGTGACTTATGAGGTGGCAACATTTTTTGTGTCAATTGAATTTTATATGGGAACAAATGCAAATCGACACGTAAAATGAGACGTAAAGTGGATCGTTTTATGCCCAACTGCTCAGAACGACGTTTTTGAGATGTTGGAGTCCTGCCAACACTGGCCTGTACCAGTGCGCTATTATCATCTGATCGCCTTGGTCGCTTTTTATTTGGACGCTTGGAGTTAGTAAGTGCCGCACCAGTTGTAAATCTATCATACAAACGATACAATGTTGTTGCAGATTTTGCGGTTGCAGACTTTTCATTTTATTAATTTTGCTTCATGCACGTTGCGTTTTCACAATTGACTTGTTTTGTTGATTGTAAAATTCAACAATCTTAGAGCGTTCACGTGGCGTGTACTGTTCCATGAAGCAAATCTCCTTAGACTGACGCTTCAAACTCGGTATGTCATTAGTCGATCTGGTATCTCTGTCAAAAGTTACAATGTTGTCCGATCTTTTCGTACTTTTGTTTACTACAGCTGTTCTCGTTTTTAACTTCACGTTTTTGACGTTTGTTTTCTAACCAAAATACTGCAATGACATACAAATGTAAACAATACGAACTTGTTTACATAGTATGTTACGTCACTTTCGTTTTAACCAATGGTGTTGCGTTTTACATTTGAATTTTCCTCGCTTAATTTGCAGGACGAGTTCAGTAAGCGGGATTTTACAGCACGCGTCCAAGTTTAGAAAACAACAAGCGTAGTGAGGAGTTTTCTAATGGACAAGTGCTGAAAAACGCCTTACAAACGAGTTTTTTATAGTATTTTTTCTATTTTGCGCCCTTTTATGCCATTTCTAAATATAAATATCGTCGATACATATTGAGAAAATTGTATCGCACTCGGCGAACCATAACCGCACACATATGAGTGCTGTTATGAGTCCATTACAGACGCAAAATAAAAAAGTATTTTAAAAGGTATTAATTACAAAAATAATGGTTTGTTTAGTTCAAATGTCCGGTCAATAAAAAATAGGAAAAAAATATTTGAACCAAATTTAAATTTCATGCATATTCCCTATTAACAGCATCGCATACGTCCATCAAGAACTACCAAAAATAAAGTGAAATAATGTATCCCAATTTTGATTCAAAGAGCTAGGAAGGTCCTGTTCAGATCAATAAACAGAAGAAAATGTTTGAAACTGACAGTTTGACTTATGTTAAGTGAAAATGAGGCAACTCAACGAAGTGGAAGTTAATCGTGCTATAACATTAATTGAAAATAGCGCAAGCTTTCGACAAGTTTCCAGAAACTTCAAAGTAAGCCTGTTTGTTATTCAGCGATTGTGGAATTGGTACTCGGATCTTCTTCTTCTTGTGAGTGCCCTATTCGTTGCGGATGTTGGCGATTAGCATGCCAATCTTAGCTTTATCAACTGCTTTGCGAAACATTTGAATTGATGTAAGGCCGAACTACTGGCGTAAGTTCTTAAGCCAGGAGTTATGTCCTCTGCTTCTTCCATCTACTCTTCCTTGCATGACTAATTGTAATATGTGATATTTGTCATTTCGCATTATATGCCCTAAGTATTGTAGCTTTCTTTGGCGATGTTGAGCAGTTCTTTATTTTTACCAATTTGTTGGAGTACTTCTTCATTTGTGATATGAATGGATCGATTATATGCGCAAGATGCGTCTATATATCCAAAACTCGAAAGCCTCCAGTCTATTTTGCGCCAGGCCTCCACGGCTCCACGCCTGGAAGTCCAGGCCTCCACGCCATATAGGCTTGATACAGCACGTTTCAAATCGGATTTTAATGGGAAGTGGCAAGTGGCTGGAGAAGAACATTTTCTTGAGTTTGTAGAAAGAAGATCTGGCCTGTTGTTTCCTTGCAAGAATTTCTTTGGAGTAATCCCATTTATGAGTGTACCCAGGTAGACATATTTCTGTACTCTCTCAACGCGTTCATTGTCAAGTATTATTGTATCTAGGTGTGGGCCCTCGTTTTAAGATATCATCATGTGTTTTGTCTTTGATGTGTTTAATCTGATTCCATACCGTTCGCTTGTGGTTTTGACCTTGTTCATTTTACTCTGTAGGCTCTTCAAGGTGTTTGCTACTATGATGGTATCATCAGCGTATCGTATGTTATTGATGTTTTCGCCATTCATCTTAAAATCTTCGTTTGCGTTTAATGCTTCTTGAAAAAAAAATTCAGGGTATATATTAAACAAGATTGGAGATAGTACACAACCTTGTGTCACGCGTCTCCGGATGCATACTTCTTGCGATATGATGTTGTCCACTTTTCTGGCAGCTGTCTGGTGCCAATACAGGTTTCCGATAATTATTAAGTCTTTCTTATCTATGCCGGTTTCTTGTAACACCAGGATCAATGTATCATGTTGTACGGTGTCAAACGCTTTGGCGCGAAATCAATGAAACAAACGTGTACATCTCGTCCCATGTATCTACACCTCTGTATCATGACTTGGACTGTGAAGAAGGCTTCTCTCGTTCCGAGCGCATTCCGAAAGCCAAACTCTCCCACATGTACCGCACACCTACAATATATTCTGGCATGTATGATCTTTAAAAATATCTTGACAATGTGGTTCATTAGGCTGACCAGTCTATATTCGTCGCATCTCTTCGAAGATGGCTTCTTGGGGATTGTAAGTCACTGATGATGTTCGGGAATTCTGAGTGCGATTTACAACATAACTGAATCATTTCAGAATAGATGTTATCTGGGACGGCTTTCGCATTCTTCATTGATGTGATGGCTTTTTGAGCTTCGTCTTTTGTAATGGTTGGTAAGTCGTTACTAGCAGCGGTAACATTATGGTGGTCTGATCTGGTGTCATTAAAAAGTTTTTGTACAGGTTTGGCTATATTCCACGGAAAGATGTTTTTTTTTAAATCACGGAAGAATTCACATTTTTTGCTGTTCATGTTAAAAATCATTTAATTGGATTGAAGGAGTTGTTTACTTTTTATGACATTTTGTATATGATATCTCGTAAATTGAGCGTCTACGGCGTTTTGAGCACGTTTTAGAACATTTTCCATGGTTTTAGTCAACATTTCGGCCAAAATGGCGGCTATTTCCTGGCGAATGTTGTTCTTCGGCTCTTAACCTTACCTTCGGCTCGTTACCTTTGATTTCAAACAGATTTCAAATAGCCCGTCAAAATCAAAATTTTTCGGCATCAAACGGCCTGGGAACAATGTCTTCAAAAAATCCATTGTAGCTCGAGCAGTGTGCGGTGGGGCGCCGTCTTGTTAAAACCAGCAGTCCATACCATCATCACGCAGAATTGGCATAAAAAAATCGGTTATCATTATCCGATAACGCACCTGATGGTTTCTGTTCGGCCATCATAATCTTCGAAAAAGTACTTTTGGCTCTTATTTTGGATAAGGCGTTTTATTAAGATGTTCCACTTTTCTTCTGTTTATGTTACTGATGTGGTGTTATTTATACCATAGCTTAAGGATTGGCACACCTGTTCATTAATCTTTGTGTCCTTCAATCTTCTCATATCTAGAATCGGAGCGCGGGCTTTTCCTGCTACTTTCTTTAAACTTGTAGCTTACCAATTACGGGATTATGATTGGAGTTTACGTCTGCTTCAGGGTACGTTTTGGCAGCTTTGACTGAAATGCGGAATCTTTCACCAATTGCTATGTAATCTATTTGGTTGTGTATGATCTTTTGTGATGTATGGGCATGTGACGTCCATGTGTATAGCTTTCTTGTCGGCAACTTGAAGAAGGTGTTCGTCAAAACCAGGTCTTCTTCACAGAATTGAACGAGGCAATTGAAAAAGGCACGGAATTTAATAGGTTGAGTGATACAAATTTGAGGTCAAGACGACCCGTCTGAAAACCCTCTTTAACCCGTCGCCACAGAAATAGCAATTTTGGTTGTGAACATGTCGCATGGCAACTTCGACAATGGAAGTCTGTGCTTTTCACGGATGAATCAAGGTTCCGTATTACACGTTGCGATGTGTTGCGGCGCGTGTTTACAGGAGAACGTTATGCAGCTGCTACTGTCCAGGAAGTCGCAATATTTGGAGGTGGTTCAGTTATGGTTGGGGGTAGGATTAGTATCGACAATAGAACCTACCTTGTTGTCTTCTTCTTTCTCTCATAATAGCCAGGCCTGCTTGTTCATCTAGCACTACGGTCGGTCCAGGTGGGGCCTATTGTCACTTCACCACTTTCTTGGTCTCCCTGGGCTTCTTTTTCCTCTTGGAGAATTATTCCGTGCTTTTCGAACCAGCCTGGTGTTGTCCATCCGGTCCACGTGGCTGCGCCACATCTCTTTTCATTCATCTACCCAGTCATTTATGGGTTGTACGGCGATTTGTCCGACGTACCTTTATGTCCCATCTCTCTAGTATTCTGTGTTGTTGTTGTCACAGGGCGAGTTTCTGCTGTGTATGTGGCTATTGGTCTGATTACAGTCTTATAGATGCGTGATTTCGTGTGGGTGTTAAAAATGACCCCGTTCAGGCATCCAGCGATTCTTGATGCTTTCATGACTTGCAGCCTGACGCCTGCTTCCATATCCCCAAAATCCGATATCTCGACTCCCAGGTAGTTGCATTTTATCACTTGTCGAATGATTTGGCCATCTACCCCTAATTTGCATCGTATTGGGGCCTTTGATGTTGTTATGCATTTCGTTTTATGTGTTGATATGGCCATGTTTAATTGTTTGGCTGTCTGATTAAACGTGTGTAGCAGTTTTTAGAGGTTGTCCTCACTGTCGGCGATGATCGCTGCATAGTCTGCGATAATTGAAATGTCTTTAGTGCCGATTGGGTAACCCTTACCTTGGGTCGCCTTGATTTATGCTCTGTTCTACTTGTATTGCCACCGTGGTTTGGCAATTAACCATTGTTCGTACTGAGTTCGATGAATTGTCTTCTATAGTTTTATCAGGTTTAGTTGCCTTTTATGCAGAATATCTATGACATCCCCGAGCTGCAATCTATCAGAGGCTTTCTCTAGGTCTACAAAACATATATAAGCGGGTCGGTTGTATTCTATCGACTTCTCAGCTATCTGTCTTATTGCGAATACGGCATCGTTGTAGGACCTTCCAGATCTAAAGCCTTGCTGTTCTTCGGGTAATTGTGTCGATGTATTGATCTTATCTGTTATTATCTTTGTCAGCAGTTTCAAGGTGCTGTTTAAGAGGTTGATGGCTATGTAGTTGGCCGGGTCGGTTTTATGTCCCTTTTTAAATAGTAATATAAGTAATACGATGTGCTTATTCTTCACTCGTCTGGGAATTTACTTTCGTTCAGTATTTTACTGAACAGCATTGTAATTTCGTGCTCTAGGGTGTCGCCTCCATAATTTATATCATATTATCCGTAAGTTCATTATTTATTCCGTCCGGGCCCGGACTCTTCCGGTTTTTAATTTTAGGGCTGCCGTGACGTCAGTTCTTGTGATGATGGTTCCGTCTTCCACTCTTATCAGCGGTGCGTCGGCGTACTGTGGTTTGTGTTTCCTCGTTTCTTTGTACAGCTGTGTGAGGTATTTGTGCCATGATTCTGCTGGTATCTGGTTCTTATCTGTTAGTTCATTTATATCTCTGTGTGAGCTCCTTATTAGTCTCCAGATTTGTTTTTGCAATCCATAGAAATCTCGCTTCATTGATTTTGTAAAGTGCTGCCAATATTTTTCCTTGCTTTTCCTTATCAAGCTCCTCGTTTCATATCTTATGTTCTTGAATGCTTCTTCCCTAAGTTTTGGAATGCTTCTTCTGTTTGTTCTTATATTCAAGGTATGCTGCTTTCTTCTCCTTGCATTTAGTTTTGACTCTTGGCAGAACCACAGCGTGTTACTAGTCTTTGTCTTTGATCTGGTGGTTTTCGTCCCCAGGGCCTCTTTGGCCGCTTCCTCGATGTTTTGTTTTAGTGTAGTCCAGTTTTGATTCAAATCTTGATCGTTCCGCACTGGATGTGCTCTTATTTTTTTCTCTTCTGGTAAAGTTGTTGTGTTGACTCGTCGCATATGCTTTCTATACTTATTTTTTATTCATTAGTTGGCTTAATTAGGTGTTTTGTAAGTTTTGTCTTTATACTTATCTTGGCCGTAAATAAGCTGTGGTTGGTATTGACGTTTGCTGAGTTTAATGTTTTCACATCAATCACCTGTGTTTGATGAATCTTTCGATTCGTTATTATATAATCTATCGTGGAGTGCTGTCTCCTGGTGTTTGCAAACGTTATTTTTTGTTGGGCTGTGTATGGAAAGAACGTGTTGTTGATGCCGAGTGCCTGTTGAGTGCACAGTTCTATTATTAGCTCTCCATTAGAATTTAAAGCGTCTTCGTTAAATCGCTGTTTCACTCCTTGTATTGTTTCCAACACGTGAGATAAAATCCCCCAAGAGTATCGGCCTCTCGTGGTTTGGTATTTTGTCTGTTACTCCCTGTAGTTGAATAAAGAATTCCTGTCTTTCCTGCATAGGTTTGCATGACTCAGGTGGATACACTACCACAATGTGTACTTTTGTATCATTGGTGGTCATCGATACTTGAAGTATTCAGGAGTTTATGTACTGGCTTTCTGTTTTCCTGGAATTTCCTGGAATTACAACAAGGTCTGACAGAATGCCAGACCTTGTTGTAATTTCAGGAAATCTAAACGCTAATCTCTACTGTCAACGTAGAACGTCAACGTTGTGTTAGGAGAATATGTTGTGAGAACATATCCCTGTGGCATAAAGAATAGGTCCAATTTTTTGTTTGTTAATGCAGGATAACGCAAGATCACATACTGGGAGAATCACGTTAGACTTCCTACTTGAACTGGAAATTCAAACAATGGTGTGGCCTGCGTTAAGTCCTGATTTAAATCCCATAGAGCATGTTTGGGATACCCTCGACAGATGTGTTCGTGATCGCCCGCATCCTCCTCAGACCATCCAGCAGCTAACGGCGGCTCTTATTGAAGAATTGGACGCTATACCACAAGAGGACCTTCGAAGACTTTTGCGAAGCATGCCAAGACGGACGGTGTAATGCCGTTATTCGTGCTATGGGAGCACTTAGTGTTTATTAAATTACCACTTTATTTACAAAAGTTTACATCAACAATTAATTTAAATTCGTTTTGCACTTTGGTTTTGGTAGATGTTAATTATTACAGGTACTTTAGAAGTACGTGATGCTGACATTTCCGTATGTACCAATTAAAACAATTAAGTAGAGCGTCTTTCAGACGTTCTTAATTTTATTTGCATGTAATTTTCCGTTTGAATGTTATGGAGGCACAAATTAGTGACCCGCTAATTAATTTGAGCAGTGTATATCTAACCTGTTTGTAGCTCTATAATATTAAGGTTTATTAATTGTAAGACTACTATGACATCCCATGGTCCCATCCCATTTGCATGTTACTACTAGTACCAGTCAGTACATTTGCAAGTTATTACCAAATACTATATAAATAACATTGTTTTTAAGATCATTTCCTTCTATTTAACTTAAGTGAAAGTCTTAATAAGACTTAATATTATAGAGCTATGAACAGATTGAATATATTATATATTCAAGCTACATTTCGTCTATAATAAGTTTAATAAATGTTAAATATCTACCTCAAAACGAGCTTAATAAAATGTTCCTTTTGTTGCGCTGTTACTTTGGGAGTAGGAAATCCGTCTTGTTGCAAAAGAGTATTCAGCCACCTTGCTAAATTATCACAGTACTTTTTATTTAAAGCGAAAATTACATCTGAAATGTATTCTGCAGCTGTCCTAGGGCATGACCCGCCTGTAAACGAAATAGTAAATTTAAATATAAGCAGCAAGTAAATTAATTACAAGATTTTACCTAAGTAGAGTAACATTCTCATGACTAGTGTCTCTCCATAGCTTTGCACAATATCAGCTTGGGAAGTATCACGACTGTTCAATATAAAATGGGCTAAGAATATCGCACTGTGTTTCATGGTTTGCCATTCAGGCATACATAAACAAACAAGTGCTAAAATAATTTGAATTAAATAACAATTATAAACCATCACAAATACAAATCTAAGTACATTTTTATTAGTAATTTAGACTTACAAAATAAATTATTTTGTCCTTTGACTATTAATTACTTAAAAAATATATATTCACCACATTGAAAGAGAGCTGAAGTAGCAATTCCACTGTTAATCAACTGTGGAACCTTTTTATAAAGCTGTGAAAGCATGAAGAAAAACCCTTCGAACAAGTCCGATTTCTCTGACAACTGATTTGAATTATTCAATTCAGCACAGATTTGCAGAGTGGTATTTACAAACTCGGTTAGTAACTGATGCATCATTGGGGCAAACTGCTCCTCTTTGCCAAACATAATCATAGCTGTTTTAGCAACAATAAACAGGCTTGGCTGAGGCGTTTGCCGATGTATTTGTTCCACCAATTGCAAAATATCATGCAACAATGGTTTCGCGTCGTCCATTAATGTGGTAAGAGTTTGCTTTAAAAGACCACCAAGTCCCTAAAAATAAATTAAAAGTTTTACAAAAGCTATTATTGTTTCTTGTACTTCTTTTTATTACTCTTACTAGCTGTCTATTTAACCCTTTAACTATGGCCGTCGTCTAAAGTCGACGGCACTAAACTTTCGTGAGATACGGCTATCGTCAATAAGCGATTTGATAAATATTTTATAATCTTAATACAGTTGGAACACAGCCTGAATATATAAATATATTTAACCTTTCCGGTGCTCTATAACAATTACTGAGGCTTTTTAGGACTATCAAAACAAATGTCATGTTAAATTTGTTTTGGTAGTCCTAAAAAGACTCAGTAATTGTTATAGAGCTCCGGAAAGGTTGAATAAATTTATATATTCAGGCTGCGTTCCGACTGTATTAAGTTTGTATGGTTATCTATAATGTAGTATAGTTTTACCAACTCTATTTTATAATCATTGACGGATTTTTTACGACACGACCAGAGAAGAGCAGATATGACGAGACAAGATCAAGCAAGATCAGGAAACATTAGGCAAGACCAGCAAAATCCGACAAGGAATGCGAGAAAGCAATAGAGGACCGAAACCAAAAATATAAGAAATATATTCAAAGGAAAACAACAGAGAGAAAGTGAGAATTTGATGCGGCCAGGCGCGCAGCAGACATACAAGAAGAGAAGATATGGAAACAAGCTCATAGCTAAAATAGAAGAGAACTTCAAAGAGAATGGGCCTATAAACACCCCTGCTAGGTATTCTCACATATGCGATATTCAGCTACGCGATTCTTTGCGGCAAGTGTCAAATCTGCAGTTTATCTACATTTCAGATTATGTTATATTTTCAAAAAAGTTCAAAAAAGTTCGGATGATGATTTTTTCGTCTTAGACATTTGTTATGTAAATGAGAAATTAAAAGAAAAGAAGAGGAAAAAAAATATTGGGTGCAGATCTTAAGAAGACTAGTAGAAGGAGAATTACATACTCTCTTCAAACAATTGCAAGAGCATGAAGTGAAATTATACAAATACTGAAATTTTTATTTTGTCATACAGTTCAACATAATCGGCCACAAGAGCGATCAATTCGTCTCTTTTTCGTCGTTCATTCCACTCATTTCCAAAAACACGCCGTTTGTGACACAATCCGTCATTAAAATTACAAACAAACTGGTCATGCGACGTTGAGCGACAAAACGCAAAAGAATGCTCACTAAATAATCCCAGCGACAGTACGCGGCATAGCAACTTGTAGCAGCTGTCGCATAGCCATAGTAAGAACGTGCCCATTTGAAACAATGTAATCATTATTTGACAGGCGATGTCGCGTAGCTGAGTGTCGCGAACATGAAAATAGGCCCGTTTCGCGGAATAAATGAATAATTCGATCGAAACATCGACGGGAAGGGTGATTTCTGTCAGGATAACGTTGTGCATAAAGTTCCTGCGCTCGCACAGAGTTTCTGCCGGTCTCACCATAAATCAGAATCATAGAAACCACTTTCCCTGCTTGACTGTACAATACCATTTTCGATATGGTTATTCAAAGTTAATTTCAATGGATAAACTTATCAAATCATTTCAATGTCATGATATCATGGGTTGTTGCATTCGTCTGATAAAAAAATAACCAGGTTCAATTATGAATCTATACCATCCAGGAACCCACTCAAACACATCTCAAACAAAATTCATCAAAATCGGTCCAGCAGAACTCGGCATACACTGTCCTAACCTAACCTTATCACCAGGTCTAATTGTGAATCCAAACCATCCAGGTCCCACTCAAACACAGCTAATTTTATCAAAATCGGTCCACTCATCCGTCCATCATAAGTTGTCCTAACCTAACCTACAGGGTTCAACTGTGATTCTAATCAATCCAGGAACCAATTAAGCACTTAATTACATTTAAACAAATTTCATCAAAATCGGTTCAGCAGAACCCGGCATACGTTGTTCTAAACTAAACTAACCACTGGACCTAATTGTCAATCTAAACTATCACTGATACATATTATATAAAATAGAAGCAGACTCACCAAGGAAAGACATACAACAAGGAAAAAGGAACGGATGGAGCACAAAACACCTTAATGTAGAATCACTTAAAAATAGCCTGGCACAGGAAATGCAGATACTACAATTAAAAACGCTATACACTTGATCGTGCCATGAGCAGGGCATATAACTCAACGTTACCCAAAAAAGGTGGACCAACTAGGAGGAAACTGGTGGTCAGACGAAATATCTAACCTGAGGGCCTCGTGCGTTGCTGCTAGAAGAAAATGTCAGCGAGAAAAACTAAAAAAGACGATGAAAAGCTCAAAACGCTAACGGACCTATATAGTAGCAGAAAAAGATAACTGAGACAAGCAGTAGCCAGAGCAAAAGAATCACATTAACAAAAACTCTGCGACGGCCTAGTCAAGGACATATGGGAAGATGCCTTCCAGCTATGCAAGAAGAAACTTAAAATGCTTCCGCCAAACACTCAAAAATCTGCCAATGAATGACCTGAAACGAGTTGTATATGTACTGTTTCCACAACATGAACCTTTTGTCTGGGAATAACAAAAGATTAATGAGATACCGCTATTTACCGAGAAGGAACTCACCAAAGCAAAAGACTGAATCCACAATGGTAGAGCATGGCCATTCAGACCCAGATGCCATCCCATCTGAGATCATTCAAATCGCAGACCTCGATCAATCATAATTTGTTCTAGATGCAATAAATGCAACACTAAGTGGAAGAAATAAGTCCCAAGAAATGGAAGTGCACAAGGCTTGTCCTGCTCTGCAAGGGTGACAAACCATTAGATGATCCATCATTGTTTAGATAGATTTAGACCCCTGTGTATTCTGAACACGTCAGGGAAGCTACTAGAGCAGCTCCTGGTGGAGAGACTTAAAAGAGGACTTGAGGCAGGCATCGGATTGTCCAGGAGACAATTTAGATTCAGAGAGGGCAGATCCACTATCAGTGCAATGGAAGCAGTACTAAAACTTGCAGAAGAAGCTAGAAGTAGCACCAAAAGGACAAGGAAGATATGTGCACTAATTACATTTGACTTTAGAAATGCTTTTCACATGGTAAGAAGCTACTTCCATAATAGAACACTGCTTTTATAAGCACATGGAGTTTCAGTAGAGAGAGAACTGAGTAGCAGGGCCCACAAGGTTCAGTCTTAGGCCCTACTTTGTGGAACATCCTTTATGATGGCGTCCTAAGATTGAAACTTTTGAAGGGTGTCACACTCATTGGCTTCACTGACGATCTAGCGCTCGTGGTCTGAGCAAAAACGGAAAACCGCACAATTCGCCAAGCAATCGATTGGATGTCATCAAACAACCTGAGCCTTGTGTCTGAAAAGTCTGAAGCAGTGTTACTGGCCTAAGGAGGACCAACATACATATATAAGTCCAAAGAACGAAATCCCATACCTGAGGTAGTCATAGACAAGAGCCTTTCCTTCGGTCCACACCTCATGAAAGCAGTCCACACCTCATGAAGGTAACGGCGGCATTGGACAAAATTATGCCCAATGCATGTGTGCCTAGAAGCTCCATACATAATCTTTGATATGATCATACAATTTACAATGCTATATGCTGTCCGAATATGGGCTCAAAGTATGGCAGTAGAATATCTGTAGCAATATCTACAAACTTGTGAGAATTCAAAGAACAACTGCAATCAGGATCTGTAGCGCATACAAGACTGTATTGGGAGAAGCAGTTTTGGTAATACGGTATAGCCACCATAGAGCTCCTGGTAAACAAGAGAGCTGAACTACATGAGGCTGGATGTGATAGGCAATTTAGGATTGCTGCTAGAAAAAATCTAGCAGAATGGCAACAAAAATGGTGGGCGTCCGAAAAAAGATAATGGACGAAGTTGATCATACCAGGTATCACTGCATGGGTCAACAGGAAGCATGGTGAAACTAACTTTTACCTGACCCAGTTCCTCACAGGGTATGGGTGCTTCCGCGACTACTTGAAACAAATACGCGCCGCCGCAGATGACTTGTTTGAATACTGGGGCGATGTGGTTACATGCTCTAAAATAAAGAAAATTGGAATAGGATAGCCAGATTCGTTAAATTCATTATTTCCTCTAAGGAAAATGACGAAAAACTTAAGAGACAATAGAAAAACTTAAGACGCAATAGAAATATCCACGAAAGCCCAAATAAGATGAGTCAACAACCATCTTAACTACAACAGCCATGCTAAAGATATGCTACCTGCGTTCGGCGTCTGTTTTGGAGATGTTCATTGGAGACGTTGTCTGTTCAGCTGCCAGCTACGTCCATACGAAAAAAAAACCATCTAGGTACCCACTCAAACACACACAAAAAAATTAATCTAGATCAGTCCAGCAGAACCTGGCATATGTTGTCCTAATCTAACTACTGGGTCCAATTGTGTATGTAAACCATCCAGGGACCCATTCAACACAAAATTTCATCAAAAATTGATACAACTTTTTTTTGCTTTTAGACAGACACAGTTATGAATATATACCAGTAGCTAAAGGGTTAATTTACTTACATCAATGACTTCACTATTATTGTGGTATTTCGATCCAATTAAATTATATAGTGGCAAAGTATTTTCAACCACAATAAAAAGGGGCTGTTTTTCATTTTCCCGGAGGGGTGGAATAATTACATAAAGAGTTCCATACAAGGCTGTAAGCATCTTCATTCTTGTAATAATCCTTGTAGCTGCTCCAGGATTCTACAACAGACAAATATTTTAGAGTCTTGATTACTTAGATTAACTTGTTTTACTTACAGGATCGGATGCTAAAAGCGCTTGAATTTCTTCAAATGATGGAGCCAAATTTATGTTTAAATATTGCATCACATTCGCCACAGGTGTTATACTTAGGACTTTCCCTATGCTAGCCATTATTCGTATACATTCTGCCAGCTTTAGGTTCCCACTTTGTAATCCAGACTAAATAACAGAAAAAAAAATTAGACAATACATTTTTATTGGTTTAATTTTTTTACCTGACACGTAGCTAAAATATGATCAGTATATGGCATCAAATATTTCTGACAATTAAATGTGAGATCTTTAAGAGCCATGGTAGCACTTGGAATAACATCCGGATTCCCCAAACCCGACACAACTAATGGCACAACATTTTCGATAACTTCTGGATGATCCATCATCCATTCTGAATAAGTCCCAACACATTCCAGTGCACTCGACAAAACTTTTGACTTCAAATTCGAGTATGGGATGCTTTTCAACACTTGCATCAACTTGGGTAAGTATAAATTTTCAAACTCGATACATTCTGCAGCTGAACCAAAAGCATGCAAACAGCTCTCCACTAAATTCCAATTGTTCGGATTGTTACATTTCTGTATAGCATTTTCTAGTTGAATTAATAATATGTCTAGCATTTCCAGATTTAAGACATTGTAACAGTACATGAAGGTATCTGCTATGTCTTGGCGATAACATCTGAACATTTCCTTATCATCCAAGGTCCATATAGAATTATCTTCTTCACTTGGAAACATTGATTTACGTAACATTACACATGCTAGTTGACGATAGTATGGTTTGACTACAAGGAGTAAAGCTGCACATTGAGCAGTATCTAATGACAGAATTTCATCCTAAAACATAAATTTAAAAAACTTTCTTTTATCTATATAGGCTAGTCTTGACCTTCTTTCTCCCCTTATATTGTCTCATTCTGTTTTGTCATTTAGTCTTTTCTATTGCATCTCATTAGGTTAATTTGGCTAATATAATCCAAATTAACCTAATGAGATGCCATGCAGCACATACTAGTGAGTGAACCAAAGAAAAACAATTGCAACTAGCTCTAAACGGTTCACGAAAGATAAAAAGAATGCAGTAGTATGCATAAATAACAGCAAAGTAACTGTTCTAAAGACTGGACATGGACCGGGTTTTGTATGGGTTGAACTACTCCAATTCATTATATACAGCTGCTACTTTTCTCGCAACGCAAAAATTGAACAGCTGTCAGAATCCCAAGAGACACTTACAATTAGTCAAACCATTAGGTGCCAGGGGAAAAAAGGTAAAATTATAGCAGACGACTTCAACGCAAAGTCGCTACACTGGGGTTCCTCAAAAACGGATCCACGTGGGGACATGGTCATGGTCTGAGCGGCGAGCATGGACCACTTCAACAAAAACGGACGTCTCAATACTTGACCTAACTTTCGCAACAAGCGAACTCGCTGCAAGAACAAAGAACTGGCGAGTACTAGAGAGAGAGTCACTAAGTGACCACAAGTATCTCAGCTATGTAGTAGATGAAAATAATGGAAGTATTCCAACCCAATGCACAAACCAAAACGCTTGGACAAACAGATCAATGCCAACAGACATACAAAAATTCTATAGTAACCTAGAAGCAGAAATAAACCGAAGACAATAGAAGATTAACAGAAATTAAGACCGAACATTTTACAGCAAATTCGTTTATAAAAACTATATGCAAAAGCTGTGATGCCACACTACCACCAAAAAAGGAAAGCAGACCAAAAAGAAGAGTGTAATGATACTATCGCTGGTGGAATGATACTATCGCTCAAGCAAGGGCAGCCTGTAATAAAGCGAGACGCATATACCTACCAATGCAAAGCTAAAAAACCTAGCCCAACACAACCAGCAAACATTCAAGCAGGAGTACACAGCTGTGAAAAAGAGAATGGAAATCAACAAATCAAAATGAGACCACTGGCAAAACCTATGCCACGAGATCAATGAAGACACTTGGGGGGATGTCCAAATTGCAATGAGAGGTCTGAAATTAAGGCAACAAAACATTAAAGTCCCAATGGAAACACCACTAAAGATTGCTGATGCACTGTTGCCAACCCACGAAGAACCGGTCAGGGAGAAACCAGACATGCTGGAGATTGTGCCATTTAATGAGGAGGAAATATGTAAAGCCAGCCAACGCATTCGAAATGGCAGAGCCCCAGGTATAGGTCTTCCATCAGAGATTATAAAAAACATTTTGGTAAAGTTTCCAAACTATGTTCTGAAAATAATGAACCATATAGTCACTGAGGGAATAACCCAGCGAACATAACCCTGAGGATATAACCCAGATAATACCTTTGTAAGGGACAGGATCAGCCACCAAGTGACAAAAGCTATGGAGGAACCCCTACCTAGAACCCAACACTGACCAATCACATGCTCTGTAACTGCAGCAATAAAACCAGAATACGTTCCCCTCAAAAGAAGATTTAACTTCAAGAAGGCCAATTGGAATGAATGGTCCAAAGAACTAGACCAGGAAGTCCTGCGACTAGAACCATGCCCCAAATTGTATGACCAGTTTGTCATGCTGGTAAAGAGAATATCGAGAAAGCATATGCCAAGAGGCTGCAGAACAGAATATATGGCAGGTCTTGACGATGGAGCTAAAGCCGCCCTCCGTAACTACCGAAATATATACAATCAAGATCCCTTCTCTCAGAAAACCATCCAGGCAGGAGAAGATGTTCTGCAAGCGATATCAGCGACTAGAACGGAAAGATGGTGCTAGCTCATAACGGATATGAAACAAAGTAGTAGACGTGCATGGAAGTTAATAAAGAATCTCAACAAAGACCCCTCCGCTCGAGCACCCGATTTGTCTGGAGTCACACCAGACCAAATAGCCCTACAAACTACAAAAAAACTACAACGTGACAGTAACAACGAAACCGATGTCCTTAACGACCCTTTCAGCATCAATGGAATAAAACGAACAATCCATCAACTGAAAGAAAATAAAGCAGCTGGTCTGGCCGAAATTAGGTCAGAGAAAATTAAGCATTTTGGGCCCCTAACCATAGACTGGCCCACTCAAATGATGAACAACTGCATCTCCAAAGTGCAAATTCCAAAAAAGGTGAAAGTGTTGAAGGTCAAAGGTTAAAGTTGCACTTCTGAAACCAGGGAAAGAGCCAACAGGTCCTGGGGATTTTAGACCCGTTTTTTTTGCTGTGTCACCTTTTCAAGGATCTTGACCGAATCTCTGACATTATCAAGGAGACCATACCAGTACAGCCAGGTTTCAGACCAGGCAAATCGTGTTGCGGGCAAACCCTCAAACTCACTCAATATATCGAAAGTAGGTTTGAACGGAAGCAGATAACGGGAGACGCTTTCATTAATCTATCTGCTACTAATAGACTGCTACGTCTATCTATGATACCGTGAACCATCAGAGGCTGATGTCAAAGTTCTATGACATCACCAAGGACTTTCGCCTGACTAAGTTGGTAGAATGCTTCCTACAATATCCGACGGTTTTTGGTAACTAAAAGCCAGGAATAGTCGGTGGAGACTCAGGAAAACGTCCTACCCCAGAGCAGCGTCCTGGCGCCAATCCTATATAATATCTACACCAATGATCGACCAACAAATAGAGAGACAAAGCGTTTCATATATACCGATGACACGGCTATAACAACTCAAGGCAGAACTTTCAACGAGATAGAGGATAAATTAACTCACGCTCTGCAGGATCTAGCCTACTGTAAAAATAACCACCTCAAAGCTAATCCCACTAAGACACAGGTGTGTACTTTCCATCTTAGAAACAAAGAAGCACACAGTAAGCCAAGGGTGGCCTGGCAGGGCCAAGAATTGGAGCATAACAACACACCAAAATACCTAGGCATACGCCTGAACCAAACGAGTGTTCAAAAACACTTCCAATACATCAAAGGGAAAGTATGCGCAAGAAACAGACCCAAAATGGGGAGCACAACCTCATACACTCCGCACATCGGTTCTTGCTTTATGCTTTTCTACCGCGGAACATGCTGCGCCGTTATGGTTTAATTCCGCTCATACCAAGCACGTTGACGTGCCACTGAACGAGTCGGTGCGCATGCAGATACCATGCCTGAAACCGAACCTGGTGGAGGAATTCCTCCCAATAGTTGGTATTGCCCCACCCACAATCAGGAGGTGTGTTGCCGGGGGCTGAGCGAAAAAAACAAGAAACCAACCAGAGGCATCCCTTACATGGGCAACAAATGCAACTGCATAGGCTTAAGTCTCGGATGAGTTTTATGCGGTCGACAATACCCCTGAAGATTACGCCTGAAGCACACCGAACAAACCTATGGCAAGTGGATGGCAGCCACTTGCACACGGATTGAGGCAAATGAATAGCACTAACCTAACCTTTCCCTAGATGGAGGACGCTGAACAGGCGTTATAAGTGCACCTAGCATTTTGGTTGTTTGTGAGCTTTTTCGCCAGACCTTCGACGACATAATCTATTACATCTACTGTCGACTCTCCGTCCCTGAACCAATGTTGCTTCTCTGAGAGGTTCTCACCTGCCTCTAATCCTTGTCTTATTCTTTGTAACAGCAGTTGCTCTAGGAGTTTTCTTGCTACATCTAGTAGACACAGGGGTCTGTATGAGGAAGGCTTCTTGATGGGCTTATCACCTCTCCTAATTAGGACAAGTTTAGCTTTTTGCCATGTATCTGGAAAGATTCCCTCAGTACTTACTTACTTTCCATGTTCAGATCAGATCACCATAACAAATCAAATTTTCAGTTTCCAAAAATCACGTTCTTAAGAACGGGAGTCGCACGATGTAACAGCAACCTTAAAAATAGGGCTACAAAGAGGATGACAATTGTGAATGCGGCGTAACTCAAGACTACTAGCATCTGGCTGCGTCCCCAAATATGAGTGAGACTTGTACAGAGGAGGACCTGATACTCGCGAATGAAAAAGTCACATATATGGCTAAGGGAAGTACTAAGGGAATCTTTCCAGATACATGGCAAAAAGCTAAACTTGTCCAAATTAGGAGAGGTGATAAGCCCATCGAGAAGCCTTCCTCATACAGACCCCTGTGTCTACTAGATGTAGCAAGAAAACTCCTACAGCATCTACTGTTACAAAGAATAAGACAAGGATTAGAGGCAGGTGAGAACCTCTCGGAGAAGCAACATTGGTTCAGGGACGGAAAGTCGACAATAGATTATGTAGTCGAAGGTCTGGCGAAAAAGCTCACAAAGAACAAAAAGCTATGTGCACTTATAACGCCTGACGTTAGAAATTGCATGCCACCGCAATTGATACTACGACTAATAAGGAGCTATTTGAGAAATAGAAAAATCATTCTACAAACAGAGAATGCAAAAGTGAGCGATATCAGCAGTGGTGTTCCACAGGGTTCAGTTCTGGGCCTAACGCTGTGGAACATCCTGTCGATGGAGTCCTCAGACTCAAACTACTGGACGGAGTGGAGACTGTGGGCTTTGCTGACGACCTGGCTCTGGTAGTGACTGTGAAAACAGAAAGGGGAATAAAGCTTACAGCTATATATCAAGTTGATAATTGGTTGGAAGGAAAGAGACTATATTTGGCCCCCAAAAAGACAGAGGCAGTGCTACTAACTGGGTTCAGAAAAGTCAGTCCCATTATTTTCATTGTACAGGGTGAAAAGATACTCCCGAAAGAATCAATTAAATACCTGGGTGTAACGATCGACAAATGTCTATCATTTAAAAATCAAGTCATCACAATTGCAGATAATGAGCTCAAAACCGCTGCAGCATTAGACTAATGCCCAGTCCAAGTCCGTGGTCCAAAAAGCAGCAAGCGAAGGCTCCTATGCCCTATGGTACATTCTACCATGCTTTACAGAGCTCCGGTATGGGCAATTGCCATGGAGAAGAAATCGAGCAATCAAAAGCTATATAGAGAGAGAGATTGAGGAACTCTACCGAATGAGAACAAGCGACAATTGCACAAAGAGCAATATAAAGAAAGCCGCCAGGGCACGATCGCATAAGGCATGGCAAAAAGAATGGCAGCAGGGGACAATGGACCTGGATCCTTATACCTGACGTCGAGCGATGGGTGTCACGAAAGCATGGTGAAACTAATTTTCACCTTACAGAAATGCTAAGCGGTAATGGCTGTTTTAGGGACTACACCTGCATAATATGCGCACGGCAATCGATAGTCTCTGTGAATACTCCATGAAGATAGCGTTCGCCACACGCGAAGGGCAAATGTAACGATCGACAAATGTCTATCATTTAAAAATTGCAGATAAAGCGGTCTAAACCGCTGCAGCATTAGAACAACTAATGCCCAACGTCGGTGGCCCAAAAAGCAGCAAGCGAAGGCTCGGTCATACATTCGACCATGCTTTACGCAGCTCCTGTATGGTCAATTGCCATGGAGAAGAAATCGATCAGGCATGAGTGTGTCCATACCGAACGATCTCAATGGAGGCTGCACTTGTAATCGCAGGCATAGTACCAATAGAGTCAATGGTGCGTGGGAGAGAGAGAGAGGAACTCTACCGAATGAGAACAAGCGACGATTGCACAAAGAGCAATAAAGAGAAAGCCGCCAGGGCACGAACGTGGCAGCTCTCGAACAGGAGACAATGAACCTGGATCTCACGTCACGTCAGCTAGATGTCAATGACGATGGGTTTCACGAAAGCAAGGTGAAACGAATTTTCACATTATAAAAATGCTAAGCGGTCGTGGCTGTTTTAGGGACTACCCACAAAATAAGCGCAGAGCAACAGATAGTCTCTGTGAATACTCTGGTCATGAAGATAGCATTCGACACACCATCTTGGAATGTCATCGATGGATACCATAAAGAGAAATGTGGGAAAAGAAAACTCATCTTAAACTAGAGCCCATAGGCCTAACTGACCATTTCATCAGGTCAGAGAACATCTGGACAATAACAATCAATATAGTCACAAACATCATGACCTTGAAAGAGCAGAACGAGCGGAAACGGCTCCAAGTCAAAAGCAGTAAGAAACTTTGTTTAGCAGTAAGAAACAGCATCTGAAACCCTAATCACTAGATCTGGGGGATGTAAGGGAGAACTAATACAGCGACATCTTGACGTTATGCGTGAAGCGGTTCCACGATGCTCGAGAATTTCAGTTGATAAGTTAACCAGTGGTGCTTGCTATGTCCCATTTCAAAAGTCTTTTCTATTGTATAAATCTTATTTTACAAGTATGACTTACTTGTAATGTGTACCAAAATCCAAAGGTAACGGTGCTGCTAGTTTCGTCGACTGGATAAGTTCCAGGTAAATCAGTACATCGTAAAATACAATTAAATAAATTATCAGTAACTTTTCGATCTTCTACATTATCGTTCATCAGGTTATCGATGAACAACTTGCAATTACTGTCAGCCATTGTTACAATTAATAAATAAATACTAGTTAAAATATCCTTAAAAAAACAATTAAAATTTAATATTCTAGTCATTTTCTTAAATTTCTGATTTACTTTGTTTGGCTCTGAACTATTACTTTCTGTTTCTAATATCTTATTAAACTTATCCAATATATTAGCCGTATGCGACATAACGTAAGTTCTATATTTTTGTGTGTGTGGATGCTGAACTACCGCTGTTAAAGCATCTAATGTAACTTCTGTTAGTTCCATTTCTTCTGAACTCATGCACTCTTGCTCAGCTCGATTCCTAACAACATCACATTTTAAATAATCTACAAATTTATTCATAATAATACACTCACCAATAGACGAAACACGTTAAATCAACTAAAAGATTCATAATTCGTGAACAATCATCAATGTTAACACCGCCTAAAGAAATCCATGCAGAAGCACATCTCGCTGAATGTAAATATGTTGTTAAATTTGACATATCAAAACTAAATAGAAATAATTCAATTAATCATCGTGTAATATATGAAATGTTTAAGGAAAGTCTTACTTAGCATTCGGGATAGGAACTAGACACATCTCAACAACTTTTAAAATGTCTTTGGAAACACCTTGTAGTACACTTCTTAAAATATTTCTTTTACTTATAGCTAATGCAGTACTTTGAAACTGAAAATAAAATTCAATTACCATTTAATAAAAGAATTAAAGAGTTTGAAAGATAGTCTACATAATCATCTAGTTCCATAATAAAATAGAATTAGACATTATTAAAAAAAAGTGTATATATTAATGTTTTACCTCTTCAGGAATAACAGTTAAAATCTCCAATAAAATCCAGACGACTCTTTCAGGTTCAACATTAGGCAAATATTGAGGTTGAAAGCTGCTGACGAGTTCTTCGAAAGCTTTGGGCCAATGCATTGGAACAGTGTGAATAATGTAAGCTGAAAGCTAATTATCGGCATCAGCTAACATGTTGCCTTATTTCACAAATAAACTTACTGTTATGCATAATCGGTTCAAAACAATCTTGGGGCCCATAGCAAAGTTTATAATTGCTTCAAGGATTCGCTTCTTCAAGATTTCGTAATGATCTGGAGGTACTTCATTCCAATATTTTAATAGTTTTGTGTGTAAGGTGGTTGCTGCAAAGAATTGTACCTCGGAAGACTAAAATTTACATGTAAATTATGTTTAAAATAGCTTTCGCAAATCAGAATTTACTCTTTGTGGATGGAGCAGTTCCCAGACAAAGCTCCATGCTTGTGGAGAGTTTTGTGCTTCTGTTAACCATTGATGAGCTTCAGCTTGTTGACCAGCTTCTGTTCGATAGAAAAGACAAACTGCCTTTTCCAAATTTTCTGCTGTATATTCCATTGTGTTAACCTAAAAAATATTTAATATTTTTTGGTTGCGGAAATTTGTGGTATTTCTAAGCTCACCTTTTGGGAAAGTTTACTACATCATAGGTCGTTGGAGAATGAGTCAATGGCGCAAAAATGCTGCTAAAATTCGAAATTTGCGAAATTTAAAATTCAAGGTTACTCCTGTCAAAATACCACCACACTGAAATGCGTCGCAAATAATGACTTGTTAAAAGTTATATTTATCGTTCTCTAATAAATTTAATTAACGTGAAATTATTAAGATAAATTACATAATTTGTCCATTGCATTATTATTACATAATACGTAATATAAATATTAAACACGTTTAATTAAAATAATTTAAATAAATAGCGAGCTTCATGTTCAACTGCCAAATTGACAAGAAATTAATCATAGTGAAATTAGCAACAAATAACATTTATATTAAATAATAATTTAGTCTTTATATCATTAAAATATATTTATTCGACTTATTTAATTTCATAGAAATTTATTTTTACAATATCTTATAAATTGTTATTATGGATAATTTTCTTCTTTGATTTTGTAGATTTAAAACTTTTTTTTTTATTTATTTTTAAAAAACTTGATACTTGTGACTAAATTCATATGAGACTGTCAAAATTGACAAAAGCTGTAATGTTTATATTTGTTGTCAAAAACGTTAAAAACACAATAACTGTAATGTTTTCATGAGAAAATATTTAATAGCAATAACAATCAAGCCTATAAGCAATGTCAGTCTTCTTCTTGAACGCTGATCCAAGTGAAGTGGATCAGAAGCCTGAAACCCAAACCAGTGATGATCAATCGCAAACACAGAGCGAGGCTCAAGCAGCCTTGCTCCAATTCTGGCCAAAAATGCTGGAAGAGGTGAAAGCTATAAGAAACATGGACTTGAAACAGCAAGCTCTCCCCTTAGCCAGAATAAAGAAGATAATGAAATTGGATGAGGATGTTAAAATGATATCTGCAGAAGCCCCATTACTATTTGCTAAAGCTGCTGAGATATTTATCCATGAACTTACTTTACGATCGTGGATACATACAGAGGATAATAAAAGGAGGACTTTGCAAAGGAATGATATAGCGATGGCTATAACGAAATTTGATCAATTTGATTTCTTAATTGATATTGTTCCTAGAGATGATATAAAACCAAATAAACCTAAGGAAGAAGGCCAAGCGAAAACGATTGTCAACCCCGATCAGGTCCAATACTATTTCCAACTTGCCCAACAGCATCATGCATCGCTCCAACAAACTTCGGCACAGCCAGCAACCACTTCAACAACAAACCCTCACAATACTATACAAATAGTGCAACCACAATCTGTACAGACAGTTCATGTGAATCCCATAGAAAGTGCAACAACATCTACAACACCCACAACATCTCAAACTCCAGTAATGATACAACAAACACCTGTACAGCCCAGCACTTCACCTCAAGCTCAAACAGGTGGAATCCAAATCGTACAACAAATTGTAACACCAAGTGGTGAAGTCCAACAAATCCCTATACCTCTATCACCGCAACAACTACAACTAATAAGAATGCAACTGCAAAATAATGGCTCGCAGCCCTTGATTATTCAAGCCACACCTCTGCAAACATCAGCACAACCTCAATTAATACAAGTACAACAGAATTCAGGTTCACAGGCTGTGTTTCTGACTCAGTCAAATGGTAGCACAGAGACAGAGTAGTTGTTAGTTTTGTAAAAGTAAACTTCAATGTTTTTGTATTGATAGATTTATTGTATTTCTTTTATATTTTATAAGTTAGTGTAAAGGGGTGAAGTAAACAAATAAATATTATCATAAGATTATTTCTAGTTGACCTTATTTAAAACGGAAAACTGCATGTAATTTTTACGGTGTATTCCCTGTATAGTATTTAGTTTTATTCTGTATTGGTGACTCTTGGTAGGGTAAAATAATTAAAATTTAATTTTGTATAAGGTTGAAAAATTTGCATAAAGTCCGCATTATGAAAGAATAATGTGTAGCAAGCAAGGCGCCAACTTGAAAATTCGAAAGTACCTTTATCAAATTAATGGTTTGACAAACTAAAAATAAAGATGGCAGATCCGCAAGCAGGTATGTTTATAATAAAAAAAACTTATTTTAACATTAACACAAAACCGCACTAAGTAAATTTCGGTTATTTTACGAACTTATGTTTCGAGATTTCCACAGTTTTTTTCAATCCATCGAGGAGAAAATTTCCACACAAACTTTAAACCAAAACACCATAATAAATTACAGGTTTTTTCCTTCTATACACACACTCGTCGAAAAATAAATAAAGTATCAGTTTTACTTGTTTACATTATTTGTATATAATTTACAAGGCTAAAACAACTTTTAATTTCAATAACAAACAGTTTTATAAAAACATTTCTAACCCCACTAACCATTCATGCTAATATCAATCTATTTTACGTTATTTTATATTATTTAGTATCTTTCTATTTAATATAGGTACTTTTGATGATATTATCATATTAATTAATCTGTTTTAGATCATTTCTATTATTACTTACAAGTGTTATTAATATTATTCGTTGAGGCCATCTAGTACCACGTTAAGTCTTGTTACGCTTCGCAGTTTGTGTCACTTTCTTCTGAGCCCAGAATTGCCTCATTCTCTGTGAGTGGGCCAGCTTGCACTTCACTGTCCTTGTGGTAACTTGTCTTCCTTTTTTTTCATTCATCTCTGTTTATCCCATTCATCAATATCTTTTTGGAGAAGTGATTTCTATTGAAGGCATTATCTGGTTTTAGATGCAGTATTTTGTAGTCTTCTTTGGTATTTATAAATCAGGGCATTGTGGTTTTGTGTTTGGAGTCAAAAAAGTGAAAAATGTCAGCCTATTTCTGTCCATTCGTTTGAGATGATCATAATTCCGTGCCCACCTCTTACAGATCGTTTCTGTAATTTTCTCTATTTCACTGTAGACTACTTTGTTGTTTTTTTTTATGATGGATACCATTCTTGTAATTCTATCCCATTACACCTCTAACGAGTTTGTGCTCTTTCTTCTCTAGTTTCCGCTGCAAACATAACTACTGGCTTCAGAACAGTTTCATAATGATGGAGTTTGGTATTTTTGGACGACATTTTTTATTGTAGATTGTGCGCAACATTTATAGGCTATTTCGAGTTTGTATACTCATTCCTTAAGTGCTACTTTATCCAGGCCACTTTTCATGATGATCTCTCCCAGTTACTTGAATGTTTCCACTTAGTTGATCTTCCTGTATTTTGTCTAGAGTTTCACTGGGGCATCTTTGATGTTGGTCATTACTTGTTTTGTCAAATGATAACACATATTATTGTATTTATTTCATGAAAATTAAATACGCTAAATCTGGAATAAGTAGACACAATTAAAAGAAAAGTGAATCTAATTACAGTTGCAAGAGTAACGTTATAAGAAGGGCAACCAAAAATATGCTCTTAAAAAACTACTTTAAGTGCTTAAAATATGCTCTATAAAAATGAAAATATGCTGTATAAAAATAAAAACATGCATTTAAAAAAATATATGCTCTTAAATCTGAAATAAATTATATGAAAAAATGTTAAATTCTAGATATGAAAACATAGATACAAAAGAAAAATACAGCTAAACTTCAAAATAATTTGTTTAAAATTTTTATTAGAATAAATGACAAACATCTCATTTAAGTTCTCAAAAACAAAACTATTCCTGTTTGATCGTAGGAAATTTTTGTACATTGAAAAACTTCGTTCCACATCAATCGAAGTTATAGGTGCAAATTTAAATGCCATTGCTTCAATAATACTATATTTATTGTCTATTGTTGTAGAATCTCTAGACCTAGTCCAAGACACATTTATTGAAATTGCCTTCATAATAAAAAACCATGATTTTTTTGAATAACCGTTGCAAGTTTTTTTTTACAAAGATAGCTGCTTCACCTTTAAGGCCATTAATTACATTTTGAGCATATTCTATTACCTCAATCTGTTTAGCAAGCAGTAGCCCAGATGTAATACATTTCAAAATCCTTTTTTTGCATTGGCTATTAGACGATCGACGTTAGTATAAATTCCTCGAATTTGTTCCCAAACTCGATGAAGTCCATGTGCAAGACGAGTCAGATGTGTCACTTTTGGATAAAATATTTGTATGGCCTGAGCTGCTTTTACCATGTATGGAGTGGCAGCTGATATAAAGAGTAAATCGAATCTCGATTGAAACTTTCATCCAGAATTTTGATTGAATCATCAAAAAGTCTTGCAAAAGTGCTATGATTTGCCTTGTCAAGCACTGCATTATTTAATACAAATTTCATCATGGCCCAAAATTGCAATGACGACGTTTGCTATATATCTCCCAGTTAAATTGGTAGTTTCATCAATTGAGATCCCTAAAAAAATATTTTTGGCGCTATTTTTGATAAAGATAATTTTGTAATTAATAAATAATTTTTTTGACAAAAAACCTACTTTGGCACACCTGACGCGTCTTGAGATTTCTGTCAAAACGCAGATCAATGAATATAAATATTTTAACCAAATTGACATGTTTTTTCGAAATATGTCTTATCATTGCCAATATGCAATTTATGCTCTTATTGGTGAAATATGCAAAAATATACCCTTACGATAGGGCTCTAAATTCATAGTTTATTGAGAAACACATTTCTGGCTAGTCCATTCTTTTATAAGTAGAATGAGAAAATATATGCATTTGCATATTTTTGGTTGCCCTAGTTATAAGATTAGATCTGGGATCGGGACCTTTTGAAAGAAAACGAGCATTAGTTTAAAGTCACAGTCAGGGTTACAATAAATAGTTATTTAAAAAGAGATTAATAGAGATTTAAAAAGACTGAAAAAGATTTAGGAAGTGTCTCACTTTTTACAGAATTTAGAGGAAGAAAAAGAATATTTAATATCACTACTAATTCATATTTGTAAATATATAAATTAGGGTTTCTGGTTCGGATATATCCGAACCGCAAAACCGTGGATTTCTGTGCAAAAACCGAAGAAGAACCGAAGAACCGCGGTTTTCGGTTTTATCTAAAAATCTATAAAAATAAAATACATTGCATTAGTGCTCTTTCAAGCATAGCAAACTGTTGCTGCAAGAATGGCAACCATCGACGGTATATCTGTTTGAGCAATTTCAAAATTTGCATTTATCCGGAAAGCAATAGCTGACTGGTTTTTTAACCCAACCAAATCGTGCCAAAATGTCTTTCAGGTGTTATGAACTTAATTCTTAGGGAATACAAAGAAAGAAATGATTTTAAAGTTTCAAGAATTAAAAACAAATATAGTATTACGCTAGATGAGTGGACTAGTTTGAGATACTGAAAATACTTAAACATTAATATTCATGGAGAGAACAATTTTTATTGCAATTTAGGCTATCTGTGAATTGAAGGAACTTGTTCTGCAAATAATAACGTAATAAGTAGTGAAAGATATTTAGATTCATTTAGTATCAGTTTCAGACATGATATTGTGGGAACCACATATGATGGTGCCCATTTAATTAAAAAAATGGTATATATTGCCCTCCTGAACCACAAATTTGCATTAACAATACAATTCATCTCGCTGTTTGCATCAGTTTTTACAATAAATCATCTCAAGTAGAAAACAGCTACAGCAGTGAAGATGAAGATTTATTTCCTGAAGAATCACTCGAAGAAGTTGTCAATAATGAATATTACATTGAAGAAGATGCTGAAATTAAAAGTAATTTACAGATGATAAGAAAACATGTAATTTTTTTTTGTTTATCTCCAATAAAATCAGTTTCTTACAACGAAACGTAAAATCTCTTTCTGAATAGGAAATTAAATTAGCAATGTATATCAAGACAAGGTGGTCTAATATTGAACCAATGTAAGAAAAATGTATTCTTCTAAAAGTCATAATATTACAGATTGTTACAAATTTAAATTCAGTGCATTTAATTGAAAATGTTAATTTTCAATTTTTATGAAACTTTATCTCCAGTAAGCGTAGCAGTAACATTAAGCCGCGATGATTCTAATATATTCACGGCACAAGGTGTAATAGGATTCTTAGAAAAGAAATTAATTGGTTCTGATATAAGCAAAGCTTCAATGAAAAATATCATGGAATGTTTGAAGACCCATGAAAATCTGGAATTAACAGAATTGATTGCTAGATGCTTATTAGATCCTTCAAAAGTCCCAACAAAATCTATTTTAATATTGGCCAAAAAAAATTTGTAATGACTTTATCCACACAACAATAAGGTTGAACTTGAATGTTCGGCAAATTCAGAAGAATTAGAAGAAGTGACCAATGCAAACTATTCCTTGCAAGATGAAGTTCAAAAAGCAAATCAAGAAGTATTAAACAAAAATACTTATATGTAAACAAATCGCTATCCTAATTCTATGAAACAGGAGTTTGCTAAATATAAAAGAACTTCTGAGAGAACAACAAAAAAACATTAAATATTTTGTTTCAAGCACTCTCTACAATTAAAGCTACATCCACCTCTGAAAGATCATTTTCCCTAACCGCCAATTTTTTTACAAAACTAAGATCTCCTTTAAATATCAGACACTATTACCAAAAGTTCTTAAAAACCGAACCCGAAACCGCGGTTTTTAATTTTCAAAAACCAAAAACCGCGGTTTTGAAAAAGCACAGATGTTCAGAAACCCTAATATAAATATTGTGTATAATAATAATAATAATAAATCTCTATTTAATTAGGAACCCTAATATACATATAAGAATATATGAAAATACATATTATACATATTGTATAATACATATTATATATATTATTACTAATCTTCTTGTTGCCATTACAGCCTATTCAGGGATTTGGCATTCTTCTCAATGATGGTTGCCCATCTACTTTAGTTTCTTTACAATTTTCCATCCCAAGTGCTCTTGTGTCTTCCCGCACATTGTACAGCCACCTTGTCCTCAGTCTGTCATGTGGTCTGTGTCCTATAGTGGCTTCCAGCTCCCATTTGAGGTGCCTAGTATGCTCCATTCTGTTTATGTGTCCTGCATATCGTAATCTACCACATTTAATTGTTACTACCAAATCTAGCTCATTGAAAATCTGTCATGGTGCTCATGGTTTATTAAGCTCCTCCACCCCTGGTCTGCATGTACTGGGCCAAAAATCTTATGTAGTTCTTTCCATTTCGAAGCAGTTCAATTGTAGTTCGTGTGCATTTCTAAAGGTCCAAGTCTCACTGCTGTATGTCACCTTTGGTCTAATTAGTGTCTAATATGTTCTTAGCTTGATTCTGTGCAACAGGTTTTTGCTGCTGACTATTAGGTGTAGACTAATCAAATCAAATCAATTTTATTTTTAACTGTGATACACTGAAGTACATATTAAAACGTGTCAAAATTACAAAAATTAAAATGCTAAATTCTAGCTACATAAGAGAGGTCCTACAGCACAATTGATAGTATAAGTAATTATGCCAAATAATAAAACATACAGTTCACAGGTGTATTTTGCATGAGGTGAATTCTTCAACACTGTAAAAGGCTTTGTCAGTTAAAATATCTTTCAATTTTCTTCTAAAGGCTTTGGTGTTTTCTAGCTTTAAGTTAGATGGGATACAATTATATATAAATTTTTCTATTCTGATTGGGGCTTTGCTACATATTGTGAGGTTTGATCTATGCATGATCAAATTTCTTCCGTACCTTGTGTTGTGGTTGTGTCATGTCATGCCCTGATGAAAACTCTTGAAAACTTTTGTTTTTATGAATAAAATCCCAAGTTTGAATGAAATGAATTTAAAAATTTAAAAAAAACGAACACTGAGACTAGATCTGCTGAATCTTGTTCCTCGTTTGTCATTTCCTATCACTTTTTCTGACCAGGTTGATTAGTATTGTTGAGAGGCCATCTCTTTGTCACAGACCCGATGTTACCGCAAAACTTGTTGATAACACCCCTTGTATCTGCACTTTGCCTCTGTTGTTGATAATACATGACGATTATTATTACATTACATATAAAATATTTTATCTACAACCACTATTGTGTGCCCATTATTGTATAGTTTGTGGACCATGTAAATACATCATAACACACACATATGTAACAATCCACGATTAATGTTATGGAATAATTTAAAAACACCCATGAGCGTTTGGTTTACGATTCGTTGATTTGTTTAGAGCTGCACGTTAATACTATTTTTAAATATAGTACTCCGTGATTTTCAAACAATCATTAAACGTCACATCATTCACATAGAAAATGTTATTCGTTTCGTTTTTTCACGTTTAAATCCAACGAAAACTACAAATAAGTACTAAATAAAAAGGTATGTAACCATTATTAATGTATTTATTTTCATTTCTATCAAGTTTAATAAGGTCGAGTAACAGTTATATATAAAAATACAACTGTTTGTTGTTTATTATAATGTTAAATATGTACCTAATAAGAAATAAATTTGTTACATCAAACATATTTTTCTTATTAAACTGAAACAAATTAGTGTGGTCGTAGATAAAGTATAGTACATGACTCGAGTTGTAAGACAATTACGTACTCGCGGAATTACGCTGTAACTGTTCCGCTCGTACGTAATATGCATCTTACAACTCTTGTCACGTAATATACTAAAAACGACAATTCTTCTTTTTCTTCATATGCCGTCTTCCTTAACGAAGGTTGGCGATCACTTCTTTAAACGCTTCCCTGTCTCTTGCAGCGTGAAATATTTGTTCAACACTGAGGTTAGTCCACTCTCTGATATTCCTCAGCCAAGATTTATTTTTCTTCCTATGCCTTTCCACCCTTCTATTCTTCCCGGCATGATACTTGTAGGAGGTAGTATTTGTCATTACGAAGTATGGGGCCAAGATATGCTGTTTTTCTAATTTTGACGATTCTCATCAGTTTTCTGCCGTGTCCAATTCTTCTTAGTACTTCTTCATTTGTGGTTTTAGAAGTCCAAGCAATTTGAATCAATAGCCAATCTTGCAATTCGATGCTAGCATTTTAATGGTGGACTTGTAGCCATCTTTCTACAAGATAATCCTGCAGCATGCAAAACGGTCCATACATTAACATCTCAAACTTTCGGTGGTGGTGGTCTCTTTCAGTGGTGACTCGGTTTTCGCCTGAATCCGGGTCTTCTGCTTATCGGGTCTGTAGAGTATTCCCTGTGTGTGACAGGCTATTCGCCGCGATTGTAATTGAACATGTTCAATTTTAATCGCTGCCAATGCGCACTCGCCACGATAATTCGCTATGTGTGACAGGGTACTCGCTGCGAGTAGCCATTTAGCTCAGCGCGCCGGTGGAGACAACACGCTTGTGCAACTTGTCGTTTTGTCCCGATATAGATACGTGAATGTAGATACGATGAGTGAACCTAAAGTGTTCTCTAAAGTGGGGAAAATACGATATAATTCGTTTCTTGGGTGTATATAGAAAATATGAAGACCTGTGGGACACAAATAACAGTCATTTAAAAAAGAAAACTCAAAGATAGACGCATTCAGAAAGTTGTTTAATGAATTAATTGAGTAGGCATTGGAAATAACAACTCAGAGCAATTGTATATGTAGAATGTTTCTGTAATCACCAGGTTCCTCTGCTGACAATTCTAAAAGGGTATTAGAAACCCCATACTGCTCTCTGCATTCACTCCATTTACGAACCCATTTTCGCGTCTTGCGAGTTGGAGAGTTTAATCAGCATAGAGTATTTGTATTTGGTTTCCTCTCTGAACTCTGCATAACTATGTTCCTTCTCTGAACTCTGCACATACTAACCGAATACACTGTTTTATACATGTGCGACGAATAGACGATATTTGGGGCACCAACAGACACTCCAAATTCTCGTGTAGAAGTCGCTGTGTGTGACAGTGTGTGGCAGACAGCGAATTGTCGCTGCAAGTATTATTCGCTGTGTGTGACCGAGGATTTAGTTGCAATTTTTTAAGTGACCTACATTTTTTGCTCACAAGTGTATAATGTTTATTCCACTATCAGTCCATATTTCTTGTAAAATCAAGATAAGGATCAGATCTGCGAACATTTTGTTAAATCAAAAAAATGAACTTGAGTCTTTCAAATTATTAAAAATAATGTCTCTTAGGAGTAATGTATCTCTTGGTTCTTTTTTTTAATTTTATATTTCACATGTAATGTAATAATAATTGTCATAATATCTTTCTTTGATTGAAAATTCTGGTTATGAATTTCTTAACGATGATAACTGGTTGCTGTTTCTGAACAAACTATAACAGTGGATCTCAAAAACTCGCAGATGGCTTGCTGTCTGGCAAGTTTAAATACTAGTCAGAGTTGAAAATCTCTGTATCATTTTCCATTTGTTTTTCATTACTTGGTTATTAAATTTTCGTGTAGGTTAATAATCTGTTTGCAAGATATTACAGTACACACCGGCCTTTAAGGAGGTTCGAGCGTAACAAATGAGTCAAAATAGTATTTAAATTTTTCTATATTTTCAATTATTCTAATAGTTGTTAAAATTCATTATTTTTATTTATAATAACATAACAAATTTAAAAATTGGTAATTATTATTTATTTAATAAACTTCGTTGTTTTTGACTTATACGGTGTTATAAAACGATCTGGCAACATCAGTGTTATGAGTCGTCTGGTTTTAAAGGAATCCGAATTTTATTAGCCCAAGATGTTGGCCGAAAACCTCGAATTACCAAAAGACACAAAAATATAGATAATCTATGTAAAAAGCTGGAGTGTATTCTATCAAATAGTTCCACAGATGTTCAAAAGTTCAAAATGTTTCCATGTTTTTCTTTTCTCTCACAATCAGCTGTTATCGCGACGTTGCCAAACCATCTGTTATGTGAATTACTGGCGATAAACAAGATTCAAAACAAAAAAAATAACTTTGATTATTTAAATAATTACATCGGGAACATCACATTACTTTAATGTTATCGTGTTTTAATATTATCTAAGTTTATGGTATATAGTTTTTTATTCCTTAAAGTTGGGAAATTAATATCGAAAAAAATAAATAAAGACGTGACGGAAGCTTGTCGACCATAGGAACCTGTGTATAAGATTCGAAAAAACATCATTTTTATTTTTTTTTCCGGATGAACTAAAGGGAGGATCACTTTCAAATTTTGAGAGGATATAAATAAAGTATTTATCTTCATGTATAAAAAGTTTCAAAGCTTAAACTTGAAAAAATATTTAACATGGGATTCGCTCGAACCTCCTTAAAGCGAAAGAAAAGTTAATCAATTTCGATAACAATCTTGTGCTTCTGTTTTTTTTTGTGTTAGAGTTGTAAGAAATGTTTGATTTCGCTTTGGAACTAGCGAAATGAAAAACGGGAATGATTACAGATTGTCGATGAGGAGTTTCGTGTTTGTTCTTTAATTTAGAGTTGTGTTTTGATACTATTATTTTTCAATTGATTATTTTTAATCATTAAGTATTTGTTTTCTTTTCTTCTAGTACAGTATAATCTTGATAATCCGGCGGTTTGTTCTTTCCGCTGTCCCGCGTCTGATATAAAGCTCGCGCACAGCTGAAATAAAGTCGAAAGTCAAACCCTTGCACAAACTTGATTCTGACCAAGCTAACACAATTCTACAATTGTCTTCGGATTTTTTACAAGAGCTTTGGTGTTACGCTGACAAACGATAGCATAGCTTGGCTTCAAGACAAAAGCGATGAAAATTTTCATTCGTTTTCTGACAAAGAAATCCTCAGCCTAATTTATTCCACAGATGATGATGAAGCTAAGGATGACTTAAATGTTTGAACTCGGCGAACTGTAGCATACGGTGACGCATTTAAAATTTTATATTGTTTTGTTTTAATCCTAATAATTGGGATTTTTTGAAGTGAAAACTTCATAAGCCTCATCATCATGATCATGCTTTAGCCTCATCATCATGATGATCATGATGATTTGCATCATCATCATTAGCTACGTTCTATAGAAAATTTCTATTACTAAAAAATGTATATGTATGTGCGTATAGGTGTGTTCAAAAGAACACATCTATACGCATATATTTAAAGTTGGCTCTGAACGTCAAACTTAATAGTTAAAGTTTTTGGCAGTGTTGACAGAACGCAGCGCTTTTAAGGAAATATCAACCCGTAGAATCAGTGTGCACACAAGAGTAAGTACTTTTGCGGGATGTACTTGTAGATTACTAGTACTAGCGCCGGATTATTGGAATGTTCAGATTACTGGATTGTATCGATGAATTCATAACCAATTTCACCATTACAACTTTACAAAAAAAAAATAATTTTATACTCAATTAGTGTTTCTATATATCTATTTCCTATATTGATTAGATCCTTCATCCTATGTGAAAAATTAACATTTCTCAAATGGTGGTACAACAAAAAGACAGGACGATGATGAAAGAGCAGCTTTCAGTGATGATGGCACGAGTCAAAATGAAATTTATGCATATAATGAAAGAAGAAAACTCCAACATAAAATTAATAGTCAGCATTATAGAGATAAGAATAAGAAAAAAAACTGTTGCATTAGTTAGTTCATAAATTTCTAAACATCGAACAATCACAGCTGAGGAGGAGGAAAAAATTAAACGTCGTAAAGAATATATAGAATATATAATAACAAAAGAGTCAGCGGTACAGAGAAAAGAAAAGAGCTACTACTAGTTTGATTAATTTACATACAGATAAATCTTCAAAAGTAGTTAGTTAAAACAGCGTGTTTCTAAATGTAAAAATTTCCATAACTCACAAATTGCAGGCCCATCAACAAGAAATGTGCCATATATCCTACCAATTCATACTGCTGACCTATCAACACGAAAGGAATCATACATTCCAGATTAACAATCAGATTATGATGATGACATTCACAATCATACTTCATGATACCTCACATTTCAATTTCAATCATACTTCACAAGTTAATTATGTTCCACAATTACATGAACCAATAATAACAAACTATCTATTAAATACTCAAAATATTCTTCCACGTGATCTTCAAAATAATACTCAAAACATACATTCTCAACATAAAATTCCTTTACAAATATATTCTTCTTTTCAACAAAATTACAGTGCACATCGACATATTAATAAAGATTTTTTTGAAAATGACTTCGGTCATCCTTGTGACATTTTCGATACACTTGGGTTTAAAAAACAATTGAAATTTGAACACTTGAAAAAACACACTCATTCCAAAGTTTTCACTTCAGTCGGCAGTGCCTGACTGCCTATATTTTTTGATAATCCGGCGGTTATTTGTTGGGATTGGTATTTTGTTGGGATTTTTGTTCTCTCTGTCCTTTTTTTTTGTGCCGTGAGCTAAAAAGTTTGGCTGGCACTGGACTAGACCATGTAGTTAAGATTTAAGCTATAATATTTTAGCGAATACGTTTGTGTTAATCATTAACTTTATATTAGAAAGATAATAATATTTCAAAATTTCTGTTGTTTTTGAAAATCACAATATATAACACTGATTGTGAATTGAAAAATTCACTATGTTTTAACTACACTTAATATGTAAAAATATTATATAACTTGTTATTCACAGTTATATAAATTTAAACATTTAACACGGCTGGAGTTTCGATTGGTGAAGGCGGCATGCAATAGCGTGTACGTAAGTCAGACAGGACGAAGTTTTTCGACTCGGTTTTCAGAACATTCTCGCGCTTTTCGTCTTAAAAAGTCACTAGTTCTTTTTCCAACCATTGTCTCGAATGTAATCATAAATTCCCGGAAATAGACAATCTCAAAATCTTGCATAATTGCAATAAATGCTCGAAGCTTAATCTTCTTGGGCTATTAGAAATTTTCAAACAGCTGTGATCCTCCCGTTAATCTGCTTAACGAGCAAACCGACTTTTCGGAACTTAATCTTGCACAATCGTCTCAAAGTAATTGCCTAATTGCTGTAAGGCACCTCCCCCCGCCAAAAAAACCTTGTAATTCACTTGGAAATCACCTTCACCAGTCGTTAAGTGGAATAAAATTCATAACTTCGATATAGGCGGTTTAATAGTCGGAAAAAACCCGAAACACGTTAAGTATTGTTTCTTCTTGTCCTCATTTCTAGCTAGCCGCCTCCTCCGACCTTTTTTTTTAAATGGAAAGGTATGTCAAGGTGTCACCTCGTTTGAAAGATCTCCTGGCAAGCAAAACAACACACTATTCATTTCTTGAATATTTTCAAAGCCCACGTTATAAAAAAAGGAAAGCCATAAAAGTAACTTGAATACTATTTGATGCAACAAATGTTCATGGACACAGTTTCTTTCTTGGCAAAGTGCAAATCGAAGATAGCATGCATCTCTAATATTTGTAACATTTCTGGCGTGACTTGCCGTATTTCATGCCTAATATGTCGTTCGGTTTTGTTACATAAAGATCTTAAATAAATTAACTGGCTTTGACGACCATAAAGCAGCAAAAGATCATTTAACAATAAATTGCTGTAGCAACAAACTTAAAACAAACGGAACACAGCCTGAATATATAAATATATTCAGCCTTTCCGGAGCTCTATAACAATTATTGAGTCTTTTTAGGACTAAAGGATAATAAAATTAGGATAATTTGTTAGGAGCCTGGAAAGGCTAAATATATTTATATATTCAGGCTTTGTTTCGTTTTTTTAAGTTTGTATGATTATCTATAACGTAGGATGGTTTCACCAATTCTATCTTCTGTAGCAACGCTTTATAACACCATGAAACCATTGGTCATTATCAAATCAAAAATGCTACACACATTTAAAGAAATAAATATTAACCATCTTCACCAAGATTTACATGAAAACATGAGAATGTCCAAGTTATATTTTTACCAAAGAGTTCGACTTCATTTTTACATCCATCAGAGGATAATTTCGACTTTTAAGGATCTGTATATAAAACGAGCCTTCACGCACATTTTAGAACGATTGGAAATAGAATTTTAGATCGAATTTCTGGATTTCGAAAAAATAACGAATCTATAAAAGTTATTAATGCATAAAAATATGTAAACTATATTGGTTTATCATGTACCATGATTTAACAACTAGAGTGGCATTCATTGGGTGGAGAAGGTTTCGACTATTTTACTCTAGAAGATATTGCAGAACTATAGTCTATTTTTTTTAAGAATGCAGTAACTAGAAACCTGATTTACATTATGACAAATGTTTAATCTAGTTACAAAATTTGGCGCTAAATTCAAATATAGTTACTTGAATATAAAATTGATAATTTATTAATGGTTTGATTGAAAATCTTATTATTATTGATTAAATACTCCAAATGGCAACAATAGTAATGAAATACAAACAAATAAATAGAGAAAAACGCAAAAATCTAAATGATACAAACAGATCAGATGATAAATGTAAATTGACACCGCAGCCATTGACAACTAAAAGCTGCAAATGTATGTGAAAAGAAAGAGAGAAAAGAGGTTGATATGGAGAAGTAAATATCGTCGGTGTGAACTTCTCCTCGATTTAAGCAAATCAGAGAACAAGGTCAAATAAACTCTATCTTCCCTGTACTGCATTCTTAAACAAAATGGACTATAGTGGATGATAAAGAACTACGTCCAAATGATTTAATCAAAATGGTTATTGGAACTAGCGATTGTGATCTTGATCCAAATAAAGAGGAATTTGAACCGATTGCATTTGCAGCAAAAATCATCGGCGATTTTCAAAGGACTGGAATTGGGAAAAAAAGTTGGGTCGAAAAACATCTTGTCCATGGTGACTAAAAGGTTGAACGGATATTCCGTTGT